>CM038669.1:32104910-32704910 GCA_021605145.1 Aegilops bicornis
TACCAGGAACTTTGTACCGCGCACATTACTTAGCACAACTAGGTTGGCGTTTTCGTTTTCTTGTCGTGGTGGAGAAGGAGGTTGTTGACGTTCTTGATGTACTTCCTCGTTTTCTTCATCTTGGCGTGTTCACTTGTGGATGCTTCCGTATCAACTCTTGGTTCACCTTGTCGTGAAGTAGAAGCTTCCACTTGAACGGACGAGGTACTCTCCTTCACCTCCGTTGGACGGATCTTGCCAATAGACAAGTCTTGGATTGCTTCGAAGGATCTTTGTCTCCTACATCAATTGGCAATTGCTCTACTTATGAGCCGTTAGATTCATCAAACTTCACATCTACCGTCTCTTCAACCTTTCGGGTGAAATTGTTGTAGACATGGTAAGTGTGAGAGTTTGAGCCATAACCTAGTAGGAAACCTTCATGGGACTTAGGAGCAAATTTAGAACGACGATGCTTATCAAGAATGTAGCACTTTCAGCCGAATACTCGAAAGTATCCAACTTGGGGTTTGTTACCGGTGAGGAGCTCGTATGCCGTCTTGCCGAGTAGCTTGTGAAGATACAAGCGATTTGTTGCATGACAAGCTGTCTCAACCGCTTCTGCCCATAAGTGCTTTGGTGTCTTGTACTCATCAAGCATCGTTATCGCCATTTGGATGAGCGTCCGATTCTTCCTCTCAACAACTCCATTTTGTTGAGGTGTGTACGTAGACAAGAACTTGTGTGAAATCCCTTCTTCATCAAGAAAGGTGTCCATGTTTGCGTTCTTGATCTCCGTTCCGTTGTCGTTGCGAACCTTCTTGATCTTCACTTCAAACTGATTTTGAGCCTTCCTGGCGAAGTTTTTGACGATCTTTTGGACCTGTGATTTATCATCGAGAAAGAACACCCACGTAAATCTTGAAAAATCATCAACTATAACTAGACCAGAAGAATTTCCACCGAGACTCTTTTAAGCGTTGGGACCAAAAAGATCCATGTGAAGTAGCTCAAGTGGCCTTCTTGTGGTCATGATGTTCTTCACGGGATGCCTTCCTCCAACCTGTTTACCTGCTTGACAAGCACTGCAAAATCTGTCCTTATAAAATATGACATCTTTAACACCAAGGATATGATTTCCTTTAATAAGCTTGTCAAGGTTTCTCATGCCAACGTGACCTAGTCGTCTATGCCATAACCAACCTTTTGAGGATTTAGCAATGAAGCAAGTTTTAGGTTGAGCCTTTTTAGAGCAATCAACAATGTAAATATCACATCTACGTATACCAGTAAAGACCACTTTATATTGTCTCGACGAAACACTGGGCAATCTACTTCAGTAAATAGGACGTTGAAACCGAAATCAGCAAGTCTAGATACCGAAAGTAAGTTGTAGCCAAGAGATTCAACGAGAATAACATTCTGAATGGAGCTATCATGTGAGATGGCCACCTTACCGAGGCCAACCACCTTACCCTTTGAGTTGTCACCGAAAGTGACATACTTTCGAGGACTATCATTTTCAGCAAGCTCACGAAACATGTCTTTATCTCCGGTCATGTGATCGGTACATCCACTGTCAAGAACCCATTCCTTTCATCCTGACACATATCCCCGAAGATATTCAATAAGACCAAAATGTCTCATTGCATCGTCAAGATCAAGTCACTATCATCATCCTCATCATAGTATCCATGTTCAACATCATCATGTGGTGGATCAAGTCCTACAGAGGGTAATTCGTTAGAGTGAGTTTGACAATGATCTTGCTTATGAATTCTTATAGCTTCGGAAATAATGTCACCAATAATTCCAACATCTCCTTTGGCACGCATAAGGTTTGTAAGTTCAAATAGACGATCACCAAACATAGGATCACTAGTATTCATCATACTCAAGGCAATAGACTTATGGAGAATTTCATCTAGATTTTTCAAGGAATAATTTGGAAAGCGTTCCTAAAGAAATTTCCATATAGTGTAGGCACACTCAAGAGTAGGAAAGTTTCTAATTAAGTTTCTAGGCAAGCCTCTAGTGATAAGATTAACAGTTCTAAGATTCCTAGTCATGTCAATTGATTCATCAAGGCTAGGATGCATAGGATCAACACAACGTGCACAAGGGCTAGCAATGTACTTGTTCAAATGATATTGATTGAAAATTACAAGCATCTCATTTTTTCACTCATGAAAATACTCTCCATCAATTATAGGCACTCTATGTCTAAGACTCCCCAAAGTAGACTCATCCATCTTCCTCCAATGGTGTTTAAACCAAAGCAATGGAGACCAAAGCTCTAATACCACTTGTAGGACCTTGAGAAGAGGTGTCTAGAGGGGGGTGATTAGACACTAAGTATCAGAGTTGCAGTTTTTAACTTCTTTAGGTTTATGTGGAGTTTAGGCACAAGTTTAACATTCACAATACATAACAAGCAAGCATGCAAAGAGTATATGAGCAGCGAAAAGTAAAGCATGCAACTTGCAAGAATGTAAAGGGAAGGGTTTTGGAGGATTCAAACGCAATTGGAGACAGGATGTTTTTGTCGTGGTTCCGATAGGTGGTGCTATCGTACATCCACGTTGATAGAGACTTCAACCCACGAAGGGTAATGGTTGCGCGAGTCCACAGAGGGCTCCACCCACGAAGGGTCCACGAAGAAGCAACCCTGTCTATCCCATCATGACTGTCGCCCACGAAGGACTTGCCTCACTAGCGGTAGATCTTCACGAAGTTGGCGATCTCCTTGCCCTTACAAACTCCTTGGTTCAACTCCACAATCTTGTCGGAGGCTCCCAAGTGACACCTAGCCAATCTAGGAGACACCACTCTCCAAGAAGTAACAAATGGTGCGTTGATGGTGAACTCCTTGCTCTTGTGCTTCAAATGATAGTCTCCCCAACACTCAACTCTCTCTCATAGGATTTGGATCTGGTGGAAAGAAAATTTGAGTGGAAAGCAACTTGGGGAAGGCTAGAGATCAAGATTCATATGGTAGGAATGGAATATCTTGGCCTCAACACATGAGTAGGTCGTTCTCTCTCAGGCTGGTAAGTTGGAAGTGTAGGTTTGTTACGATGGCTCTCTCCACGAATGAAGAGGAGGTGGAGGGGTATATATAGCCTCCACACAAAATCTAACCGTTACACACAATTTACCAAACTCGGTAGGACCGAATCAACAAACTCGGTCGGACCGATTCAGTAAACCTAGTGACCATTAGTGATTTCGGTGGGACCAACATGCAACTCGGTAGGACCGATATGGTAAGGGTTAGGGCATAACGTAATCTCGATGAGACCGATTACACAAACTCAGTGAGGCCGATTTTGGTAATTAGCTAACCAGAGAGTTGGTCAGGCAAACTCGGTGGGACCGATTACTCAAACTCGGTGGGACCAATTTTGGTAATAAGTTAACCAGAGAGTTTGCATTGTAATCTCGGTAGTACCGATTACACAAACTCGGTGAGACCGATTTTGGTATTGGACATACACAGAGAGATTACAATCTCATCTCGGTGAGACCGAGATCCCTATCGGTGAGACCGATTTGCCTAGGGTTTGTGGCAGTGGCTATGACATCTGAACTCGATGGCATCGGATAGAAAGAATCGGCGGGGCCGAGTTTGACTTTAGGTTTAGGTCTTATGTGTGGAAGTGGGAAAGTAGTTGACGGTTTTGGGGCATATCACTAAGCACTGTGGATCAAGAAACTCATTAAGCAACACCTCATCCCTTCTTGATAGTATTGGCTTTTCCTATAGACTCAATGTGATCTTGCATCACTAAATGCAAAATGAAGAGTCTTGAGCTTGAAGCTTGAGCCGATCCTTTGTCCTTAGCATCTTGAAGGAGTTCCCACATCCTTTAGTCCATGCCACTCCATTATTGAACTTATCTGAAACATACTAGATAAAAGTGTTAGTCCAACAAGAGATATGTTGACATTAATTACCAAAACCACCTAGGGAGCACTTTTGCTTTCATAGGTCACTGCAACTGCATATGCAAGCATCCCACTGCAGCACAAGACTTGACAACAAGAATAACCACAACTAGTAACAGCAGTCTACCACACTGTCAGAATTCAGTTAATTACAGCAACAGCAACAGCAGAATTCAAAAGCAACAGAATTTAGTTAACTACACTACCAACAATGTCTACCACACTACCAACAGAATTCAATGTACCACACTACCAACAGAATTCAACAACAACAACAGTCTACCACAGAATTCAGTTAATTACATTGTCCTTCATCTCCACACTATCAGCAGTCTACCAACAGCAACAGCATAGTAATCTACAACAGCATAGCACTTCAAGCACACTAAATCCACCAACAGAGCATACTAAATCCACCATCATCCACCACACATAGCAATTCAAGCACAACCCCAAACCCTAGAAAAATAACATGGCGCTGATGGATATGAAAAACCCAAATTTGCATCAACCAAGCATAGCGCCATACAACTTACCACACAAAGCAGAAGAGAAAGGTGAGGATATGAAGCGGATGGCTTACCTACGCCAGAGTCCAAGGAGAAGTGGTCGCCGGTGGCGCAGGGGAAGCCGCACGTTAGGCGTCGGACCAGCAGACGAGTAGAGGCGCGGGAGGAGAAGGGGAGGCCTAATTAAAATAGCGCAAAATGTGTATGAACCCTAATCAAACCCTAATCCAATCTAGGCGGTGGCAAGAACCAAAATCTAATCATAACAGTAAATCCAATCTAGGGAGAGGAAGAGGAAGCGGATTCATACCTCAGGAGAGTCGGCGACAAAGAGAGAGGAGTCGGCGGCGGTGGGAGAGGAAGGAGCCGGCGGCGGCGGAGAGGAGGAGCGGGTCGAGTGGAGAGGAGGAGTGGAGAGGAGGAGTGGAGAGGGGGAGTGGGGAAAAGAGTGGATAGGAGCAGGAGCGGGCCCAATTGTCAGCGAGTGGTTTGATATACTGAAAAGGGTGGGCATAGAGTACAAAACTAACAACCTCTTCCTAGCCCAGTGGTAGAAACCAAGTGAACTAAGTGCACGGTCATGAGTTCGAGCCCCCGTGCGCGCATATTTTTTGGCCACGCGCATATTTTTGGTAGCTTGGGTACAATAGCAGAATGGCCCACTTGTCAGCGAGTGGGTCGAGTGGCCCACTTGTCGGTGAGGTGTGTGCTTGATACTTGACTAGTTTGATATATTCAAAAGGGTTGGCATAGAGTGGAAGACTAATAGTCTCATCCTAGCCCAGTGGTAGAAACATAGTGAAACAAGCGCATGGTCGTGGGTTCGAGTCCCCGCTGGCGCATATTTTTTTGCTCACAATGAAATGGGTTCAGTTGAAGCAAAATTCAGTAAAGATAGCATCTTCAGTTCAAGAAAACTACTAAATGATCACAAAAACTACTAGACAACATTCTGTATGATCTGACCAAAACTTGAACTAAAGATGTTCAAAAAATCTTCGATATGATCATTTTGCAATCTTTTGCATTACAAGACAACATTTTGACAACATTCTGAGCACAACAGCTCCATGCCATCAGAACACAACTTTGTTTTGATATCCAAAATGCACAACAAGTGTTTTGCATCCAAAATGCTTATAAAATACTACAACCATCAGGATCACATCAAATGCTTACACAAGGAAATCAAATGTTTTGCATTTTGCATCAAATACAGCCATCAGGATCACACCACTACAGCCATCAGGATCACACCACTACAGCCATCAGGATCTTCAAGCATTTTGCTACCTGGAGATAATTGTAGTACATCAGGATCACCATGCATATGCACAAGAAGGAAAACTACAGAGAGTTAGAAGGATCACCAAGGAGACCAAATTTACCTTCATGTCCATTCGCTACTCATCGTCGTCGATACGAAAACAAGGAACTCTATGCCCACTCCTGTTTTCCTCATCATCACTACAATATTGCAGCAAAGTATGATCAGTCCGGTTTTCCTCATCCTCGCTCTCATGTCCATACGCTACCACCTTTCTTCTTTTCTTGATGCCTTCAACTGTTGCAGCACCAACAATCACACGTTCCCGGTCCCTTCGCACTCTGCTTTGCACCGGAACTTCCATAGAGTCATCATCAGCTTGCAACGGAACTTCCATAGAGTCATCATCTTGGTATGTTAGTCCACCATCACGGGGCCCTTTTCCACTTCATTTCAGTCACACTCCACAAGTGTCTGTGCTCAAAGTTTTGCACAACTCGCCATTTTCCGTGCAAAAGAGTGTCTGGCAGATAAAACACCATTGTTCCTTGTGTTGTTAGAATAAAGGGATCACTCTTATACCAGCACCTTGCAGTGTTGATGCCTTTGAAGTTGCCATCATATTTGACAAAAGAGTCTCTCTTCTTCTTGCTACCAAGCTCAAACCAGTCTCAGCGAAATAAGACAACCGAGCGATGGATGCCTCCACTAGAGTTGTACTGCAACTCACGATGCTTCTCAATCGACCATATAAGTCAATGATCTCACGATCATGTGACCCCTCAGTGACGATTCCACTACTCTGTGTCTTCCTTTTTTCCTCACGGTCAACGGTGTGGTACCGGACACCGTCAGCAATGCATGCTGAATACACTCTCACTCACTTATCCGGTAAGCATGCCAAAGCAAATAGATCATCACTGACCTTCTTCTCCTCATGCAACTTTCCAATCTGCACAAATAAACCATTTAGCAAACAATGGTATTTAACAATTGGTGAATAATACAGAAAACATAAAACATGTGGCTAAAGATCTCACATGATTCTTAAACCACTTAGCAAACCCCTTGGCAACCCTTTTATCAACATGGATATTGCTTTCTTCCTGATTTAACTCTTCCTTGCATTTCCTGTAATGCCAACAAAACATGTGAATTAAAACATTAGCCTAGTGCTAACACAAGCAAAATATATATATAATGAGTGCACAAGATATAACGTACTCGATATATGGTAGAACCTCGGCACAATTGCTGAGCACAAACCAAACCATCTTGTCATACTCATCACCAGCCTCCAAATATTGTGAGGCTCCAAGAAAGTTCACACCATGGTTGAAAACAGAGACATCACCACTTTGCGAATCAGACCGCTCTCTATTTTTGCCCGGCCGATTCCATCTTGTTTCCACATCGCCAAAATATCTAGAGAAAAAAGTCAAAACACTCGTCAACGACATATGCTTCAGCAATAGAACCTTCAGGTCTTGCCATGTTTCGCACATAACGCTTACAAGTAAGCAGCCTTCTTTCGATTGGGTACATCCAACCGTATTGCACAGGGCCTCTAAGCATTGCCTCTTTTGGTAAGTGCACCGCCAAATGGACCATCATGGTGAAGAAAGCTGGAGGGAAAATCTTCTCGAGCTTGCAAAGAATAATTGGGATTTCTTTTTCAAGTCTTTCCAGGACAGTTAACTTGAGTGTTTTGCAGCACAGTTCTCTAAAGAAATTTCCCAACTCAGAACCGCTTCATATATATCCTTGTCCATGATTCCTCGGAGGCCCGCCGGTAAAATCCTTTGGAGGAGGATGTGACAATCATGGGTTTTCAGTACTGAAAGCTTGAATCCATCAGAAGTAACACACTTTGCTAGGTTAGCAGCATAACCATCTGGAAATTTCACCGCTCTTAGGAATTCACATAATGCAAGCTTTTGTTCTTTACTCATTGTATACCATGCTCGTGGCATTTCAATTGAATCTTCATCTTCATTGTGCTGTAGATGTAAATCTTCTCTTATGCCCATGTCCTCCAAATCAAGCCTAGAACTAACTGTGTCCTTTGTCTTCCGTTCAATGTTCAGAAACGTCCCTAGCAAATTCTCGCATATGTTTTTCTCAATGTGCATTACATCGAGATTATGCCTTAATTTCATATCAGCCCAGTATGGCAGGTCCCACAAACAAGACCTCCGGTCCCAACATTGACCTTCCGCGCGCTTTCTTTTCTTCACCAGCTTTCCTGGTCTCACATCTTTCACCTTTTCAAGTTGCTGCTCCAGCTCTTCTTTAGTGAATTCAGCTGGCTTATCACGGGTTTCATTCTCACCATTAAAATCTTTGCTTCTTCGCCAGCGATGGTTTCGGGGAAGAAAGCGGCGGTGCCCAATATAGCAGATCTTGCTCCTTATTCTCTTTGAGGAAGGGTCTTTGTCACAATGGACACAAGCACGATAACCCGTTGTGATCCTCCTGCAGAGTGTGCAGAGCCGGGAAATCATGGATGGACCATATGATTGCAGCACGTAGATTAAACTTTTCTTCCGGACTCAAGGCATCGTATGTAGGTACACCAGTCCAGAGGTGGAGCAGTTCTTCTACGAGGGGCTCCATAAAGACATCAAAATCCTTTCCTGGAGACTCTGGACCAGGGATAAGCAATGACATCATGAAGTTGGACTGATCCATGTATGCCCATGGTGGCAGGTTGTACGGCACCACAAAAACTGGCCACATGCTATAAGACGTGCTCATGTTCCCAAACGGATTAAACCCATCTGTGGCAATGCCAAGTTTTATGTTCCTTGGATCTGCAGCAAAATCTAAATGTATACGGTCAAACTCTTTCCATGCCTCTCCGTCCGCTGGATGGCTCAGCTCATTGTCCACAGGTTGCCGCTTCAGCTTGTGCCACTGTACCTCACGCGATGATTTCTTCGAGATGAACATCCGCTGCAGCCTTGGTATCAAGGGAAAATGCCTCAGTACCTTCTCCGGTATTGACTTCTTCCCATCAGCATCTTTCCACCTAGATGCATTGCATTTTGGACAGTTTTCATGCTTTGGTAAATCCTTCCGAAACAAGACACAGTTATTTGGGCACACATGTATTGACACATAACCTAACCCTAGCCTGCGGATTATGCTCAATGCTTCATTATAAGATCTGGGAACACAACTATTAGGGAATTGCAAGCTCAAAAGGCGGAGTATTACGCGGCATTGCTAATCCGGTAGAAAGACTTGATGTGGAGTAACTTCACGGTGAAGGTAAATCTTGAAAATTTACCCCCTTCATGAGCTGCGCGCTTCGCCTCCTCTAACACCTCAGCAAACAACGACTTCTGTCCATCAGCACGATCTTCAGCATCGTACAAATCCTTCAATAGGTCAGGAATCCTATCATCTTCATGCCCATCCTCTTCCTCCAAAACAGCATTATCTCGCAAAACCTTTTCCATGAAATCAATGCCAGCATCACCACCACCCATCATATGAGGGGCCTCTGTATCAGCTTCAAAATGTTGAGGTTGACTGTCTAAAGGTTCTCCATGATATATCCATCTATCATATGTTATGGACATCCCATTAAGAAGCAGATGATCTTCCACTCTTCCTTGAGCCTTTCTTGAACGGTTGAGGCATTTGCAGCATGGGCAAAGAATGTGAGCATCGTTGGCAAAATTTGCCCGAACAAATGTCATGAAATCAACTCCTTTCATATGTTCTTTCGAAAACTTTCTAACTCCTTTTCTAATCCAGCTTCTGTCCATCTGCCAAAGACAACACATTGTTGCAACTTAGCAAATCAATCTAAGTGCATCAACAATAGTTAATGACAATGGACAAAAGTAATGGAAGATAAAATTCCAGAAAATAAGGTAGGCACCTAACTTTATATGCTAACTGCTAGAAAATAAGATATGCACCCAACATTGAGCTATTTCCAATTTCTCACTACTTTAGTCCAGTTCACATGGTTTACAGATTTCACATGGGAGCAATAAAAAGCAGTTCATATTAAATACAGATTTCACATGGATAAATGAAAAGCTAACAAAAAATTGTAAAACCTAACATAGATCAGGCAGAGCTGCACTAAGAAACATATGTGGTTCCTGTAAAGAGGATATCCACAAAGAGATCAGGCAGAGCTGTAGCATCCATCAATCAGATAGCACTATCAAACCTAACATTTATGAAGCAAGCTCCACTGCGGTGATGGATCCATCGATCGCATTTCAAATTAAGCTCCTCAACATATTCAATCTCCACCTTCCCCTTTCCTTTCCGTTTCAAAATGATATAACTAGATAGTGTTCATCCCCTGTCCCTCATCTAGTAAGATAAAAAACTCAAATTATCTCTCTTTATCCCATGCCCCTCAGCTAGTGTTGAAAAACTAGCTAGTGTTCATCAGCAGGCGCAACACAGGCAAATCTGAGGCAAATCAGAGGCAAGGAGAGGATAGGGGGGAGAGGGGTGTGTCGGTGTCAAAACCGGCGGATCTCGGGTAGGGGGTCCCGAATTGTGCGTCTAGGCGGATGGTAACAGGAGACAAGGGACACGATGTTTTTACCCAGGTTCAGGCCCTCTCGATGGAGGTAAAACCCTACTCCTGCTTGATTAATATTGATGATATGGGTAGTACAAGAGTAGATCTACCACGAGATCAGAGAGGCTAAACCCTACTCCACGGCCTGTTTGGAATTTTTTAGAATCCTCAAATTCGAAAAGGAAAAAAAGATATGGTCAAATTTCAGTTTTTTAAAAAAAATTGGTTAAATTTGGTCAAACTACTTATTCAAGAAGTATTAATGTTACTACATAATTATTCAAGAATATTAGTGTTACTAAATAATTATTTCAATTTTTGAATTTTGGTCAAACTATGGTCAAACTTATTCAAGAAATATTAGCGTTACTAAATAATTACTATTTTTAGAATAATAGTTTCAAAGTCAAACGGTGAAATGTGTGACTTCATGCTCAAGCTAAACTCACGAGGGTTAATAGGACTGACATCTTACTATTGTCGGAGAACAACAAGTGCAGACTTCGGAAACGAAGGAGAATAGAACCCGAAAGTTAAGCGTGCTCAGTAATCTTGAGAGGGATGGGTGACCGGTCAGTAAGTTAGATGATTTGGAATGAGTGATCCACACTTGAGTAGTTAAGAGAGGTGATTAGAGACTAAATCATCAAATAATTCAGGAAAATTAAAAATAAAAAAATCAAAAAAATTCAAAAAAAAACCTTTAGTACCGGTTGGCAACGCCAACCGTACTAAAGGTCCCCATACTGTGGCGCTGAGCTCACGCCACGTGGTGGCACTTTAGCGCCGGTTCGTGCCGAACCGGTACTAAAGGGGGGCTTTAGTGCCCACCCTTTAGTGCCGGTTATGCAACCGGCACTAAAGGCCCTTACGAACCGGTTTTAAAGCTCCGTTTTCTACTAGCGCAGGGTGCATACCGGGAGGTGTGCTTGTAGCGGAGAGGGGGGAGAGGAGTTCCCCATGCTCGGCGAGCTGCTCCTGTCGTGGACAAGGCGAGCGGCGAGGCCGTGGGCGAGGTCACCGGCGGCAAGGTCGTCGTTCCTGTTGTGGGCAAGGCGAGCGGCCCCTGCTGGTCGCTTCGGCCGCCGACCCCGCCCCCTCACCCGCTACCCCGCCCGTTGCTTCCGCCCGCCACCCGCCGCCACTGCCCTGCCTCGCCCACCAGCCCCCGTTGGTTGCTTCCGCCACGCCACACCGCCGCCACCTGGTCGGAAGACCTAGAAAAACTCTATGTTGTTCTGTTCGATGCCACCCGCCGCCACATGGTCGGTAGGCCCCACTTGTCACTGATACGAGAGAGCCGTGGTTTTCTATAGTATTTAGAAAACTACCCACACATTAGCAACAATCCCTCTCTAGCCCAGCGGTAGCAAGCGAGCGAAGCAAGCGTGAGGTCATGGGTTCGAGTCCCTGCTAGCGCACATTTTTTGGGTGAATTAAGCACTCGGGCGCACCTATCAAATGGGTCATGCATGTCAGTGTGTGCCCCGTCTGTTGTTGGTTATTAATATTTAACAAAAAATGACACCTAGACAGTGACACATAAGCGAGGTTGCTGAGGTGGCTGCCTAATCATCCTAATTCATTCAAAATCAAGTGTAGTGACCATGTTATATTGGTCGTTATCAGCTAGGCGTGAGGCAGTGGACAGTGCTTCCCGCTTTACGACCGTTTCCTGTAATGACATTATGACCTTTCTGACTAGAATGGTCGTTATAGGTTAGGCTTTGGAGCCCCCCCAACAGCTTTTGACCTATTGGTCTAAAATGGTCATAAATTTATGACCAATTCTTCCAGGGTCACTGACAAAAGGTCACTAGTTGACATATTTCTTGTAGTGTAGAGAGATCCCCTGGAGATTGTGATGGGACTAGATGGGTGGGAGATTCAGTGACAAGGTGTGTGCGCGATAGAAGATACCCGAGGGATGTCGAGATAGACGTATGGATGGAAAGAGACAATACGTGTGTTCCTGATGGCTAGTGAGAGATAATCATACTTAGGGGGGGAGCGTGTGCGCCAATGATGGAGTGACGGATTATGGTACTTAGGGGGGTGCGTGTCACATAGAGAGAGAACAAGGGCGGAGAGTGTTGGATGGTTCTATATGTAGCGCGAGCAAGACATGTGTATGTGTGAACCATGTAGATATAAAGTTTGAGAGAGATAGAGGAGCCCCGATAAGGCTGGGTGGTGCGTCAGATAGCTGAGAGGGGGGAAGAGATATTCCATCCGCTCGATAATGCAGTGCATGTAAAAAATTTTAGAAGTCGAACTTTGGAAACTTTGATCTGTTTTACGCAAATGTTATTTATATCTACAATAGCAAAGATACATCATACGAAACTACATCTCATGGTGAACCTAATGGTATATGTTTGCCGTTCTAGATGTAAATGTTTTTCTCCACATACATCGTCAAACTTTGTGATGTTTGACTTTTCAATAAATCTATATGCTATGGACCGAAGAGAGTGCCTAAGTCGAGAGAGATCAAGTGCGTGTGAAGGAGAATGAGTGAGTGTGGAAAAAGAGTATGTGCGTGAAAGAGAAAGTGACAACAAACGATAAATTAGAGAGAGTGTGTGTTTTTCTGTTTCTTAAGCAAACATATCACGCATGCATCTCCGAGAGAGAAAAGAGAGGTGAGGAGATACACGAAGATAGCTAGTGCGTGATTGTTTGCAACGGAGAGAGACACCCCTATAGCACATGTCCAATAGAGGTCTGGCCAACAAGGAACAAAGGTCGAGAGGGACACAAGGAGAACATGGACGCATGGGGAGGGAGAGAGGGTGTGTTTGTGATAGCGAGATCCCCTCGAGATCGTGAGGGGCCTATATATGGGTGGGAGATCGAGGGAGGTGCATGCGCGATAGGAAGATGCCCCGAGAGAAATCGAGATAGACCATGCACATGTTTGTGATGGAGACTAAGATTAGCTAGTCATATACATATAGGGGGACTACGTGTGCCTACAATTGAGTGAGAGACCATCATACTTGGCTAGGCATGAGATTGTGTGTGCGCGCATGTGAGATGGAGAGAGAACAAGGGAGAGAGATAGAGTTTAAATTGGTCTATCGAGTGCGAGTGAGATATGCATGTGTATGTGTGACCCAGGTAGATGGAGAGCTTGAGAGAGAGAGAGAGAGAGGGAAAAGCTCCGAGATGACAGAGTGGTGCGTGAGAGAGTTACGAGCAACGAGCCAAGGAATTTGTGTGCGTACGATGAGTGCACCCAAGATATTTAGCTTGGACTAGAGAATCATACATAGTGTGCGAGAGAGACCTATAGATGGAGACTGGAGTATATATGCATGCGAACTAGAAAGACCCCCCACACACACAAAGAGAGAGAGAGAGATGGAGAGGGACCAACAAGGTTTGTGTGTTGGATGCGTGCAACAGAACTGAAGATTGTTCGTGAGAGAGAGAGAGAGAGCAGGAGTCCGGGAGAGGGGGAGGTCGCGTTTTATGCATCAAAGACTGATATAAACCATGTTTCGATATAAACCTACATTCAAATATTTAAATTGGATAACATGTTGTCTGCAATCCACACATGAACGGAGATATGCGTATATCAAACAAGATCATTAATTTGACTTTCAACATGTCCATGGAGTACTATAATACTGTACAACATGCTACTCAATTGAGGTGTTCAATTTTGGATTTATTTCACTGTTTTGACCTGGTGAACGAGCTATTTCATTTTGGGTTTGATTCCCGTTTTTGAGTGGGTCAACTATTTGTCATATAGTAAATCGCTAGCAACGAGCATGTAAAAACACATTACTCCCGAGCATCATCTCTCCAGGTAAAAAGGACCCTCTGCTCGGTAGAATTCGCCCGAGCAAATAAATGGGAGACGCGAAATTACCGGCCTATGTGGGACACGCATCAATTGGCCCGTTGTACATCGAGTGTAGGTTTGTAACTTCATACAAGCGCGCCTTCTCCTCGGCCGAAATGACATGTGCCGCATAATTCATAAACCATGCATGGTCGGCAAAGCACCCTCTCCTCGCCCGAAATAGCTCGCGCCCACTATTTCAAAACACGCTCTCCTCGCCCGAAATCGCTCGCGCCCACTAAATTTCAAAACACGCCCTCCTCGCTCGAAATCGCTAGCGCACACTATTTGGGAGAAGCAAAGTTACTCTACTATCCCCGACCCTCAGTACACAGACCCAAGCCGAGAAGCCTAAAGTCAGGGGTAGAACTATAACTCCCCGCACATTTCAGACAAATGCGACCGTAAGACATGGTTCCACTCCCCTCCCAATTCAGCCCCCATTCATACCTCGTGGGCGCCAAATCACCTTCTCCCCGGAAGCTCCCTTCTCCCGAGCCGCGAAACCTCAGCCCCTCCTCCATGACGCCCCCACCACACCAAATTCATAGTCGCCCTCCTCCCTAATGCCGGAGACGCTGTCCATTTGGCGTCGTGCACCGGGCCATTTGCCTCTTACTCTGTGCTGCTAGTGCTGCCTCGACGATGGCCGCGTGAACCATACCGGAGCCAATTCACCCCCTCTGTTGTTCACAGCGCTGGAGCGGCTCCAACTTCGGATCCGTCCACAGCCCTAGCGCTGCTTCACCGCAGCCCTCGACCATCGCGACATCTCTGCTTCCCTGCCACCGGTCGCCACCGAAACCGCGCCGTGCTCACCAACTTGGCAGCTGGAGCTGCCTACTTCACCGTGCCGCCAGATAGGTCGCACCCTAATCTCAAATCACTTTATTTGGGCGTTAGTTGTCTGAATTTTTATTCTGGGCCAATCGATTCCCAATGGGAAGTAGCACCCCTCAAGACGGCGAAGCTCCTAGGCTGCTGGTTGGCTAGTGTCTGTTGGAAATATGCCCTAGAGGCAATAATAAAATGGTTATTATTATATTTCTTTGTTCATGATAATTGTCTATTATTCATGCTACAATTGTGTTATCCGGAAATCGTAATACATGTGTGAATACATAGACCACAACGTGTCCCTAGTGAGCCTCTAGTTGACTAGCTCGTTGATCAACAGATAGTCATGGTTTCCTAACTATGGACATTGGATGTCATTGATAATGGGATCACATCATTAGGAGAATGATGTGATGGAAAAGACCCAATCCTAAGCATAGCACAAGATCGTGTAGTTCGTTTGCTAGAGCTTTTCCAAATGTCAAGTATCATTTCCTTAGACCATGAGATTGTGCAACTCCCGGATACCGTAGGAGTGCTTTGGCTGTGCCAAACGTCACAACGTAACTGGGTGACTATAAAGGTGCGATACAGGTATCTCACGAAAGTGTACATTGGGTTACATACGAATCGAGATCGGATTTGTCACTCCGTATGACGGAGAGGTATCTCTGGGCCCACTCGGTAATGCATCATCATAATGAGCTCAATGTGACCAAGTATCTGGTCACAGGATCATGCATTACGGTACGAGTAAAGTGACTTGCCGGTAACGAGATTGAACGTGGTATTGGGATACCGACGATCGAATCTCGGGCAAGTAACGTACCGATTGACAAAGGGAATTGAATACGGGATTGATTGAATCCTCGACATCGTTGTTCATCCGACGAGATCATCGAGGAGCATGTGGGAGCCAACATGGGTATCCAGATCCCGCTGTTGGTTATTGACCGGAGAGTCGTCTGGGTCATGTCTGCATGTCTCCCGAACCCGTAGGCTCTACACACTTAAGGTTCGGTGACGCTAGGGTTGTAGAGATATAAGTATGCAGTAACCCGAAAGTTTTTAGGAGTCCCGGATGAGATCCCGGACGTCACTAGGAGTTCCGGAATGGTCCGGAGGTGAAGAATTATATATAGGAAGTCCATTTTCGGCCATCGGGAAAGTTTCAGGGGTCAGCGGTATTGTACCGGGACCACCGGAAGGGTCCCGGGGGTCCACCGGGTGGGGCCACCTATCCCGAAGGGCCCCATGTGCTGAAGTGGGAGGGGAACCAGCCCCTGGTGAGCTGGTGCGCCCCCCTTGGGCCCCCTGCACCTAGGGTTGGAAACCATAGGGGTGGGGGCGCCTCACCTGGCTTGGGGGGCAAGCCACCCCCCCTTGGCCGCCGCCCCCCCTTGGAGATTAGATCTCCTAGGGCCGGCCCCACCCCTAGGGGGCCTATATAAAGAGGGGGGAGGAGGGCAGCCGCACCCAAGTCGTTGGCGCCTCCCTCTCCCCACGCACCACCTCTCCCTCTCGCAGAAGCTTGGCGAAGCCCTGCCGAGATCGCTGCTGCATCCACCACCACGTCGTCGTGTTGCTGGATCTCCATCAACCTCTCCTTCCCCCTTACTGGATCAAGAAGGAGGAGACATCTTCCCAACCGTACGTGTGTTGAACGCGGAGGTGCCGGCCGTTCGGCGCTCGGTCATCGGTGATTTGGATCACGACGAGTACGACTCCATCAACCCCGTTCTCTTGAACGCTTCCGCTCGCGATCTACAAGGGTATGTAGATGCACTCCTCTCTGTCTCGTTGCTAGATGACTCCATAGATAGATCTTGGTGATGCGTAGAAAATTTTAAAATTCTGCTACGTTCCCCAACAGTGGCATCATGAGCCAGGTCTATGCGTAGTTATTATGCACGAGTAGAACACAAAGCAGTTGTGGGCGTAGATGTTGTCAATTTTCTTGCCACTACTAGTCTTGTCTTGCTTCGGCGGCATCGTGGGATGAAGCGGCCCGGACCGACCTTACACGTACGCTTACGTGAGACAGGTTCCACCGACTGACATGCACTAGTGGCATAAGGTGGCTAGCGGGTGTCTGTCTCTCCCACTTTAGGTTGAGCGGATTCGATGAAAAGGGTCCTTATGAAGGGTAAATAGAAATTGGCATATCACGTTGTGGTTTTACGTAGGTAAGAAACGTTCTTGCTAGAAACCTATAGAAGCCACGTAAAAACATGCAACAACAATTACAGGACGTCTAGCTTGTTTTTGCAGCATGTGCCTTGTGATGTGATATGGCCAAAAGATGTGATGAATGATATATGTGATGTATGATATTGATCATGTTCTTGTAATAGGAATCACGACTTGCATGTCGATGAGTATGACAACTGGCAGGAGCCATAGGAGTTGTCTTTATTTTTTGTATGGCTTGCGTGTCCTTGAATAACACCATGTAAACTACTTTACTTTATTGCTAAAGCGTTAGCCATAGAAGTAGAAGTAATCGTTGGCGTGACAACTTCATGAAGACACGATGATGGAGATCATGATGATGGAGATCATGGTGTCATGCCGGTGACGAAGATGATCATGGTGCCCCGAAGATGGAGATCAAAGGAGCAATATGATATTGGCCATATCATGTCACTATTTGATTGCATGTGGTGTTTATCATGTTTTGCATCTTATTTGCTTAGAACGACGGTAGCTTAAATAAGATGATCCCTCGAAATAATTTCAAGAAAGTGTTCCCCCTAACTATGCACCGTTGCGAAGGTTCGTTGTTTCGAAGCACCATGTGATGATCGGGTGTGATAGATTCTAACGCTCGAATACAACGGGTGTAAGCCAGATTTACACACGCAATACACTTACGTTGACTTGACGAGCCTAGCATGTACAGACATGGCCTCGGAACACGGAAGACCGAAAGGTCGAGCATGAGTCGTATAGAAGATACGATCAACATGAAGATGTTCACCGATGTTGACTAGTCTGTCTCACGTGATGATCGGACACGGCCTAGTTGACTCGGATAATGTTTCACTTAGATGACTAGAGGGATGTCTATCTGAGTGGGAGTTCATTGAATAATTTGATTAGATGAACTTAATTATCATGAACTTAGTCTAAAATCTTTACAATATGTCTTGTAGATCAAATGGCCCACGCTAATGTTGCCCTCAACTTCAACGTGTTCCTAGAGAAAACCAAGCCGAAAGATGATGGCAGCAACTATACGGACTGGGTCCGGAACCTGAGGATCATCCTCATAGCTGCCAAGAAAGATTATGTCCTAGAAGCACCGCTAGGTGAAGCACCCATCCCAGAGAACCAAGACGTTATGAACACTTGGCAGTCTCATGCTGATGATTACTCCCTCGTTCAGTGCGGCATGCTTTACAGCTTAGAACAGGGGCTCCAAAAGCGTTTTGAGCAACACGGAGCATATGAGATGTTCGAAGAGCTGAAAATGGTTTTCCAAGCTCATGCCCAGGTCGAGAGATATGAAGTCTCTGACAAGTTCTTCAGCTATAAGATGGAGGAAAATAGTTCTATCAGTGAGCACATACTCAAAATGTTTGGGTTGCACAACTGCTTGATTCAGCTGGGAGTTAATCTCCCGGATGACGCGGTCATTGACAGGATCCTTCAGTCGCTTCCACCGAGCTACAAGAGCTTTGTGATGAACTTCAATATCCAGGGGATGGAAAAGACCATTCCCGAGGTAATTCAATGCTGAAATCGGCGGAGGTGGAGATCAAAAACGAACATCAAGTGTTGATGGTGAATAAAACCACTAAGTTTAAGAAAGGCAAGGGTAAGAAGAACTTCAAGAAGGACGGCAAGGGAGTTGCCGCGCCCGGTAAGCCAGCTTGCCGGAAGAAGCCAAAGAATGGACCCAAGCCTGAGACTGAGTGCTTTTATTGTAAGGGAAGTGGTTACTGGAAGCGGAACTGCCCCAAATACTTAGCGGACAAGAAGGCCGGCAACACCAAAGGTATATGTGATATACATGTTATTGATGTGTACCTTACCAGCACTCATAGTAGCTCCTGGGTATTTGATACCGGTGCGGTTGCTCATATTTGTAACTCAAAGCAGGAGCTGCGGAATAAGCGGAGACTGGCGAAGGACGAGGTGACGATCTTGGCGTCGGGAATGGTTCCAAGGTCGATGTGATCGCCGTCGGAACGCTACCTCTACATTTACCTACGGGATTAGTTTTAAACCTCAATAATTGTTATTTAGTGCCAGCTTTGAGCATGAACATTGTATAAGGATCTTGTTTAATTCGAGATGGCTACTCAATTAAATCCGAGAATAATGGTTGTTCTATTTATATGAGAGATATGTTTTATGGTCATGCCCCGCTGGTGAATGGTTTATTCTTAATCAATCTCGAGCGTAATGTTACACATAGTCATAGTGTGAATACCAAAAGATGTAAGGTTGATAATGATAGTCCCACATACTTGTGGCACTGCCGCCTTGGTCACATTGGTGTCAAACGCATGAAGAAGCTCCATGCAGATGGACTTTTGGAGTCTCTTGATTATGAATCATTTGACACGTGTGAACCATGCCTCATGGGTAAAATGACCAAGACTCCGTTCTCCGGAACAATGGAGCGAGCAACCAACTTATTGGAAGTCATACATACTGATGTGTGCGGTCCAATGAGTGTTGAGGCTCGCGGTGGCTATCGTTATGTTCTCACTCTCACTGATGACTTGAGTAGATATGGGTATGTCTACTTAATGAAACACAAGTCTGAGACCTTTGAAAAGTTCAAGGAATTTTAGAGTGAGGTTGAGAATCAACGTGACAGGGAAATAAAGTTCTTACAATCAGATCGTGGAGGGGAATATTTAAGTCACGAATTTGGCACACACTTAAGGAAATGTGGAATTGTTTCACAACTCACGCCGCCTAGAACACCTCAGCGAAATGGTGTGTCCGAACGTCGTAATCGCACTCTATTAGATATGGTGCGGTCTATGATGTCTCTTACCGATCTACCGCTCTCATTTTGGGGCTATGCTTTAGAGACAGCCGCATTCACTTTAAATAGGGCTCCGTCGAAATCCGTTGAGACGACACCGTATGAATTATGGTTTGGGAAGAAACCTAAGCTATCGTTTCTAAAAGTTTGGGGATGCGATGCTTATGTCAAGAAACTTCAACCTGAAAAGCTCGAACCCAAGTCGGAAAAATGCGTCTTCATAGGATACCCTAAGGAAACCATTGGGTATACCTTCTACCTCAGATCCGAAGGCAAGATCTTTGTTGCCAAGAATGGGTCCTTTACGGAGAAAGAGTTTCTCTCGAAAGAAGTAAGTGGGAGGAAAGTGGAACTTGATGAAGTACTACCTCTTGAACCGGAAAGTAGCACAGCTCAGGAAGATGTTCCTGTAGTGCCTGCACCGACTAGAGAGGAGGTTAATGATGATGATCAAGATACTTCGGATCAAGCTCCTACTGAACTTCGTAGGTCCACAAGGACACGTTCCGCACCAGAGTGGTACGGCAACCCTGTCTTGGAAATCATGTTGTTAGACAACGGTGAACCTTCGAACTATGAAGAAGCGATGGCGGGCCCAGATTCCGACAAATGGCTAGAAGCCATGAAACCCGAAATAGGATCCATGTATGAAAACGAAGTATGGACTTTGACTGACTTGCCCGATGATCGGCGAGCCATAGAAAATAAATGGATCTTTAAGAAGAAGACAGACGCGGATGGTAATGTGACCATCTATAAGGCTCGACTTATTGCTAAGGGTTATCGAAAAGTTCAAGGGGTTGACTACGATGAGACTTTCTCGCCCGTAGCGAAGCTGAAGTCCGTCCGAATCATGTTAGCAATTGCCAAACTCTATGATTATGAGATATGGCAAATGGACGTCAAAACGGCATTCCTTAACGGCTTTCTTAAGGAAGAATTGTATATGATGCAGCCGGAAGGTTTTGTCGATCCAGAGAATGCTAACAAGGTGTGCAAGCTCCAACACCCAATCTATGGGCTGGTGCAAGCATCTCGGAGTTGGAACATTCAATTTGATGAGATGATCAAAGAGTTTGGGTTTACACAGACTTATGGAGAAGCATGTGTTTACAAAAAAGTGAGTGGGAGCTCCGTAGCATTTCTCATATTATATGTGGATGACACACTACTAGGAAAAGGCCTACTAATGGCGCACCAGTTTTGCCTACTAATGGCGCACTACTGGTGCGCCATTAGTATCACGCCACTAGTATTTTTTACTAATGGCGCACCAGTGGTTCGCCATTAGTATCGGGTATACTAATGGCGCACCACTGGTGCGCCATTAGCATAGCCCACGGTGCGCCATTAGTATCTGGTATACTAGTGGCGCACCACATAGAAGTGCGCCATTAGTAACATTTTTTTTCAAACTTTTTTTTAGAAATTTTTTTTAAAAAAATTCAATTTTTTTTTCGTTTTTTTCTTAATCTGCAATATGCTTAAACTCAGGTCAAATCACACTCCGTGGTCAAACTTCCCAAAAGGTCACCCATCCTCACACTACTCCAGCCCAAGCACGCTTAACTTCAGAGTTCTATCCAACCCCAGCAACAGCTCACTTCACAGGCACTTGTTGATATATCTAACATATCAATCCTATTATACCTTGTTGATGTCTAGGACTTTGTTCATGTTCATGACTATGATGAAATTTTGATAAATATTTCAAACTTTTCGGTCATATTACGTATCATTTTTTGAAAAACAATTCAAAAAAATTCAAAACCAATTTTTTTTTATTACTAGTGGCGCACCACATCCATGGTGCGCCACTAGTAAGTTTGAAATTTTTTGAATTTTTTTGCCTCTAGATCTTGAAAGCCCCATAACTTTTTTTTGTTAGGTTTTTGGGGATTTTGAAAATGTTTAACGGGGTTCCCTCGTTAAATTAGGATGTAACTTGTGACACCCCAAAAATTTTAACTATGTTTTGTTAATTAAAATCTTGCCCGGAAATTTAACTTTTCTTTTTCTTGGTTTTTCTTGGTTTCAAAACCATTCTTTTCTTGGTTATCTTGGAGTTACTCCCTAAAAATGAAAACCTTTCACTTATGATATTGGACTTGTTTGCCCTCTCAAGAAAACCTTTTCTTTTATCAGAAGAATAAATTATATAATATTCTCCCTGATCTTTATTTTCTTGAAAAAAATGTTTCCCATAGTTTCATGGTTCCATTTGTACTACAACCCTCTTATAAATTCATTCAAAAATCCCACCAAATTTTGGAGATGTCATATGGAGTATTTGAACCACTTTTGTGCAAAAATATCTTCTGCCCATTAATTATTTTGAGCTCTACACCATATTTTCAAATCTGGTCCAGAGAGCATTTTTGCACTACAACCTATTCAAATATTTCTTTAATACTTCTACCAAAATTTTGGGATGTCAACAGGAGTATATTAATCAACTTTGTGCAAAAACCTAATGATGTTCTTTGGAATATTTGAGTAAACCATCCTCTTTTCCATTCTGGTCCAACTTGAGGTTTTGTACAGCAACCACCTTTTTAGTTGCTCCTTGATCCATGATTCCTTTTTATACTGACAGTCCTCCTTGCCAAACCCTTAACTCCAGGAGAGTGGACTTATGGAATGATTCTAAGCGCTTGCAGCATTGCCATTTGCTTTCTATCCAGAACTGAGGTTTTGCAAAACTTGCACTAACAAGTTTCTACTTTTGACAAACTAGCCTCACCACCCTCTTGTCCATCCAAAGAGACACTGATCTGGAGAATTTGGCCACCCCAAGTATTGCCTAGATGCCCTTGGCATTTTGACAAACACCCTGAGTGCATAGCCAGATTTGGCATGATTTCAAGTTTACTTTATGAACTTGGCCACCTGACCTAACCACCATGCCCATTTACCTTCTGACTAACCCTACCCTAGCCCTGTGTCTTGCCAGCCTCACCCGCGACCCCTAGCATGCACTGCCATTTCATCAAACACGTCCCGGACGTGCTCTGGGCGCGCCCAGAGCGTGCGTTTGGCACGCACGGCCGCCCGAGCCGCCGCGTCTCGCCCCGCACCCGTTCCGGCCCTTGGCCAACAGCAGCTAGCACGCCACGTGTCCCCCTGCACCGCCACGCCACCCCGACCACCCCTAGCACCCCACAGCGCCACCGTCCGGATGGCCGTGGCGGCTAGCTGACGGCCGCATGCAGGCCCCGGCCGTGTCGGCGCCGCCTGAGCCACTCCTCGCCGCCACTCGCCTCGAGCAAAGGTTCGCTCGTCCGCTAGCTCCTGCCGCCATCCTCAGCCCCGCCACGTCCCCCTGCTGCTACAGAACATCGGTCGCCGGCGATCTTATCCCCACCGCCGCAGAACCGACCTCGTCGCGCTATAAAAGGAAGCCCCGAGCTCGTGAAGCCTTGAAGAAACTTCCCTCACTCCCTCACTGACCCTCCCGTGGTAGTAGAAAGACCAGAGGGATCGTCTTCTTCCTCTCCGACAACTCCTGCCGCCGCCACTGCCCCAGCCACTCCGGCACCACCAGGGCCTCCCCCTCTCCACTCTCTACACCAGAAGCTCTCTCTTCCTCCTGTAAGCCCGTCCCCCTGCTCGATTTTGATTGGAAGCCACCGTAGCCCCAAACCCACTTTGCTCCTGAATGCCTCCTCCGCCGCGAAGCTCGCCGCCGGCAACTCACTCCGTCCCCGCCAACCCAACGACTACCGGGAGGACCGCCCCGGTCTTGCGGATCCATCCTGACCCTCTGGAGCCCACGGGGATCCGCCATTCGCCGGTGTTGATCGACGTTGCCTCGCTGCCGTTCGGGCAGAGGAAGAGGAGAGAGGGATGGACTGGTCAAACCTGACCAGTGGGCCCCCTGGACCCACTGCCAGAGACCCAGCCCCGCCTCCACGTGTTTAAGTGGAAGCGCAAAACCCTGAGTACGTCTCCCCTTTTCGAAGACGATTCTGCCTAAACGTTTTCTTTTCTGTTTTATTTTAAAAACAGATTTTTGATCAAATTCTTGACTGGCTATAACTTTTGAAATATAAATCCAAATGAATTGATTCTTTTTCCTACATCTCTCAAATTCTATCTAATTTATTTTAAGATTTATTTGAAAAAAATTCAGACAACTTTTTTGTGGTGTTTTGAAATTGTGTGTTAAATCCAATATTTTCAAATAGGATTGTTGGAGAGAGGAGAAAACTTTCAAAAGTTTTGGAGAGCACCCCACCTCTCCACACCTTGAAGGCAAGCATCCTGAACCATGGCATAATATTTTTAGTGTGTTAGTTGACGCGGTTATAACACCACCTTGCATCAGAAAAGCTCGTTATTTTATGTGGTTATGTGATCTTTTGCATGAAGGCATATTTGTGTTTTTCCTTGCTGTTGGAAATGAATATACTTGTGATGGTAATCATCCTCATGTGCCTTACATGCATGCCGGAAAGGAATCCGGGAAGGCCTCTGCCTTGGGTAGGCGTGAGCTTGTCGCCGGTCTCCGTTGGGACGGTTATGTCCGGTAGGGCAGAGTAAGGTATAATGAGCGGTGATCATGTTGTTTGAAATATATTTGTTATGCTAATCATGCAGGGAATGCTTAAACCTCCTGAGTCGACCATAGATCGAGTCTTGTTCCAGTAACCCCCATACTTGTTTCGTACTACCACTCGTCCCCTGCCATAATGAGGGTACGATTCAGTCGATTGTCAACCCCTTTCAAGCACACACCGCAGAGAGGCCATGGTGGAAGATATCGGTTGAAGCCGATAGGCATGCCACCCGTCCGGGGCATGGGTGTTTCCGGTTGAGACCGAGAGGAGGCCACCCCTTAGAGCGCGATATAAATTTGATCCCATGCTACGCGAGGTTGTAGCCTCCCCACTTAGAGTTTTGCTTAACAAGTGTCATGGGTGATTCCAGACACTGGAAAGTTGAGCTGGTGTGTGCAAGTCAGGTGTGTTTTCAATTAAAAGGCCGTAGGCGGAATTAGTCCCGATGGACTAAAGAAATCCGTTACTCGTGGGTAAAGAGTACACCCTCTGCAGAGATTAAACCTACTCGAATAGCCCTGTCCCTGGTTAAGGATTTCGGCCTGGGATGGGTCAGGTGTCGGTCTTAGTGTCGGTCTTCGGAGGGGTTATTATTAAAACAGAACTGGATCGCAAATTGAGACTTGTAATGTTTATGAATATTATTTTGTCATGGACTAACCCGTTATATTATCTGAGTTATCGAGTATCCCTGGGATGGTTCTACCTCCTGGATATTCACTGTGATTATTTATAAGCCCTTTATGTGGTGTCGCTCAGACGCTCAACTGTGGCATTGCTATTATTTTATTTATAAGCCCTTTATGCGGTGTCGCTCAGACGCCCGACTGTGGCATTGCTTTTATTTTATTTATAAGACCTGTATGAGGTGTCGCCAGACGCCTCGATCGTAACATTGCTTTTGTTATTTATAAGCCCTTTATGTGGTGTCGCTCAGACGCCCGACTGTGGCATTGCTTTTATTTTATTTATAAGCCCTTTATGTGGTGTCGCTCAGACGCCCGACTGTGGTATTTATTTTATTATTTATAAGCCCTTTATGTGGTGTCGCTCAGGCCTCGACTGCATTGCTTTTATTTCATTTATAAGCCCTTTATGTGGTGTCGCTCAGACGCCCGACTGTGGCATTGCTTTCTGCTCCGTCATTGCATATTTGTTGTTACTTATTAATAACCTACATGCATGCATCAAGGATTTCATTTTTATGACTGACGTTGTGATCATAGAATAGTTTCAAGGCATGATTATCGGTTGTTATATATTATACCTGTGTCCATAATGTTTGCGAGTACATTCAAAAGTAGTCACTGGCTTGTCCCTGGCTATTGTCTTGGCCAGATTTCTCGCGTGCAGTGGAACGTTGCGACGACATCCCTGGAGACTAAGCAACGACGATAGCAGCCCCGCGAAGATAGGAGTTAACCTGGTCAGCTGTTCCCGTGGGAAATGGAGTCCCATAGACACTGATGTTTCCACAAACCGCTTCCGCCATCAACCACTAGAAACCATTTGTTGTACTCACAGACCAGAATGGTCTTGTACCACATATTTTGTATATTGCTTGGAATTTCTGTATCAAGTTGGTGCCTCATCAGCTAACACTAATCCTGGGGCTGGTGAGCGCGACGGCCATTTTCTGGAATTTATTAACCGGAAAAACGGTCGCCACATAACTTTTCGAGTAGATGATTTTTCATATAAAAAACTTTTTAATCCGAGTTCGTATGCAAAAGTTATGGCCATTTTACAAATTTCCAGAGAGATTTTGTAAATAAAGTCGAAATTCATATTTGTAAATTTTCCCAACAACTAGACCACATATCACATGGGAAACTTATTTTCTTTTATTTTTTGACATTTTTTTCATTTTCTTTTATTTTTTAAAACTGAAAAGGCGATCCACTTGGGGGTGCATTCGAAACTTTTTGGTTGTTAGTAATGGCGCACCATGGGGTGGTGCGCCATTATTAGTTAAACTAGTAATGGCGCACCACACCCACGGTGCGCCATTACTAGTTTTGAAAAGAAAAAATTTGAATTTTTTTGAAAAAAAACTTAGTAATGAAGATTTTGTTGACAAGTGCGCCATTACTACTTAAAACTAGTAATGGCGCACTGTCCACTATTGCGCCACTACTAAATTTTTTTTTATTTTTTTAGAACTACTAATGGCGCACGGTGGTTGTGGTGCGCCATTACTATGTCAACTAGTAATGGCGCACCACTCCCACAAAGGCGCCATTAGTAGTTTTGAAAAAATTAAAAAATTACTAATGGCTTAATCGTGGGATGTGGTGCGCCATTAGTATTTGCATACAAATGGCGCACCAACACATGGTGCGCCATTAGTATTTACTAATGGCGCACCACATGTAAAGTGCGCCATTAGTGTCCATCCCACCTATAGCCCTTTTCCTAGTAGTGACATACTATTGATGGGAAATGATATAGAATTCTTGGAAAGCATAAAGGCCTACTTGAACAAGTATTTTTCAATGAAGGACCTTGGAGAAGCTGCTTACATATTAGGCATCAAGATCTATAGAGATAGATCGAGACGCCTCATTGGTCTTTCACAAAGTGCATTACCTTGACAAGATATTGAAGAAGTTCAATATGGATCAGTCCAAGAAGGGGTTCTTGCTCAGTATTGCAAGGTGTGCGATTGAGCACGGCTCAATGCCCGACCACAGCAGAAGATAGAGAAAAGATGAGTGTCGTCCCCTATGCCTCAGCCATAGGGTCTATTATGTATGCCATGCTGTGTACCAGACCTGATGTAAACCTTGCCGTAAGTTTGGTAATAAGGTACCAAAGTAATCCTGGCATGGAACACTGGACAGCGGTCAAGAATATCCTGAAGTACCTGAAAAGTACTATGGACATGTTTCTCCTGTATGGAGGTGACGAAGAGCTCGTCGTAAAGGGTTACGTCGACGCTAGCTTCGACACAGATCTGGATGACTCTAAGTCACAAACCGGATACGTGTTTATTTTGAATGGTGGGGCAGTAAGCTGGTGCAGTTGCAAGCAAAGCGTCGTGGCGGGATCTACATGTGAAGCGGAGTACATGGCAGCCTCGGAGGCAGCAGATGAAGCAATCTGGATGAAGGAGTTCATCACCGACCTAGGAGTCATAACCAATGCGTCGGGCGGTCACTCTCTTCTGTGACAACACTGGAGCTATTGCCCTTGCCAAGGAGCCCAGGTTTCACAAGAAGACCAGGCACATCAAGCGTCACTTCAACTCCATTCGTGAAAATGTTCAACATGGAGACATAGATATTTGTAAAGTACATACGGACCTGAATGTAGCAGATCCGTTGACTAAACCTCTCCCTAGAGCAAAACATGATCAACACCAGAACTCTATGGGTGTTCGATTCATCACAATGTAACTAGATTAGAGACTCTAGTGCAAGTGGGAGACTGTTGGAAATATGCCCTAGAGGCAATAATAAAATGGTTATTATTATATTTCTTTGTTCATGATAATTGTCTATTATTCATGCTATAAGTGTGTTATCCGGAAATCGTAATACATGTGAGAATACATAGACCACAACGTGTCCCTAGTGAGCCTCTAGTTGACTAGCTCGTTGATCAACAGATAGTCATGGTTTCCTGACTATGGACATTGGATTTCATTGATAACGGGATCACATCATTAGGAGAATGATGGGATGGACAAGACCCAATCCTAAGCATAGCACAAGATCGTGTAGTTCGTTTGCTAGAGCTTTTCCAAATGTCAAGTATCATTTCCTTAGACCATGAGATTGTGCAACTCCCAGATACCGTAGGAGTGCTTTGGGTGTGCCAAACGTCACAACGTAACTGGGTGACTATAAAGGTGCACTACGGGTATCTCTGAAAGTGTCTGTTGGGTTGGCACGAATCGAGACTGGGATTTGTCACTCCGCATGACGGAGAGGTATCTCTGGGCCGACTCAGTAATGCATCATCGTAATGAGCTCAAAGTGACCAAGTGTCTGGTCACGGGATCATGCATTACTGATGCAGTAAAGTTACTTGCCGTAACGAGATTGAACGAGGTATTGGGATACCGACGATCGAATCTCGCAAGTAACGCATCGATTGACAAAGGGAATTGAATACTTTGGATTGATTAAATCCCGACATCGTGGTTCATCCGATGAGATCATCGAGGAGCATGTGGAGCCAACATGGGTATCCAGATCCCGCTGTTGGTTATTGACCGGAGAGTCGTCTGGGTCATGTCTGCATGTCTCCCGAACCCGTAGGGTCTACACACTTAAGGTTCGGTGACGCTAGGGTTGTAGAGATATAAGTATGCAGTAACCCGAAAGTTGTTCGGAGTCCCGGATGAGATCCCGGACGTCACTGGGAGTTCCGGAATGGTCCGGAGGTGAAGAATTATATATAGGAAGTCCATTTTCGGCCATCGGGAAAGTTTCGGGGGTCACCAGTATTGTACCGGGACCACCGGAAGGGTCCCAGGGGTCCACCGGGTGGGGCCACCTATCCCGGAGGGCCCCATGGGCTTAAGTGGGAGGGGAACCAGCCCCTGGTGAGCTGGTGCACCCCCTTTGGGCCCCCTGCGCCTAGGGTTGGAAACCCTAGGGGTGGGGGCGCCTCACCTGGCTTGGGGGGCAAGCCACCCCCCTTGGCCGCCGCCCCCCTTGGAGATTAGATATCCTAGGGCCGGTGCCCCCCCCCCCTAGGGGCCCTATATAAAGAGGGGGGAGGGAGGGCAGCCGCACCCAAGTCCTTGGCGCCTCCCTCTCCCCACGCACCACCTCTCCCTCTCGCAGAAGCTTGGCGAAGCCCTGCCGAGATCGCTGCTGCATCCACCACCACGCCGTCGTGCTGCTGGATCTCCATCAACCTCTCCTTCCCCCTTTCTGGATCAAGAAGGAGGAGACGTCTTCCCAACCGTACGTGTGTTTAACGCGGAGGTGCCGTCCGTTCGACGCTCGGTCATCAGTGATTTGGATCACGACGAGTACGACTCCATCAACCCCGTTCTCTTGAACGCTTCCGCTCACGATCTACAAGGGTATGTAGATGCACTTCTCTCTCTCTCTCGTTGCTAGATGACTCCATAGATAGATCTTGGTGATGCGTAGAAAATTTTAAAATTCTGCTACGTTCCCCAAAAGTGTCTAACATAAGGGTGCGGGGGCGCAAGTTCGATGCGGAAGCAGTGCTTAGATGGCTATCTTAGAGTAGCATGGGTTGAAGGTACTGCCGCTGCTGGATCTGGATGACGACGAGTCTTTGTGGATTGGCCCGGGGGCGGCGCAACCACGGCAGTGCGGCGGGGCGGGGAGCGGGGTTTTGGTCAGGGCCACGGACGGTGGAGGCAGGCTACTCTGCCATTGGTCGCTGGCTCTTCGGGGAAGATTCCGAATAGTGTCAACCGAGAGGCACAAGACGGCCATCAAGCCATCCTGCGTAGATCGGACAGTACCAAAATAAAATAAAATCGTGTGACCCTAATTTAGTCTTCCCTAGTAGTGTCATACCCACTCAAATCATCTGTAAAGGTTAGAAAATAATGATACCCGCCGCATGCCTCAATACTCACATGACCGCATACATCGTTATCTATTATTTCTAGTAAGTCATTAGCTCGCTCCATTGTTTCGGAGAACGGAGTTTTAGTCATCTTGCCCATGAGGCATGTTTCGGAAATATCAAATGATTCATAATAAAGTGATTCCAAAATTCCATCCGCATGGTGTTTCTTCATGCGATTTACAACAATATGACCTAAACGGCAGTGCCACAAGTAAGTTGCACTATCATTATGAACTTTGCATCTTTTGGCATCAATATTATGAATATGTGTATCACTACGATCGATATTCAACAAGAATAGACCATTCATAAAAGGTGCATGATCATAAAAGATATTACTCATATAAATAGATTAACCATTATTCTCTGACTTAAATGAATAACCGTGCGTGATAAACAAGATGTAGATGTAGAGTTAGCGTGCCAACGGTGATCACATCGACCATGGAACCATTCCCGACACGTATCATCACGTCGTCCTTAGGCAATCTTTGTTTATTCCACAGCTCATGTTTCGAGTTACAAATATGAGCAACCGAACTAGTATCAAATACCCGGGCGCTACTACGAGCATTAATAAGGTACACATCAATAACATGTATATCAAATATACCTTTGTTCACTCTGCCATCCTTCTTATCTGCCAAGTATTTGGGGTAGTTCCGCTTCCAGTGACCATTCCCTTTGGATTAGAAGCACTCAGTTTCAGGCTTGGGTCCAGCTTTGGGCTTCTTCATGGGAGCGGCAACTTGCTTGCCATTCTTCTTAAAGTTCCCTTTCTTTCCTTGCCCTTTTTCTTGAAACTAGTGTTCTTGTTAACCATCAACACTTGATGCTCCTTCTTGTTTTCTACCTCCGCGGCCTTAAGCATTGCGAAGAACTCGGGAATCATTTTCGTCATCCCTTGCATATTATAGTTCATCACAAAGCCTTTGTAGCTTGGTGGGAGTGATTGAAGAACTCTGTCAATAACACTATCAACTTGAAGATCAACTCCCAGCTGAGTCAAGTGATTATGATACCCCAGACATTTTGAGTATGTGTTCAGTGACAAAATTGTTCTCCTCCATCTTGCAGCTATAGGTCTTGTTGGAGACTTCATATGTCTCAACCCGGCCATTAGCTTGAAATATCAACTTCAGCTCTTGGAACATCTCATATGCTCCATGACGTTCAAATCATCTTTGAAGTTCCGGTTCTAAGCCGTAAAGCATGGCACACTGAACTATTGAGTAGTCATCAGATCGAGTCTATTAGATGTTCATAAGATCTGAAGTTGCTCCTACAGCAGGTCTATCACCTAGCATTGCATCAAGGACATAATTCTTATGTGCAACAATGAGGATAATACTCAAGTTATGGACCCAGTCTGTGTAGTTTCTACCATCATATTTCAACTTAGCTTTCCCTAAGAACGCATTAAAATTCAGAGGAACGGTGGCACAGGCCATTGAGCTACATCAGAGATATGCAAAACTATTAAGACTAAGTTCATGATAAATTAAGTTCAATTAATCAAGTTACTAATGAACTCCCACTTAAATTAACATCCCTCAAGTTATCTAAGTGATACATGATCCCAATCAACTAACCCATGTCTGATCATCACGTGAGATGGGGTAGTCATCAATGGTGAACATCTCTATGTTGATCATATCTACTACATGACTCATGTTCAACCTTTCGGTCTCTAGTGTTCTGAGACCATGTTTGTACATGCTAGGCTCGTCAAGGTTTAATCCAAGTATTTTGCATGTGCAAAACTGTCTTACACCTGTTGTATGTGAATGTAGAGTCTATCACACCCGATCATCACGAGGTGCTTCAAAGCGATGAACTTTGGCAATGGTGCATACTCGGGGAGAAGACTTTTATCTTGAAATTTAGTGAAGGGACATCTTATAATGCTACCGCCGTTCTAAGCAAAATCAGTTGCATAAAGGATAAACATGACATGCAATCAAAATATATGACATGATATGGCCATCATCATCTTGTGCTTTTGATCTCCATCTCCAAAGCATCGTCATGATCTCCATCGTCACCGGCTCGACACCTTGATCCCCATCGTTGCGTCGGGTCGTCTCACCAACTATTGCTTCTACAACTATAGCTAATACATAGCGATAAACTAAAGCAATTACATGGCGCTTGCATTTCATACAATAATTAAGAGAGTCGTAAGGCTCCTGTTGGTTGTCGATATTACAAAACATGGTCATCTCATACAACAATGTATATCACATCACGTCTTGACCATATAACATCACAACATGCCATGCAAAAACAAGTTAGACATCTGCTACTTTGTTGTTGCAAGTTTTCTGTGGCTGCTACGGGCTTCTAGCAAGAACCGTTCTTAACTATGCAAAAACCACAACGGTGATTATCAAGTTTGTTGTCTTAACCTTCTTCAAGAACCGGCCGTAGTCAAATTCGATTCAACTAAAGTAGGAAAAACAGACACCGCCAGCCACCTTTATGCAAAACAAGTTGCATGTCAGTAGGTGGAACTGGTCTCATGTGCGTGGACATGTAAGGTTGGTCCGGGCGGCTTTATCACAAAATACCGCCGGATCAAAATAAGAGGTTGGTGGTAAGCAGTATGACCATCACCACCACAACTTTTTTGTGTTCTAGTCGTGCATATCGTCGACTCATAGACCTGGCTCATGATGCCACTGTTGGGGAACGTTGCATGGAAAACAAAAAGAATTCTACGCACATGCAAGATCTATCCATGGAGACGCATAGCAACGAGAGGAGAGAGTGTGTCTACGTACCCTTGTAGACCGTATAGCGGAAGCATTTATTAATGCAGTTGATGTAGTCAAACACATTCGCGATCCAACCAATCAAGTACCGAACGGACGGCACCTCCGCGTTCAACACACGTTCTTCTCGATGACACTACAAGAAATATGTCAACTTGTGACCAGCACTATTGGTCGCTGAAAGGTCATAGTTTTTCATTTGTGACCAAAAACAGAAGGTCAAAAGCTGGCGGTAGTAAACTGAAATTAGTGACCTTCTTTGTGATATGTAAAAGGTTGTTGGTTCCACGACCAAATTTTTGGTCACTAGCAACCTCCCCAGGCCACGTAGGCATCCAGCATGGCAAGCTGATGTGGCACAAGAATCAGACCGGTCCATTTCGGTGTTTATATGGGTCGAGCCCATTAATTCAGCCCATTTATATTTTTTCCTATGAATTTTTTGTCAGCTTTATGGACCAAGCCCAACATTGCAGCCTATTTATTTTTTGGGCCATGGCCTTTTTGTCTCAACAGTTTCATTTTTTCTTTTTTTATAAAGTGGGTTCACTAGTCATGTGGGTCCCCATTGTCAGGTTCTAGTACTGGGTCCTAGCCGTCAGGGCAATATTCTTCAATTTTTTAATTTAACACAAATAAAAATATCACATATCTACAGTATACTAAACCAATAATCCAGAGATGCATGGCAGCCACACACCAGTGCTATGATTCATGAAAGTTCCTTCATAGCTAAGTAAGTATAATATCGATTTACTAAGCCAAGATACATACAAGCATCTGGGAAACACTCGCCCCAAGAGATGCAACTACCCGAATGCTTCATTCAAGATTTAACATAGTAACTCTACAGGCAGAAAGTAAATTGAAGGCGATCACCATGCACAACACCTCTTTGCACATCACTTATTTATGAACGGAGGGAGTGATATTCAGCTTCCGCAGTCAAAGGAGACCCGGCTACGGATGTCGTGTTCTCCATAGGGACTAGACGATTAGCGATGATGCTCGGCTAAAGCTAGGCTAGACAATTTAAGTGAAGATTACAGGGAAAATAATCCTAAAGTATCTAAGATCGTTTCGGAAGATCGTTGACAAAAGAAAATGCAAAATAGCATAGGGAAGTTCAGATTTTACTCATGTCTTTTTGGTATTTCTGTTTTACTTGAGACGATAAAACACTAACACATGCATACATAGACTACAAAAAAAAATCTACAATAAAAGGAGACATCTATTATTAGAAAGTATGTAAGCAAAAGGGCAGAATTGATTCACATCACAAGCACGTATATATCACAAGTACATAAAATGATTATAAGAACTAGAAATAAAAGATATATCATAGTACTGAACATGCAGAAGTAGTTTGGTACTGGGACATATAGATTCCACACCACATACATATATGTCACGGGTACTTGAGCAACACAGGAACTACAAATTAAAAAAACACGAATATGCAACAAGAGGAGTACACAAGTGACAAATTTAACTAATTATCACACACAGGAAGTCTGAAGTGGACAAATAACAGGCTGCTAGCACTACTCAAATCTGAATATTACATGTACTACACATCTTCTATTACAGAAAATTCAGAGAATACAGTAAGGGAGAAAAATAAAAGGTAACAGCAGAGGAGGTAAGGAGGAATAGTAGCAGTAAGGCAGGGAGAGAAGCAGAGCAAGGGAAGGAGAAAAGCAACAGCACGAGATTGAGGGGAAGGGAGCAGCAGCAGCGTTTGGGGATTCAGAAAAGAAGAAGAAGTAGGAGCTTGGGGGTAAGAAGAGCAGCAAATTGCGTGGAAGAAGAGAAGCAGCAAGTTGAGGCAACAGCAGCAAGGGGATGCAAGGAGAAGGAGCAGCAGGAGCGTTGAGATAAGAAGAAGAGCAGCAGGTTCGTGGAGAAGAAGAAGAGAAGCATAGGAAGTGGAGACAAGGGGAGGAGCAGCAGAGAGGGAGAGAGCAGCAGCAGGTGGCACAGGGAACAAGACGCCCGTCTGGTCGGGCGCGCCAGGCGCGGTGACGAAGTGGAGCACGCAAGGTGATGGCGGCGAAGATGGAGTGGTGGCTGGATGGTGTGGTGCTGATTGGGTGGCGCGGTGGCGCGACATGATGGTGGATGGATGGGTGATGCGGCCTCGGTGAGCGCAGGCAACATATGGCGACGGATCGAGGGCGCCAAACAGGGGGATCGGCTGAGGGGCTCACCGCGGTGCGGATGACGAGCTCGGGGAGGCCGGAGACGTCGGAGCAGCGAGGGCGACGCGGATCGACGGGGGAAGGCGCGCGGCGGCCGATGGGGAAGAAGCTCGGATCCGGTGATGTGGGGGCGCCCAGCTTGAACTGGTGACCGTAGTCGATGCAGAGGGGAGCTGCGGAGCTCGTGGACACCTTCCCATGTCGCGGATCCAGCGATGTGGTGGGTGAGGAGGAGCGGATCCGACGATGTGGGGGCGCCCAGCTTGAGCGGGTGGGGGCAGGGCGGTGGGTGAGGAGGAAGGGTTGCCGCGCGGGGAGAGGGGGGCGGCGGCGGCAAGGAGAGATGGATGCGACGGGAGGATTGCTCTGAGCTAGGGTTTGTGCTGCGGGTGGGGGTAACTCTTTTTTTTTCTTTTTTTCTGTAGAAAGATGGATGGATGGATGTGGGATGGAGAGATGGATAGATTGGATGGATGGATAGGTGCCATGTCATCGATCCGTGGGAATGGTTCTGATTTGTTCGAAAAACCAGTGATTTAAAAGAGTTTCCAAGTACTAAAACTAGAGGGATTTTGTGAAGTAGCTATCAAAAATATTTTGCAAAAGGGTACCACACAAATTTTCACTAGAGTTTGACCACATTTTATGGATAAGGACCAATTTTTACGCATTTCTGATCTTTCGAGCTATTTTTAATCATTTTCTAAGTGGCAAAAATGGGTTTTTTGTGAAGGGCCTACCAAATAATTGTTGCAAAATTGGACCAAATCATTTTTCTAAAATACTAGGCCATATTTAATGCACAATTGACCAAATGGTTGGTTGTCAAAAGTTTTGATCCACCTCTGGTGAAAAAGACTAATTTCACTGCTTCACCGGAAGCGGGTCAAATTTGAACTGCGGCTGCCTCATAGTTTGCTATTTATTTTTTTCCAAAAATCATTTCTAGGTACAAAATTATCTATTTAATCAGAGAAAAACCAAAAAAATCCAAGATTCAACCACTAGCTAGGAACGGTCATTCTCGTCGTTTTGATCGCATTTTGAAACGGCAATTATTGAGTGTGGAAATCAATGGCTTTCAAGCCAAATGATCAATCTTATGACCACATTCATGGTATAGTTTGTTCAAATGATCTCATATTGTGCACAAGGGTGCATATTGGAATGGCAAACAATGTTGCCTAAGGGAGTTTTCATTTTCTTTGGACGAAAAAATCATTTTCCATTTTTCGAGTGCCCAAAATGAGGTTTTTTTGTGGAGAACCTACCAAATAATTGATGCAAAATTGGACCAAATCAATTTTATAAAATACTAGGACTTATTTAATTCACAATTGACTAAATGGTTGGGTGTTAAAAGCTTTGATCCACCTCTGGTGAAAAAGACAAATTTCCGCCGATTCAGTAGGAAGCGGGTCAAATTTGAACTGCACCTACCTTATTGTTTGCTCTTTATTTTTTCGATAAATCATTTCTAGTTACATAAGTATCTATTTAATCAGAGAAACACCAAAAAAATCCAAGATTCAACCACTAGCTAGGAACGGTCATGCCCGCCGTTTTGACAACATTTTGAAACGGGCATAAAAAATTCAAAAAAAAATCAAAAAATTGGAAAACCTTCGTATTGTGTCATTATATGTGACCAAGTTTCCAGGAAAAATAATAAACTTGTAATATGACAATTATTTTCAAAAAGTGTTCTCAGAAATGAGCTATCATGCATGAAGATTCACGGCTTTCAAGCCAAATGATCAATCTTATGGCCACATTCATGGCATAGTTTGTTCAAATGATCTCATATTGTGCACAAGGGTGCATCTTGGAATTCCAAATAATGTTGCATAAGGGAGTTTTCATTTTCTTTGCACGGAAAATTCATTTTCCATTTTCATAGTGCCCGAAATGAGTTTTTTTGTGAAGGACCTACCATATATTATTTCCAAAATTGCACCATATCATTTTTATAAAATACTAGGACATATTTAATGCACAATTGACAAAATGGTTGGGTGTCAAAAGTTTTGATCCACCTCTTGTGAAAAAGACAAAATCCCGCCGATTCAGTAGGAAGCGGGTCAAATTTGAACTGCAGCTGCCTCATAGTTTGCTATTTATTTTTTCCAAAAATCATTTCGAGTTACATAAGTACCTATTTAATCATAAATACATGGTTTGGTGGCGATACGTCGAGGTTTGGACGGTGCCCGAGGGCCCCAACTCTAGAGCGCGTAAACTCGCATGCCCGCCGCATGGTCACCGCATGACCTTGGCGTTGCCATCTGTTCTGCGCGGCCTAGGCATGCCTAGTGGGTTGGGCACTCCCCAGGTAGGTGCTAGGAAGAAAATCACAACATAAGATTCTCATGAGGAGACTAATCAATGCTCAAATATGAATAAGCAGCCAAGTGTTTGATTAGCGGTACAGAAAATGCACATGGCTAATGGGCGTGAGTTTTGGCTGAGGATGATCAGTTACTAAGAAGACCGTCTTCACAAATTTTCAGCTCAAAAGGAGGAGCCTAGGTGGTACTTGCTTTGCAAAGTACCACACTGGACATAAATACGAATGTTGAAGTTGGGCTCAAAATAGTGAATGGATTGAGCTGGCATTTGGTGGAGGATGGTTATTTGGGCATAGAAAAGCACTGTAGAAAATGGATACCATTTGGACATGCCAAAGTGGTACTTCCTTCACAAAGTGTTTTTCCTAATGTAATAGGAAAATGAATATTTTTGAATTATTTATGAACTAGGCAAGGAAGGTTTTTTACATATTTGATGAAGATATGACCGAAAGAATTTATGAGATTTTTTTAGGAATTTTGGGAATGACAGAAATATAGGTTGCTTCACAACCTAGGGCAAAAACTGCCACATGGACATGACATATAGGCAAAACTGATGAGGTGGCGCCTAGTCATAGCAATAAGTACTAATGCATCCACGTTCACAACCTCATGACCATTTATATTGGTCGTAATCAGGTAGAAATAAGGTAATGGAGCACTCTTGTCTGCTTTATGACCATTTGGTGTAAGGCAATTCAGAGTTTGAGCCCTTCTAAGCGAAATGGTCATGGATTTACGACCAATTCAGCTAGGGTCACTAAGAGAAGGTCACTAGTTGACATATTTCTTGTAGTGTGACGTCCTCGCCTTGTTGATCCAGCAAGACGGGCGACGTAGTAGATGAGTTCCGGCAGTACGACTGCATGGTATCGGTGATGGTGAACTTGTTGCCGCAGGGCTTCGCCGTGCATAGCGAAAAAACTAGACGAAGGGCAAAACTGTGGAGAGGGGCACCACACACGGCTAAGAGTTTGTTGTAGTCTTGTGTGGCGCCACCTCCCTCATATATATATTGGTGGTGGGAGGGGATGCACCTTGTGGCCTGGTGTGTTCCTCCCTCTTAGCCCATAAGGCCCATTAACCTCCCGGGGCTTCCGGAACCCCTTCCGGTGGACTACCGATGCACTCTGAAACGTTTTCGGTGTCCAAATATTATCGTCCTATATATCAATCTTTACCTTCGGACCATTTTGGAGCTCCTCATCATGTCTGTGATCTCATCTGAGACTCTGAACAACATTCGGTCACCAAAACACGTAACTCATATAATATTATATCATCAACGAACGTTAAGCGTCCGGACCCTACGGGTTCGAGAACGGTGTAGACATGACTGAGACGCCTCTCCGGCCAATAACCAATAGCGGAACCTGGATGCCCATATTGGTTCCTACATATTCTACGAAGATCTTTATCGGTCGAACCTTATGACAACTTACGTAATTCCCTTTGTCTGTCGGTATGTACTTGCCCAAGATTTGATCGTCGATATCTTCATACCTAGTTCAATCTCGTTATCGGCAAGTCTCTTTACTCATTTCGTAATACATCATCTCGTAACTAACTCCTTAGTCATTTTTCTTGCAAGCTTCTTGTGATGTGTATTACCGAGAGGGCCCAGAGATACCTCTCTGACACACGGAGTGACAAATCCTAATCTCAATCCATGCCAACTTAACAGATCCCATCGGAGATACCTCTAGAGCATCTTTATGATCACCAGTTATGTTGTGACGGTGGATAGCACACAAGGTATTCCTCCGGTATCCAGGAGTTCCATGATCTCATAGTCGAAGGAATATGTATTTGACATTAAGAAAGCAATAGCTATAAACTGAACAATCATATGCTAAGCTAATGGATGGGTCTTGTCAATAACATCATTATCCTAATGATACGATCCCGTTATCAAGTGAAAACACATGTTTATGGTTAGGAAACCTTAACCATCTTTGATCAACGGGCTAGTCTAGTAGAGGCTTACTAGGGACACGGTATGTGTTTATGTATTCACACATGTATTTAAGTTTCCGATCAATACAATTCTAGCATGAACAATACATCTTTATCATGAACATATTTCCATCAGTAACCCATATTCAAGTGCCTGCGGCTCCTCGTACTTCTCAAAATGTTTTGTTTCAGAGTCAAACTCTTGTATGTTGGGAGCACCCTTAGCACACTACTGGGGAAACCTTATGCACAGAAGCTTATCAGTAGCGCAAACTAGAAGGAGACGCTACTGCTATCCACATAGCAGTAGCGTGGCAAGAAGAAAATGCGCTACTACTATAATTGCCACATCGTAGCCGACATGCTAGGTATAGTAGTAGCGCCCTTCTGCAAACAGCGGTAATGCTAACAAAATAGTAGTAGTGCGTTTTTAGGCTAAGGCGCTCCTGCTAAGTTTGAACTTGGCCACATGACGGGCCCCACTTAGCAGCAGCGCAGATTAATAGCCACCGCTACTGCTACGACCTGTAGTAGGAGCGATGGTCCCTAACCCGCGCTGCTACTAACCCAAGCTTATCGTCTTCCTCTCCACGTGGCCGACCCTCACTCTCCCTATCCGCTCTTCCCACTCTCCCTCCCCACTCTCTCCCCACGCCATGCCGACGTCGCCCGCTACCACCGGAAGAGATTGAGGTATCTCCCCCTCCCTACTCCTCCTCCTCCCTCCCTCTCCTTCCTCCTCCCTCTCCCTCCCTCCCTATTGCCTCCTCCCTCTCCCTGCCTCGTCCATCCTCCTCCTCCCCCTCCCTCCCTTCAATCCCTCCCTCCTCCCTCCCTTCCTAGTTCGTCCTCCTCCTCCCTCAACCTCCCTCCCTCCTGCCTCCTCCTCCCGGGTCACCTCCCACCCTACCTCGTCCTCCTCCTCCCTCCACATAGCCCCCTCCCTCCACTTCCCTCCCTTCGTCGCTCATCCCTCCCTGTTCCTCCCTTCACCTCCCTCTGTTTTTGAATTTTTAGTAAAAAAATAGTAACAAAAATTAGTTAACTTAATACTTTATACTTTCTAGTTTACTTAATTAGTTAAAAAATTAGTTGGTAGAAACATGTATTGGACACTTAGTTGGTAGAGATTATAACTAGTAATAGAAATTTTTAGTAAAAAAATAAGTAATAGAAATTTTATGTGTAGAAAAATTTCAATATAGAAATGTATTGGAATGCTATATAGAAATTTTTAGGTATCACAATTAGTAATAGAAATTTGTTGAAAGAAAATTTAGGTATAGCAATTATAGTAATAGAAGTTGGATAGAGCAGAACTAGGGTATTTAGTTATGTTAATCTCACATTGCCAATAGAGCAGAACTAGGGTATTTAGTTATGTTAATCTCACATTGCCAAATTTAGAGAGAGAGAGAGAGACCTAGTTTCTATATTGAACCATTGTGAATGAGCACCATGTTTGAATGCTCATGTGTTTATGCACGTGTGTGGCGCAGGGTTTATCAATGACGAGCTGGTCGACGACGCCCAGAAGATCACCAATGACACCCGCATCCTCGACAGTCATCGTCTATAATGAGTAAACATGTATATCTAGTGTTGCTCAAATAGGATATGTGCTTGCCCAAGTGGCCTATGTTTGCAGGAACCACCTCCGAGTGGCCTATGTTTTGCTAGAGTGTTGATTAATTTCCATTCCGGTAAATTTCAGGCGCTCGTATGTCCTATTTAGCAAAGGGCATGCTGGATTTATCCGTGAATTTTAGCATGGCTTGTGCTAGAACGTAGGAAATATCGAGCGCCTTGGATTTGCCGGAAAGAGCTTTAAACGACATTTTGGGTTGACTTTAAATTTGTTGGGGCTCCATATATGACAGACAAAAAACTGTGAGGGAGTGTCCACCATATATGAGAGAAGAAGTATGTTGACTGTTGTTGTGGGGGTCATTCTTGCTCTTCTTTCTCGTGATAGAACTTTTGATAATGCACGGGAAGGAAGAGAAGAACGACCATCATCGATGGTCGCAAATGTCAGAGATGAAGAATCCAGACTATTGTCGTGGGGGTCACTTCTCCTTCAGTCTCGTGTGCTAGAAAATTTGGTGTAAAGCACTCGGGGACGAACGGAGGAGCGACCATCACCGACGGTCGAATATATCAGAGAGGGAGTGCCTACCATATACACCACGTGAGATGAGAGTTTTTAAGGAAGACTCGACAGAATGAAAGTCAAGCCGTGATGAATATTAATGATCGAATCTAGTTTCTGTAGTACATATATTGAAATTCAGAAGTTTAATCTTTGAATTATGAACATAGAAAATGTCCGACGACCAAAGGATCCCTTAGTGCGACTACTGCGGAGACGACCGGGGTCTGTGTGACAGGCTGCCTCACCTGGAAGATGGTTGGTGCTTCATTGTTAAGCTCGATGAGACCTTTGATGTATGTACGGTACGCAACGACGACAAGTCTTTTTTCATAATTAAGCATGCCTTCTGCGACTCATCAACGTGTAATTCTGATTTTTACCATTCGTCTAGTGCATCCCCTGCCATGCAAGAGGTTATGTCTTGGAGAAGCTAAATTTTGAAGATCATGAGAATATGGAGACAAAGAGAGTTAACCTCAGGACCCATCATGGTTATGCTTTTTCTGTAAAGCTATACAATGCGGTGACCTACTACCATTCCAGTTGCTCGAATAGAGAAGCACTATGCAAGGCGTATGGTTTTCAGGAGGGTATGCACGTCACCTTCGATCTTGGTGATCCTGAAGATGACACTAACGAAGATAATATCGACATTTGGGTCGATGTTGATACGCCTCCACTTCTACCTCTATGTGAGTTTATCAAACATATTTATTAAGTAACGTATATTGTTTATTTTAAAATAGTTGACAGCTTATTTCCATTCTTCAAAAAATGTACGGAAGATAGTAGACAAAACCTACTACACTGGTGGCTTTGAATGAACTTATGAGGAGAAAGATCATCTTATCTCATTTATTTTTGATGTTGAGAATTACAATACCAATTATGAAAGTCCTGCACATTATGGTCAGTACATGCCACTAGTGCACGTGTTGAACTACGGTAACATCCATGAAGATGTCATGGTAAGATTTTTTACTATTACGACATCAGTGCATCTTTTGCATACATTTTTCTAAAGCTAAACTACATTACTAACTCCAATGTTATTATTATGTTTTTCAACAGAAAATCCCGAAGGATTCCATCTGATGTTTCCGAGAGGTCGCCTTGATGTTATTACCTTACGACTAAGTCGTCCTAGGCCTCAACGCGGTTCATACAAGATTTCTCAAACCGATGAAGACATAAAATTCAAAGAATGGAAAAAATGTATGAAGAATCATAAGGAGCTACTTGGAAGCAACACTGAAGGAAATATGCCCTAGAGGCAATAATAAAGTTATTAGTTATTTCCTTAATTCATAATAAATGTTTATTATTCATGCTAGAAGTGTATTAACCGGAAACATAGTACATGTGTGAATACATAGACAAAACTTACAGTCCCTAGTATGCCTCTACTTGACTAGCTCGTTAATCAAAGATGGTTATGTTTCCTAACTATAGACATGTGTTGTCATTTGATGAACGGGGTCACATCATTAGGAGTATGATGCGATGGACATGACCCATCCCTTAGCTTAGCATTATGATCGTGTCTGTTTCATTGCTACTGCTTTCTTCATGACTTCTACAAGTTCCTCATACTATGAGATTCTGCAACTCCCGAATACCGGAGGAACACTTTGTGTGCTACCAAACGTCACAACGTGAAAGGGTGATTATAAAGTCTCTACAGGTGTCTCCTAAGGTGTTTGTTGGGTTGGCATATATCGAGATTAGTATTTGTCACTCCGTGTTTCGGAGAGGTATTTCTGAGCCCTCTCGGTAATACTCATCACTATAAGCCTTGCAAGCATTGTAACTAATGAGTTAGTTGCGGGATGAAGTATTACGGAAATGAGTAAAGAGACTTGCCGGTAACGAGATTGAACTAGGTATGATGATACCGACGATCGAATCTCGGGCAAGTAACATGCCGATGACAAAGGGAACAACGTATGTGGTTACGCGGTTTGACCGATAGAGATCTTCGTAGAATATGTAGGAACCAATATGAGCATCCAGTTTCCGCTATTGGTTATTGACTGGAGATGTGTCTCGGTCATGTCTACAAAGTTCTTGAACCCGTAGGATCCGCACGCTTAATGTTCGATGACGATTTGTATTATGAGTTATGTGATTTGATGTACCGAAGTTTGTTCGGAGTCCCGGATGAGATCACGGACATGACGAGGAATCTCGAAACGGTCGAGAAGTGAAGATTCATATATTGGAAGGTTGCATTTGGACATCAGAATGGTTCCGAGTGGTTCGGGCATTTTTCCGGAGTACCGGGGGGTTACCGGAACCCCCCAGGAGAAGTATTGGGCCTAGTGGGCCTTATTGGAGGAGAGGAGAAAGGGCCACATGAGATGGGGGGCCCCTCCCCTTGCCCAAATCGACTTGGACTAGGGGAGGGGGTCGGCCCCCTCTTTCCTTCCCCCTCTCTCTCCCTTACCTTTCCCTCTGGTGGAAGAAAGGAAAAGGGGGGGGGGTCGAATCCTACTTGGACTAGGAGTCAAAGTAGGACTCCCTCCTAGCGCGCCCAAACCTGGCCGGCCTCCTCTCTCCCTCCCTCTTTTATATATGTAGCCTGGGTGCACCCCAATAGCACAGACAGACAATCTCTTAGCCGTGTGCGGTGCCCCCCTCCACAGTTACTCACCTCGGTCATATCGTCGTAGTGCTTAGACGAAGCCCTGCGCCAATAACTTCATCATCACCATCACCACACCATCGTGCAAACGAAACTCTCCCTCGGCCTCAACTAGATCAAGAGTACGAGGGACGTCATTGAGCTGAACGTGTGCTGAACGTGGAGGTGCCGTACATTCGGTGCTAGGATCGGTCGGATCCTGAAGACGTATGACTACATCAACTGCGTTGTCATAACGCTTCCTGTTTTGGTCTATGAGGGTACGTGGACACACTCTCCCATCTCGTTGCTATGCATCCCATAGATAGATCTTGCGTGAGCGTAGGAAATTTTTTGAAATTACCGTGTTCCTCAATAGTGGCATCCGAGCCAGGTTTATGCGTAGATGTTATATGCACGAGTAGAACACAAAGAGTTGTGGGCGATAATAGTCATACTGCTTACCAGCATGTCATACTTTGATTCGGCGGTATTGTTGGATGAAGCAGCTCAGACTGACATTACGCGTACGCTTATGCGAGACTGGTTCTACCGACGTGCTTTGCACATAGGTGGCTGGTGAGTGTTTGTTTCTCCAACTTTAGTTGAATCAAGTGTGGCTACGCCCGGTGCTTGTTGAAGGTTAAAACAGCACACTTGATGAAAAATCATTGTGGTTTTGATGCGTAGGTAAGAATGGTTCTTGCTAGAAGCCCGTAGCAGCCACATAAAACTTGCAACAACATAGTAGAGGACTTCTAACTAGTTTTTGCAGGGCTTGTTGTGATGTGATATGGTCAAGCAAGATGTGATATAAATTGTTGTATGAGATGATCATGTTTTGTAACAAGGTTATCGGCAACTGGCAGGAGCCATATGGTTGTCGCTTTATTGTATGCAATGCAATCACCATGCAATTGTTTTACTTTATCACTAAGCGGTAGCGATAGTCGTAGTAACAATAGTTGGCGAGACGACACTGATGCTACGATGGAGATCAAGGTGTCACGCCGGTGACAATGGAGATCATGACGATGCTTTGGTGATGGAGATCATGAGCACAAGATGATGATGGCCATATCATGTCACATATTTTGATTGCGTGTGATGTTTATCCTTTATGCATCTTATTTTGCTTAGTACGGCGGTAGCATTATAAGATGATACCTTATAAATTTCAAGGTATAAGTGTTCTCCCTGAGTATGCACCGTTGCTACAGTTCTTCGTGCTGAGACACCACGTGATGATCGGGTGTGATAGGCTCTACGTTCACATACAACGGGTGCAAGCCAGTTTTGCACAAGCAGAATACTCAGGTTAAACTTGACGAACCTAGCATATACATATATGACCTCGGAATACTGAGGCCGAAAGGTCGATCGTGAATCATATAGTAGATATGATCAACATAGTGATGTTCACCATTGAAAACTACTCCATCTCACGTGATGATAGGACATGGTTTACTTGATTTGGATCACGTGATCACTTAGATGATTAGAGGGATGTCTATCTAAGTGGGAGTTATTCAGTAATATGATTAACTGAAACTTTAATTTATCATGAACTTAGTCCTGATAGTATTTTGCAAATTATGTTGTAGATCAATATCTCGCGTTGTATCTTCCCTATGTTTTTATATGTTCCTAGAGAAAACTAAATTGAAAGATGATAGTAGCAATGATGCGGACTAAGTCCGTGATCTGAGGTTTATCCTCATTGCTGCACAAAAGAATTATGTTCTTGATGCACCGCTAAGTGACAGACCTATTGCAGGAGCAGATGCAGACGTTATGAACGTTGGGCTAGCTTAATATGATGAGTACTTGATAGTTTAGTGCACCATGCTTTACTGCTTAGAATCAGGACTTCAAAGACGTTTTGAACGTCATGAACCATATAAGATGTTCCAGGAGTTGATGTTAATATTTCAAGCAAATACCCGAGTTGAGAGATATGAAGTCTCCAACAAGTTCTATAGCTAAAAGATGGAGGAGAATAGCTCAAGAAGTGAGCATGTGCTCAGATTTTCTGGGTACTACAATCGCTTGAATCAAGTGGGAGTTAATCTTCCAGATAAGATAGTGATTGACAGAGTTCTCTAGTCACCATCACCAAGTTACTGGAACTTCGTGATGAACTATAGTATGCAAGGGATGACGAAAACGATTCCCGAGCTCTTCGTGATGCTGAAATCGACGAAGGTAGAAATCAAGAAAGAGCATCAAGTGTTGATGATTCACAAGAACACTAGTTTCAAGAAAAGGGCGAAGGGAAAGAAAGGGAACTTCAAGTAGAATGGCAAGCAAGTTGTCACTCCCGTAAAGAAGCCCAAAGCTGGACCAAAGCCTGAAACTGAGTGCTTCTACTGCAAGGAAATGATCACTGGAAGCGGAAATGCCCTGAATATTTGGTGGATAAGAAGGATGGAAAAGTGAACAAGGGTATATATATTTGATATACAGGTTATTGATGTGTACCATACTAGTGTTTATAGTAGCCCCTGGGTATTTGATACTTGTTCGGTTGCTAAGATTAGTAACTCGAAACAGGAGTTACAGAATAAACAGAGACTAGTTGAGGGTGAAGTGACGATGTGTGTTGGAAGTGGTTCCAAGATTGATATATTCATCATCGCACACTCCCTATACTTTCGAGATTAGTGTTGAACCTAAATAAATGTTATTTGGTGTTTGCGTTGAGCATAAACATGATTAGATCATGTTTATTGCGATACGATTATTCATCTAAGACAGAGAATAAATTGTTATTCTATTTACATGAATAAAACCTTCTATGGTCATACACCCAATGTTGATGGTTTATTGAATCTTGATCGTGATGATACACATATTCATAATATTGAAGCCAAAAGATGTAAGTTTAATAATGATAGTGCAACTTTTGTGGCACTGCCGTTTGGGTCATATCGGTGTAAAACGCATGAAGAAACTCCATGCTGATGGACTTTTGGAATCACTTGATTATGAATCACTTGGTGCTTGCAAACCGTGCCTTATGGGAAAGATGACTAAAACTCTGTTCTCCGGGACAATGGAACGAGCTACTGACTTATTGGAAATAATACATACTGATGTATGCGGTCCAATGAGTGTTGAGTCTCGTGGTGGGTATCATTGTTTTCTTACCTTCACAGATGATTTGAGAAGATATGGTTATATATTCTTAATGAAGCATAAGTCTGAAAAAGTTCAAAGAATTTCAGAGTGAAGTGGAGAATCATCGTAACAAGAAAACAAAGTTTCTACGATATGATCATAGAGGAGAATATTTGAGTTACGATTTTGGCCTTCATTTAAAACAATGTGGAATAGTTTCACAGCTCACGCCACATGGAACACCACAGCGTAATGGTGTTTCCGAACATTGTAACCGCACTTTATGGTGCGATCTATGATGTCTCTTACCGGGTTACCACTATAGTTTTGAGGTTATGCATTAGAGACAGCTGCGTTCACTTTAAAAAGGGCACCATCAAAAATCCGTTGAGACGACGCCTCATGAACTGTGGTTTGGCAAGAAACCAAAGTTGTCGTTTCTTAAAGTTTGGGGCTACGATGCTTAGGTAAAAAATCTTCAACCTGATAAGCTCGAACCCAAATTGGAGAAGTGCATCTTCATAGGATACCCAAAGGAAACTGTTGGGTGCACCTTCTATCACAGATCCGAAGGCAAGATATTCGTTGCTAAGAATGGATCCTTTCTAGAGAAGGAGTTTCTCTCGAAAGAAGTGAGTGGGAGGAAAGTAGAACTTGAGGAGGTAATTGTACCTTCTCCCTTATTGGAAAGTAGTTCATCACAGAAATCAGTTCCAGTGATTCCTACACCAATAAGTGAGGAAGCTAATGATGATGATCATGAAACTTCAGATTAAATTGCTACCGAACTAGGTCTTCCAGAGTAAGATCCGCACCAGAGTGGTACGGTAATCCTGTTCTAGAAATCATGTTACTAGACCATGATGAACCTACAAACTATGAGGAAGCGATGATGAGCCCAGATTCCGCAAAATGGCTTGAGGCCATGAAATCTGAGATGGGATCCATGTATGAGAACAAAGTGTGGACTTTGGTGGACTTTCCCGATAGTCGGCAAGCTATATTAAATAAATGGATCTTCAAGAGGAAGACGGACACTGATAGTAGTGATACTATCTACAAAGCTCGACTTGTCGCAAAAGGTTTTTGACAAGTTCAAGGTGTTGACCACAATGAGATTTTCTCAACTATAGCGATGCTTAAATCCGTCTGAATCATGTTAGCAGTTGACATATTTTATGAAATCTGGCAAATGGATATCAAAACTACATTCCTTAAATAGATATTTCTTAAAAGTAGAATTGTATATGATGCAACCAGAAGGTTTTGTCAATCCTAAAGGTACTAACAAGGTGTGCAAGCTCCAGCTATCCATCTATGGACTGGTGCAAGCATCTTAGAGTTGGAATATACGCCTTGATGAGTTGATCAAAGCATATAGTTTTATATAGACTTGTAGTGAAGCCTGTGTTTACAAGAAAGTGAGTGGGAGCTCTGTAGCATTTCTAATATTATATGTGGATGACTTATTGGTTATTGGAAATAATATAGAATTTCTGGATAGCTTAAAGGGATACTTGAATAAGAGTTTTTCAATGAAAGACCTGGGTGAAGCTGCTTACATATTGGGCATCAAGATCTATAGAGATAGATCAAGACGCTTAACTGGACTTTCACAAAGCAAATACCTTGGTAAAAGTTTTGAAGAAGTTCAAAATGGATCAGTCAAAGAAAGGGTTCTTGCCTGTATTACAAGGTGTAAAGTTGAGTAAGACTCAAAGCCCGACCAAGGCAGGAAATAGAAAGAGAATGAAAGTCATTCCCTATGCCACAGTCATAGGTTCTATAAAGTATGTTGTGCTGTGTACCAGACCTATTGGGTACCTTGCCCTGAGTTTGGCAAGGGAGTACAATTTTGATCTAGGAGTAGATCACTGGACAGCGGTCAAGATTATCCTTAGTGAGGACTAAGGAAATATTTCTTGATTATGGAGGTGATAGAAGAGCTCGTCATAAAGAGTTACATCAATGCAAGATTTTACACCGATCCAAATGACTCTAAGTCTCAATCTGGATACATATTGAAAGTGGGAGCAATTAGCTAGAGTAGCTCCGTGCAGACCATTGTAGAAATAGAATGTTTGCAAAATACATACGGCTCTGAATGTGACAGACCCGTTGAGTAAACTTCTCTCACGAGCAAAAACATAATCACACCTTAGTACTCTTTGGGTGTTAATCACATAGCGATGTGAACTAGATTATTGACTCTAGTGAACCCTTTGGGTGTTTGGTCACATGACGATGTGAACTATGGGTGTTAATCACATACAGATGTGAATATTGGTGTTAAATCACATGGTGATGTGAACTAGATTATTGACTCTAGTGCAAGTGGGAGACTGAAGGAAATAGGCCCTAGAGGCAATAATAAAGTTATTATTTATTTCCTTAATTCACGATAAATGTTTATTATTCATGCTAGAATTGTATTAACCGGAAACTTAGTACATGTGTGAATACATAGACAAAACTTACAGTCCCTAGTATGCCTCTAATTGACTAGCTCGTTAATCAAAGATGGTTATGTTTCCTAACCATAGACATGTGTTGTCATTTGATGAACGGGATCACATCATTAGGAGAATGATGTGATGGACATGACCCATCCGTTAGCTTAGCATTATGATCGTGTCAGTTTCATTGCTACTGCGCTTTCTTCATGACTTATACAAGTTCCTCATACTATGAGATTATGCAACTCCCGAATACCGGAGGAACACTTTGTGTGCTACCAAACATCACAATGTAAAAGGGTGATTATAAAGGTGCTCTACAGGTGTCTCTGAAGGTGTTTGTTGGTTTGGCATATATCGAGATTAGGATTTGTCATTCCGTATTTCGGAGAGGTATCTCTGGGCCCTCTCAGTAATACTCATCACTATAAGCCTTGCAAGCATTGTAACTAATGAGTTAGTTGCGGGATGAAGTATTACGGAACGAGTAAAGAGACTTCCCAGTAACAAGATTGAACTAGGTATGATGATACCGACGATCGAATCTCGGGTAAGTAACATACCGATGACAAAGGGAACAACCTATGTTGTTATGCGGTTTGACCGATAAAGATCTTAGTGTAATATGTAGGAACCAATATGAGCATCCAGGTTCCGCTATTGGTTATTTACCGGAGATTTGTCTCGGTCATGTCTACATAGTTCTCGAACCCGTAGTATCCGCACGCTTAACGTTCGATGATGATTTGTATTATGAGTTATGTGATTTGATGTACCGAAGTTTGTTCGGAGCCCCGGATGAGTTCACGGACATGACGAGGAGTCTCGAAATGGTCGAGAGGTAAAGATTCATATATTGGAAGGTTGCATTTGGACATCGGAATGGTTCGGAGTGGTTCGGGCATTTTTCCGCAGTACCGGGAGGTTACCGAAACCCCCTGGCCGGAGAAGTATTGGGCCTAGTGGGCCATATTGGAGGAGAGGAGAAAGGGCCACGTGAGAGGGGCGCCCCTCCCCTTGCCCAAACCGAATTGGACTAGGGGAGGGGGTCGACCCCCCTCTTTCCTTCCCCCTCTCTCTCCCTTACGTTTCCCTCCAGTGGAAGAAAGGAAAGTGGGGGGGGGGGGGGTCGAATCGTACTTGGACTAGGGGTCCAAGTAGGACTCCCCCTGGTGTGCCCAAACCTGTCCAGCCTCCTCTCTCCCTCCCTCCATTATATACGTGGCCAGAGGGCACCCCAATAGCACAGACAAACAATCTCTTAGCCGTGTGTGGTGCCCCCCTCCATGGTTACTCACATCGGTCATATCGTCGCAGTGCTTAGGCGAAGCCCTACGCCGGTAACTTCATCATCACCATCACCACGTCATCGTGCTAATGAAACTCTCCCTCGGCCTCAACTGGATCAAGAGTACGAGGGACGTCATCGAGCTGAATGTGTGCTGAATGCGGAGGTGCCGTACGTTCGGTGCTAGGATCGGTCGGATCGTGAAGACGTACGACTACATCAACCGCATTGCCATAATGCTTCCGCTTTCGGTCTACGAGGGTACGTGAACACACTCTCCCATCTCGTTGCTATGCATCACATAGATAGATCTTGCGTGATCGTAGAATTTTTTTGGAATTACCGCGTTCCCCAACAAACACTGTGCGAAGCGCACAAAATGGAGACAGGATAATCTCCATTCTCTATAATGGAGAGTCAGGGCTATCTTGTTTTATGCTATTTTACCTTAGAACAATACTCATGATCATGTGCTTAGAACAATTAACTAGTGTTGCTTAGATGACTATGATGATGATGACTATGACTTGTTATTATGATAACAAGTAGAAGTTGTTAAATGACTATGATGATGATGAGTATGACTTGTTATTATGATAATGATGATGAGTTATTAATAATGATGATGGTGCTTAGTTGTTATATCATGATGAGCAAGATCAGTTATTATATATATATCAGTGGGTGAAATAAACATGGATTAGATTCAAGTGGAGGCAACACATGGTGCAGATCGAAGTACTACTAATCCAAACTTGGTCATACTAATCCAAACTAAAGTGACCACTAATCCAAACTAAAGTGATCAAGTTTGGATTAGTAGTACTTTGGATCTGCACCATATTGCCTCCACTTGAATATAATCCATATCTCTTTCACCAACTGAAATATTAACTCATCACGATCATAAAATCATATGATGAGACTACTATATAAACCCAGTACAAATACAGCAGCAATATGCAGTAGAAAAAAAACAGCAAATTTACGAGTAGCCTGGGTAGCCCACCAGGCCCTACTGCTAGGGAGGTGTAGTACTAGCGCTGGGTGGAACAAACACGCTGCTGCTAGGAAGGTGTAGTAGTAGCGCTGGTCGTCCACAGCACGCTACTGCTATGCAGGATAGTAGTTGCGTGCCACCGCCCGCACTACTGCTGAACATTATTTTTAGCCCACCCCCCCCCCCCCCCCCCTCCGGCGCCACTACTACACCTCCAACCCGCGCTACTGCTAGGCTTTTTCCTAGTAGTGGCCAAGAGATCCTCAACAAGCTCTCATCTAAGTTGTGGTTGTGCATGAGATTTCCTGGAAGAACTCAACCCTTTCTTCACTTGGCCGAGGAGAATTCAAGGAAGTTGATCCTGAGACAACGGTGGTGACCCGTCAAGACCCTTGATTAGAGACCGAGGGACTGATGCTTTTTGATGGAGCGATGGGCAGCGAAGTATGGGTTGCCGTCGTCTACGGCACTGCAAACTAGATACCGATATTTGTCGATCCCTTCGACTCATACTCAACTCTAATCAGTTCGATTACGTAATAGTTGGTCAGAAAAATTCTTGTAAAATGCTAACTAATCGTCTACAAGTGACATATTTTTGTGCTTGTGGCAACATTTTACTCGGAAAAGCTTCACTCATGTTTCGATTTTGACCTCTGATGTTCTTCAGCCAACATGTAATCTGATTTCACATCTGATTCCCCCTTGTACACATTCGATTCCCGTTGTATACATCCCTTGGCTAATAAACCATATGTCATCATGCACAATCTTACCAGCTGCCATTATATAGTTATTAGTGTCACGTTTTGATGTGGAACTGCCTTGTTTTTCAGCAGCCATTACATAGTTACCTGCTCATCGCACCACCTGGTCTTACAGCACTACACATATCTGGAGGCAAAGATGATACGCAACTGACCATGTTATGAAAATCTTCATGGCTATGTGAAACAAACCTGATGATAAGTGAAAATAAGCATAAACGATTCAATGAAGATGCATCGAATTTCATTTTGTTGTTTTGCCAGTGGAGGTGATTTCATTAAAAAAAGCATTTTTTTTCGTGGATGTTACTTGTCGTCTCAGATGGATCTTTATATTTTTATAAATTTGTTTCTAAATCATGGATGATCTTTAATTTTTTTGCAAAACATGGATAAGACTTATTTCAGCATTGGCAGTGCGGAAATTCACATGAGATGCGCTATACTATTGCTTGGTCTTCAGCCAATCATTCACATAATTCTCCAATTGTCTATGTGTCTCTATGTTACTTATTTTTTGTGCTTAACAGCAGCACCTACATCTATGTATGAGCTGACGATATTTTTTCCTAACTTTCATAATGATGCAACTTCGATCAAAAATATACCAAAGCTAGTTTTTAAGCGAGGGTTAGTTTTGAAGGTAACAACATATGCAGTATCATAGTTATTGTCAGCTTCTTTGTAGAACTGAATTTACAATAAGTAGAAATAGAATATGGAAAATCATTAAGTAGATGTAGTAAAAAATGATAAAATTAACTAGAATGAAATTTTAGTTACTAATTTTTAGACAGACCAGCAAATAACAGACGCTATTCTCTGATGCAAAGAAGATAAGTAGAACTGGAATGGCATGGTATTAGTATTTTTAGTTCTAATGCCACCAGCGTTTCAGCAGATCAAAATTATTTCCTGAGTTGTCGATACTTGCAAATACATTATGATTAAAATGCACGTTCAACCAATGGTCAACGATGGATCACTATTTGATGCACTTGATACATTATGAAGTTTTAATTTCAGTTTGATATGTTAATAATATCATTACCATGTTTCTTGTAAATGTCCATTTGTGGACTTTGCAGACAAACTGATATGCGTAAAAATAATGCACTTGATTAGATTTAGCATGATACCTGCACCCCAGGCTTTTCATGGTTGACTTGTGCTATAATTTTTTTTATTACGAAATCCCAATGATAAACGAGAAAACAATGATTGTAGGCAATTAGTCCAACAGAATTTTATTACTGACTAGCTGACAAGCTCAATTGTTGTTGCAGTGAGGTTCATGCTGAAGACTTGAAGGTGGAAAGACTGCAGGAAATAAATCTAAAATCCAACATCAGAATATCCAAAGTGGTGTAACAGGTCTAAAAAATACGAAAGGTTCCCTATTTTATATCTAAACATTTTGATTGTCCTTTGCCATCCCCTCCTCATTGACCAATCTCTTAACATGAACTATGCTTTTATTTTATTTTCTGAGAAATAGTTATCGAAAAAGGGTTTCCCCCCGCTTTGTATACAAAGCAACCAACCGAACCATACAGTAATAGATGCTGGGGCGGAAGCAGCACAGACACGCCCAAAAGAAACAACAGAGAAAGAGCAAAAGAAACAAATGCCGACAACGGCGGATCAACAAAAACGAAGAAGCCTCGCGATCGCTGCGCCCACCGGAATCTACCCCTAGGCTCCAAGACTCCGAAGCGTCGGCACCTATCAACACCTCCAAGAAGGATCGCGACGATGACGACGACGCTGCTGCCAAGGGTTTCCCCGGTACACGACGATGCGTGAGGCAAGGTAGCCCCCGACGCCCTCCCGGAAGGTCAGGTGGCACCCTCAAGCGCCACCGCGCCGGTGTCGGCCACGCCGACAGGGGTTTCCCCCGATCCCAACCCGCACCTCGGGCGCTCCGGATCCATCCACCAAACCAACCACCACCCTGCGCCAACGCGGTCATGAGGCCCCCACGCCGTCTCACCATGGCACCACGAGAAATGAGGCGGTCTGGCGAAGCGATCAGAGCCGGGACTAGGGCATCAGCACCGTCGGCACGCGGGAGGGCCCCACCTCCACCGTCAGCGACGGTAGCCGTCCGGACGCAATAGCAGGAGCACACCAGGCCCGTGGGCCCACAGGCCCGGCCGAGCCCTCGTGGGCCCGTAAAGCTCCCGCCTTCGCGCTGCTGCCGGCACGCCATCGGCGCCGACGCCCCATATCCGAGCCGCTCCTTGTTCTCACCCCGCCGCAGACAACGAGGCCACGCCGGGGGCCGGCCCGCTAGGACCCTGATGGGGCCCGCCTGGCCCAGATCTGGGCTGGGGGCGCGACGTCGGCCACCCAGCACCACCACGCCGCCCCGCTGCCAAGGAGCCGCCACCACGTCTGCCGCCGACCACCCCGCCGGGTCACCGGACCGCCGAGCGACATCTGGCCGCCGCCCCGGGCCAGAGGACGCCTGGGAGGGAGATCTGCCGTCGCCCGGCACCCGGCCGGAGCCGGGAGCGCCTGCGACGGCAAGGGAGAGGAAGAACGGAGCGAGGCCGAGAGCAGCGGCATGGGGGCCGCCCCGGCCGCCTCCCGGGGAGGCGGCGCGAGGGCGGGGAGGCGGCGCGAGGGCGGAAGGAGGGGAGGAGGAGGAAGGGCGGGGGGAGGGAGGGCCGGATCCGGGCCACACGCCGGCGAGGGCGGCCGGATCCCGCTGGCGACAGGCAGGGGGAGGCGGCGGAGGCTAGGGCTGCGGGGGACGGGAGCGGGTTGCGAGTCTTGATGCCTCTGAGAAATAGTTATGAGATGATTGTCTGTCTCGATTTTCCTAGCCGTGAAGTTGGGGGTAATAGGATTTCTTTTAGAAAAAAAAGCATTTCAAAGTTGTTCTGATATGGCTTCCCGATTCTTTATGATGCTTCACATAGGTTGCAATTTACTTTATCATATGAAAACTTACACATGACAGAAGCATACGTGATATCACAGCCGCAATGGTAGCGGCGATGTGCAGGTGAAGGCAAGCTCTGTCATCATGACTCCTCCCATCTCTCCTCACGGGAGGCCCTTAGCAATGGCAGTGATGAATTAGGGGACGGTGGTGACTAGCTGTGCAACAGGCAATGTGGAGAGAGGCCTGGAACAGGATCAGTGGCGGCCTGTCAAACTAAAATATTAAAATAACTTAAATCTGTAATCACTTAAAAAACAATTTTAGATTGGTTAGCAATACTCAAATTGTCTTAATCTGCAAGTGTGCTCATATATTTGCACCAATGGCTTACATCATGTCATTCAGATAATTAGATTTCACTCTAATGTTCGTTGGCCTTCAATATGTCTTATGACCAAGTTGTCAGAAATTATTTGCTTTACAACCAAAACATAATCTTCTTTTCCCTTTTTGATTTGCATAATAGTTGTTCCATATGGTACACTTTTTGCATTTTGAAAATTTTGTTGGCTACCACGGCAATACGGGTGCATACCTAGTCTTTTATTAAAGTAGCCCAACAAGAGGGACGCCTTGCCTCCCCTGCGGCGCCGCTCATCCGGTCATCCCTCCTTCGCATCCACGCCGCCGAGGGCAGCAGCGCCTCCACGACTGGTACTCTCTACACAGGGATGGGGTGCTACTCATTCGCCCCGAACACCGGCATGCTCGTCCCACAAACGCCGGCATGGTTTACGGCCATAACCTCTCACTAACTTAGGTCCCCATTTCTTTCTTACTCTCTCTACAAAGATTAGGCAATGTGACCAATGGAATAGGCGACATGTAGTTTTTCTGTACCATCTCACAAAAACCTAGCGAGCAAGGGCAGTCCTGCAGCCAAAGTCACCTTGCGTACAGAGGGGAGGCTGCAGGATGTCTTCTCACCTTAGCATGAACGGCAGCGTCCGCATATCAGATCCGGTTTTGCACGTCATATAAAATTGTACTGTCCTACATGCATTAGGTCTGCATCACATTTTATTTTGTTTTCCTTGCAAGAAAAATGATCCGAGCTTGCATAATTTTTCCTGTCTCAGTTTTTTTTAGAAAAGTTGGATGACCCCCGGCCTCTGCATCTGGGAGATGCATGCGGCCACTTTATTGATTATTCCGGACCTTACAAAGTATTACAACAATATGCCTGAATCTGCCATCTTGGCAACATATGCCACTATTCCTATCCATATGATAAAGGGGTGCTAGCTGGGCCAAATACCCATACCACTCACTTAAGCCTATCATCGAAAGCCAGAAGCCCCAGCCGAGCCACATACCAGGTCTGGGGCACAAACCGGTCTGACGCACTCACATGTGTCATCGCCGTCATCTTCCACAGATCCGTCTTCAGAGCAGATATTGAGGTTTCTACCTTGTTAGGCCACTCTGCCTGCTTCCTGTCTCAGTTATATTCCATTAATCAACTTACATAGAGTCAAATTAACTAGCGAACACCTGCTGTTCAGACTGCCTGTCTCAGGTGTCCATAATTTGGAGCTACAACATGTACAAAGATTGGTTGAAAATGAGTGCCTTAATGCATCCATTTGCTGGTACAATTTCGCTGTTTGATGAAAATCTATATTTGTGTCATTTTATCATAGTGGCATGCAGATTGAAGATATTCTTTTTTAGAACTTACACAATCATCAAATGTTAAGGGAATCTTGGTAAGGAATTTTTATTCCAAAATCATATTCATAGTTTTGTGAAAATTTGGTTGGGAAAAGAGATAGCATAAGCTGTTTATCTCATGTTCTCTATGTAACCTGCAAAGACTAAGCTGGCTGTTGTATCTTTGTTTTCTGTTGCCTATTTTCTAACTTGTAAGAAGTGACTAATGAGTGAGCAACTGGTTGTAAACAATAGCAGTGGCTTGTCATTAATATAATTTCAGCCACAAATATTTATTGCAGATTTTGAGTCGTTCTTCATTCTTTTTGTATGCAGATTAACAAATTTGACACTGACAACTGCAAAAATTAGTGAAGGAATGCCGAGAGAAGGACGCATTTTTTGTTGTGTCTGTACCTATCGAACTTAATATGTAAATAACCTAAATTTTCAACGAAACCAGCTGCAATCCCCATTGAACGCCGGTGAGATATGCACCCTTCATTATTTTTATCACGAGAGATCATCTATGCTTCTTCGTTTGTAGTGGTTGTTCCCCTTCCATGTGCATCACTGTCTGGATTATATTTTTCCTATAAATTGATGCTTCCCTATGATAGTAGGTATTGTGTGAGAAAAATAATCTTAGGAGTTCATTATGATTTCTTTGAGAAAAAGAATCCTAGGAGTTCATTATGATTTCTCGAATTCAATGTTTGTAGTTAGCTGGTAAATGGTTATTATGCTTTCTACATACTCCTTGAAAGTGGTCCATGGTCAATTTGTTGCCTCAATTTTAGTTCCTAGGAGTTATATCAAAAATATCTTTTTGTCATAACTAACAAAAGCCACTCACTTTTTTTTAACTTTTTGATCATGCACAATAGCAAGATAATATGTTTCGTCAATAAAATGGAAGAATTTTCTTGACTCCACAATGTCGGTCCTTTTCAAGACATTATTTTGATTTGATGGCAGAGATCCCAATATGTGTTATTTAGTGTAACTACTATAAATATGTTGTAATTGCGGTCTCCATTTGGCATATACTTCTATTCTTTCTTTTCTTAAAATGGATGTGTGCGGCAACGCCTTCCTCCATGGTCTAGTGAACTCATAAAACAACAGAAGAAATACGGAAGACATGTCCGCACACTCGCCTCCGCCTCCCCGCCGTGTGGGCTGCCTCGTGTCACACTCTCACTCACCAGGGTCCCTCGCTCAACTCTCCCCATGACTGGATGGTTGCCCCCGGAGCTTAGGTGCAATGCAAGGCTCAAAATGCCAAACCTATATGTATGAACCTTAAACTAGTTCTGAACTTTTGATAGGCCTGGGGCGTTCATATAGGTATGGGAAAACTACTCGCGGGAAATTCACCACACATGTGATGTTCCTCTTATCTCGTATATATGGTAGATTAGAAGAGATCACTGAAAAAATAGCTCACTATGGCACGCTATAGCATTCTGAGTAATGTCATGGTAAATGAATTTAGTGTATAATCGTTTGCTATAGCATGATATAGTTGCGCTATAGTAAATTTTAAGGGCTTACTATTTTGTCATGCCACACTATTTTTTTCCTTGCGAGAGATATACATGGGAACAAACCCAAGGATTCATAACGATAATTATTATTGTATAGTAATGAACAATAAACAACACAATTGGACTCTGGAGAACAAGAGCAATATGTTGGGGACGGCTATAGATCGAATCCTAGCCACCAAGGATCAAGCCAAAGAGAGAGTAGGGAACAAGAGGCGAACACACCTGATGTATGATAGTTTCGGCAAGGATCGCGGTGGCTCATACGCCAAGAGAGCAGCCTCACCACCAAACATCCCCGCTTCCACCTCGAGCGGCTAGCCAGCAGCCAACTAGTGGATTGCTTCTCATTTGGATCGTCTAGTGTGTAAACGTTTCTTTTTATCTTCCGGTTTGACAACTGGTGTACTTAACTGTTGTTTGATTTGATAGTACCATGGGTAAAGGACACACAAGAATCACAACACTACCGGCATCGACAACAACCACTCTGGTGGATTATGCTTCCCTCCACTTCAGGGTAGATTACGAGCAAGTCAAGCACCTTAGAATCGATGAGGTCGTCTCTTCTTAGGTTCTCTCCGTCAGCAAAACACTTATGAAGGATCGAGATTACCCGCGGGGACCAGCAAGGTACTCCAAGGATGACATGTCAAATTATGTTTCTATCTACCTTGGGCACATAAGCGACTCCAGAACCATACAAACACTTGTGGAGGACGGACATTACCCACGAGGACCAGCAAGGTACTCCAAGGATGCCATGTCAAATCATGTTTCTATCTACCCTGGGCACATGAACGACTCCAGAACCATACGCACCAACTTCATCGCCTTCATAAAGGATAGAGATGACAAACCATCAGAAATACGAGTAAAGACTGATCTTAAAGAGTTCATCATGGGCGACCCTAGATACCTTGATTTTGGGGACAGAATCCGTTTGTGACCAGAACGATCCTTGAGGATTACTAAGTTATTGACCGGCACATCACATTCGTATGCACCGCCATCATCAGGCGTTATACCCCCTGCCACCATGTCGCCTTCCGACACCAGGAACCACATGTCGGCTACTTACTTAATCAGACATATTGGACGGACACGTCGTTTATCGTGGACAGTGAGATATTCCCTGCAAACTGAGCGATGGTAACAGCCCCCTCGCCAGTCTTCAAGGCAAAGATTTTTGGGTCCATGGCGGAATCTAGAGTGTCATGGATCACACCGGACCATATAACACCTTCAAAATTCAAACATATTATTCGGGTATTTATTTCTTTTCTGGCTCCTAAATTTCTACTAGATATGATTTCTAGTTTGATAAAGGATTTCTTAGTGAGTAAGACTACTTGTATTATGAATAAAAATGTTAATGATAAAAAGATACATTCATAGATGAAAATTTACAATTGATTTTGTAAGTAATCGTCTACGCCATCAACATGTTTTCTCTCAAACGCTCGCCGAATTACACGTCTCATTTTGTATTAAGATGAACCTGTGCAACTGCACGGGCTAGCACTTTTAATATTCGTTGGAGAAGAGATATTCTATGAATTAGAAAGATCCTAAGGAAGAAGATTTTATATGCATGTAAACAGCGTTTTTAAATTGGGCATAATGCATGGAGTTACAGGCCTCCGTCCAATTTGTGATTATATTTTTTATGCACATTATGTCTAATAGTCAATTTTGTCATAGTGTATGCGTATCCTACATGTTTTATCTATTCGTAACCTATAAGTCTGCAGACGGTCATAAAATCAAATGATCTATTCTAGCATATGTTGCCATTTTTGGCATGAAAATACGGTGGAGTTTGGTCAGAGTTAATTTGATCTTAAAATATGGAGAAATAATAATCATACATTTGCAGATTAGTACTCCAACTGTAAAAAATATAAGATCATTTAGACCACTAAAGTAGTGATCTAAACAATCTTATCTTTTTTTACAAACGGAGTATCAACTAATATACAACCGAGAATCCACCGCTCATGTATCATGCAAACGGTAAGAGATCGTATCGTATACCAAAAAATTAAAGTGCATGTTGAAAATAAAATAGAAAATAAAAACCTGGTTTAGCACGTGCGTGAACCATATCTGCATGATGATTCCTTACACCGGGAGACATTGTATCTAGAGGCATCTGGAGGCGTACTCTTCCGGTACTTATCATCGCCTCTGGTTTCAACTTCAGCTAGTCGCCTCTCAAGTCAAGACATGCTTTTTATTGCAAACAATATTGAAGTTCCTGTGTTGTTAAAGAAGTACTTAACTTATATGCATGTAATAAACGTATTAAGGGAAAAGGAGTAGTAATCATCCTGGACTCATATGACAGGCCGATGGAAAATATGAATGCCATAAATTGGCTTTTACTTACAACTGATAGATTGAACCTTGCATGGATAGCTAACATAGAAGGAGATCATCAAGGAAGCATATACATGTGTGTGCATTAGTCAGACATTAATTATCTTATAAAGATATTTTAGACATAGGAAGGAAGAAAATAAACTCAGATATCAATGTTTCTACATAAATGGAGGAATTTGGTGGTCAGTCCGAATGCATGCAAAATGTATACTTTAAAATTTTGAGGAGCAAGAGGGGTTTTTACATGGATGCATTGTCCAAGATATGCTTTGTTCACATAATCAATATAGAAATGTGTTACATGATTATCTGATGTGGAGAACAAATTGACAGCAAGAGGAAGGAAATATTGATTTACTAATACAGGACAAACCTGAGGAAGATGAAATACTTATTTATCATTAGTTGTGCACCCGGAAAAACAACAATATTCTATCACAAATGACACGGTTGAACTAACAGAACATCATTAGCTGATCCAGACAAAATTGATGTTCCTGTTTTTTCCTAAATATATGGTACAATCGGAATGACAAAATATCATGACATCTCCAAGGGTAGAAACTAAAAACAACAAAGAACGATAGTTAATTATGAAATACTCTTAGCTAAACAGCACCATAGTGTACAATAACTGTCGGCATACATTTATATTACAATTTTACCTTATACTTACTGATGCAGTTGACGCTTGACCTTCGAAATTATTATCGAACGACCACTAACCACTGGATGGCTAAGGAATAGCTATCATGTAACTCAACATCTATGGCCGTGCTTATCATGGACAGCAAAGGGTCATATAAGAACACTATTGTTTAGGAAAATACACTACCGCAAACACGACAGCCTAGATTGAAAATTTCATTGAAACTGAGGAAACCAATGTAGCATAAAACATTTGAACATGTTTTGCCAACACATAATTGTTGACGAAAATACAAAGAACCAAGACTCGACTATCCTAAATTGTAAACACAATAGGATGACCAATAAAATTGTAACATTCAGCCAAATTTCAGTTACATAAAACACACGACAGAATCAATGTAAACCTTCTTTCTAACTACAGATCTATCTTATGAACTTGCTTTTGTGTTAAAATAAGCTGCAGCTGGGTGCGAGTTCCATCATCTTTGACTTGCATGATATATGATTTTTTCTTGTTACTTATCCAAAACCATGCATCAACACAGTTTGTTTCCTTCAACCAGTTGCCGCCAGTAAAAGTTTCAGTGAGCTATAAGGTTGACTTAAATCTTCATCTATTGTAACCACAATTATAGTTTACACAACTGGAACAAATATAGGAATATCATTAGAGCAACTATTAACACTTGAAATTTCTTCCCATGCGCACAACTCATTTAGTCTGTGTCTATACTTTGCTCAATTATATCTTATACCATAGTTAAAATAAGCTCCATCAAATAGATGGTTGAGATTGGACTATGGGAGTTTATCTAAGCTTGGGTGATTACTAGATGATAATTGATAATGGAAAAGGTGTAGCAAGTTTAATATTGAATGCAACTAAAAAACTGAATGGACTCACATAAGAAAATAACTTTTATTAGAAGTTTTCTTCATGACCATGAAGAATTTTATAACTGAAATAGTTTTGTCTCTTGGGCAAACAACAGTGGTCGAGCATCTCCAGTGAAAGCACTGCTTGAACCACAGTCACATACTCACTGTTAGCATTCAAAAATGAAGAAAAAGTTCAAATATGGAAGGCACACAATTACTGGAAAAGCTTAGAAACTGATTCATGTTGGACCAATCATGGGAGATATGTTAGTTAAGATAAAAGAAAAGGTACCACCAAGATACAGAAGCATTGCTACTTTTCACCACATAATAGAAGGTCGGAATAATCGTGTATACATATACCGTCACCAATGAATATTTGACATCTTTGTATGTACATTGTGTTGTCGTTTTTTTCGACCACAACATGTATATTATGTTGTCATCTTTGTATGTACACACCTTAAACATTATGTGTGCATTTGTACAATATGGTATCCGGTGGACTTGATTACCACAGTAATTACAAAAAGAAAGTGTTTAAGTAATCAGCATGGTACCAGTTGCATACATAAAGACCAAGCTTAACTTTAACAGGAGTGACATGCTTGACTATGAAGTGAATTATATATTGCTGAATGCAGGGAGTAGTGGGCTGACCTAGTAAAAGAACTGAAGTTGTCATAAAACTAAGAATTTTCATTTATCATCGATTTATGTGAGACAGTCAATATTAGATATGCTAATTAAGGGGGGACACATAAAAAGGGAAGCATTGTAGATTTGCTATCACCACATACATCACGAATTAATTCTCGACACATCCCATCCACCACTTTATTGTGACATCTTTTCCGCAGATCGAGTGGATGAGTATTATCTTTCCATGTTAGTGTGTGCAACTTGAAAACATGCATATGTACGCACCTATAGTCAGGGCGTTATTTCTAGCTGACCAAACTACCATAGTAATCACTACGGACTATGATGTCCTTTCAAATAAGCAATCTTGGTACTAATACTGGTTGCATGAGTGACCAAGCTTAATTTTTTTTACCAGTAAAAACTGCAAGAGAGGCTCCTACTGTCAGGAATGTGAACTGCACATAGCTATGTATGCAAAGTGGATAGAACTGCACCATCATGGTTTGGAATTTCGTCTAACACACTAAAGGTGTATACACCAACAGCAACACAAAACGTGTTCAGGGAGAGGAAGATTCAAGATTGCTATAGAAATTGAATGATGGTGCTGACAGCTTACTTCTTACATCTCGTCATGGGATGTTGCGAGAAGAAGCGGCATCCAGCGAGCATTGTGATCATCTACGATGGGAGAGTGGCCACGGAAACTGGGTAGGCGGGCAGCATTTATCTTGTCAGGAATGTAGTCTGTCGTTCCCTGTCCGACAAAAATGACGGACGATGCGAGCAACGGTGCAAGAAGAGACATCCAGCAGAGGGTTCATGGCACATCATGTTTCCGTCCAACGGCAAGAGAGGCCGCAAGATCAATTGGCTTCTTTGCTTAAAAGCTCCATCCTTTCCACGACTATAGGAAATCAAATGCTATAACCAAGAAGCCTGAAGATATAAAGCCCACAATTCTGCTCCAGCATCCCATCCTCTTCTAGTAAGAAAAATCAATCTAAAATTACGGCATGGAAATCTCTACGTTCTCTCTTCCTCCTCCATGGAAAACAAATCGATCTCTCTCTCTCTCTCAAGCTAGAAAACAAATTCATGCCGTCACCATCAGTTTTCCTTCTCTTTTGCTCGATTCATTCCAGGCGTATGCAAGCCTCATCGTTACCTTCATACCCATTGCCGGTAGGCTGCAGCATATCGCCTATCGGAGCATCCATCCATGTTGGTGCTAGTATGACCTACCGAAGAATGAATGTTTTGTCCATGATGCGTCCTCGCTGCGTACGTACCCGATCTATGACATCATTGTGTCCATGCATGCTGAAGGCCGCTGGCCGCGCGATGGCAATGGCAATGGCAGGACAACTCCCCCTGCACCTCTGATCAGTCATCCCCACTAATCGAGGATCTCCACCACACAACGTGCTCTGGTTGATCTACAAGCATGGCGTTGCCATCGGAAAGAGCCCACACTCCCATGCACCTCTGAACCATCGTCCCTACTTCATCAGAAAGCAGAGGTGTTGTTCACACGGCCAGGAGAGTTTGTTTTAGATTTGGGAGTCTCTATTTTCTGAAGAAGCCTAAAAACTTCGCAATACTGCAAATAGATACGACACTCGCCAAAAGTACAAATTATCAGAACACCATGCCTATCTTTGAATGTTTGAAACTGTAAAACGCAAATATGTCTCCTGTACTATTTTATGCATGGACCTTCTCTCTCTAATTCAGCAATAACACATGGGAATTTCTTTCTTAACAGCGTGAAAAATCCTCGGTTAACACATTCGTCTTGATATTTTCTCTTCGACCTAAGATGTCAATGCACCTTTTCTTTATCTTTTTTTGCGTGGGAATGTACCTTTTCTATTAACTCTAGGCATTTGAACATTTTAGCACAAGCCAAAATATACTGCATCTACCAACACAAAGTCACATAACATTTGGACACACATACATTTCAGCCAATCCTGGTGCAAACAAATCTGCAGCAGCAAAGGGGATCAGAAGCATTCAACTATTGAGTATTCACGTTGGTCACCTCTGGGCAAGGCATTATTGTATACAAAATAAAACACAAGTGTAGAAGTTGTGGTTGTGAAGTATAATGTATTTGCCTCAACCATGGAGTAAGAAGCTCAGCTTTGAAGGTTGGTGAGTGAGCCGCATGCATTGCTCGGTGCGCTAAGAACATTTGTCCAATGATGATGAATGACACATCAGTGGCGGATCTAGCAGGTAGCCGAGATGTATCTCACTGTCAAAATGCGACAAGGGAATAAGGCTATCAGATAGGCCCGGGATGGTGCGTATAAAGGTAATTTTCTCCCTCAAAAAACTTATTCCATCTCTGCAAACTCGTCAAATCCCCAATCATCGCTATAATCACCTTTGATGAAGCAGTACTCTAGTAGATCCGACTTGCAACAACAATTGTAATGACAATACATCCAAGGGTAGTGCAATTTAAACCTCTATCGACAAATGGCCAACAAACTTCTAATGTTTGTTTGCCATTTTAAAACATATGGTTTTTGCTACTGCCTCCGAATTTTTTTGCAACCCTATTTCCCCAGTCCAATGAGCTCATGGAATCATCTATGATGACGGTTTACAATTATATAAAATTACATTTTTAATAGTGAAAATAATAGTATGATGAACTAAAAAATATGTGAACATATAATGATAAAGCTTATGGAGAGGATAGTATTATTCTCAAGGCTAGGCATCTGATTCATGTTTGACCAATGCTAGGCGTCAGTCGAGCGATGCTAGGCAGCCTACCGAGTCCAAATCGCAGCATGTGTATGCCCAGACTGAGATGCGGAATGGGCCGTCTCTCTCACCCACACATCCCTGTGACACCACGAAAAATATACCTCGGCATCTTCCCCGCACACGCACGTGTGCCTCCACGGCTCACATGCAGAGACCATGTCACCAGCGTCAGTCCTCCATCGGTGCTTGCATTGCTCCGTAGTGATCTGCCGCCGCCGCCCACCGTCACAAGACAGCAGCATTGTGTAGGTTGTGTCATGTCTTTCTGATTCCTTTCTTAGTAGGGCCTCGCGAATGTTGCCGACATGGTGGTGCCTTTGGACTAGTTTGCGCATCCGGCTGTAAAGGTCTTCACTTGGTTTCTCTTAATCAACGGAGAAGGTCTCCGGGAATCATAGCAATGCTCCTGCTGTCTATCAGAAATAATCATATATGGTGTTCTTGTGGATAGTCCTGCTCTTCTTACTTGGCTCGCTAATACCCACATTGATGTTGCCCGGATAGGTGCTCGGTGGTCGACGCTTAGCGTTTGATCCCTGACCATGAGCACTAGCGGCCTGTGCAACAGGGAAGTGGGGCTGGTGGTGCGCCATGTACTCCTGCCGTGGGAAGTATGGTTGATGGTGCGCCATTGCCATGTACTGCTGCTCCTGGAACACATGGTCAATGCCCATCGGGGGCTGCCTCCTCACATCATCATCAGGGAAGAATTCCTGCCTCCTGAAGGGCTGCCTCGTCACATCATCATTAGGGAAGAATTCTTGCCTGAAATCAGGGGAGAATTCTCGCCTGAAGTACGGCACGTACGGCCGCTGCACAATCGGAGGAATATGGTAGTATGGCTGCTGGACCATCGGAGGAATATTGTAGGTATTCCTGGCCACCGCCATGGCAGGAAACTCCTGCCGGTGGTACGGCGTGTATGGTTGTTGGCGCTGGAGCATGGGAAGATTCAGCTGGCTAAGCACATCAGGCTGCTGGTACGCCGTGTATGGCTGCCGAAGCATAGGGCTGCCGGAGTGAGCCCGCACCGGAACAGGAAACTCTTGATCACGAGTTCCTCCGGCCTGGCGCCATGGCGCCCCCACAAAGCCCATGCCTGCGTCCTCCACTCTATCATCCTCTTCAACAGGAGAGGCGTCTTCATCCTCCCTATCCATCTCCTCGTCCTCCTGGATGGGCTCGCCGTGGGTTGCGGACACGGGGACGCAAGGGTCGGGCTGCCCGTCGTCGGGGGCTGCGGTTGCGGGCACGGGCACGCTGGGGTAGGGCTGCTCGTCGTGGTGGGTTGCGGGCACGGGGGCGCCGGGGTGGGTCTGCTCGTCGTGGTGGGTTGCGGTTGCGGGCACGGGGGCGCCGGGGTGGGGCGGCTGCTGCTGCATCTGGCGGAAGCGGAGGGAGAGGGAGGCGTGGAGGGAGGAGACATGGGCGTCGATGTCGTCCCAGGTGAAGGGGAGATGGTAATGGGGCGGCGCGCAGGCGACGAGGCGGTCGAAGGTCTCCCGCAGGCGCTGCTTCCTGACGGGGAGCGCCGCGATGGCGGCCTCCAGGTCAGCCGTCGCCATCGGCGCCGCCGGCCGGGCCTGGTCAGCCCGCGGCGACACGGCCGCCATGGGATGGGGAACACACTTGGACGAACGAATCAAGGAAGACGGGGAAGCAGCTTGGGGACGCCGACGCGGGGTTGTTGAGGAAAGCGAGGGGAGCAGGCAGGGTGCAGGGCCGGCGACGAATCGCCGGCGGCGGGGAAGACCGGGGCCAAGGGGGCGACAGGAGGCGATTTCTCCGGCGTGGAGGGTCAGGGGAACGAGGCGGAGGTCGACGGCATGCCGGCGGGGATCGGGAAGGTGGGTGGCCGCGCGGACGAGGGCCGACGGCGGGGGTGGAGATGGGAGGGAGGGAGGTCGGAGGCGGGCGGCTAGGGCTGGGGCCGAGGGCGGAAACCCTAGGGCGTCGGGGCGGGGGCGGCGGGTACGGCGGCCATCCGGTGGGTGGCCGCGCGCGCGCCCGCGGGATGAGCGCCACGTGCAGGGGCGGGATGGCTCCTGGGTTGGGCCGAGTTGCTGCCCACTGGCTGCTCTGCTGCTGTCTAATCACTCTACGGCCCATATTCCCGCTATTAGAGTGTTTTTTTTTTCATACGCTAACGTTTCATTCGACTGTTTCTTTTTATTTTTCCTCTTTCAACTGTTTTTTATAACTTTTGATATATTCATAAACTGTCAAGATAGTAGTACATAAAACACCAAAAGTAAACAGAAGATAAAATACATCTATATTCATAGACCATCTACGACTACTAATAGCACTAGAGCGAGCCGAAGGCACGCGGCCTTCTTCACCCCTCATCGGAGCCGGAAAAACCTTGTTGTTGTTGGGGAACGTTGCATAAAATAAAAATTTTCCTACGTTCACCAAGATCCATCTATGAGTTCATCTAGCAACGGGTGAGAGAGATGCATCTACATACCCTTTGTAGATCGCGTGCGGAAGCGTTCAAGAGAACGGGGTTGAGGGAGTCGTTCTCGTCGTGATCCAAATCACCGGAGATCCTAGCGCCGAACGGACGGCACCTCCGCATTCAACACACGTACGGTCAGCGTGACGTCTCCTCCGTCTTGATCCAGCAAGGGGGAAGGAGAGGTTGATGAAGATCCAAAGACAACGTGGCGTGGTGGTGGATGCAGCAGACTCGGCAGGCTTCGCCAAGCAACTGCGGGAGGAGGAAGAGGTGTAGCACGGGGAGGCGCCAAGACTCAGGGTGCGGTGCCCTCCCTCCCCCTTCCTTTATATAGGCCCCCAGGGGGGTTGAATCTCCCAAGGGGGCGGCGGCCAGGGGGGTGGAGTGCCCCCCAAGGCAAGTGGTGCGCCCCCCCACCCTAGGGTTTCCAACCCTAGGCGCAGGGGCGCCCAAGGGGGGGCGCATCAGCCCACCAGGGGCTGGTTTCCTCCCCACTTCAGCCCACGGGGCCCTCCGGAATAGGTGGCCCCACCCGGTGGACCCCCGGGACCCTTCCGGTGGTCCCGGTACAATACCGGTGACCCCAAAACTTTCCCGATGGCCGAAACAGCACTTCCTATATATAATTCTTTACCTCCGGACCATTCCGGAACTCCTCGTGACGTCCGAGATCTCATCCGGGACTCCGTACAACTTTCGGTTTGCTGCATACTCATATTCATACAACCCTAGTGTCACCGAACCTTAAGTGTGTAGACCCTACGGGTTCGGGAGACATGCAGACATGACCGAGACGGCTCTCGGTCAATAACCAACAGCGGGATCTGGATACCCATGTTGGCTCCCACATGCTCCTCGATGATCTCATCGGATGAACCACGATGTCGAGGATTCAAGCAACCCCGTATACAATTCCCTTTGTCAATCGGTATGTTACTTGTCCGAGGTTTGATCGTCGGTATCCCAATACCTTGTTCAATCTCGTTACCGGCAAGTCACTTTACTCGTACCATAATGCATGATCCCGTGACCAAACACTTGGTCACTTTGAGCTCATTATGATGGTGCATTACCGAGTGGGCCCAGTGATACCTCTCTGTGATACGGAGTGACAAATCGATCTCGATCCGTGTCAACCCAACAGACACTTTCGGAGATACCTGTAGTGCACCTTTATAGTCACCCAGTTACGTTGTGACGTTTGGTACACCCAAAGCACTCCTACGGTATCTGGGAGTTACACGATCTCATGGTCTAAGGAAAAGATACTTGACATTTGAAAAAGCTCTAGCAAAACGAACTACACGATCTTGTGCTATGCTTAGGATTGGGTCTTGTCCATCACATCATTCTCCTAATGATGTGATCCCGTTATCAATGACCTCCAATGTCCATAGTCAGGAAACCATGACTATCTATTGATCAACGAGCTAGTCAACTAGAGGCTCACTAGGGACATGTTGTGGTCTATGTATTCACACGTGTATTACGATTTCCGGATAATACAATTATAGCATGAATAAAAGACAATTATCACGAACAAGGAAATATAATAATAATCCTTTTATTATTGCCTTAAGGGCATATTTCCAACAGTCTCCCACTTGCACTAGAGTCAATAATCTAGTTACATTGTGATGAATCGAACACCCATAGAGTTCTGGTGTTGATCATGTTTTGCTCGCGGAAGAGGTTTAGTCAACGGATCTGCGACATTCAGATCCGTATGCACTTTGCAAATTTCTATGTCTCCATCTTGAACATTTTCACGAATGGAGTTGAAGCGACGCTTGATATGCCTGGTCTTCTTGTGAAACCTGGGCTCCTTGGCAAGTGCAATAGCTCCAGTGTTGTCACAGAAGAGTTTGATCGGCCCCGACGCATTGGGTATGACTCCTAGGTCGGTGATGAACTCCTTCACCCAAATTGCTTCATGCGCTGCCTCCGAGGCTGCCATGTACTCCGCTTCACATGTAGATCCCGCCACGACGCTCGCTTGCGGCTGCACCAGCTTCTTGCTCCACCATTCAACATATACACGTATCCGGTTTGTGACTTAGAGTCATCGGATCTGTGTCGAAGCTAAGCGTCGGCGTAACCTTTCTGACGAGCTCTTCTTCACATCCATAAACTAGAAACATGTCCTTAGTCATTTTCAGGAACTTCAGTATATACTTGACCGATGTCCAGTGTTCCTTGACGGGATTACTTTGGTACCTTCCTACCAAACTTACTGCAAGGTTTACATCAGGTGCAGTACACAGCATGGCATACATAATAGACCCTATGGCTGATGCATAGGGGATGACACTCATCTCTTCTATATCTTCTCGCATTGGTGAACATTGAGCCGAGCTCAATTTCACACCTTGTAATCTGGCAAGAACCCTTTCTTGGACTGATCCATTTTGAACTTCTTCAATATCTTATCAAGGTATGTGCTTTGTGAAAGACCTATGAGGCGTCTCGATCTATCTCTATAGATCTTGATGCCTAATATATAAGCAGCTTCTCCAAGGTCCTTCATTGAAAAACTCTTATTCAAGTAGGCCTTAATGTTGTCCAAAAGTTCTATATCGTTTCCCATCAAAAGTATGTCATCTACATATAATATGAGAAATGCTACAGAGCTCCCACTCACTTTCTTGTAAACGCAGGCTTCTCCATAAGTCTGCATAAACCCAAACGCTTTGATCATCTCATCAAAGCGAATGTTCCAACTCCGAGATGCTTGCACCAGCCCATAAATGGATCGCTGGAGCTTGCATACCTTGTTAGCATTCTTAGGGTCGACAAAACCTTCCGGCTGCATCATATACAGTTCTTCCTTAAGATAGCCGTTAAGGAATGTCGTTTTGAAGTCCATTTGTCATATCTCATAATCATAGTATGCGGCAATTGCTAACATGATTCGGACGGACTTCAGCTTCGCTACAGGAGAGAAAGTCTCATCGTAGTCAACCCCTTGAACTTGCCGATAACCTTTAGCGACAAGTCGAGCTTTATAGATGGTAACATTACCATCTGCGTCCGTCTTCTTCTTAAAGATCCATTTGTTTCCTATCGCTCGCCGATCATCGGGCAAGTCTGTCAAAGTCCATACTTTGTTTTCATACATGGATCCTATCTCGGATTGCATGGCTTCAAGCCATTTGTTGGAATCTGGGCCCGCCATCGCTTCTTCATAGTTCGAAGGTTCACCGTTGTCTAACAACATGATTTCCGGGACAGGGTTGCCATACCACTCTGGTGTGGAACGTGTCCTTGTGGACCTACGAAGTTCAGTAGCAACTTGATCCAAAGTACCTTGATCATCATCATTAATTTCCTCTCCAGTTGGTGTAGGCACCACAGGAACATTTTCCTGTGCTGCACTACTTTCCGGTTCAAGAGGTAGTACTTCATCGAGTTCTACTTTCCTCCCACTTACTCCTTTCGAGAGAAACTCTTTTTCCAGAAAGGATCCGTTCTTGGCAACAAAGATCTTGCCTTCGGATCTAAGGTAGAAGGTATACCCAATGGTTTCCTTAGGGTATCCTATGAAGATGCATTTTTCCGACTTGGGTTCGAGCTTTTCAGGTTGAAGTTTCTTGACATAAGCATCGCATCCCAAACTTTTAGAAACGACAGCTTAGGTTTCTTCCCAAACCATAATTCATTCGGTGTCGTCTCAACGGATTTAGACGGTGCCCTATTTAAAGTGAATGTAGCTGTCTCTAGAGCGTATCCCCAAAATGATAGCGGTAAATTAGTAAGAGACATCATAGATCGCACCATATCCAATAGAGTGCGATTACGACGTTCGGACACACCGTTACGCTGAGGTGTTCCAGGCGGCGTGTGTTGTGAAACGATTCCACATTTCCTTAAGTGTGTACCAAATTCATGACTTAAATATTCTCCTCCATGATATGATCGTAAGAACTTTATTTTTCGGTCACGTTGATTCTCTACCTCATTCTAAAATTCCTTGAACTTTTCAAAGGTCTCAGACTTGTGTTTCATCAAGTAGACATACCCATATCTACTTAAGTCGGCTGTGAGAGTGAGAACATAACGATATCCTCCGCGAGCCTCAACGCTCATTGGACCGCACACATCGGTATGTATGATTTCCAATAAGTTGGTTGCTCGCTCCATTGTTCCGGAGAACGGAGTCTTGGTCATTTTGCCCATGAGGCATGGTTCGCATGTGTCAAATGATTCATAATCGAGAGACTCTAAAAGTCCATCAGAATGGAGCTTCTTCATGCGATTGACACGAATGTGACCAAGGCGGCAGTGCCACAAGTATGTGGGACTATCGTTATCAACTTTACATCTTTTGGTATTCACACTATTAATATGTGTAATATCACGTTCGAGATTCATTAAGAATAAATCATTGACCATCGGAGCATGACCATAAAACATATCTCTCATATAAATAGAACAACCATTATTCTCGGATAAGTGAGTAGCCATCTCGTATTAAACGAGATCTTGATACAATGTTCATGCTCAAACTTGGCACTAAATAACAATTATTGAAGTTTAAAACTAATCCCGTAGTTAAATGTAGAGGTAGCGTGCGACGCCAGCGATCACATCGACCTTGGAACCATTCCCGACGCGCATCGTCACCTCGTCCTTCGCCAATCTCCGTTTATTCCGCAGCTCCTGCTGTGAGTTACAAATATGAGCAACGGCACCGGTATCAAATACCCAGGAGTTACTACGAGTACTGGTAAGGTACACATCAATTACATGTATATCAAATATACCTTTAGTGTTGCTGGCCTTCTTGTCTGCTAAGTATTTGGGGCAGTTCCGCTTCCAGTGACCCTTCCCTTTGCAATAAAAGCACTCAGTCTCAGGCTTGGGTCCATTCTTTGACTTCTTCTCGGCAATCGGCTTGCGGGCGAGGCAACATCCTTGCCGTCCTTCTTGAAGTTCTTCTTACCCTTGCCCTTCTTGAACTTAGTGGTTTTATTGACCATCAACACTTGATGTTCTTTCTTGATTTCAACCTCTGCTGACTTCAGCATTGAAAATACTTCAGGAATAGTTTTCACCATCCCCTGCATATTGTAGTTCATCACAAAGCTCTTGTAGCTCGGTGGGAGCGTTGAAGGATTCTGTCAATGACCGCCTCGTCCGGGAGGTTAATGTCCAGCTGGGACAAAGGTTGTGCAACCCGGACATTTTGAGTATGTGCTCACCGACGTAACTATTTTCCTCCATCTTACAACTATAGAACTTGTCGGAGACTTCATATCTCTCGACCCGGGCATGAGCTTGGAAAACCATTTTCAGCTCCTCGAACATCTCATATGCTCCGTGTTGCTCAAAACGCTTTTGGAGCCCCGATTCTAAGCTGTAAAGCATGCCGCACTGAACGAGGGAGTAATCATCAGCACGAGACTGCCAAGCGTTCATAACATCTTGGTTCTCTGGGATGGGTGCTTCACCTAGCGGTGCTTCTAGGACATATTGTTTCTTGGCTACTATGAGGATGATCCTCAGGTTCCAGACCCAGTCCGAATAGTTGCTGCCATCATCTTTCAGCTTGGTTTTCTCTAGGAACGCGTTGAAGTTCATGGTGACATGAGCGTTGGCCATTTGATCTACAAGACATTTTGCAAAGATTTTAGACTAATGTTCATGATAATTAAGTTCATCTAATCAAATTATATAATGAACTCCCACTCAGATTTGACATCCCTCTAGTCATCTAAGTGTTACATGATCCGAGTCGACTAGGCCGTGTCCGATCATCACGTGAGACGGACTAGTCATCGTCGGTGAACATCTCCATGTTGATCGTATCTTCCATACGACTCATGTTCGACCTTTCGGTCTCTTGTGTTCCGAGGCCATGTCTGTACATGCTAGGCTCGTCAAGTTAACCTAAGTGTTTTGCATGTGTAAAACTGTCTTACACCCGTTGTATGTGAACGTAAGAATCTATCACACCCGATCATCACGTGGTGCTTCAAAACGACGAACTTTAGCAACGGCGCACAGTTAGGGAGAACACTTTCTTGAAATTATTATAAGGGATCATCTTATTTACTACCGTCTTTCTAAGTAAACAAGATGCATAAACATAATAAACATCACATGCAATTATATAGTAGTGACATGATATGGCCAATATCATATAGCTCCTTTGATCTTCATCTTCGGGGCTCCATGATCATCTTATCACCGGCATGACACCATGATCTCCGTCATCATGATCTCCATCATCGTGTCTCCATGAAGTTGCTCGCCAACTATTACTTATACTACTATGGCTAACATGTTTAGCAATAAAGCAAAGTAATTTACATGGCGTTTCTCAATGACACGCAGGTCATACAAAAAATAAAGACAACTCCTATGGCTCCTGCCGGTTGTCATACTCATCGACATGCAAGTCGTGATTCCTATTACAAGAACATGATCTCATACATCACATATATATCATTCATCATTCATCACAACTTTGGCCATATCACATCACAAAACACTTGCTGCAAAAACAAGTTAGGCGTCCTCTAATTGTTGTTGCAAGTTTTACGATGGCTGCAATAGGGTTCTAGTAAGAACGTTTTCTTACCTACGTGAAAGCCACAACATGATTTGTCAACTTCTATTTACCCTTCATAAGGACCCTTTTCATCGAATCCGCTCCAACTAAAGTGGGAGAGACAGGACACCCGCTACCCACCTTATGCAACTAGTGCATGTCGATCGGTGGAACCTGTCGGCGTGACGTAAGCGTACGTGTAAGGTCGGTCCGGGCCGCTTCATCCCACAATACCGCTGAAGCAAGATAAGACTAGTAGCGGCAAGAAAGTTGACAACATCTACGCCCACAACAAATTGTGTCCTACTCGTGCAATAGAGAACTACGCATAGACCTAGCTCATGATGCCACTGTTGGGGAACGTTGCATAAAATAAAAAATTTCCTACGTTCACCAAGATCCATCTATGAGTTCATCTAGCAACGGGTGAGAGAGATGCATCTACATACCCTTTGTAGATCGCGTGCGGAAGCGTTCAAGAGAACGGGATTGAGGGAGTCGTTCTCGTCGTGATCCAAATCACCGGAGATCCTAGCGCCGAACGGACGGGACCTCCGCGTTCAACACACGTACGGTCAGCGTGACGTCTCCTCTGTCTTGATCCAGCAAGGGGAAGGAGAGGTTGATGAAGATCCAGCAGCACAACGGCGTGGTGGTGGATGCGAGACTTCCGGCAGGGCTTCGCCAAGCAACTGCGGGAGGAGGAAGAGGTGTAGCAGGGGGAGGGAGGTGCCAAGACTCAGGGTGCGGCTGCCCTCCCTTCCCCTTCCTTTATATAGGCCCCCAGGGGGGCGGCCCTGGAGATTGAATCTCCCAAGGGGGCGGCGACCAGGAGGGTGGAGTGCCCCCAAGGCAAGTGGTGCGCCCCCCCCCCCCCCCACCCTAGGGTTTCCAACCCTAGGCGCAGGGGGGCCAAGTGGGGGAGGGCACCAGCCCACCAGGGGCTGGTTCCCTCCCCACTCCAGCCCACGGGGCCCTCCAGGATAGGTGGCCCCACCCGGTGGACCCCCGGGACCCTTCCGGTGGTCCCGGTACAATACCGGGTGACCCCGAAACTTTCCCCATGGCCGAAACAGCACTTCCTATATATAATTCTTTACCTCCGGACCATTTTGGAACTCCTCGTGACGTCCGGGATCTCATCCGGGACTCCGAACAACTTTCGGTTTGCTGCATACACATATTCATACAACCCTAGCATCACCGAACCTTAAGTGTGTAGACCCTACGGGTTCGGGAGACATGCAGACATGACCGAGACAGCTCTCCGGTCAATAACCAACAGCGGGATCTGGATACCCATGTTGGCTCCCACATGCTCCTCGATGATCTCATCGGATGAACCACGATGTCGAGGATTCAAGCAACCCCATATACAATTCCCTTTGTCAATTGGTATGTTACTTGCCCGAGGTTTGATCGTCGGTATCCCAATACCTTGTTCAATCTCGTTATCGCAAGTCACTTTACTGCATACCGTAATGCATGATCCCGTGACCAAACACTTGGTCACTTTGAGCTCATTATGATGATGCATTACCGAGTGGGCCCCGATGATACCTCTCCGTAACACGGAGTGACAAATCCCAGTCTCGATCCGTGTCAACCCAATAGACACTTTCGAAGATACCTGTAGTGCACCTTTATAGTCACCCAGTTACGTTGTGACGTTTGGTACACCCAAAGCACTCCTACGGTATCCGGGAGTTACACGATCTCATGGTCCAAGGAAAAGATACTTGACATTTGAAAAAGCTCTAGCAAAACGAACTACACGATCTTGTGCTATGCTTAGGATTGGGTCTTGTCCATCACATCATTCTCCTAATGATGTGATCCCGTTATCAATGACATCCAATGTCCATAGTCAGGAAACCATGACTATCTATTGATCAACGAGCTAGTCAACTAGAGGCTCACTAGGGACATGTTGTGGTCAATGTATTCACACGTGTATTACGATTTCCGGATAATACAATTATAGCATGAATAAAAGACAATTATCACGAAAAGGAAATATAATTATAATCCTTTTATTATTGCCTCTTGGGCATATTTCCAACAGTAGTAGACCATCGGGAAGTCATGGTGCTAAGACCCCATAGAACCAACGCACTAGAACAACAAGCATCGCCGATGAAGAGAAGCGCAAATTGGAAGGATCCAGCATGTAGACACACGAACACAGACAAACGAAGACAGCCTCCACTGAAGACAAACGCTGACCGAAACCTACGAGATCCGCTGGAGACAAACCTCAACACGTCCCCCGACGATGTTAGAAACACCACAGGGACGAGGACCAGGTAAGCACAAGTGAAACTACATCTATGTCTATAGACCACCTAGCGACGACTACTAGCACTTGAGCGAGCGAGCCGAAGGCACGCGGCCTTCTTCACCCCTCATCGAAACCGGACAACCTTGTTGTAGTAGACCGTTGGGAAGTCATGGTGCTAAGACCCCATAGAACCAATGCACTAGAACAACAAGCATCGCCGATGAAGAGAAGCGCAAATTGGAAGGATCGAGCATGTAGACACACGAACACAGATGAATGAAGATAGCATCCACTGAAGACAAACGCTGACCGAAACCTACGAGATCCGCTGGAGACAAACCTCAACACGTCCCCCGACGATGTTAGAAGCACCACAGGAACGAGGACGAGGTAAGCAGAAGTGAAACTACATCTATGTCTATAGACCACCTAGCGACGACTACTAGCACTTGAGCGAGCGAGCCGAAGGCACGCGGCCTTCTTCACCCCTCATCGGAACCGGACAACCTTGTTGTAGTAGACCGTTGGGAAGTCATGGTGCTAAGACCCCATAGAACCAACGCACTAGAACAACAAGCATCGCCGATGAAGAGAAGCGCAAATTGGAAGGATCCAGCATGTAGACACACGAACACAGACGAATGAAGACAGCATCCACTAAAGACAAACACTGACCGAAACCTATGAGATCCGCTGGAGACAAACCTCAACACGTCCCCCGACGATGTTAGAAACACCACAGGGACGAGGACCAGGTAAGCAGAAGTGAAACTACATCTATGTCTATAGACCACCTAGCGGCGACTACTAGCACTTGAGCGAAGCGAGCGAAGGCACGCGGCCTTCTTCACCCTCATCGAATCGGACAACCTTGTTGTAGTAGACCGTTGGGAAGTCATGGTGCTAAGACCCCATAGAACCAACGCACTAGAACAACAAGCATCGCCGATGAAGAGAAGCGCCAAATTGGAAGGATCCAGCATGTAGACACATGAACACAGCATTTAAAGAAGACAGCATCCATCAAGACAAACGCGGACCGAAACCTCACGAGATCCGGCTGGAGACAAACCTCAACACGTCCCCGACGATGTTAGAAACACCATAGGGACAAGGACCAGGTAAGCGAAGTGAAACTACATCTATGTCTATAGACCACCTAGCGGCGACTACTAGCACTTGAACGAAGCGAGCGAAGGCACGCGGCCTTCTTCACCGTCATCGAATCGGACAACCTTGTTGTAGTAGACCGTTGGGAAGTCATGGTGCTAAGACCCCATAGAACCAACGCACTAGAACAACAAGCATCGCCGCTGAAGAGAAGCGCAAATTGGAAGGATCCAGCATCTAGACACACGAACACAGATGAATGAAGACAGCATCCACTGAAGACAAATGCTAACCGAAACCTACGAGATCCGCTGGAGACAAACCTCAACATGTCCCCCGACGATGTTAGAAACACCACAGGGACGAGGACCAGGTAAGCACAAGTGAAACTACATCTATGTCTATAGACCACCTAGCGACGACTACTAGCACTTGAGCGAGCGAGCCGAAGGCACGCGGCCTTCTTCACCCCTCATCGGAACCGGACAACCTTGTTGTAGTAGACCGTTGGGAAGTCATGGTGCTAAGACCCCATAGAACCAACGCACTAGAACAACAAGCATCACCGATGAAGAGAGGCTAAATTGGAAGGATCCAAAGATGTAGACACACCTAACACGATTTAACGAAGACAAAGATCCATCAAGACAAACGCTGACCGAAACCAACGAGATCCGCTGGAGACAAACCTCAACACGTCCCCCGGCGATGTTAAAAACACCACAGGGACGAGGACCAGGTAAGCAGAAGTGAAACTACATCTACGTCTATAGACCACCTAGCGACGACTACTAGCACTTGAGCGAGCGAGCCGAAGGCACGCGGCCTTCTTCACCCCTCATCGAATCGGACAACCTTGTTGTAGTAGACCGTTGGGAAGTCATGGTGCTAAGACCCCATAGAACCAACGCACTAGAACAACAAGCATCGCCGATGAAGGGAAGCGCAAATTGGAAGGATCCAGCATGTAGACACATGAACACGCATTTAAAGAAGACAGCATCCCCTGAAGACAAACGCGGACCGAAACCTACGAGATCCGCTGGAGACAAACCTCAACACGTCCCCCGACGATGTTAGAAACACCATAGGGACAAGGACCAGGTAAGCAGAAGTGAAACTACATCTATGTCTATAGACCACCTAGCGACGACTACTAGCACTTGAACGAGCGAGCCGAAGGCACGCGGCCTTCTTCACCCGTCATCGAACGGACAACCTTGTTGTAGTAGACCGTTGGGAAGTCATGGTGCTAAGACCCCATAGAACCAACGCACTAGAACAACAAGCATCGCCGATGAAGAGAAGCGCAAATTGGAAGGATCCAGCATGTAGACACACGAACACAGACGAATGAAGACAGCATCCACTGAAGACAAATGCTGACCGAAACCTACGAGATCCGCTGGAGACAAACCTCAACATGTCCCCCGACGATGTTAGAAACACCACAGGGACGAGGACCAGGTAAGCACAAGTGAAACTACATCTATGTCTATAGACCACCTAGCGACGACTACTAGCACTTGAGCGAGCGAGCCGAAGGCATGCGGCCTTCTTCACCCCTCATCGGAACCGGACAACCTTGTTGTAGTAGACCGTTGGGAAGTCATGGTGCTAAGACCCCATAGAACCAACGCACTAGAACAACAAGCATCGCCGATGAAAAGAAGCGCAAATTGGAAGGATCTAGCATGTAGACACACGAACACAGACGAACGAAGACAGCATCCATTGAAGACAAACTCGGACCGAAACCTACGAGATCCGCTGGAGACAAACCTCAACACGTCCCCCGACGATGTTAGAAACACCACAGGGACAAGGACCAGGTAAGCAGAAGTGAAACTACATCTATGTCTATAGACCACCTAGCGACGACTACTAGCACTTGAACGAGCGAGCCGAAGGCACGCGGCCTTCTTCACCCGTCATCAGAACCGGACAACCTTGTTGTAGTAGACCGTTGGGAAGTCATGGTGCTAAGACCCCATAGAACCAACGCACTAGAACTACAAGCATCGCCGATGAAGAGAAGCGCAAATTGGAAGGATCCAGCATGTAGACACAGGAACACAGATGAATGAAGACAGCATCCACAGAAGACAAATGCTAACCGAAATCTACGAGATCCGCTGGAGACAAACCTCAACATGTCCCCCGACGATGTTAGAAACACCACGAGGACGAGGACGGTAAGCACAAGTGAAACTACATCTATGTCTATAGACCACCTAGCGACGACTACTAGCACTTGAGCGAGCGAGCCGAAGGCATGCGGCCTTCTTCACCCCTCATCGGAACCGGACAACCTTGTTGTAGTAGACCGTTGGGAAGTCATGGTGCTAAGACCCCATAGAATCAACGCACTAGAACAACAAGCATCGCTGATGAAGAGAAGCGCAAATTGGAAGGATCCAGCATGTAGACACACGAACACAGACAAACGAGGACAGCCTCCACTGAAGACAAACGCTGACCGAAACCTATGAGATCCGCTGGAGACAAACCTCAACACGTCCCCCGACGATGTTAGAAACACCATAGGGACGAGGACCAGGTAAGCAGAAGTGAAACTACATCTATGTCTATAGACCACCTAGCGACGACTACTAGCACTTGAACGAGCGAGCCGAAGGCACGCGGCCTTCTTCACCTGTCATCGGAACCGGACAACCTTGTTGTAGTAGACCGTTGGGAAGTCATGGTGCTAAGACCCCATAGAACCAACGCACTAGAACAACAAGCATCACCGATGAAGAGAAGCGCAAATTGGAAGGATCCAGCATGTAGACACACGAACACAGACGAATGAAGACAGCATCCACTGAAGACAAACACTGACCGAAACCTATGAGATCCGCTGGAGACAAACCTCAACACGTCCCCCGACGATGTTAGAAACACCACAGGGACGAGGACCAGGTAAGCACAAGTGAAACTACATCTATGTCTATAGACCACCTAGCGACGACTACTAGCACTTGAGCGAGCGAGCAGAAGGCACGCGGCCTTCTTCACCCCTCATCGGAACCGGACAACCTTGTTGTAGTAGACCGTTGGGAAGCCATGGTGCTAAGACCCCATAGAACCAACGCACTAGAACAACAAGCATCACCGATGAAGAGAGGCTAAATTGGAAGGATCCAGCATGTAGACACACGAACACGCATTTAACGAAGACAGCATCCATCAAGACAAACGCTGACCGAAACCAACGAGATCCGCTGGAGACAAACCTCAACACGTCCCGGCGATGTTTAAAACACCACAGGACGAGGACCAGGTAAGCGAAGTGAAACTACATCTACGTCTATAGACCACCTAGCGGCGACTACTAGCACTTGAGCGAAGCGAGCGAAGGCACGCGGCCTTCTTCACCCCTCATCGGAACCGGACAACCTTGTTGTAGTAGACCGTTGGGAAGTCATGGTGCTAAGACCCCATAGAACCAACGCACTAGAACAACAAGCATCGCCGATGAAGAGAAGCGCAAATTGGAAGGATCCAGCATGTAGACACATGAACACAGACGAAAGAAGACAGCATCCACTGAAGACAAACGCGGACCGAAACCTACGAGATCCGCTGGAGACAAACCTCAACACGTCCCCCGACGATGTTAGAAACACCATAGGGACAAGGACCTGGTAAGCAGAAGTGAAACTACATCTATGTCTATAGACCACCTAGCGACGACTACTAGCACTTGAACGAAGCGAGCGAAGGCACGCGGCCTTCTTCACCCGTCATCAGAACCGGACAACCTTGTTGTAGTAGACCGTTGGGACGTCATGGTGCTAAGACCCCATAGAACCAACGCACTAGAACAACAAGCATCGCCGATGAAGAGAAGCGCAAATTGGAAGGATCCAGCATGTAGACACACGAACACAGATGAATGAAGACAGCATCCACTGAAGACAAATGCTGACCGAAACCTACGAGATCCGCTGGAGACAAACCTCAACATGTCCCCCGACGATGTTAGAAACACCACAGGACGAGGACCAGGTAAGCACAAGTGAAACTACATCTATGTCTATAGACCACCTAGCGCATTTACTACTAGCACTTGAGCGAGCGAGCCGAAGGCATGCGGCCTTCTTCACCCCTCATCGGAACCGGACAACCTTGTTGTAGTAGACCGTTGGGAAGTCATGGTGCTAAGACCCCATAGAACCAACGCACTAGAACAACAAGCATCGCCGATGAAAAGAAGCGCAAATTGGAAGGATCCAGCATGTAGACACACGAACACGCATTTAACGAAGACAAAGATCCATCAAGACAAACTCGGACCGAAACCTACGAGATCCGCTGGAGACAAACCTCAACACGTCCCCGACGATGTTAGAAACACCATAGGGACAAGGACCAGGTAAGCGAAGTGAAACTACATCTATGTCTATAGACCACCTAGCGCATTTACTACTAGCACTTGAACGAAGCGAGCGAAGGCACGCGGCCTTCTTCACCCGTCATCAGAACCGGACAACCTTGTTGTAGTAGACCGTTGGGAAGTCATGGTGCTAAGACCTCATAGAACCAACGCACTAGAACAACAAGCATCGCCGATGAAGAGAAGCGCAAATTGGAAGGATCCAGCATGTAGACACACGAACACAGATGAATGAAGACAGCATCCACTGAAGACAAATGCTAACCGAAACCTACGAGATCCGCTGGAGACAAACCTCAACATGTCCCCCGACGATGTTAGAAACACCACAGGGACGAGGACCAGGTAAGAACAAGTGAAACTACATCTATGTCTATAGACCACCTAGCGACGACTACTAGCACTTGAGCGAAGCGAGCGAAGGCATGCGGCCTTCTTCACCCCTCATCGGAACCGGACAACCTTGTTGTAGTAGACCGTTGGGAAGTCATGGTGCTAAGACCCCATAGAACCAACACACTAGAACAACAAGCATCGCCGATGAAGAGAAGCGCAAATTGTAAGGATCCAGCATGTAGACACACGAACACAGACGAATGAAGACAGCATCCACTGAAGACAAACACTGACCGAAACCTATGAGATCCGCTGGAGACAAACCTCAACACGTCCCCCGACGATGTTAGAAACACCACAGGGACGAGGACCAGGTAAGCAGAAGTGAAACTACATCTATGTCTATAGACCACCTAGCAACGACTACTAGCACTTGAGCGAGCGAGCCGAAGGCACGCGGCCTTCTTCACCCCTCATCGGAACCGGACAACCTTGTTGTAGTAGACCGTTGGGAAGTCATGGTGCTAAGACCCCATAGAACCAACGCACTAGAACAACAAGCATCACCGATGAAGAGAGGCGCAAATTGGAAGGATCCAGCATGTAGACACACGAACACAGACGAACGAAGACAGCATCCACTGAAGACAAACGCTGACCGAAACCTACGAGATCCGCTGGAGACAAACCTCAACACGTCCCCCGGCGATGTTAAAAACACCACAGGGACGAGGACCAGGTAAGCAGAAGTGAAACTACATCTACGTCTATAGACCACCTAGCGACGACTACTAGCACTTGAGCGCGCGAGCCGAAGGCACGCGGCCTTCTTCGCCCTCATCGAATCGGACAACCTTGTTGTAGTAGACCGTTGGGAAGTCATGGTGCTAAGACCCCATAGAACCAACGCACTAGAACAACAAGCATCGCCGATGAAGAGAAGCGCAAATTGGAAGGATCCGGCATGTAGACACACGAACACGAATTTAACGAAGACAGCATCCACTGAAGACAAACGCTGACCGAAACCTACGAGATCCGCTGGAGACAAACCTCAACACGTCCCCCGACGATGTTAAAAACACCATAGGGACGAGGACCAGGTAAGCAGAAGTGAAACTACATCTATGTCTATAGACCACCTAGCGACGACTACTAGCACTTGAATGAGCGAGCCGAAGGCACGCGGCCTTCTTCACCCCTCATCGGAACCGGACAACCTTGTTGTAGTAGACCGTTGGGAAGTCATGGTGCTAAGACCCCATAGAATCAACGCACTAGAACAACAAATATCGCTGGTGAAGAGAAGCGCAAATTGGAAGGATCCAGCATGTAGACACACGAACACAGACGAACGAAGACAACATCCACTGAAGACAAACGCTGACCGAAACCTACGAGATCCGCTGGAGACAAACCTCAACACGTCCCCCGACGATGTTAGAAACACCACAGGGACGAGGACCAGGTAAGCAGAAGTGAAACTACATCTATGTCTATAGACCACCTAGCGACGACTACTAGCACTTGAGCGAGCGAGCCGAAGGCACGCGGCCTTCTTCACCCTCATCGGAACGGACAACCTTGTTGTAGTAGACCGTTGGGAAGTCATGGTGCTAATACCCCATAGAACCAACGCACTAGAACAACAAGCATCGCCGATGAAGAGAAGCGCAAATTGGAAGGATCCGGCATGTAGACACACGAACACGCATTTAATGAAGACAGCATCCATCGAAGACAAACACCGATCAAACCTATGAGATCCGCTGGAGACAAACCTCAACACGTCCCCCGACGATGTTAGAAACACCACAGGACGAGGACCAGGTAAGCACAAGTGAAACTACATCTATGTCTATAGACCACCTAGCGACGACTACTAGCACTTGAGCGAGCGAGCCGAAGGCACGCGGCCTTCTTCACCCGTCATCGGAACCGGACAACCTTGTTGTAGTAGACCGTTGGGAAGTCATGGTGCTAAGACCCCATAGAACCAACACACTAGAACAACAAGCATCGCCGGTGGAGAGAAGCGCAAATTGGAAGGATCCAGCATGTAGACACACGAACACAGACGAATGAAGACAGCATCCACTGAAGACAAACACTGACCGAAACCTATGAGATCCGCTGGAGACAAACCTCAACACGTCCCCCGACGATGTTAGAAACACCACAGGGACGAGGACCAGGTAAGCAGAAGTGAAACTACATCTATGTCTATAGACCAACTAGCGACGACTACTAGCACTTGAGCGAAGCGAGCGAAGGCACGCGGCCTTCTTCACCCCTCATCGAATCGGACAACCTTGTTGTAGTAGACCGTTGGGAAGTCATGGTGCTAAGACCCCATAGAACCAACGCACTAGAACAACAAGCATCACCGATGAAGAGAGGCGCAAATTGGAAGGATCCAGCATGTAGACACACGAACACAGACGAACGAAGACAGCATCCACTGAATACAAACGCTGACCGAAACCTACGAGATCCGCTGGAGACAAACCTCAACACGTCCCATGGCGATGTTAAAAACACCACAGGGACGAGGACCAGGTAAGCAGAAGTGAAACTACATCTACGTCTATAGACCACCTAGCGACGACTACTAGCACTTGAGCGAGCGAGCCGAAGGCACGCGGCCTTCTTCGCCCCTCATCGGAACCGGACAACCTTGTTGTAGTAGACCGTTGGGATGTCATGGTGCTAAGACCCCATAGAACCAACGCACTAGAACAACAAGCATCACCGATGAAGAGAAGCACAAATTGGAAGGATCCAGCATGTAGACACACGAACACAGACGAATGAAGATAGCATCCACTGAAGACAAACGCTGACCGAAACCTACGAGATCCGCTGGAGACAAACCTCAACACGTCCCCCGACGATGTTAGAAACACCATAGGGACGAGGACCAGGTAAGCAGAAGTGAAACTACATCTATGTCTATAGACCACCTAGCGGCGACTACTAGCACTTGAACGAAGCGAGCGAAGGCACGCGGCCTTCTTCACCCTCATCGGAACCGGACAACCTTGTTGTAGTAGACCGTTGGGGAAGTCATGGTGCTAAGACCCCATAGAACCAACGCACTAGAACAACAAGCATCGCCGATGAAGAGAAGCGCAAATTGGAAGGATCCAGCATGTAGACACACGAACACGCATTTAACGAAGACAACATCCATCGAAGACAAACACTGACCGAAACCTACGAGATCCGCTGGAGACAAACCTCAACACGTCCCCGACGATGTTAGAAACACCACAGGACGAGGACCAGGTAAGGTAAGTGAAACTACATCTATATCTATAGACCACCTAGCGACGACTACTAGCACTTGAGCGAGCGAGCCGAAGGCACGCGGCCTTCTTCACCCCTCATCGGAACCGGACAACCTTGTTGTAGTAGACCATTGGGAAGTCATGCTGCTAAGACCCCATAGAACCAACGCACTAGAACAACAAGCATCGCCGATGAAGAGAAGCGCAAATTGGAAGGATCCAGCATGTAGACACACGAACACGCATTTAATGAAGACAGCATCCACTGAAGACAAACACTGACCGAAACCTATGAGATCCGCTGGAGACAAACCTCAACACGTCCCCCGACGATGTTAGAAACACCACAGGGACGAGGACCAGGTAAGCAGAAGTGAAACTACATCTATGTCTATAGACCACCTAGCGACGACTACTAGCACTTGAGCGAGCGAGCGAAGGCACGCGGCCTTCTTCACCCTCATCGAACCGGACAACCTTGTTGTAGTAGACCGTTGGGAAGTCATGGTGCTAAGACCCCATAGAACCAACGCACTAGAACAACAAGCATCGCCGATGAAGAGAAGCGCAAATTGGAAGGATCCAACATGTAGACACACGAACACGCATTTAACGAAGACAGCATCCACTGAAGACAAACTCGGACCGAAACCTACGAGATCCGCTGGAGACAAACCTCAACACGTCCCCCGACGATGTTAGAAACACCATAGGGACAAGGACCAGGTAAGCAGAAGTGAAACTACATCTATGTCTATAGGCCACCTAGCGACGACTACTAGCACTTGAACGAGCGAGCCGAAGGCACGCGGCCTTCTTCACCCGTCATCAGAACCGGACAACCTTGTTGTAGTAGACCGTTGGGAAGTCATGGTGCTAAGACCCCATAGAACCAACGCACTAGAACAACAAGCATCGCCGATGAAGAGAAGCGCAAATTGGAAGGATCCAGCATGTAGACACACGAACACAGATGAATGAAGACAGCATCCACTGAAGACAAACGCTGACCGAAACCTACGAGATCCACTGGAGACAAACCTCAACACGTCCCCCGACGATGTTAGAAACACCACAGGAACGAGGACCAGGTAAGCAGAAGTGAAACTACATCTATGTCTATAGACCACCTAGCGGCGACTACTAGCACTTGAGCGAAGCGAGCGAAGGCACGCGGCCTTCTTCACCCTCATCGGACGGACAACCTTGTTGTAGTAGACCGTTGGGAAGTCATGGTGCTAAGACCCCATAGAACCAACGCACTAGAACAACAAGCATCGCCGATGAAGAGAAGCGCAAATTGGAAGGATCCGGCATGTAGACACACGAACACGCATTTAATGAAGACAGCATCCACTAAAGACAAACACTGACCGAAACCTATGAGATCCGCTGGAGACAAACCTCAACACGTCCCCCGACGATGTTAGAAACACCACAGGGACGAGGACCAGGTAAGCAAATGTGAAATTACATCTATGTCTATAGACCACCTAGAGACGACTACTAGCACTTGAGCGAGCGAGCCGAAGGCACGCGGCCTTCTTCACCCCTCATCGGAACCGGACAACCTTGTTGTAGTAGACCGTTGGGAAGTCATGGTGCTAAGACCCCATAGAACCAACGCACTAGAACAACAAGCATCACCGATGAAGAGAAGCGCAAATTGGAAGGATCCAGCATGTAGACACACGAACACAGACGAACGAAGACAGCATCCACTGAAGACAAACGCTGACCGAAACCTACAAGATCCGCTGGAGACAAACCTCAACACGTCCCCCGGTGATGTTAAAAACCCACAGGGACGAGGACCAGGTAAGCAGAAGTGAAACTACATCTACGTCTATAGACCACCTAGCGACGACTACTAGCACTTGAGTGAAGCGAAATAAGGCACGCGGCCTTCTTCACCCCTCATCGGAACCGGACAACCTTATTGTAGTAGACCGTTGGGAAGTCATGGTGCTAAGACCCCATAGAACCAACGCACTAGAACAACAAGCATCGCCGATGAAGAGAAGCGCAAATTGGAAGGATCCAGCATGTAGACACACGAACACAGACGAACGAAGACAGCATCCACTGAAGACAAACGCTGACCGAAACCTACGAGATCCGCTGGAGACAAACCTCAACACGTCCCCCGACGATGTTAGAAACACCATAGGGACAAGGACCAGGTAAGCAGAAGTGAAACTACATCTATGTCTATAGACCACCTAGAGACGACTACTAGCACTTGAACGAAGCGAGCCAAGGCACGCGCCTTCTTCACCGTCATCGGAACGGACAACCTTGTTGTAGTAGACCGTTGGGAAGTCATGGTGCTAAGACGCCATAGAACCAACGCACTAGAACAACAAGCATCGCCGATGAAGAGAAGCGCAAATTGGAAGGATCCAGCATGTAGACACATGAACACAGATGAATGAAGACAGCATCCACTGAAGACAAACGCTGACCGAAACCTACGAGATCCGCTGGAGACAAACCTCAACACGTCCCCCGACGATGTTAGAAACACCACAGGGACGAGGACCAGGTAAGCAGAAGTGAAACTACATCTATGTCTATAGACCACCTAGCGACGACTACTAGCACTTGAGCGAGCGAGCCGAAGGCACGCGGCCTTCTTCACCCCTCATCGGAACCGGACAACCTTGTTGTAGTACACCGTTGGGAAGTCATGTTGCTAAGACCCCATAGAACCAACACACTAGAACAACAAGCATCGCCGATGAAGAGAAGCGCAAATTGGAAGGATCCAGCATGTAGACACACGAACACGCATTTAATGAAGACAGCATCCATCAAGACAAACGCTGACCGAAACCTATGAGATCCGGCTGAGACAAACCTCAACACGTCCCCGACGATGTTAGAAACACCACAGGACGAGGACCAGGTAAGCGAAGTGAAACTACATCTATGTCTATAGACCACCTAGCGGCGACTACTAGCACTTGAGCGAAGCGAGCGAAGGCACGCGGCCTTCTTCACCCTCATCGGAATCGGACAACCTTGTTGTAGTAGACCGTTGGGAAGTCATGGTGCTAAGACCCCATAGAACCAACGCACTAGAACAACAAGCATCACCGATGAAGAGAAGCGCAAATTGGAAGGATCCAACATGTAGACACACGAACACAGCATTTAACGAAGACGGCATCCATCAAGACAAACGCTGACCGAAACTCTACGAGATCCGCCGGAGACAAACCTCAACACGCCCCCGGCGATGTTAAAAACACCACAGGGACGAGGACCAGGTAAGCGAAGTGAAACTACATCTACGTCTATAGACCACCTAGCGGCGACTACTAGCACTTGAGCGAAGCGAAATAAGGCACGCGGCCTTCTTCACCCCTCATCGGAACCGGACAACCTTGTTGTAGTAGACCGTTGGGAAGCCATGGTGCTAAGACCCCATAGAACCAACGCACTAGAACAACAAGCATCGCCGATGAAGAGAAGCGCAAATTGGAAGGATCCAGCATGTAGACACACAAACACAGTATTTAACGAAGACAGCATCCACTGAAGACAAACGCTGACCGAAACCTACGAGATCCGCTGGAGACAAACCTCAACACGTCCCCCGACGATGTTAGAAACACCATAGGGACGAGGACCAGGTAAGCAGAAGTGAAACTACATCTATGTCTATAGACCACCTAGCGACGAGTACTAGCACTTGAACGAGCGAGACGAAGGCACGCGGCCTTCTTCACCCCTCATCGGAACCGGACAACCTTGTTGTAGTAGACCGTTGGGAAGTCATGGTGCTAAGACCCCATAGAATCAACGCACTAGAACAACAAGCATCGCTGATGAAGAGAAGCGCAAATTGGAAGGATCCAGCATGTAGACACACGAACACAGACGAACGAAGACAACATCCACTGAAGACAAACGCTGACCGAAACCTACGAGATCCGCTGGAGACAAACCTCAACACGTCCCCCGACGATGTTAGAAACACCACAGGGACGAGGACCAGGTAAGCAGAAGTAAAACTACATCTATGTCTATAGACCACCTAGCGACGAATACTAGCACTTGAGCGAAGCGAGCGAAGGCACGCTGCCTTCTCGCACCCTCATCGGAATCGGACAACCTTGTTGTAGTAGACCGTTGGGAAGTCATGGTGCTAAGACCCCATAGAACCAACGCACTAGAACAACAAGCATCACCGATGAAGAGAAGCGCAAATTGGAAGGATCCAGCATGTAGACACACGAACACAGACAAACGAGGACAGCATCCACTGAAGACAAACGCTGACCGAAACCTACGAGATCCGCTGGAGACAAACCTCAACACGTCCCCCGACGATGTTAGAAACACCACAGGGACGAGGACCAGGTAAGCAGAAATGAAACTACATCTATGTCTATAGACCACCTAGCGACGACTACTAGCACTTGAGCGAGCGAGCCAAGGCACGCGCCTTCTTCACCCGTCATCGGAACCCGACAACCTTGTTGTAGTAGACCGTTGGGAAGTCATGGTGCTAAGACCCCATAGAACCAACGCACTAGAACAACAAGCATCACCGATGAAGAGAGGCGCAAATTGGAAGGATCCAGCATGTAGACACACGAACATAGACGAACGAAGACAACATCCACTGAAGACAAACGCTGACCGAAACCTACGAGATCCGCTGGAGACAAACCTCAACACGTCCCCCGGCGATGTTAAAAACACCACAGGGACGAGGACCAGGTAAGCAGAAGTGAAACTACATCTACGTCTATAGACCACCTAGCGACGACTACTAGCACTTGAGCGAGCGAGCCGAAGGCACGCGCCTTCTTCTTCGCCTCATCGAACCGGACAACCTTGTTGTAGTAGACCGTTGGGAAGTCATGGTGCTAAGACCCCATAGAACCAACGCACTAGAACAACAAGCATCGCCAATGAAGAGAAGCGCAAATTGGAAGGATCTAGCATGTAGACACACGAACACAGACGAACGAAGACAGCATCCACGGAAGACAAACGCTGACCGAAACCTACGAGATCCGCTCGAGACAAACCTCAACACGTCCCCCGACGATGTTAAAAACACCACAGGGACGAGGACCAGGTAAGCAGAAGTGAAACTACATCTATGTCTATAGACCACCTAGCGACGACTACTAGCACTTGAGCGAGCGAGCCGAAGGCACGCGGCCTTCTTCACCCCTCATCGGAACCGGACAACCTTGTTGTAGTAGACCGTTGGGAAGTCATGGTGCTAAGACCCCATAGAACCAACGCACTAGAACAACAAGCATCGCCGATGAAGAGAAGCGCAAATTGGAAGGATCCAGCATGTAGACACACGAACACAGACGAACGAAGACAACATCCACTGAAGACAAACACTGACCGAAACCTACGAGATCCGCTGGAGACAAACCTCAACATGTCCCCCGACGATGTTAGAAACACCACAGGGACGAGGACGAGGTAAGCAGAAGTGAAACTACATCTATGTCTATAGACCACCTAGCGACGACTACTAGCACTTGAGCGAAGCGAGCGAAGGCACGCGCCTTCTTCACCCTCATCGAATCGGACAACCTTGTTGTAGTAGACCGTTGGGAAGTCATGGTGCTAAGACCCCATAGAACCAACGCACTAGAACAACAAGCATCGCCGATGAAGAGAAGCGCAAATTGGAAGGATCCAGCATGTAGACACACGAACACAAACGAATGAAGACAGCATCCACTGAAGACAAACACTGACCGAAACCTATGAGATCCGCTGGAGACAAACCTCAACACGTCCCCCGACGATGTTAGAAACACCACAGGGGACGAGGACCAGGTAAGCGAAGTGAAACTACATCTACGTCTATAGACCACCTAGCGGCGACTACTAGCACTTGAGCGAAGCGAGCGAAGGCACGCGGCCTTCTTCACCCTCATCGGAATCGACAACCTTGTTGTAGTAGACCGTTGGGAAGTCATGGTGCTAAGACCCCATAGAACCAACGCACTAGAACAACAAGCATCGCCGATGAAGGGAAGCGCAAATTGAAGGATCCAGCATGTAGACACATGAACACGCATTTAAAGAAGACAGCATCCATCAAGACAAACGCGGACCGAAACCTACGAGATCCGGCTGGAGACAAACCTCAACACGCCCCCGACGATGTTAGAAACACCACAGGGGACGAGGACCAGGTAAGCAGAAGTGAAACTACATCTATGTCTATAGACCACCTAGCTTATTTACTACTAGCACTTGAACGAGCGAGCCGAAGGCACGCGGCCTTCTTCACCCGTCATCGGAACCGGACAACCTTGTTGTAGTAGACCGTTGGGAAGTCATGGTGCTAAGACCCCATAGAACCAACGCACTAGAACAACAAGCATCGCCGATGAAGAGAAGCGCAAATTGGAAGGATCCAGCATGTAGACACACGAACACAGACGAATGAAGACAGCATCCACTGAAGACAAACGCTGACCGAAACCTACGAGATCCGCTGGAGACAAACCTCAACACGTCCCCCGACGATGTTAGAAACACCACAGGGACGAGGACCAGGTAAGAACAAGTGAAACTACATCTATGTCTATAGACCACCTAGCGACGACTACTAGCACTTGAGCGAGCGAGCCGAAGGCACGCGGCCTTCTTCACCCGTCATCGGAACCGGACAACCTTGTTGTAGTAGACCGTTGGGAAGTCATGGTGCTAAGACCCCATAGAACCAACACACTAGAACAACAAGCATCGCCGATGAAGAGAAGCGCAAATTGGAAGGATCCAGCATGTAGACACACAAACACGCATTTAATGAAGACAGCATCCATCAAGACAAACACCGACCAAACCTATGAGATCCGCTAGAGACAAACCTCAACACGTCCCCCGACGATGTTAGAAACACCACAGGGACGAGGACCAGGTAAGCAGAAGTGAAACTACATCTATGTCTATAGACCACCTAGCGACGACTACTAGCACTTGAGCGAAGCGAGTCAAGGCACGCGGCCTTCTTCACCCCTCATCGGAACCGGACAACCTTGTTGTAGTAGACCGTTGGGAAGTCATGGTGCTAAGACCCCATAGAACCAACGCACTAGAACAACAAGCATCACCGATGAAGAGAAGCGCAAATTGGAAGGATCCACATGTAGACACACGAACACGCATTTAACGAAGACAGCATCCACTAAAGACAAACACTGACCGAAACCTACGAGATCCGCTGGAGACAAACCTCAACACGTCCCCCGACGATGTTAGAAACACCATAGGGACGAGGACCAGGTAAGCAGAAGTGAAACTACATCTATGTCTATAGACCACCTAGCGACGACTACTAGCACTTGAACGAGCGAAATAAGGCACGCGGCCTTCTTCACCCCTCATCGGAACCGGACAACCTTGTTGTAGTAGACCGTTGGGAAGTCATGGTGCTAAGACCTCATAGAACCAACGCACTAGAACAACAAGCATGACCGATGAAGAGAAGCGCAAATTGGAAGGATCCAGCATGTATACACACGAACACAGACGAACGAAGACAACATCCACTGAAGACAAACGCTGACCGAAACCTACGAGATCCGCTGGAGACAAACCTCAACACGTCCCCCGACGATGTTAGAAACACCACAGGGACGAGGAGCAGGTAAGCAGAAGTGAAACTACATCTATGTCTATAGACCACCTAGCGGCGACTACTAGCACTTGAGCGAAGCGAAATAAGGCACGCGCCTTCTTCACCCTCATCGAATCGGACAACCTTGTTGTAGTAGACCGTTGGGAAGTCATGGTGCTAAGACCCCATAGAACCAACGCACTAGAACAACAAGCATCGCCGATGAAGAGAAGCGCAAATTGGAAGGATCCACATGTAGACACACGAACACGCATTTAATGAAGACAGCATCCACTGAAGACAAACGCTGACCGAAACCTACGAGATCCGCTGGAGACAAACCTCAACACGTCCCCCGGCGATGTTAAAAACACCACAGGGACGAGGACCATGTAAGAAGAAGTGAAACTACATCTACATCTATAGACCACCTAGAGACGACTACTAGCACTTGAGCGAGCGAGCCGAAGGCACGCGGCCTTCTTCACCCCTCATCGGAACCGGACAACCTTGTTGTAGTAGACCGTTGGGAAGTCATGGTGCTAAGACCCCATAGAACCAACGCACTAGAACAACAAGCATCACCGATGAAGAGAAGCGCAAATTGGAAGGATCCAGCATGTAGACACACGAACACAGACGAACGAAGACAGCATCCACTGAAGACAAACGCTGACCGAAACCTACGAGATCCGCTGGAGACAAACCTCAACACGTCCCCCGACGATGTTAGAAACACCACAGGAACGAGGACCAGGTAAGCAGAAGTGAAACTACATCTATGTCTATAGACCACCTAGCGACGACTACTAGCACTTGAGCGAGCGAGCCGAAGGCACGCGACCTTCTTCACCCCTCATCGGAACCGGACAACCTTGTTGTAGTAGACCGTTGGGAAGTCATGGTGCTAAGACCCCATAGAACCAACGCACTAGAACAACAAGCATCGCCGATGAAGAGAAGCGCAAATTGGAAGGATCCGGCATGTAGACACACACGAACGCATTTAATGAAGACAGCATCCATCGAAGACAAACACCGACCGAAACCTATGAGATCCGCCGGAGACAAACCTCAACACGCCCCGACGATGTTAGAAACACCACAGGGACGAGGACCAGGTAAGCAGAAGTGAAACTACGTCTATGTCTATAGACCACCTAGCGACGATTACTAGCACTTGAGCGAGCGAGCCGAAGGCACGCGGCCTTCTTCACCCCTCATCGGAACCGGACAACCTTGTTGTAGTAGACCGTTGGGAAGTCATGGTGCTAAGACCCCATAGAACCAACGCACTAGAACAACAAGCATCACCGATGAAGAGAAGCGCAAATTGGAAGGATCCAGGATGTAGACACACGAACACAGACGAACGAAGACAGCATCCACTGAAGACAAACGCTGACCGAAACCTACGAGATCCACTGGAGACAAACCTCAACACGTCCCCCGGTGATGTTAAAAACCCACGGGGACGAGGACCAGGTAAGCAGAAGTGAAACTACATCTACGTCTATAGACCACCTAGCGACGACTACTAGCACTTGAGTGAGCGAGCCGAAGGCACGCGGCCTTCTTCACCCCTCATCGGAACCGGACAACCTTATTGTACTAGACCGTTGGGAAGTCATGGTGCTAAGACCCTATAGAACCAACGCACTAGAACAACAAGCATCGCCGATGAAGAGAAGCGCAAATTGGAAGGATCCAGCATGTAGACACACGAACACGCATTTAACGAAGACAGCATCCACTGAAGACAAACGCGGACCGAAACCTACGAGATCCGCTGGAGACAAACCTCAACACGTCCCCCGACGATGTTAGAAACACCATAGGGACAAGGACCAGGTAAGCAGAAGTGAAACTACATCTATGTCTATAGACCACCTAGCGACGACTACTAGCACTTGAACGAGCGAGCCGAAGGCACGCGGCCTTCTTCACCCGTCATCGGAACCGGACAACCTTGTTGTAGTAGACCGTTGGGAAGTCATGGTGCTAAGACCCCATAGAACCAACGCACTAGAACAACAAGCATCGCCGATGAAGAGAAGCGCAAATTGGAAGGATCCAGCATGTAGACACACGAACACAGATGAATGAAGACAGCATCCACTGAAGACAAACGCTGACCGAAACCTACGAGATCCGCTGGAGACAAACCTCAACACGTCCCCCGACGATGTTAGAAACACCACAGGGACGAGGACCAGGTAAGCAGAAGTGAAACTACATCTATGTCTATAGACCACCTAGCATTTACTACTAGCACTTGAGCGAAGCGAGTCAAGGCACGCGCCTTCTTCACCCTCATCGGAACCGGACAACCTTGTTGTAGTAGACCGTTGGGAAGTCATGTTGCTAAGACCCCATAGAACCAACACACTAGAACAACAAGCATCGCCGATGAAGAGAAGCGCAAATTGGAAGGATCCAGCATGTAGACACACGAACACAGACGAATGAAGACAGCATCCACTGAAGACAAACGCTGACCGAAACCTATGAGATCCGCTGGAGAAAACCTCAACACGTCCCCCGACGATGTTAGAAACACCACAGGGACGAGGATCAGGTAAGCAGAAGTGAAACTACATATATGTCTATAGACCACCTAGCGACGACTACTAGCACTTGAGCGAGCGAGCCGAAGGCACGCGGCCTTCTTCACCACTCATCGGAACCGGACAACCTTGTTGTAGTAGACCGTTGGGAAGTCATGGTGCTAAGACCCCATAGAACCAACGCACTAGAACAACAAGCATCACCGATGAAGAGAAGCGCAAATTGGAAGGATCCAGCATGTAGACACACGAACACGCATTTAACGAAGACAGCATCCATCAAGACAAACGCTGACCGAAACCTACGAGATCCGCTGGAGACAAACCTCAACACGTCCCCCGGCGATGTTAAAAACACCACAGGGACGAGGACCAGGTAAGCAGAAGTGAAACTACATCTACGTCTATAGACCACCTAGCGACTACTACTAGCACTTGAGCGAGCGAGCCGAAGGCACGCGGCCTTCTTCACCCATCATCGGAACCGGACAACCTTGTTGTAGTAGACCGTTGGGAAGTCATGGTGCTAAGACCCCATAGAACCAACGCACTAGAACAACACGCATCGCCGATGAAGAGAAGCGCAAATTGGAAGGATCCAGCATGTAGACACACGAACAGACGCATTTAACGAAGACAGCATCCATCAAGACAAACGCTGACCGAAACCTACGAGATCCGCTGGAGACAAACCTCAACACGTCCCCCGACGATGTTAGAAACACCATAGGGACGAGGACCAGGTAAGCAGAAGTGAAACTACATCTATGTCTATAGACCACCTAGCGACGACTACTAGCACTTGAACGAGCGAGCCGAAGGCACGCGGCCTTCTTCACCCCTCATCGGAACCGGACAACCTTGTTGTAGTAGACCGTTGGGAAGTCATGGTGCTAAGACCCCATAGAATCAACGCACTAGAACAACAAGCATCGATGATGAAGAGAAGCGCAAATTGGAAGGATCCAGCATGTAGACACACGAACACGAACGAAGACAGCATCCACTGAAGACAAACGCTGACCGAAACCTACGAGATCCGCTGGAGACAAACCTCAACACGTCCCCCGACGATGTTAGAAACACCACAGGGACGAGGACCAGGTAAGCAGAAGTAAAACTACATCTATGTCTATAGACCACCTAGCGACGACTACTAGCACTTGAGCGAAGCGAGCGAAGGCACGCGGCCTTCTTCACCCTCATCGAACGGACAACCTTGTTGTAGTAGACCGTTGGGAAGTCATGGTGCTAAGACCCCATAGAACCAACGCACTAGAACAACAAGCATCGCCGATGAAGAGAAGCGCAAATTGGAAGGATCCACATGTAGACACACGAACACGCATTTAACGAAGACAGCATCCATCAAGACAAACGCTGACCGAAACTCACGAGATCCGCTGGAGACAAACCTCAACACGTCCCCCGACGATGTTAGAAACACCACAGGGACGAGGACCAGGTAAGCAGAAATGAAACTACATCTATGTCTATAGACCACCTAGCGACGACTACTAGCACTGGAGTCACCCCTCCCTCATCGGAGTCGGGCAAACCTTGTTCTACTTGACCGTCAGGAAGTAGTGGTGCTAAGACCCCATAGGACCAGCGCGGTAGAACAATAACCGCCACCGATGAAGAGAAACGTAGATCGGAAGGATCCAATCTATAGACACGGAAACACAAGAGAATGACGACAGGATCCACGTGGATCCATCGAATACATACGCCGATCGAATCCCGCGAGATCTGCTGGAGAAATACATCAACACACCCTCCAACGATGCTAAAAACACCACACGGACGAGGACTAGGCGGGCAGAACTTTATTCCAGCTTTAGAGGGCTGTGGGCCACCTCAAGCTCTCTGAGCAGGACACAGACCTTGGAAAACTCAAAAGAGCATGAAAAACGAAGCACTTCCACAAGCAAGGACCGAGATCCACCATGCCTCCATGGCCCTAAGACCATAGGAGACGAGGTAGACTGGCGGCGCTACCGGCCGAAGGCACGAGACACCCTAGCCAAAAGGGTCCTCTTTCACATGAAGAAAGAAAACAATCGCTTTTCCGTCCGACAGTTTTCTGATCGCTAATATTTTCTGATCGCTAGTGTTTTCTGATCGTTGTTGTATCTGCGTCTCAAAATATCTTCTGAAGTTTAAAGAATGTTCACAAATTTCATAAAATGGTTGTGAATTTCAAAAAATGCTCGCAGATTCAAAGAATGTTCTGCGAATTCAAAAAAATTGAATTCAAAAGGTGTTCGTGAATTGAGAAAGTGTTCATGAATTTGCAACCATGTTTACAGGTACAAGAAAATGTTTGTGGATCTAACAAAAATCATGAATTTGCAAAAACATCGTGAATTATGAAAATATTCTGAATTCGAAAACTATTGATGAATTTGAATGTTCAAGAATTATATAAACGCAAAAGCTAATTTCCGAACGACAGAATCTCTACTCCTAAAGCAGGAGTTAGTAGTCTCGCTTCACTTTCAACCAACCTTATATTTTGTTTGCGAGTGTCTTACATGCAACATTTCGCTCAAGCGCAACCAATCTGGGCTGGCCCATTTGATGCATGCATGAACTTAATCAAATTGACACTTTCGCAAAACAAAGGTCATGCATTAATTCATTCAAAACCAAATCTTAAGAAAATCTCAACCAAATCAACAATTAACAAAAACAACATCATCATTAACTCATTCAAATCAAGCGACACTTTCCCAAAATAATGTCATGCATTGACTCATTCAAATCAAATCTTAAGAAAATCTTAATCAAATATACACTTAATAAAAAGAACATCATGCATTAATTCATTCGAATCAAATCTTAATAAAATCTCAACTAAATCCAAACTTTCCATCCCTTCCATTACTTATACCCAAATCAAATCAAATCTTGCCAAAAAATCAACTACAATCATGCATTGACTCGGGAAGGTGGGTGGCCGACGGCAAGAGTTGGTAGGTGGAGAGCGGGAGAGAGATTGGAGGCAGGCAGCTAGGGTTGGGGGCTAGGGCGGAAACTCTAGGGCGAGCGCCACAAACCAATGTTCATTGCAGTTGTTGAAGGAGTGTTGTCGGGCTCCACTAGTGCTGCAAAGAGTGGTCGCTGATGATGCTCTCTCATCACTCGCTCGCCGTTGATACTGCAAAAGTAATAAACATGTGATTGTTGTGTGCTACACCGGGCCGCCGGTGGCTGTCGCTCGTCGTTGATGCAGCAAAGCGACACACGGGTGGTTGTTTTGTGCTGCAATGGGCTGCCAGCAAGGGAGGTGTTCAGGGTGGTGAGACCTCGGCTAATGGAGCTGGTCATCAACTAGCGAAGGAGGGTTCTATAAATATAAGTTATGTAAAAACTTGGATCAAGTACCTGTCGGATTGTATTCATAATGTTTTGAACTCGGATCGTGCCGAGATGAACCAATAAAACACAACCCATCCCAACTAAAAGTACATTTTTCTTAGTTGTCAATAACATATTAGTGATGCCATGAATGATGGACTGTGTGCAGATTTTACGGACAAGGAAATTGCTGATGCACTATTTCAAATCGGTCCTCTCAAAGCACCGGGGCCTGATGGATTCCCTGCTCGCTTCTTTCAGAGGAACTGGGGTGTTATGAAAGAACAGGTTATCGCTGGGGTGAAGGAATTCTTTCGGACTGGGATCATGCCTGAAGGGGTGAATGACACCTACATCGTTCTCATCCCAAAGGTAGACAACCCAGAGCGTCTCACGGAGTTCTGGCCTATCAATTTATGCAACGTCATCTACAAGGTAGTGGCGAAGTGTTTGGTTAACCGGCTGCGTCCCATATTGGATGACATTATCTCACCCGCACAGAGTGCCTTTGTCCCTGGTCGGATGGTTACTGATAATGCGTTACTTGCTTTTGAGTGCATTCACTATATTCAACAGGAAAAAGACCCGAACAAAAGTTTTTGTGCATATAAATTGGATCTGTCTAAAGCTTATGACAGGGTTGATTGGATCTTCTTGGAGCGAATGATGCAAAAGATGGGTTTTGCTCGCCGTTGGGTGAACTGGAATATGACGTCGTGCGTCACCTCGGTGAGATATACAGTTAAATTTAATGGGACCCTCTTGGATTCGTTTGCACCGACGTGCGGGCTTCGGCAAGGTGATCCTCTCTCCCCATTTTTGTTCCTATTTGTGGCTGATGGTCTCTCGGCTTTGTTGAAGGATGGAGAAGAAAAGGGTGATTATACTCCCTTGAAGGTTTGCCGTAGAGCGCCAGGTGTGTCTCATTTGTTGTTCGCAGACGACACCATGTTGTTTTTTAAAGCAGAAGAAGAACAGGCTAAGAAGGTACATAATGTGCTACTCACGTATGAGAGAGCGACAGGCCAATGCATCAATCCGGCCAAGTGTAGTGCACTATTTGGAAGTTCCTGTACCGTTGACAGCCAGGAAAAGGTGCGTACTATTTTGCATGTTGACTTGGTCACTTTTGAAGAGAAATACTTGGGGCTACCTACACCGGATGGGCGTATGAACAGAGGTAAATTTCAGAACTTGCAATCAAGACTTTTGAAAAGGATTATCGCTTGGGGTGACACCCTTTCACTTGCTGGCAAGGAAACCATGATCAAAGCTGTGGCGCAGGCCATCCCTACTTATATTATGGGTGTGTTCAAGCTACCGATGTCAGATTGTGATGATTTGAACAGGATGGTAAGGAACTTTTGATGGGGTTCAGCGGAAGGCAAAAGGAAAACTCATTGGATGGCGTGGCCGCAAATTCAGGCTCATAAAATGAAGGGTGGGCTTGGGTTCAGAGACTTCCATCTCTTTAACCAAGCCCTTCTCGCGAGGCAGGCATGGAGACTTTTAATTAACCCAAACAGTCTATGTGCGCAGGTACTAAAAGCCCGATACTATCCGGAGGGGCGTATCGAGGACACAGTATTCTCGGGGAATGCCTCTCCTACATGGCAGGCTATCCAGTATGGCCTCGAGCTCTTGAAAAAGGGCTTGGTGTGGCGCGTCGGCAACGGACAAAGCATCCGTATTTGGAGGGATCGCTGGCTGCCCACGGAGCCGATGGGGCGGCCTATCACGCAACAGGGCACCTGCAGATTACGGCGGGTGGCAGATCTCCTTGATGACTCCGGCACTTGGCACCTCGACGTTCTACGGCGGTACTTTCTTCCGGTGGACATCAGCACCATCATGAGCATCCGCACTTCGTCACGCATCACCGAGGACATCATTGCTTGGGCGCCTGAGAGGAACGGTATCTTCACCGTCCGCTCCGCCTACCGCCTTGCCATGGACGAGCGCGAGCGTCCATCGGCGACAGCCACGAGCAGGGCACCGGATGGTCGCCGCGCCATCTGGAAGACCATATGGGGGTGCCCTGCTCCCCCGAAGGTACGCGTCTTCGCCTGGAGGATTGTTACCAACTCGCTCGCAACATGGGCTAATAAATTCTCTCGTCATCTTGAGCTTACTGATGTTTGTCCCATTTGTGATGTGGAACAAGAGGATACCTTCCATGCTATGTGTAGATGCCCCCTCGCGAAGAACCTGTGGCATGCAATGGCGAAGGATTGGCCTATCCCTGATGTGTATTTTGTCCGCAACAATGGCCCTGAATGGTTGTTCTCGCTGCTCGAGCCACTTGCAGATACGCCACGGCTGGTGGTGTTGATGACCATGTGGCGTATTTGGCACGTCCGTAACGAGATAACTCATCAGAAGAATCCGCCCCCTACAGAGGCCTCCTGCAGATTTCTCCATGGGTATATTAATTCCCTACTATGTATCCGGCAACATCCTAGAGCTGATATTGTTAAAGGCAAAACGGTGGTGCATTTAGGAAGGTCGGCTGCTACACAAATTAAACATAGTGGTGAGGAGAAGCGATGGATGCCACCAGTAGTTGGCTTGGCCAAGCTGAACACGGACGGGAGCTACATCCCGGCTACAGGAGCTGCTGGCGGAGGTATGGTGCTGCGTGGCGCTGCCGGAGAGATTATTTATACTGCTTGCAGGCAATTACGTACATGCGCTAATTGTTTGGAGGCGGAACTAGCTGCGTGCAGTGAAGGGCTGGTCTTGCCCTCCACCGTACTGAGTTGCCGATTGTCATTGAGATGGATAGTTTGGAGGCGGTGTCGATGCTTAACTCGCCGTCCGTGGATCGCTCGAACCATCGTGTACTCGTACAAGAGATTCTTGGGTTAATTGCAGCTGACCCTCGGAAGATTTCTATTAGTCATATTAGTCGCTCTCAAAACACTGTTAGTCATGCTCTTGCCGCTTATGGTCGTAGTACCCCTCGCACCGCCATGTGGTTGGGATCTGGCTTGCACGACATTGTAAATCTTTGTATGGCTGAACGGCCTCCTTGAGTAATGAAATTCCTTTTTACCCTGCAAAAAAAATAACATATTAGTGTGTTAACAGTATGATGTGTGTTACCTGATTGTAAAAAAAAGATGTGTGAGCTAAGGCAACATTGTTCTAAGTTATTTTAACTCCGTGAGTAGCATCTCAGTTATTTTTAAATCATGTAACATCGCACGGGCATTATACTAGTAGGTGTAAAGTGTGTGTGCGCGCGTTTATAGAAATAAATGTGTATAATGCATATCTAAAAGCGCTTGTGTTTGTATTGTGTATGGAAAAAAAGAAAATCGCGGAAACGCTGAGCCAAATATACGCGAGCAACACAATGTTGGAGGGTCGATTCGTGTCCCTCCCGTGCACGTCGTTTTGCGTTAAAGATCTTATATTAAAAAAAAGGAGACAAGTTTCGTTTGAATGAGTTGAATGTTCAAGAATTTTATAAATGCAAAAGCTAATTTCTGAACAACAGAATCTCTACTCCTAAAGGAGGAGTTAGTAGTCTCGCCTCACTTTCATCCAACCTTACATTTTGTCTGCGAGCGTCTTACATACAACATTTCACTTAAGCGCAACCAATCTGGGCTGGCCCATTTGACGCATGCATGAACTTAATCAAATTGGCACTTTCGCAAAACAAAGTCATGCATTAACTCATTCAAAATCAAATCTTAATAAAATTGCAATCAAATCAACAATTAACAAAAAACAACATCAACATTAACCCATTCAAATCAAGCAACACTTCCCCAAAATAATGTCATTTATTGACTCATTCAAATCAAATCTTAAGAAAATTTTAATCAAATGTACACTTAATAAAAAGAACATCATGCATTAATTCATTCGAATCAAATCTTAATAAAATCTCAACTAAATCCAAACTTTCCATGCCTTCCATTACTTATACCCAAATCAAATCAAATCTTGCCAAAAAATCAACAATAATCATGCATTGGCTCGGGAAGGTGGGTGGCGGTCGGCAAGAGTGGGTAGGTGGAGAGAAGGAGAGAGGTTGGAGGCGGGCGGCTAGGGTTGGGGGCGAGGGTGAAAACCCTAGGGCATCGGGGTGACGGCTTTATCCGGCCGAGGCGGCGGTACGGCGGCCATCCGGTGGCTGGCAGCGCACGCGCACGTGGGATGAGCGGCACGTGCATAGGCAGGATGGCTCCTGGGTTGGGCCGACTTGCTGCCCACTGGCTGATGTGCTACTCTCTACTCACTCTACTACCTTTTTTTTAGTCGCTCTCTCACTCTACTTACTTCCCGGGAGCACCTATAACGCTCACGCACGACGGCCCATATTCCGCTCGCTAGTAGACGCCCTAGCGCTAACGTTTCACTCGACTGTTTCATTTTTCTTTGGTCCTCATTCGACTGTTTTGATCGCTACTGTATCTGCATTATGTTCTGAAGTTTGAAGAATGTTCACCAAGAAAATCTTCATGGATTTAAAAAAATATCAGTGAATTCAAATATATATTTTTGAATTAAAAAAGTGTTCCTTTATTGAAAGGTTGTTCACGAATTTGCAAAAAAATTCACGGATAAAGGAAAATGTTCGTGAATTCAACAAAAATCATGAATCTGAAAAAATGTTCCTGAGTTCTAAAAATATTCATGAATTCGAAAACTATTGATGAATCTAAGATTAGAAGATGTTCCTGAATTTTAGAAAGTGTTCACTACTCAAAAGAATGTTAAGAATTTTTGAAATGTTCATGGACTCATTTTCTTTTGCAAATTTTAATAATGTTGACGAATTTAAGAAAATATTCAAGAATCAAATAAAAAGTTCATGAAATATGAATTTGAAAAAAATCTTCAAGAATTTAAAATAAAAAAGGGAAGGAAAAAAATAAAGAAAGAATATAGAAAATAAAAATACCAGAAAAAAGAAAAAAAAACAATAGTAGAATGGAAACCCGAATCAAGGGAGGTTCGAGAAGCTTACCAAAAATGGTGGGAAGCTCATACAGGAAAAACCGTAAGATAGGTCGGCCCACACAATGGCCAACATTTTTTTTTGCATGGTAATACTTGTCTCATTCATATCATAATGATCAAAGATAAGTCACGTAAATATCGACATCACAAAACTGAAAAGATAGCAGAACATCTCTAAGCTTGACATCAACAACCATCAACTGCCTCAGGCACCACCACAACAACCACCGAAGAAAAGAATGACGAATCACCTCCTCATCCGAGCTCAACGCGGCTCCATCGTTAATATGCAACTTTGCGGACCTACATCGCTGATATGCACCCAGCGTTTGAGGAGGGTGTGTTTCTCTTGTGTCTCAGTCGTGGTGCGCCATAAATAGGATCAATGTCTCTACTAGGTGTTGGATGGTTATCTGCCACCTAGAGCATGTTGGGCTGGCCCATGCAATGCTCTCTCTCTCTCTCTCTCTCTCTCTCTCTCTCTCTCTCTCTCTCTCTCTCTCTCTCTCTCTCTCTCTCTGAAAGCACAAGTGCTCCCTAGGTGGTTTTGGTAATTAATGTCAACATATCTCTTGTTGGACTAACACTTTTATCTAGTATGTTTCAGATAAGTTCAACAATGGAGTGGCATGGACTAAAGGATGTGGGAACTCCTTCAAAATGCTAAGGACAAAGGATTGGCTCAAGCTTCAAGCTCAAGACTCTTCATTTTACATTTTAGTGATCCAAGATCACATTGAGTCTATAGGAAAAGCCAATACTATCAAGGAGGGATGAGGTGTTGCTTAATGAGCCTCTTGCTTCAAGTGCTTAGTGATATGCTCCAAATACCCTCAACTACTTTCCCACTTCCACACATATGTCCTAAAACCTAAAGTCAAACACGCCCCCACTGATTCTTCCTATCCGGCGCCACCGAAGTTTGGATGTCTTAGCCAACGCCACAAACCCTAGGCAAATCGGTCTCACCGATAGGGATCTCGGTCTCACCGAGATGGGATTGTAATCTCTCTGTGTATGTCCATTATCAAAATCGGTCTCACCGAGTTTGAGAAATTGGTACTACCGAGATTACAATGCAAACTTTCTGGTTGACTCATTATCAAAATCGGTCCCACCGAGTTTGAGTAATCGGTCCAACTGAGTTTGCCTGACCAACTCTCTGGTTAGCTAATTACCAAAATCGGTCTCACCGAGTTTGTGTAATCGGTCTCACCGAGATTACGTTATGCCCTAACCCTAACCATATCGGTCCTACCGAGTTGCATTTCGGTCCCACCGAAAATCCTAACGGTCACTAGATTTGCTGAATCGGTCCGACCGAGTTTCTCAATTCGGTCCCACCGAGTTTGGCAAATTGTGTGTAACGGTTAGATTTTGTGTGGAGGCTATATATACCCTCCACCTCCTCTTCATTCATGGAGAGAGCCATCGACCGAACCTACACTTCCAGCATCCTATCTCTGAGAGAGAACTACCTACTCATGTGTTGAGGCCAAGATATTCCATTCCTACCATATGAATCCTGATCTCTAGCCTTCCCCAAGTTGCTTTCCACTCAAACCCTCTTTCCACCAGATCCAAATCATATGAGAGAGAGTTGAGTGTTGGGGAGACTATCATTTGAAGCACAAGAGCAAGGAGTTCATCATCAACGCACCTTTTGTTACTTCTTGGAGTGATGTCTCCTAGATTGGCTAGGTGTCACTTGGGAGCCTCCGACAAGATTGTGGAGTTGAACCAAGGAGTTTGTAAGGGCAAGGAGATCGCCTACTTCGTGAAGATCTACCGCTAGTGAGGCAAGTCCTTCGTGGGCGACGGCCATGGTGGGATAGACAAGGTTGCTTCTTCGTGGACCCTTCGTGGGTGGAGCCCTACGTGGACTCGCGCAACCGTTACCCTTCGTGGGTTGAAGTCTTCATCAACGTGGATGTAAGATAGCACCACCTATCGGAACCACGACAAAAACATCCGTGTCTCCAATTGCGTTTGAATCCTCCAAACCCTTCCCTTTACTTTCTTGCAAGTTGCATGCTTTACTTTCCGCTGCCTATATACTCATTGCATGCTTGCTTGTTATGTATTGAAAAAGTTAAACTTGTGCCTAAACTCCACTTAAATCTTAATAAGGTTAAAAACTGCAACTTTGGTACTTAGTACCTAATCACCCCCCCCCTCTAGACACCTCTTCTCAAGATCCTACAAGTGGTATCAGAGCTTTGGTATCCATTGCCTTGGTTTAATCACCATTGGAGGAAGATGGATGAGTCTACTTTGGGGAGTCTTAGTCATAGAGTGCCTATTCTTGATGGAGAGTATTTTCATGAGTGGAAAAATGAGATGCTTGTAATTTTCAATCAATATCATTTGAACAAGTACATTGCTAGCCCTTGTGCACCTCATGTTGATCCTATGCATCCTACCCTTGATGAATCTATTGACATGACTAGGAATCTTAGAACTGTTAATCTTATCACTAGAGGCTTTCCTAGAAACTTAATTAGAATCCTGCCTACTCTTGAGTGTGCCTACACTATATGGAAATTTCTTGAGGAATGCTTTCCAAATTATTCCTTGAAAAATCTAGATGAAATTCTCTATAAGTCTATTGCTTTGAGTAAGATGAATACTAGTGATCCTATGTTTGGTGATCGTCTATTTGAACTTACCGACCTTATGCGTGCCAAAGGAGATGTTGGAATTATTAGTGATATTATTTCCGAAGCTATAAGAATTCATAAGCAAGATCATTGTCAAACTCACTCTAATGAATTACCCTCTCTAGGATTTGATCCACCACATGACGATGTTGAACATGGATACTATGATGAGGATGATGATAGTGACTTCGATCTTGATGATGCAATGAGACACTTTGGTCTTATGGCAAATCTTCGGGGATATATGTCAGGAGGAAAGGAATGGGTTCTTGATAGTGGATGTACCGATCACATGACCGGAGATAAAGACATGTTTCGTGAGCTTGCTGGTAATGATAGTCCTCGAAAGTATGTCACTTTCGGTGACAACTCAAAGGGTAAGGTGGTTGGTCTCGGTAAGGTGGCCATCTCACATTATAGCTCCATTCAGAATGTCATGCTCGTTGAATCTCTTGGCTACAACTTACTTTCAGTATCTAGACTTGTTGATTTCGGTTTCAATGTCCTATTTACTAAAATTGATTGCCAAGTGTTTCGTCGAGACAACCATAAAATGGTCTTTACCGGTATAATGAGAGGTGATCTATACATTGTTGATTTCACTAAAAGGCTCAACCTAAAACTTGCTTCATTGCTAAATCCTCAAAAGGTTGGTTATGGCATAGACGATTAGGTCACGTTGGCATGAGAAACCTTGACAAGCTTATTAAAGGTAATCATATCCTTGGAGTTAACAATGTCATATTTGATAAGGATAGACTTTGCGATTGCTTGTCAAGCAGGTAAACAGGTTGGAGGAAGGCATCCCATGAAGAACATCATGACCACAAAGAGGCCACTCGAGCTACTTCACATGGATCTCTTTGGTCCCAACTCCTACAAGAGTCTCGGTGGAAATTATTTTGGTTTAGTTATAGTTGATGATTTTCAAGATTTACGTGGGTGTTCTTTCTCGATGATAAATCGCAGGTCCAAAAGATCTTCAAAACTTCGCTAGAAAGGCCCAAAATCAATTTGAAGTGAAGATCAAGAAGGTTCGCAGTGACAACGGAACGGAGTTCAAGAACGCAAATGTGGACACCTTTCTTGACGAAGAAGGGATTTCACATGAGTTCTCGGCTACGTACACACCTCAATAAAATGGAGTTGTTGAGAGGAAGAACCGGACGCTCATCGAAATGGCGAGAATGATACTTGATGAGTACAAGACGCCGAAGCACTTTTGGGCAGAAGTGGTTGAGACAGCTTGTCATGCAACAAATCGCTTGTATCTTCACAAGCTACTCGGCAAGACGGCATACGAGCTCCTCACCGGTAACAAACCCCAAGTTGGATACTTTCGAGTATTCGGCTCAAAGTGCTACATTCTTGATAAGCATCATCGTTCTAAATTTGCTCCTAAGTCTCATGAAGGTTTCCTACTAGGTTATGGCTCAAACTCTCACACTTACCGTGTCTACAACAATTTCACCCGAAAGGTTGAAGAGACGGTAGATGTGAAGTTTGATGAATCTAACGGCTCGCAAATAGAGCAATTGCCAATTGATGTAGGAGACAAAATCCTTCGGAAGCAATCCAAGACTTGTCTATTGGTAAGGTTCGTCCAACGGAGGTGAAGGAGAGTACCTCATCCGTCCAAGTGGAAGCTTCTACTTCACAACAAGGTGAACCAAGAGTTCATACGGAAGCATCCACAAGTGGAACACACCAAGATGAAGAAAACGAGGAAATGCATCAAGATGAACGTCAACGACCTCCTTCTCCACCACGACAAGAGAACGACAACGCCAACAATGAAGAAGGCCAAGAAGAAGAACAAGATGAAGAAGATGTTCAACGAAGACCCAAGCAAAAGCTTTCACGAGTTCGAGCACGAATTGCTAAAGACCATCCCATTGAGCAAATCTACAATGATATTCAAACCGGGAGAATCACTTGCTCTAAAACTCGTTTAGCTAACTTTTGTGAAAACTATTCTTTCATATCTAGCATTGAACCTATGAAGGTTGAAGAAGCATTGGAAGATCCGGATTGGATAAATGCTATGCATGAAGAGCTACACAACTTTGAGAGGAACCAAGTTTGGACATTAGTTGAGAAGCCCGACAACAACCACTACATCATTGGTACCAAATGGGTGTTTCGCAACAAGCAAGATGAAGATGGACAAGTAGTTCGCAACAAAGCATGTCTCGTCGCCCAGGGCTACACACAAGTCGAAGGTATGGACTATGGTGAGACTTACGCCCCCGTTGCTAGAATTGAGTCCATTCGCATCTTACTTGCCTATGCTAATCATCATGATATCACCTTGTACCAAATGGACATTAAAAGTGCTTTTCTAAATGGTGAAATAGAGGAGGAAGTTTATGTTAAGCAACCTCCGGCTTTGTCAATCCTAAGAAACCCAATCATGTTTACAAACTTCACAAAGCTCTTTATGGTCTTAAACAAGCTCCTAGAGCATGGTATAAATGCTTGACCAAGTTCCTTATTGAAAAAGGCTTTGAAATTGGGAAAATTGATTCCACACTTTTTACTAAAAGGGTTAATGGTGAAATATTTGTGTGCCAAATCTATGTTGATGATATTATATTTGGTTCAACTAACCCTCATTTTAGTGAAAAGTTTGGGAAGCTAATGTCGGAGAAGTTTGAGATGTCTATGATGAGTGAACTCAAATTCTTTCTTGGTTTGCAAATCAAGCAAACTAAGGAAGGTACTTTTGTTTCTCAAACGAAGTACACCAAGGACTTATTCAAGAAGTTCAATATGCAAGAATGCAAAGGTATGACTACACCCATGCCTACTAGTGGACATCTTGACTTAACCAAAGATGATGAACCGGTTGATCAAAAGGTTTATCGCTCTATGATTGGTTCATTGTTATATCTATGTGCTTCACGTCCCGATATTATGCTAAGTGTGTGCATGTGTGCACGATATCAAGCTGCTCCTAAAGAATGTCATCTTAAGGCCGTGAAAAGGATAGTGAGATACTTAATCCATACACCAAATTTTGGCATTTGGTATCCTAAGAGGGCCTCTTTCGATCTTGTTGGCAACTCCGACTCGGACTATGCCGGTGACAAGGTTGATATAAAGTCCACTTCGGGTACTTGCCAATTTCTTGGTAGATCTCTTGTGTCTTGGTCCTCCAAGAAACAAAACTCAGTATCCTTATCCACTGCCGAAGCGGAATACATTGTCGCTGGTTCATGTTGTGCTCAATTACTTTGGATGACCCAAACTCTTAAAGATTATGGGATATATGTGAAACATGTTCCATTGCTTTGTGACAATGAAAGTGCTATCAAAATTGGTCATAATCCCGTACAACATTCTCGAACTAAGCATATTGAAGTTCGTCATCATTTCATTCGAGATCATGTTGCTAAGGGTGACATTGATCTTAAGCATGTTCGCACCGAAAAGCAATTAGCGGATATATTCACTAAACCTCTTGATGAGAAAGTGTTTTGCAGGTTAAGAGGAGAATTGAACATCATTGATGCTTCAAACTTGGAGTAGAAACTCCATTGGATACATGCAAGACATGAGCTTATGCCTAATCCTTGATATCTCTCCTATGATGGAAATCTTATGTCTTGGATATATTTGTATCTTGCATGTTATCTAACCCATGTAGGTACTTGGTTGAATCGAATTCCATGAGGTTGTGACCTACTCATATCTTGAGCAATCTCTACATCACCAAGTCTCTACACAAGGTGGTTGAAGCCAAGGAAGCACAAAACCATTTAAACATATCCTTTGACAAATTCTATGTTGAGCTTCATGATTGTCATTGTTGGATACACAAGTGCTCTTCCTTGCACGAACTAACCCATGTAGGTAGATGGACTCAAATTCCAAGTGGTGCTCCAAATTCTTGATGAGCTACATCAACCTTGAGCAACCCACACAAGTTCAACTACATGGACGACACCACCAACCAAGGTATGTTATTCCATCTTAGAGAAGCTTTACTCCAAGTCATGAGTTAAAGCAAACTCGACAAGATGTGAATACATCAAGATGCTTAAACGAAAAATGGAAACCCCATTTTGAGCTTAAATGATGAGTATGACCTATGATCAAGTGATCTCACTTGACTCCTAAGTCAATATACTCTAACATAGGTGACTTTGTCGCCGACCATCTCTAGATGAAGTTCTCTTGTGTTCTTTTCTGAGTTTTTGTATTTGTCTCATGCATATGTGTTTCCCCTTTCAAAAAGAACTTCTTCTAGATTTCTTTCTGTTTGCTCTGCATTTTCTGCATTCCAATTCATTGCATATCAGTCAGTAAATTCCTTGCAAATCTTTGTGAGATCTTATTAGTCAAGTGAGCTGAGGTGACAAGTGTTTTCTCTGCGATGAACTCGGTTACACCAAGTTGTTATTTTCGGTCCAACCGAAAACTTTCGTACCACCGAAGCATACCACTCGGTGCCACCGATTTCACAACAGGAAAAACAGTTTGCCACTTATTCTGTGTTTCTTTTGATCTAGCTCCACTCAATGAATCTTGTCCTCTACAAGCATCACATTTTTATCATTGCTTTATGTTGTGACTCAAGGATCAAACCCATTCACGACAAATTCCAGCGGGGGAGAGAGAGCTCACATTTTTTATCAATCCCTTCTTGGAAATTGATGTCAAAGGGGGAGAGAGAGATCACATCAAAGCTTATCACTTAAAGAGATCACATCAGAGAAGGAGAGAGAGATCCTTCAGGGGGAGAGAGAGATCTCCAGGGGGAGAATACTAGATAAAAGTATTTCTCAAGGATCCAAGATGCTTGGTGTTCAAGAGGAGAGATGCCACATGTCTTCTTGAGGGGAAAGACATGTTCATATGTGCTTATTTGCATTAGCTTGCATTAGCTCTGTTCATTTATATCTTTCAGCTCTGATTTTCATTTCCCTATCTTCTCCCAAAGTATCCCATGCTAGATTCAGGGGAGCAAGACATCTAAGGGAAAGAAACCATCTAAATTCATTGCATATCTTTACTCTTGGGGACATGTCTAATCCAATGTAGTACTTAGTACTCACTCTCTACATGTCATCCCAGTCTTGGTATTCTTGTGGTTTCTTTTGTTTGCTCTGGCTGGTAGGTGCATCTGTGTTATCTAACCTTGTTTACGCAGGTTCATTCCGTCCTAAGCCAACTCAAGACTACAAGGTAAGTATATGCATCACAATCATGTGTATGAGGAATTCTTGCTGATGTACATACTGTTTGCAAGAAGGACTCATGGGCATGAAGGTATTTTCTTTAATATTCTTTACTCTGATGCATATGGCCAAGATACATGTAACACATTGCCTGCTCTATCATGGTTATGCTATCACATGCTTCTATATTCCATATTCACATGATTGCATACATGTAGGGGGATCCTATGCCTGTTACATGTCTTTCCAAAGCTTTACTTGCTATTCTTTATATCTTTATCTAAAGCTTTGACGTATGTTGTCATCAATTACCAAAAAGGGGGAGATTGAAAGCACAAGTGCTCCCTAGGTGGTTTTGGTAATTAATGTCAACATATCTCTTGTTGGACTAACACTTTTATCTAGTATGTTTCAGATAAGTTCAACAATGGAGTGGCATGGACTAAAGGATGTGGGAACTCCTTCAAAATGCTAAGGACAAAGGATTGGCTCAAGCTTCAATCTCAAGACTCTTCATTTTACATTTTAGTGATCCAAGATCACATTGAGTCTATAGGAAAAGCCAATACTATCAAGGATGGATGAGGTGTTGCTTAATGAGCCTCTTGCTTCAAGTGCTTAGTGATATGCTCCAAATACCCTCAACTACTTTACCACTTCCACACATATGTCCTAAAACCTAAAGTCAAACTCGGCCCCACTGATTCTTCCTATCCGGTGCCACCGAGTTTGGATGTCTTAGCCACTGCCACAAACCCTAGGCAAATCGGTCTCACCGATAGGGATCTCGGTCTCACCGAGATGGGATTGTAATCTCTCTGTATGTCCATTATCAAAATCGGTCTCACCGAAGTTTGAGCAATCGGTACTACCGAGATTACAATGCAAACTTTCTGTTGACTCATTATCAAAATCGGTCCCACCGAGTTTGAGTAATCGGTCCAACCGAGTTTGCTCGACCAACTCTCCGGTTAGCTAATTACCAAAATCGATCTCACCGAGTTTGTGTAATCGGTCTCACCGAGATTACGTTATGCCCTAACCCTAACCATATCGGTCCTACCGAGTTGCATTTCGGTCCCACCGAAAATCCTAACGGTCACTAGATTTGCTGAATCGGTCCGACCGAGTTTCTCAATTCGGTCCCACCGAGTTTGGCAAATTGTGTGTAACGGTTAGATTTTGTGTGGAGGCTATATATACCCCTCCACCTCCTCTTCATTCGTGGAGAGAGCCATCGGACTGAACCTACACTTCCAAAGCATCCTATCTCTGAGAGAGAACTACCTACTCATGTGTTGAGGCCAAGATATTCCATTCCTACCATATGAATCTTGATCTCTAGCCTTCCCCAAGTTGCTTTCCATTCAAACCCTCCTTCCACCAGATCCAAATCCTATGAGAGAGAGTTGAGTGTTGGGGAGACTATCATTTGAAGCACAAGAGCAAGGAGTTCATCATCAACGCACCATTTATTACTTCTTGGAGAGAGGTGTCTCCTAGATTGGCTAGGTGTCACTTGGGAGCCTCCGACAAGATTGTGTAGTTGAACCAAGGAGTTTGTAAGGGCAAGGAGATCGCCTACTTCATGAAGATCTACCGCTAGTGAGGCAAGTCCTTCGTGGGACGGCCATGGTGGGATAGACAAGGTTGCTTCTTCGTGGACCCTTCGTGGGTGGAGCCCTCCGTGGACTCACAAGAACTGCTACCCTTCGCGGGTTGAAGTCTCCATCAACGTGGATGTACGATAGCACCACCTATCGGAACCACGACAAAAACATTCGTGTCTCCAATTGCGTTTGAATCCTCCAAACCCTTCCCTTTACTTTCTTGCAAGTTGCATGCTTTACTTTCCGCTGCCTATATACTAATTGCATGCTTGCTTGTTATGTATTGAAAAAGTTAAACTTGTGCCTAAACTCCACTTAAATCTTAATAAGGTTAAAAACTGCAACTTTGGTACTTAGTGTCTAATCACCCCCCCCCCTCTAGACACCTCTTCTCAAGATCCTACACTCTCTCTCCTAGTCCTCTCTCTCTCTCTAGTTCTCTCTCTCTCCCACTAAAAAATATGGATCATGTTTCAAATTAGTTGGTGACATATGTGCTACGCAATCCAAATTATTCAAAAAAGGTCCAGATCCAAGCCACACAAAATATGTAGCATTTTAAGTTTTGTATTTATATTTTGTAGAAATATAAACCCAATTAGTTATTTAATAGGGTTGGAAATACCAATCTGTGATAGATGTTTCCCAAAATCTTGGAATAGTTTTGGTTGCTTCCTAATAATATTGGAAGGCTAAATATAGTCTTTCAAGAGATTCCACCAAGTGAAAGTCCCTCAATATAAATAGATCAAAGATCTATATTTTAATTTAAATTGGACTTTTAAATATGGTTTGAGGATTTCCACCATTCCAACCTATGTGATCTTTTGGGTGAGTCATATGCACATATACAAAGTTTAGGCCAAAAATCTTAGGTTTCAGCCCTTTTAAAAGATGAGGGTTAGAATTATTCTTATTTTGAAACTAACATTAATTAAACATGATGCTTATGGTACACAGTCAATTACTAATTAATACTACTAATCTAGCTATGGCTATTAAAATAGCCCACATCCCAGGTATTGCATTTGCAGTGGATTGAACTTAGGAATAATATTCTTAACTACATGCATTTGATAAATCTATTTTTTATGTTGATTGTCTTGCCACTGAAAATGTGGCAGAAATGAGGAGGAAAATTTGGCGAGAAAAGGAGGGTGGCAAATGACTGGGAGAAATTGGCGAGAGACTAGGGTTGAATAAATTAGCAGGAGAAATAGGTGGGGAAAATGGTTGAAGAATCGACATGAATAAAAGGGTCGGAGAAACAAGAGTGAGATACTAGCAGTAAAATAGAGGAAGACAAATGAAAAAGAAAGTTGGCAAAATAAAGGGTGGAAAAATGAAAAGAAAAATGATAGGAAAACATCCGAGCGAAATGAAGTGCGGAAGTCGACCAGAAAAATAGGGTAGCATAAGTTAACGGGATAATTGGTGGGAAAATCTAGCCGGTGAATTGGGTCATGAAAAAGAATTGGATACATCGAAGGAAGAGATGGCTAGGAGAAATGAGCGGGAGAAATCGGCGGGAAAATAGGGCAATAAAAATGAGCTGGAAAAAAGGTTGGGGGGAAACGGCTTGAAGAAAAGGGCGGGAGAATGAATAGAAGTATGACTGTAAAATATGGTAGGATAAATAGCAAGAAAATTAGTAGAGAAAAGAGGGAAGGAGAAATGAGTGGAACAAATTGGCGGGAAAAAGGCGCGAGAAACGAGAAGGGAAATGGGAAGGGAAAATGAGAGGAAGAATTTTGAGGGAAAATAGGGAACAAGTAATGAGAGGGAGAAATTTGTGAGAAAATAAGGTGGGAGAAATTCGTGAGAAAATAGAGTGGGAGATATCAGAACGGAATTTTTTTTGAGAGGAATGGGAGAATAAATCCGTGGGGAAAAGGCATGACAAATGAGGGAGAAATCGGCTGGGATAATAGGGGGAGGGGAATGAGCAGCAGAAATTTGTGGGGGCAAAGGTTTGAAGAAATAGGCAGGAGAAATGGAAGGGATAAATGAGACGCAGAAATGAATACTACCATGGTTTCTTTTGTAGTATTAGGAAAACAATAAGGTATCTAGGATATGCGCTTTCCACTAGAGTATCTTAGTGTACATACTATTTGTTGTCAAGAAAAATTAAATGAAAAGCATACCATGTGGACTTGTTGAACACTTTGCAGGCAGTTAGCTGATAGTTTCACTGAAACAATATATGTGTACTTTATTGAGACAATTTCAGCACATGAACTCCGTTGAGTCAATAAATCAATTTTAATTAGTGTCCAGCTTAAGTACCAAATATGCTAGTTCTTTCAGTAAAGCCTCGCTCTTAGGCAACGCATAGGTACAAAAGAACTCTTCAACTCATCACATTCCACATCGACTGACCGAGGGAAACTCAAATGGAAAGAGAAGTAATTATATTTGCATGCACATTTTTTTTAATAAAAGAGGCTAGGAGTTTATTTTATAATGGTAGCTCTAGCGGATTCCCATAAAACCCATCCCGCCAGTTAAAATTAAATTATAGATAAGAAATTCCGATGTGAAACTAGTGGGCTGTCATAAAAATCCGAAGCAACTCTACCGTCTTAACTTCTTGTAGATGAAGCTTTCCTGTTAGCACAACATGCCCCCCCCCCCCCCCACCCCCGCGGTCTGGCCCGCTTCCGAAAAATCTGGCGAAACTGATAAAGGTAAAGGAGTATTGCCTTTTGTGTTCCGTGACATGCTATAGGTAATACCGAGGAAAATTAACATACAAGTCTCATAGTTATTGTTTGTGTTATCTTTCATACGTAGTTATTATCTTTTGTGTTCCGTGACAGTGATTTTATGTGATTGGATCTTGCGCATCTATTTTCTTTAATTGAAATAACTATGAACCTTAAAAACTGTAGAAATATTTGAAAACACATGCATGTAGAGAATTATATGGATTAGATATCTATGAAGAACCTCCACTGTGATAGGTTACCCCCTCTCGCGAGCTACTCTTCTTGCTGAGTCCATTCTAACTAGGGTCTAGGCGAAGTACTAAAAATTGCCGGTTCTTTTTGGGTGCGTTTGGTTCATGAGATAGCCACCCAAGGAACAGGGATAGCCGTTTGGTTTGCGGGCGAACTGGGATGAGATGGGATAAGGATAGCCATATGCTTGGAATATACCTCTGAAATCTGGCTCCACGCGCACGCAAAAATGTCACGGACATGCCCATCCACTCGCGCGTGAACGAAACGTTTTCTCCCGCTTAGGCGCTGAACTCCCCGAAATCAGTGCATGGGCGTCGTGTGTGCGTGTACGTGGTATGAGTGAGCCGCATCGATGACTCGTGCCCGGAGACAACCATCTTGAATTCTTCTCTCCAACCAAGGATTCAATGCACCTTTTCATTTTCTTATTTTGCTGGGAAATGCACTTTTTTCAACTCTAGGGATACTGCATCTACCAACACATTGTCCCATAACATTTGGACAGACATACATTTCAGCCAGTCTAATGCAATCAAATACGTGTCAGGAAGGACATCCAGAAGCATCTCAACTGTTGAGTTTTGCAACCCTATTACCAATGTCGTATGAACTCGCGAAGGTTCAAAATATTATCTACGAACTACGATGACAATTTTGAATTATATAAAATGATTTTTTTTAGAAGTGAAAATCATAAATGTTGAAAATCTTGTCAAAGGCCATTTGCACATTCGAATCGTCACAAAATAAAACCGTTGTTGGCGTTCAAAATATCATTTATGAAGAAGGTTTTGAGTAAGGTAAAATGGCAATTTTTTTAGTACTGAAAATAAAAGTATGTTGAAAATCATGCCAAAGGGCATTTGCACATTTGAATCACCGCAAAATGACACCATTCTTGCCGTTCAACTAAAAAAAATAAGTACATCCAAATCTAATGATATAGCAAATGGAGAGAATGGTATTATTCTCAAGCCAGGTCTGTGACTCTTGTTTCGCCGATGCTAGGGGTGGGCCGGGCGATGGGGAGCATTGACCAGCATCCTACCGAGTTGTTGAATCACCACAGGTGTGGTCCTTGGATGAGTTGCGGACTGGGTACACCCCTGCGACACAACGAAAAAGACACCACACATCTCCCCCACACGCCTCCCCTCCATGACTCACATTGAGAAGAGCAATGTCACCGGTGTCCCTCCATCGTCGCAAGCATTGGCTCTGTCGTGATATATTGTCGTTGCTCGCCGTCAGCCCATCACAACAGTAGCATTGTGTGGGTTGTCATGTCTTTCTGGTTCGTGTTCAGTAGGCCTTGCCAATGTTGTCCACCAGGTGCTGCCTTTGGAGTAGTTTTTGCTAACTAGTTTGCGCATCTATCTATAAAGGTTTTTGCTTGGTTGTTGTCTCTCAGAAATAATCGTATATGGTCTTCTTCTCAATTGGCTCCTCCGGCATTGGTTTGGCATTGTGCTTTGGCTTGTCTGGCTTTGGTTTAGCATTGTGCTTTGGCTTGTCTGGCTTTGGTTTAGCATTGTGCTTTGTTGATAGTCTTGCTCTTCTTACTTGGCTTGTTGACAAGCACATTGATGACGTCCTCATTAGTAGTCCTGCTGAGTCGGCAACGCTTACGGTTTGATCCCTGCGCACTAGCGGCGTGCCCTTTAGTCACAGATGACGACCGTGAGATCCCATGAGTATGGTGTGGCCATGTGCGGCTGCCCGAGCGCATGGCTATTGCTCGCCACAATAGGGAAGTAAGGATGATGATGCACCTGTTGTGGCAAGTAGGGTTGATGGTGCGCCATCACCGTGTAGTGCTGCTGCTGGAGTACATGGTCAATGCCCATTGTGGCTTCTTGCCTCACCACATCAGGGAAGAACTCTTACCTAAAATACGGCACGTACCGCGACTGCTGGACCATTATAGGCGTATTGTTATACGTCAGCACTGCAGGAGGAAAGTCTTATGGTAGGCCATGTATGGTTGTCGCTGATTGATCCTCGGTACTTGCTCACGAGTTCTTCCCACCTTGTGGCGTGGCGCCGCCACAAAACCAATTCCTGCTTCTAGAGGAGCGAGGCTCACCTTCTTGTCCTCCCTATCCTTCTCCACTTGATCTTCTTTTTTCTCTTGAACTGGAGATGCGTCTTTGTCCTTGCTGTTTTCTTCATCCTTGTTAAGGATCTCCTCGTCCTCTTGGATGTAGATGTAGGCTGGCTAATGGGCCGGTAGACGTTTTTTAAGATAACTTCATTCGTCAAATAATAGTCGTATCGTTTACAATTTGCCGAAGAATAAAGTTAGGGGCAATAGAATCCCAGAATCCAGGCACACTAGATCTAAAGCAGTGTTTGCCAAACAATCCGCCATAACATTAGCTTCCCTACAACATCGAACAGAAGCAACATTTGAAAAACCCATAGCCAGCAGGGTTGCTTCCGTGGTGATTGGCGCATCTATGCCCATCTATGCTTCAGGGTTTGAAACCGCTTCCAGAGCCACCATACTGATCAGATTCAATGGTGAGCTTTCTGCATCCTATATTTGCAGCAAGAATCAGCCCATACGGATTGCATTTATTTCTGCCGAGTCCGCCGAAGAAACATGGGGCAAGGTCCAGGTTGCCGCTGCAATGATGTAGCGAGTAGTTCTGTGAAAATAGGATCAAACCGGTTGTGGCTTGCCTGGTTTGTTGCATATTTTCCTACTTTAAGTCATTGTACTTAGTTGTTTAGAGTAAGAGTAGGAGAAACAGAAAAGGCACAAGTAGTGCGGTGCCGCCAATTTTCTATGTACACTTCTTCCACCTCAAGCTCTTGTGTGCGTGTCTTCTCTCTTGGGCAAACACAACAAATGTGTGCCAAGCTCCAACCTTTCCGGATCATTCGGGGGTGGACACAGATAAACCCGAGACAATGGAGGAGCGGCATGCGACCGCTCCACCAACAGAGGAGCGGAGTTCGATGGAGGAAGACCATGTGCCCACTCCGGTTGAAAGGCCCATGGTGTCCGTTTTCATGCAATTGTTGATGAACCAGCACTACAATCTCCAACTACTAAAGGAGCATCTGAAGACGCCATCGAGGCAATGGTTGAGGCGGACCCAACGATCGTCGACGGCCCTATTGACCCTTGACTTATCAAAAATTTGAAAAAACTGTCGCGGATAAAAAAAAGGTTCAGCAATTGAGAAATAAATCACGAATTTGAAAAAAAAAATCGCGAATCCAAAAAAATCAAAAATTGGAAAAAATATCACGAATACCACTAACTGACATGTTGACTGTTCGCTTACCTGTTCGAAAAATTTTCACGAATTTGGAAAGTTTGCATATTTCAAAACTAGTTCACGAACACGCAAAAAGTTCATGATTTGAAAAAAAATATCATGTACTCAAAATATTAAAAAGTCCAAACAAAAAATATTTTTTTGAAGAAAGTATGTAAATTTGAAAAAAATTCCACGAAATTTGCAGAAAAATCACTAATTTGAGAAACTTCATGTCTTAGTAATTTTGATAATTTAAAAAAAATAGCAGAAATGAAAAAATCACGAACTTAAAAAAAGTTCATGAAACTTGGTAAAGGTTAACGAATTTGAGAGAAAAAACGCAAATTTGTAAATAAGTTTTTGAATTTTTTTGAAAAAAGTTCATGGATTTGAAAAAGAAGAAATGAAGAGGAAAACTAAATGAAAAAATCAAAAAAAAATGTGAAAGTAAAGCAAAACGAAAAACGGAGAAAAGTAAAAAAAAAAAACAAGGCCAAAACCAGATAACCTGGGGCTTCTTTTTTTCCCCTATAATTTGGGCTGCCCTTTTAAGAAGGAATTGCCGCGAGGGTGCACCAGGCACCATTTTTTCCGTATTTGCAGCCTGAAGCGCCAGATAGGCAGCATGTGGGCCGTCATCTACTTGTTGGGCTTCTTCCCTGGTTGGACGAGCGCAGGCCGACAAACGTAAAATAAGAGTCGGCTTTTTTTTTATTTTTCGAATAAGTAGCAGCTTCAAACTCATTGGAATAATCCCATACCGCTTTTGAAGCTGTGATTAGGCGGTTGAGAGAGCAATAAAACCAGAACCGGGGACACCTATTGAAGCATACCTTTCTCGGCCTCTTGGCTAAGATCAAATGTAGTATCTGTTCTTATCAGTTTAATATCTGATACATGAATCTACGGATCCATGAGATATTAAGTTAATTTTTTTGTGGGGGAGAATCCGCCTATTGGCCGTTCTCATACGTCGTCCAAGCGTTGCACTACTGCTTGGAACAGGCGCGCCCCAACTAAAACAAAAACAAAAAAATTAACAGAATATAAAGGTCGCTTGGTCCAAATTCGTGTGCAAAGCCCTTGCCAGGAGCCAAAAGACCGCACTCTTCTCAACTAAGACAACAGAGATTTGGTATAAAGTAAAAGTATTTCACCTACGCTAGAACACCAATTCACAGCTACGCATGATCCAGAGTTACAGCAAGTTTTACACACGATCCGCGATTACGATGACGATAAAGTTTCTTCAAATACACGCCACTTCCATCATTGATAGCTGATGAGCAACAAAAGGACAGCATGCCGGTGTCCTTGGAAGATGCTTACCCTGATTTCTCGACTAGTCACGCCCCGGGCCATCATAGGAAGTTATGCATGGAAATTTAATAAAATTGTCGGAGAGTGAAAGTTTTCACTCCTCTGCCATTGCATCCCTTCCACGTGTAAGCACACCAATCGATTCCCATTCCAGGGCACAGACGACATCCTGCGTACAAGGAGAAAATTAAAGCAAGTACAAGAAAGAAAACAAACTTGCTGTTTTCAACCTGGAGCAGACAAACTTACAGAAGGGTTCTGAGGATCGATATCAAAGGAGTTGATAGCACAGGGCTCGGCAAGCAATTCAAGAGGCCTCTCATCTGGTGACAAAATTGTCATATCGTAAGCAATTTGCATGGAACAAGTCAACAACAGACACATTAATTCAGCGCTTTCTGGGTAAAGGCTCACCTTGTTCGACGATTGCAAGGATTCCATCCTCTGAGCACAGCATCACAGGTAATATTCTTGTTGAGACAGACGAGATAATATCAGAAGACTGTGTGTAGTTGTCAAAAAGAACCTCCCAGACCTCGCTCTCGCACACGGGTTGTGCTGTTTCATCAAGGCCTACACCAGAGAGTGGTATTGGCTGCTGTGCCCAGCGTAGGTCCCAAGCAAATATTGTTCCTGAGGAGCCTCCCACCTACAAACAATCAGAGAATCAGAAGTGATTTATATTTGTAGTAATGGCTCATCTGAACACTCTCATTAATTCGTTTCTAACTATCTGGCCAGTTACACGTACTCTGGACTTAACATTGTGATCCAAGTTCTGCAGCTCAATCACCTTGCCACTCGACAGTCAGCAGTTACTCCGTACCACTTCCTAGGCCAGGTCTCCCACACTTACTACTAGGCTTACCTGACACGTATACAAACCACAGATGCTGAATGTGCAACATAGGGGCTGGACACTGCTGGGCTAACGAACCATTCCACTACGTATATTTTGTAAGTCAGATAGTCAAAACAACTCTGAATATAATTTACAGTGAAGGATTAGAATATCTTTGGTTGAGGTAAGTAACACTCACAGAGCATTGTTGTTTATCACATGCAAAAAGAGTTCAGTTCAAAGCTTGCTTTTCTTTGGTAAATGTAGGAAGTGAAACTTTCAGAGCAAAGAGCAGCTAGTGTCTTTACAGTATAAGCTTAACAAAAGAGCAGCATCCAGCCCCTATGTTGCACAATACTATTAAGCCCTTTGGTAATTCCATTTCACTCTTTTGGGTTATGCACAATACAAGCTTAACATGGAAACAGTGTGCATAGCTTCAGAGGATTACGATGAAATCGGCAAAAGCATCCAACCAAAGGATATTGCAAAGATATTGGTCATCTTTACCTCCGAAAAGGCTTCAATTGTTATATACAAACCAAAATATATAGTACTCGATTTACTCTGAAAGAGTAAAAGGTGCGCTATTCATAACAACTGCTGCCTCTGTACTATTTTTGACTAATATTCATTTATGGAAGACTGATTTACCTATGTATATTGATGATTTCCTGACATAGGATTGCTCAGCCTCAATAAACTAAATCAGGGCCTGTTTCGAATACTGGAATTTTGCAGGTTTTGGGGATAGACGTAAGTTTCATTTAGGGTTGGATGTTCTATCCTACTGAATTTCATGTTACAAATTGGTCATATTGCTGTATATTGACACAAAGTTGTTTGAATTTCAGCTATATACAGGAGTTCTGACGATGGGTAGTCTCACTACCATATCACTGTGTGTGTGTGTGTACCATATAGCGGACCATAAGGGCGCAGGAGTAGGCAAGACTAAGAGGCCCATACATAGCAGCACCGACCAAGGCGGCCTACGCTCTGGGTGTAAAGCAACGAGTCCTTGCAGGTACTCATATCCGGTCCAGACGAGGATATCCTCATGTACAAGAATGGAGGTCCGTTTTATGGTCAACACGAGGCTAACAAATATAATAGGAAATTGTAAAAATGATGATTTATTTAACTACTATGCGTAAACTGAAGTGAACATTCATTTGCCATTTCCCAGTTCATGTAAAGAGTGATATTGACCATACCACACAGACATGCTTTCTTGATGGATGTATATCAATGGAATGCACCATGCCGGTGGCAACACCACGACCCCTAAAAAATCACAAGTTCATCAAGTCAGCATAAATAGCACTACATGGTGCAGTCGGGATGATGAAAACTCAATGAAATGAAGTTTAACAGCACAAAGATAATGATCATATCTGAAATTATAAATTTTATCACAGGTTAGCATATATGATCTTCAACAGCTGATGTCGAGAAGCAACAGTTCAAAGAGGAATTTGCGTATCAATCGTGGACTAGCTATCGACAGTAGACTATATTGGTTCAGCCACCAGTTGAAATTTGTAAGAAATACATTTGGTGCCATATTAGAACATGTGAAAGAGCCATGACCGTACAACTATATGTTTGCTGGGAGGCTACAGCTGAATCCACACAACTTGCGCGAGTACACTTGGACCTAAAAACCGTAAATTCTCTGAAAAGGCACGGACGTCCAAACTTTCCACATCTGATTTAATAGAACTGGAACTAGCTAATACCAACATTAGAGAATATCTTAGCAGTACACTATGCTACCAAACATAATCATGTTGACAAGCAGCAGCAGAAACTCACCAGACGCCCTTGCACTGCGCCACCACGGCGTCCCCTTTCCTGCGGTCCCACCACTGCACGCCGCAGCCGGCGCCGCCGGTGGCGAACTCCGCCGACGACGCCCATCTCGCCGCCCCGTACCCCGACATGCCCTTCCCATCCCACACCCTCCTGGCGACCACCCTGCCGTCGCCGCCGTCCGACACCACGTGCACCCTCCCGTCCTCCCCCGCCGTCACCCACCCCTCGCCGCCGCAGTCGAGCCCGCGCACGGGCCCCACGTGGAACCCCGCGCCGCCGGGGACGGACACCGCCGAGTCGGTGTCGAAGGAGGAGGGGAGGAGGTGGAGGGAGCCGGAGGAGGTGGCGGCGGCGAGGACGGAGGGGGAGCAGCGGAGGGCCGTGGGCCGGGAGGGGAGCGGGAGGGAGGCGAGCGGGGAGGCGGGGTCGTGGAGCGGGAGGAGGCTGAGGCGCGAGGAGGCGGGCACGGAGGGGTCATGGACGGCGGCCGCGAGGAGGCGGCCGGAGGAGGCGGAGGACGGGAGCCAGCGGACGATGTCGATCGAGAAGGGGAGCGCGTGGCGGCGGAAGGAGGGAGAGTCCGCCATTGGTGGTTGTTGTTTGGAGGGTTTGCAGCGGTGGCGGTGGCGGTGGCGCTGGCGCTGGCTTGGAGGCGCGCTCCCACCGGCGGCGGAGCTAGGTTTCACGGGCGGCGGCGCGAGCGAACGGCGACGGGGAGTGAAGAGGGCGGGGCGTCGCTGGTTCTGGGCTGTCGTCTATGGGGAATTCTGTTCGTGGGCTGAACTGCCCGGCCCTTACACGTCCCTATCTCTCTTTTGCATCTCTTTCTCAAATTTTTTTATATTTGAGTTCAATAATATTTTATAAATATAAAATGGTTAAATAAAATAAATATTATATAGTACTCCATCAGTAAAGAAATATAAGAACTTCTAGATCCCTATATTTATACAAAGAGTATATTTTTATTTTTATTTTATTTTCATGTTGTTATTTTAGATATTCATGTTTCAATCTCATTGGCATATATTGTAACCAATTCCCACAACAACGTATGGAGTATCCTCTAGTTTGTCTACATAAACAAGGACATATAAAATGTAATCGACATATATAGTGTGCAAGAGTTTCCCACACTAATGTTTTGTACTTCCTCCGTCCCATAATGTAAGACGTTTTTTAACTCTAGTGTAGTGTCAAAAAACGTCTTACATTATGGGACGGATAGATGGTGCTAAGACCCCCTTGATCTTCTCTACATAATGAGTTCTTTCGTGCAGCCCATCGTGTACGCATCGTTGATTACTAAACTGAAAAGTACATTCATGTAATTATCATGTGTATGGCCATCACGCATGTAAGCCTACGCATCAATCAAGAGGATATATATGAGGATATGCGGTCATGTAGGAAAAAAAGATTGGTTGTGTAGTTATTTTTGTAAGCCCTACACGTGAGCCGGGATATTAGAGGATAACTGAGACGTTACATACATGGAGCTTGATTGTGGGGTTGTTCCGCCAATGTGAGAGGATGGATATGTGCTTTGCTTGTAAACGCTGCACACACCTGTTATTCTTGTGATTCTATGAATGAAAAGAGACTGCGAATGAACATCAACGGAGGATGGTTAGAAAGACAGGTTACAAACTCTAGAACAATTGGTTTTTGAAATCCTCAAAAAATGCACTGACTCATAGAAAAGTTAGCTTGGTAAATAAAAATTGGATGGAAAAGAATAAAATATCATTTTCCATTCATGAAAACTCACATGTAAATTGGTTCACGTCTGCCTAGCTCTTAATTAATTTGATGGATCTCTGGCCATCTCTCCTCCAAGTCCGGCCATATGGCCGCTGCCGCATTCGTCCGTCGGAGGCCTGGGCCTTCGTCTCCGCCTCCAAGGTCCAACTAAAACATAAGGCTGATTTAGAAAATGTGATATAAAATCTGCAACAACAAAAAATCCCTCACACCACCGTACTATAGAGCAGAGGAGAGTCAGTGTTTTTTTAGAAACACTTGTAAATCTATTCATATTCATAACAATTACAGGTGCACCGATTTGGACCTAAGATTCAAATAGAAAAAGTAACTCTTATGGCTAAGAATTACAATGAAATCTCTTGAAAACACCTTCTTCGCGGTATCAATCTCTGCTTGGAAGAAATATTCCAAAGACATCGGTAAAGAGGCTGTAATTAGACTGGAGCAACGATGTTGTCACTCTTTCACCCACACGAACATTACCAATAATGGTTTTTGAAAGCGCCTTGAGTCACCCATCCAAAAAGATGGGAAACCTTGATCGATACTTGGGCCAAGGATGATCCCCTAGAAGTGTAGGCCGTCGGACCACAAAATCTTCACCATGATGTCGATGAAAGATTTCAACTCCACAAAGAATCAAACCAACAAAAAAAAGGTTTGACACACTAACATAAACTCATCAGTTTCGAATAATCAAATCTGCAAGAACAGAAAACTTTCTAATCTCATGGCACCGCCAATAGAACGGGAGTAAATTTATTCTCATACAAAACGATGATCACTAGAGGATGAGCGATGACGAAAAACGTAAAACTCTTGAAGATGCGAGGTCCCCCACCTCTCAGCGCAAAGATGGCAGCCGAAGGCGAGGGGATCAAAAATTCCTGCTGGCCGCTGCCCTAGAGAGAGGAGAGTTAGTTAAATGGAGCACGCATGTGCTCACCACACGATATTGTTTCTGCAGGAAAGCAGAGTTAAATGGAACAACCGTCTTGGCCCATGGTCTCACCTGCTAGTCAGGCCTTGGCACTAGGTGGCTAAAAATTTAGCACGACATACAAGGTGATCTCAATTGTCTACCTAGTTGAGGTACTAGGAGGAAGTATGCTACATGTATACTCACCACACACAGAATAGCGCCTGGATATTCGGGCTCCTAGACACATTGTATAAACCATATTATTCTGGATCATATTCCATTGTCAAGCGACATGTGAAATGACAAGGGGTGCAAGGCTCCTAGACAGCTTCAAGAAGGGCTCGTCGCTCCAATTCAAGTAAAATTTGGAGCTATATCTCTGGAGCAGTACCAATGTTGGAATAAACTGCATCACCGGAAGTCCGTAAGCAAAACTTTGGTACTGCTTCATATGATTTCGGTGAGATCATGATATAGCGCAAACTTTGATGCTACTTATTTGATGAATGCTTCTACATATTTCTAGGTTGTGCATTTCTATGTTTGTTTACTGTATTCTCTCTCAAACCCTACCCCGTCAATGAAGTCCACGCACTCATCAGAAGACAACGTGTGAGACTGTCCTACAGTTCTCATTCTAAAATGTCAGGTTTCACTTGAAATGAAAGATCTATTGCCAATGTTTGAATTCTGATATTCCATCGATTCAAAATTTGAATCTATTTTCCTGAAATTTCAAATTAAATATAAATTTGACGGGAAAAATTAATAATATATGAATTAAAGTTTTTTTCTACGTGTGACGTAAATGCATGCCGTCACCTTTGTCTGGCACACAGATAAGCAGCCAGGTCTGCAGCTTCTGGGCCCATATGTCAGCAGCATTGACCAGCCAAAACGGATGCTGACTTATTACTGACGGGACCGTCGGCGATAAAGTCCACGGCGGAGCCACATGAGCAGCCAAGTCGGCAACTACTAGCCCCACTTTTCATAATCTTTGACCGGTCAAACCTGCAGACCGATCACTAGTGACAGATTATCGTCACCGGTAACTATCGTCTTAGGCATCGCATTGGACTACCAAAGGAGACATTCCGGGCCATCACCGAAAATGGCCATTAGTGAGATTTTTTGGTTCGTCGCCTAAGACACGATCTTGTGACGGAGGAAGTGGTAACGTCAAGATTGTTATTTTGTATGACGGCGCTACCGTGATGATTAGGGTGGCCGTTGGAAAATGTCATGAGGACTTTTTCCATGACGAAAGACGATTCTATGTGACACACGTGAAACGTCGCAAAATACGTGAGATTTTGTAATGTGCCCCATTTCATGCAATGTCCCATGCTTATATTTGTTCTCATGACAACTTAATTATAGATTTTCACAGATAATGAAATGGTACAATATTCTAAAGCAGCATTTCCATTATAACTATTGCAGATTATTTGGACCCCAGGAGCTGTCACGTCTGTAGATGACAATTTTGAAGTATTCTACATCAATTTTGGTAACCAAGGAGTGGTTCCTTATAGTAGCATACAACCTGCAGACGCGTTAGTATCTTCTTCTGCTCTTGCTCAGTTGTGCAGACAGCCTTTGCAATCATACCCTTTCTGAAGCTGGCGATATTGAGTCATTGGAAAGGATAGTTGATGATTCTCACTTTGAACATGCTGGTGGTTGGGTACCGAGCATCTTTTATGATAGAAGCTTGGCGTGTGTTTTGTCAACTATTGAAGAAGAGAGAATTGTCTACTTGTTTTGTAAATCTAACTTCTACTAGGATTATGCCATATAGTCAATTGTTGAAGAAGACATTTGTCTAATCAATTTTGTTGTACATGAGTGGCATCAAGAATCAGCCTAGACAGTGCATAAGCAAGATAGCAAGATAGGTGCGCACATGAACGCTCAGGGGGGCATGCCAATGGACACCCCATCACTAGTCCTCTAACAACTAGAAACCATATCTAGTACATAAATTTAGCAACAACAAAACGCAGTAAATCCCAGTCGATACACCTTTTCTAAGAAAAACTATGATTATCGTGTAATTGTGAAGGTACTTGTTAAACACAAGAAAACCCTAATTCTTGTCAAAGCACAAATAGAATCCCAGATGAATATGCACCGTACCTATGTAAAATACCCCAGTATATTATGTTCCAGCGCTCTCTTTAAAGTCTAAACTCACCAACTATAATAATCCATGAAGTTTGTGCCCTAGCTAGCCCGATGAAGACTCCTCCAGCTGCTTCTTGGATCCTTTCTCAATAAAGTCAATGCACTTGTCCTTCAACTCAGGGCAATTGTACATCTCAGCGCAAACTTGTATATTTGTAACTGTATCCATCGACACATTATCCCATAACTTTTGGACACACATAAGTTTTAGCCGGTCTAGCGCGTACCGATCTGCAGCGGCAAGTAAATCAAACAATACCTCATTGGATGGGCTATCCTGTGTACTAGTAGGAAACTCATCCGTGTATATGAACCCAAGCATATGTTTGAATGTAGCAGGTGTGATATCGTGCAGTGTGATGGATGACATTATAGCTTTGGCCATGGACCCAAAAAGCTCAGCCTTGAAGACGGGTGAGCGGGCTGCTAGAATCGCTCGGTTCGCCGGGAATGTCTCACCGTCAAGGGTAAACGACACGTCCGTCCCATGTGGCTGGTCCAGTAAGCAGCCGAGTTGGTTTCCGATGTCGGAAGGAGGCACGGTGATAGGGGTATCACGCATGACGATGACGGCGCATACAAACGTGATGGGACAAGGATCCTCTGCCGTTCGGCCACTGACTGGTGGGCCCATCGGGGAGCTGGCCCACATGGCAGCGCCATAACGGCAGCAGCCGTACGTCAGGGGAGCCGCTTCCAACGTGATGTGCCGGTCAACAACATAGTTTTCCTCGAGGACCGTTCTGGCCACAAACCGATGATACTACCCCCAGTCGTCACGCTTTAAAGGGTCGCCCTTGATTTCGAACTTGTGAAGTCTTGTCGTCTTTCGTGCTTCTGATGGGTCGTCGTTTCCGTCCATCAAGAACGCGTCGAAGATTGCATTTACGCTTCTGGAGCTGCTCAGGTGCCTAAGGTACAGAGAACCGTATTTCCGTTGTCCTCGTCGGAGTATTTTTCTGGTCCCCGCGGGTAACAGTCGATCCTCCACAGGTGTTGGCCGACGGAGACGACCTCAGAGGAGACGACATCGTCGACGCTAAGGTGCTTGACTTGCTCGTAGTCTACCCTGAACTGGAGGACGGCAGAATCCATGGGAGTCGTCGTGGTGCAGGCCGGCGGCGGCTCAGTGGTTGTGCCTCCCTTGCTCACTGTAGTTACAATCAAATCAAGCAACAGTTAAGTAGACTAGTTCTCAAACCGAAAGATCCAAAGAAACGTGAGTCCACCCACCGGCTTGCCTGCCGCCACAGGTGGTGGCGGCGATCCGTGGTGAGGGTGAGGCTGCTCTTCCGGCCATCCAAGGCTACGCTCTGCCGCCGCGGTCCTTGCCGAAGCCGCCGTGTTGCTGGGTCGCCGCGATCGTGGGCTCGCTCCTCGGTGGCTAGGGTTTCGTGCTCCTGACCTCCAACGTATTGCTCTTGGTCTTCAGACTCCTGATGATAGCTATAAGGTGATTGTCGTTAAGATTTTTCTGGGTCTGTTCCCATGTACGCTTAGGCGTAGACTCTTTTGGCCGGCCCATCAAATGCTAATGCTAATTTGGCCGGCCCATTTTGCGTCGCTGTAGGCGTAGACTCTTTTTTCTTTTCTTTTTTGCGGGGGCTGTAGGCGGGGACTCAACTATTTTTTAACGTAACCGGTGTCAAGTATGAAAAGCCCATGCGACCCCTCCCCCCCCAAAAAAAAGGAAAAGCCTATGCGGTCCATGTCTTTTTTTCTTTTGAGAAATCTCGCCCACTTTGATTTGCAATAATGTTCATCGATACAAGGTTTTGGTTATGGGGTATGCCCAACCAAATATGACGCCCAATACCTAGATTACAAACCAAATTTGACGAGATGATGAGCTTCAAAATTAAAAACTCTACGTTCATGAATAAAACTACATGAACTAAAAGCACCCTTTCTATCAATGATCTCCCGGATAATAGCTCCATGTCTACCACCAGAGCCTTGCTTTATGTCATTCACCACCCCTTCAGAATCTGATGCAATGTGAAGTCTTTGTAGATCAAGATCACCTGCCAATGCCAGGGCTTCTCGTGCTGCATATATTTCCAGTATGGTTGGGTTGGGTTTGTTATATCCCCGAAAGCAACTTCCAATGTTTTGATCTCTACATACCACTGCTACAACTACACACTGACCCTGCCGATTGACTATCCATCTACGTTCGATTTCATATCACTAGTAGAAAACAGGGCATACGTCCGGGCCAGATAAGACCATTAGTCCCGGTTTGCTCACGAACCGGTACCCATGGGCCCGTTTGTCCCGGTTCATGAGGCCAGGGGCCTGCCGGGCCTCGTGGGGCCATTGGTCCCAGTTCGTCTGGCCCTTTGGTGCCGGTTGGCGGCACAAACCGGTACCAATGGGCCCTGCTCCTGGCCCACCACCACCGGTACCAGTTTGTGGCCTGAATCGGTACCAAAGCGTTGTCTTTCGGACCGGGTCAGGCCACAAACTGGTACCAATCCAGCCAGGGAGAGGGGTTTTGTGTAAAAGCAAAAAGCAAAAAGAATTTTCATAAAATAAATAAAAAAAGCAAAAAAAACAAGAAAATAAATAAGCAGAAACAAAAAATAATTAGAAACAGAAAAAACTTTAATAAATAAGTAGAAACAAAATAAACTTTAATAATGTAAAATAAATAGATATAATAAAATAAATAAAAATAGCAACAGTAATTTTAAATAAAATAAAATAAATAAAGCAAAAAAGAAAGAATTTTCATAAAATAAATAAAAGAAGCAAAAAAAAGAAAATAAAATAAGTAAGTAGAAACAAAATAATCTTTAATAAACAAGTAAAAACAGAATAAACATTTATAAAACCTGTAGTATTATTGAAACTTAAATTATATAAAATTTATACAACTAAAATTATTAAAGAAATTTTTTGTTAGAAACTTTAATAGCACTAACAGAAACTAGTGATTCACACAAATTTCAAAAAATTCAAATTTAAACTATTCAAATTGGAAAACAAATGGCACTAACAGAAATTTTATAATTTTTATTACCTAAAAGCGAAAGGAACTAAAAAATAAAGCAAAAAACAAAATAAAATAAATAATGCAAAAAACAGAAAAAACTAGAAAAAATAAAAAAAAATGCCATCTACTAGGCCACTACGGCCTGAATACCTAGAAACCCTACCATGGGCCAGGATTCAGGCCCGCAGAAGGCCCAGTAGGCCCGACATAGCAATGACAATTAGGCCTGTAAGTCTGCAATGGAGAGGAGCTCGAGAGGGGTGCGGCAGTGGGGCTTATAAACCACGGCGCGTCCCTCTCAACTAGCGAGGTGTGACTAAACTTTTTGGCCACGGGCAGCACGATCTTTGGGCACCTACCGGGACTAAAGGGAACCTTTGGTCCCGGTTGGTGCCACGAACCGGTATCAATGGACCCCTTTGGTCCCGGTTGGTGGCACCAACCCGGACCAAAGGCCTCTGTTTCCCGTCCTTTGGGCTGCTGAAAAGAGACCTTTGGTCACGGTTGGTGGCACCAACTGGGACTAAAGGGGTGCAATGGTCCCGGTTGGTGCCACCAACCGGAACCAATGCTTCGTCTATATAAACAGCGCTTGCAAAATTTTCTTTTCAGTTCCTCATTCTCCCACCGCTGCCCTCCGCCTGCCTCCGTCTCGTCGCCGCCTCGCCTCGACGCCGTCCCCGCCCGCCCGACCTGCCGCCCGCGCCTGTCGCCAACGAACAATCAAAAATTATAGATACGTCAGAGACTTATCAATGCGGAGCGTGAGCTCCTCATCGTCACTGACGGAGCCAGTGTCCTCCTCCTTCATGAGGCCGTCCCAGTCCGTGGGACCGGTCTCATTGCCGGAGTCATAGCCGGACTGGGACATGACAGAGGGGGTGGAGAGATTTGAGAGGAAGTGGAGGAGACGCGAGGGGAGCGGAGAGGATGAGAGGACTGAGAGGAGTGAGGGTTTGACTAGGGTTTGTCCGAGCGGGTGGGATTTTTGTGGGGATGATGGTGGGGGCAGCGTGTGCCAGAGCAGCCGGACCGACGGGACGGCGGCGCCCGGGCATGAGACGTTCGTATAGGAAAACTGCTCTCGGGAAATTCGGTACACATGTGATGTTTCGTGGAATCTCGTATATAAACTTGGTACTCCCTCCGTTTCTAAATATTTGTTTTCTTAGAGATTTCAACAAGTGACTACATACCGAGCAATATGAGTGAATCAACGCTTTAAAATATATCTATATACATCCGTATATTATAATTCATTTGAACTCTATAAAAGATAAATATTTAGGAACGGAAAGAGTAGATACATACAAGAGATATACATGGGAATAAATCCAAAGAATCTTAACGATAAATGGTCTGATCGCATGGTACAATAGGACTCTGGAGAAAAGGCCCAATACGTTGGGGACAGTAGTAGATCGAACCCTAGGAACCCTAGGCTGCGGCAAGGACCACGGCGGCTAGCACGGCCGGTAGAGCAGCCTCACCACCGACCGCCGCTGCCAACTCCGGCCGATAGCCGGCCGCCAGTGAGTGCCCTCTCGTTTGGATCGTCTAGTAGTGTCTAATCTTTTCTTCGATCTCCCGGTTTGAGAACTGGTGTACTTGACTGTTTGATATGATCGTATAGTGAGTAAAGAAGAAAACACAAGAATCCCAGTAGCGCCGGCGTCGACGACCACCACTTCCGTGGATTCTGTTTCCCTCCACTTCAAGGTAAACTACGAGCAAGTCAAGCACCTTGCCATCGGCGAGGTCGTCTCGTCTGAGGTCGTCTCCGTCGGCCAACACCTGTGGAGGATCGACTGTTACCCGCGGGGACCCGTGTTCTTCTCCAAAGATGACAAGGGAAATTATGTTTCTATCTTCCTTAAGCACATGAGTGATTCCAGAAGCGTACGCGCCAACTTTGTCGTCTTCATAAAGGATAGAGATGACAATCCATCAGAAATACGAGTAAGGACTACCTTCACAAGTTCAAAATCATGGGCGACCCTGCCAACCTTGACGACTGGGGGTGGCGTCGGTTTGTGGAAAGAACGGTCCTGGAGGAAAACTATGTTATTGATGGGCATGTCACGTTCGTGTGCACCATCATGGTCACACGTTATACTACCCCTCATGTCACCGTGCCGCCATCCGACATCAAGAACCATCTCGGCTGTTTACTGGATCAGGCATATGGGATGGACGTGTCATTTACCGTCGACGGCGAGAAATTCCCCGTGAACCGAGCGATTCTTGCAGCCCGCTCACCCGTCTTCAAGGCAGAGCTTTTTGGGTCCATGGCCGAAGCTACAATGGGATCCATCACACTGCATGATATCACACCTTCAACATTCAGACGTATGCTTCAGTTCATATACACGGATGAGTTTCCTACTACAGAGGATAACCTTTCCAATGAGGTAGTGTTTGATTTACTAGCAGCTGCAGATCGGTACGCACTAGACCGGCTAAAGCTTATGTGTGTCCAAAAGTTATGGGATAATGTGTCAATGGATACAGTAATAGATATTCAAGCTTGCGCTGACATGTACAATTGCCTCGAGTTGAAGAACAAGTGCATTGACTTTATTGCAAAAGAGAAAAAAGCAAAGAAGTCTCTTGCTTCAAAAACGGTTCGAAGAAGCCCACGACTTCATCAGGCTAAGGCACAGATTACATAGATTATTGTTGGTGAGTTTAGACTTTAATTAGGACAGTGATGCTGGAACATAATATACTGAACTATTTCACATCTGTGTATCCTTTTGTCTTTTACATTACATTGGTGCATTGGCACCCAGGATTGTATTTGCGATTTGACAAGAACTATGGTTTTCTTCCGTTTGGCAAGTATTTTACGTATTACAAGAGTCATTGTGATCCTTTGAAAATGTGTATCGATGGGGATTAATTTATTGTTTTGGTGTTTGCTAAATTCCTATACTAGATATGATTTCTAGCTTGTAAGATATTTCTTACTAAGTAAGACTATGTTGCATTCTGGAGAGAGAAAATGCTACTAATAAACACTTATCCTAATAGATGAAAATGTACAATATATTTTGTAAATAATCGCTTACGTTGTCAATGCAAGTTTTTTTTTTCAAGCGCTCACCGAATTGCATATCACTTTGTATTAAGAAAATTTCTGAAGAAAGCCCTGAAAGTTACATAATCCAATAGAAAACAAAGACTACTAATAGATGGAAAATACAAAGCTGTTTAAAGCAATTTGTCTTTTTTGAAGGTTATTTAAAGCAATTTGTGGCTAATTGTTCTTCCGAGACTTTTTAGTGCAACTTCGTGATATGTACTGCTCCAACGAAAATAATATCCTTTCATCTCCAAAGAAACTGGAACATTGTCATGCCCCAATATCTCTTGCGCAGGGCATGCATACATCCAAACAGAAGCACTTGAAATTTATGTATCTCTTCCTTCAATCTAATCTAGGAACCGAACAAAACAAGCCTTCACAATCACAGGAGTCTTAATCCATGTGACATCGTCTTTTCTCCTGCCATTTGCATGTAGCCCATGCACTGCTATTCGCATGTAGTCAGTGCATTATGGTTTCTGCCTTCAGATATTGTAAAAGCATTTCCAGCACATCCTCTATCATATAATCCTATAGTGAAAAGAGCTTTTCTATGGTACCCTGTACTGATAAAATAGGAGGTAGCAGTATACAATCGTCCACCGTTGATTTCGTGAGGGCAATTCTAGTCATTTTCCTGATTTAAAAGATAACGCCAGCCCATCAGAAATCGGCCGTTCTGTTCGGCCTGGTTGAGCCGTCCGCCGTTGCTCTACTTGACGTAGCCGACAGGCTCCGCCGTCGTCGAACTCACCGCCGCATCCCTGTTTCCCAGCGCAATGGAGCATCAAACTTTGAAAACATTTTTTAGGGGCAAACAAATATTGAAAGCATAGAAAATTTTGGAAATATTCGAACATTTTATAAAGTGTGAGCACTTTTTGAAAATTATGAATACTTTTAAAAATATCATGAATTTAGAAAAATGTATGTGACATTTAAAAAAAAGGTATGTACAATGTAAAATAATATTCGAGTGATTCAAACAAATGTTTCAACCATTCAAAAAAATGTAACATTTCAAGAATGTTCACGAGTTTCAAAAGATGTGCTTGTGAAATTTTCAAAAAGAAGTACATACAATATAAAAAAAATGTTTGCATGACGTAAAAAATGTGTCATACCCTTAAAAGAATATATGTGACACGTGTTTGAATTTTTTTATACATTTTGAAAAATGTGTAACAATGTAAAAACATGTTCATGTAGTTGTATAAAATGTTTATTGTCGTTAAGAAAATGTAAAACATGTATTTAAAAAATATTACCCTGTATTCAAAAAATATTACTCCTCGTTCACTCACCCTCACACCCACACTCCCACTCTGTTGTTCGTCCTACTAGCTCCTGTATCTATCTCAATTGCAGCTTGAAGTTCGACTGCAGATTTTTTTAGCAGGGAAGCAGCTTGAAGTTCGACTGCAGATGCAGGTCGCCCTGCTCCTCGTCTTTCTGGTCGCTCCTTCCCTGCTCCAGGCCGGCGACGCTGCTTCAGGTACGTACCTAGAAAACATGTACTTTTAAAAAATGTAAAATAATGTATCTGAAAATTTTAAAAAGATTATCAAAAAATATCTCATGTGTGCGCTATAAATTTACATTGAGTATCGAGAATATTTAGACATGTGTAAAAAAAGAAAACCGGTTACCGGTTAAGAAACAAAACAAAAGCGAAAAAACAAACAATATGAAGAAAATCAAAAAATAAACAAAAAAAAAACCCTAACGTATAACGAAGAAAGAACCAGATAAAACCAGTGAAAAAACAAAGTAGAGAAAACCCAAAGAAAAAAAAAAACAGAGGGACTACGCTAATGGGCGAGCCCAGTTCAGCAAATACCGGCTAAACCCTCTCGAGGTTTAAAATAGACCGGGATCAGAGGGTTTGGTGTGCTGATTTCTGGGATTGAGAGTTCAAGGTTTGATTTAATTTTCGCCTACAAATCTAAGGTTTGTTTTGGACTTTTTTTCTTAATAAAATGCATAGAGAGGAAACTGGATGCCCAAATGGAAGATACGGATATTTCCATGCTGGTTCAACCCGGGCGTTCTGATCCCATTTTCCTTAGCCTGAAAGCTACCGGATTTTCATCTGTGTGTGTGCCGCGTTCTCCGGTCCGCCCCAAGGAAACGCAACGACGCATTCCATTTTTCCAGAAAGAAACGCACCGCACCGCAGTCCCTCCCCCTCGAAGACTCCGCGGCCGGGTCCCCCACGTCAGCCGCCGCCGGCCGCCATTGACTGCCCCCCCATCCGCCGAATCCCAGCCGTCCGCGCACCCCCACCGCCCCTCCTAAAACCGCGTCCTCGTCTTCGTCTCCACCCCCCCTCAAGAACCCCGCCGATCGAATCGGCCGTCTTCTTGAATCTTGGATTCTTGATCGGCCGCTCGCTCGCTCTCCGGCCGGCCATGTCGATCCGGAAGGCGCTGGGCGCGGTCAAGGACCAGGCCACCATCGGCATCGCCAAGGTGTCCAGCGCGGTGGCGCCGGACCTGGACGTGGCCATCGTGCGCGCCACGGCGCACGACGACGGGCCCCCCGACGAGCGCCACGTGCAGGAGGTGCTCCGCCTCACCTCCGGCTCCTCCAGGGTCCACGTCGCCGCCTGCGTCGCCACCGTGTCCCGCCGCCTCGCCAGGACCCGCGACTACGTCGTCGCCGCCAAGTGCCTCGCGCTGCTCCACCGCCTCGTGGCCGACGGCGACCCGCACTTCCGCCACGAGCTCGTCCGCCCCGCCGTCTCGTCGGGCCGCCGCGGCGGCGTCGGCGCGCCCGTGCTCGCGGCGCTCTCCGACTTCCGCGACGAGGCGCACTCGGCGTCCTGGGACCACTCCGCCTTCGTGCGCGCCTACGCGCTCTACCTCGACGACCGCGTCCGCTTCCTCCTCGCCCTCCTCCCCGCGCCCCGCACCGTGCGCTTCGCCGACCACGACGGGTACGGCTACGGTGGCCGCGCCGCCGGGGGCGCCTCGCCGCCTCCGGACATGACGGTCTCGGTGCACGACATGGACGTGGAGGGGCTCCTGGCGCGCGGGCAGCAGCTGCGCCAGCTCATCGACCGCTTCCTCGCCTGCCGCCCCACCGGGGCCGCCAGGCGCAGCCGCGTCGTGCTCGCCACGCTCTGGCCCGTCGTCAAGGAGAGCGCCAGGCTCTACGAGGACGTCGCCGTCGTACTCGCCGTCCTGCTCGACCGCTTCTTCGACATGGAGTACCCCGACTGCGTCAAGGCCTTCGAGGCGCACGTCAGCACCGCCAGGCTCGTCGACGACCTCCTCGCCTTCTACTCGTGGTGCGACGACGCCGGCGTCGCGCGCTCCTCTGACTTCCCGGAGGTCAAGCGCATCGACGACAAGCTCCTCGAGACGCTCGAGCAGTTCGTGCGGGAGCGCGGCAGGGCAGGCCAGAACTCGCCGCCGCCGCGACAGGCGCAGCACCCTGTCCACGACGAACACCACCAGGCAGAGTACGACATGAACGGCATCAAGGCGCTCCCTGCCCCAGAGCACGCCAACGCTGCGACGGTTGCGCGGCCAGAGCCGGCGAAAGCTAGCGTCGCGCCGGTGGCCAGGGCACCTGATCAGACTAACAACCTGGTGGACCTCAGGGAGTCCGCGGCAGCAGCCGACGAGCAGGGGAACAAGCTGGCGCTCGCGCTCTTCTCGGAGCAGCCACAGTCCGCGAACGGCAGCTGGGTCTCGTTCCCGTCCGACGACGGCGCCCCCAAGGCGGCGACGACGAGCTCCGCGTGGCAGACGCCGGCGGCCGAGCCGGGGAAGGCCGACTGGGAGCTGGTCCTGGTGGAGACGGCGAGCAACCTGTCGCGCCAAACCGCAGCGCTGGGCGGCGGCATGGACCCGCTCCTCCTGCACGGGATGTACGACCAGGGCGCCGTGCGGCAGCACGCGCGCGCGCAGGCCGCGTCCGGAAGCGCGAGCAGCGTGGCGCTCCCAGGGGCGCCCGCCACCCACGTCCTGGCGCTCCCGGGGCCCGACGGCGCGGTCGGCGGCGACCCGTTCGCGGCCTCGCTGGCCGTGCCGCCGCCGTCCTACGTGCAGATGGCCGAGATGGAGCGGAAGCAGGAGCTGCTGGCGCAGGAGCAGAGGATGTGGGCGCAGTACCGGCAGGGCGGGATGCAGGGGCAGGCCGGGCTCAACGGGCTCGCCATCGGCGGCGGCGGAAGCGCGTTCGCGTCGAACACCTCCGTGCCGATGCCCATGGCCTACCACGGAGCCGGCGGGTACTACTACTAGCTCCTCCTCCTCCTCGAGCCAAGCGGCCTCTGCTCGTTCCTGATCGTTGAGCTTTTATCTATCTGTGAATAATAATACTCTGATCGTGATTTGCCACCAGAAAAATTGTAATCCGAATTGATTTGATCCTGCTCGGACGCTGAGGCATTCTTATCATGGCGATTGAGAATTTGAGATTGATGGTGAAAAATATACTACGATGCAGTAAAATACTGATAAGAAATCAGTTCTTTTCCCCCTTTGATTGTCCATTTATCCTTGATGTTTGGAATTTGCTGCCGTACGAAATTTTCATGCTAATTTGTCACTGTTTTGACAGTGATAGAGTGTGATGTATGATGGTGATATGGTTTGGTGCATGCTAAAATTGAAATCCAGCTGGGGGCTAGCATCAAAATACCCGGGGGTCATGCATGATGCAATGTATGTATATTATGTAATGCCACACCTCTGTTGAATGTATCATGGGATTTGACGATGAGAATATGCTGCGGTATGGTTCGTTCAAAGAATATAATTAATAACCTGATGAAAATATTTTGCACTACTGTTTCTTCACATCACAGAATGAAAACTGACGAAAATATGCTGCAGTGCAGTTTCTTCAATCAAAGAATAATAAGCTGAAATGCAATATTTTGGATGGCAGAAATATATTTGAAGCATTAATTGACTGTGATTTACAAGGTAGTATATATGTTTTTTTATAGTACTCTTAGGACGGGATTACAACACGAGAGAAACATGGAGGTCAATCCGCTTCAAATATGAAGCATGTATTCCCACAATGCAATGGAGTTGGGGGTTCTCATATCCCCGATTCGATCTGATCCGCATGAATCAGTCTTTCCACATATTCCAATCCTATTTCTCAAGAAGAAGAAAAGAAAACCTATCTTCTTGACATGTGGCAGTATTAGGAGGCACCCGGGAAGAAAATTTGAGAGCTTGTAGCATCTCAGGCAGATGCCATAAAAGCTATACTTGAGAGGATTTTTTCTTTTCGTTTAGGGAATTAACCCTAACTGGGAGATCCACTAAACGTCTAACTCCTTAAAATTACAAGTTCACATCTTTTACATAAACACCCTTCAGACTATATTTCGGCCAAAGAAGGGCATCTCTCAAGATAAGCAGGAGACGACCATGCCGCCACGACAACTGTCGCCGCCGCTCACCTCACCCACAATCGCCCCCGGCCTATCCCGCTGCCCACAGTGCCTCCCCTCAGCCACGCCTCCCTCCCTAATTGTCTCCCATGAGATTACGACAAACAATCTTTTTTACCTTTTTCGTCTTCCCAGACGTTTCTGACCACGGTGGTGCTTCCTCTCAGTGTTAACGACTCGGCGGCGCCCCTCCCCATCGTTGCCGATCACCAGCAGAGCAACGACATGAACTGACAAATCCTATGGACGAGAAACATCACATGTAGAGAAACATGGTAGCCCATGCCGATTCCAATGATTTGTTGAGTTTTGGACCACACCATGGTGCCAATAGGAGAAGGAAGATGCGAAGAACTCATTCTGAAGAACAAGTGTCTAGACCATGGCATGTGAAGCACGAATTCACCTACTTTCTCGATTCCATCATCGCATGTGTACATCGCGCTCGATGAGCCTTTACCATTTACTTTTGTGGATCATCTACTCTAGGCCCTACCTAGCTGATGTACATCCTCTAGTGGTGAGAGTCGCCGGTGGCCACGTGAAAGGGAGAAAAAGAAAGAAGGAAGAAGGAAGAAGGTAGAAGAAGATGAAGAGAACTTTTGGTCGAGTTGGTTTGACGGATGAAGTTTACCGGATCTGCTAGATGAAGAAAAGTTTAATCCATTAAATAATTTAAAATTTTAGCATAAGGTATATGCTTTTTCATTATAGGATTATAGGATAGGGGATCTGCTGGAAATGCTTTTACAATATCTGAAGGCAGAGGTGCATCGAACAAGGCAAATGCCAAAATGAAAAGGCTTTGTTTGTGCATGGCATATGTATACTCTGCAGATCACTTTCCGAGTTTTGTATGTATGGCAGAAACCGTAACGAAACTGCTCCATGCACGACATAAACGGACGATCTATGCACGATACATGCGAATAGCAGTGCATGGGCTACATGCAAATGGCAGGAGAAGAGGCGATGTCACACGGATTAAGACTCCTGTGATTGTGAAGGATTGTTTTGTTCGGTTCCTAGATTAGATTTAAGGAAGTGATACAAATATTTTATGGACTGTCTAATTAACATCCGGCTGAAAACAAATTCGGTTTCAGTCAGATTTTCCAGCCAACAGCGATGTGACAACTGGCTATGTCTCATGTGCCTGTATGTCCCTTTTTCTGTCCCGCTTTTCTAAACCCAAACTTTAACGGGTCCGCCCGCTCCTTTTCCAAACCTAAACAGAAAAGGCAACAAAAAGGGAGGAAGGGCGGTAGCCACACCCATTGTTCACAGTTCAAAATCCTCACGTAGTTGCTGGCGAGGGGCAAAAAGAAGAGCTTTGAAATTGTACCTTTTTTTCCTTTTTTTGTGATTTTCTGGAACTGTACTTACGTGTCACTAACAAACACACTAGTAACACTAGGACCAAAGTAGTGTAGGGAAAACAACAACAGAGACTACTGGCAAGTTTCTGAAAATCTGGAAGAGGACATAACCAGAATTACAATGAAAAATCAAACTTAGAAATTCCATTAGCTATTAATTCCACTTTATCAGTTCAGCACATGCCCTGGATGGGTACGCACCCAATCTTTATCAGTAACACTAGAATCCTTAAACTTCTTAATACTGCCAAGGAGACTCTCATATACCAATCTAGATAAATCATAGTTCATTACAGAACTACAATCTCTGAAAATGTGGAGATATTTGGGTCTGGGAGAAAGGCTTGAATTTGGACACAAGAAAGCCAACAAGGCAATACACATGAAGCAGATGAAAATGTCTTCATCAGGCAGAAGAAAGAAACTGGTGGGATGCTAGTCAAGTTGAAATGGGACAAGATAAACTCAGGCCCAGCATCAGCATCGGACGCAACAGGTTCACCATCAACAGGAAGACCTAAGATGTCATGGATGACATATTTGGAGATCGGAATAAACTTCTTCCTAATCTAAATCTCTGAAGCACGAACATCAAACTTGGATGCTAACCATTTGAAAAACCTAAGAGGTACCTCTGTGCTCACAAAATTCAGAAGGCAATCTGCCCTATAACTATGAAGAACACGGACTTGCCTAGGAGACAAGCCAGCAATAAGAGTGGAGAATAACTTGCCAGAGTATCTAGTGAATGTATTGGCTACAGGAAAATCAGAAGACCTCTTGTGCTTCTACAACACAACAAGAAACAAAAAACAAAAAGAAAGGGTCAGGATAAATTACACTAAAAGTAAGCAAAAGAAAAGGACATCTAGAAACAACAACTAGAACTAGAACTAGGTTCTCATCTAGATGGAACATCAAAAAGAAGTTGCATGCGGAAAAAGGAAATAAAAACAACAAAAATTAAAATACCACATTGCGAGCTCCAGCATTTGCAATCTTCCGTTTTAAGCAATTCACTTTTCTGCAAAAAGATAAAAAAGAGGACTTATCCATTAACTACAAACGCGTGCATTAACTGATACAAAAATGAAGCTGGTAGAAAAGTATTAACAGAAGAAACTGGTGCAAAAGCATTAACTACAACATAACACTTACATGAGACACGTAGAACTCGTACAATGCTTTATCGAAATCAGCATCATCCATTCCTTCCTGGAGTTAACAGATGAACCAATGAATGAACTGAAAAGTAGAACAAATAAGCCACCAAACAAGAATAAAAGAAAAAAGATCAAATTAGAAATATAACCTCCGAAGCTTGAAAAGGATCATCCTCAGCAAAATCATTGGGGACAAAAGGATCCCCATCTGAATCATCATAATCTTCAACAAAAGCAGAAGTGCCCTTACCAAAATCCTTCATGAGTCTCCCCATACTTTAATATATGACCTAAATATATACAAACACATGAAAAAGGAGAAAAAGTATGAGATGAAAATGGCAGAAAGGATAAACATAACAAAAATATAAAGAAGAAATGCATGATAGAATTTACAGTCTACATCTCTTTTATTTTACTATATAACCACTATAAAACCCACTACCAATTACAGTGAAAATCCATTGTAAATCCCAGGCAAATTACACTGGAAGTCCGCTCGCGAATACACTGTAAAACCACTCACAATCCAAGGCAATTACTGAAAAATACACTCGCAAAAGGCATTGTAAATCAACTACCAATTACAGTGTAAATCCACAGCAAAATACACTGTAAATCCCTCGCAAAAAATACACTGTAAAATCAGGAAATTCCAACCTGTAAATCTAAAAGGAATTACATTGTAAATCCAAAAGGAATTACGCTGTAAATCCAAAAAAAGGAGCTGCAACCAAATGAGAATTACAGTGGAAAACAAACAGGAATTACGCTGTAAAATCCACTAAGATATGTAAATCCAAAAAGGAATTACACTGAAGATACAGTAGAATTACGGTGTACTTGTTGTAGACAAATAGTGTGATTTACACTGTATTTTCATCAGATTTACGGTGCAATATATTGTAGATTCCTAGTAAAAAAGTCAATCCTCAGTGACACTTTACATTAGAATTACAACATAAAAAGAACAGTAGAATAATAGTGCAAATGACAGAAGAATTACAATGAGTTCTCCAGCAGATTATTTAGATTAGATTGGAGAAGGAATAGGGAAAAATAGTAAACTAGTTTGGTTGGTTGGTAAGTGATGAAATGAGGATCCCCACATGTCCAGGCGCATTACAACGAGCCAAATTCAAACCGACGATCTAGCTCACACAAATGCATTTATATTCAACACAGCTGCGGGAAAATACCAGAAAATGGGGAGAGAACTATCAATCAGGTAAAACTCGTCGAACATACCGAATTACAGGACCAGTAACACCGGAGTGGAAAAATGCAGTGTAAATCCACCGGATTCTAATTACAGTGGAACTCCACTAAGAACAAACGATCAGGTAAAACTCACATGACCATAAACGCCGGGTTGGTTTACAGTGGTAGTCCACTTAGAAATTACAGTGTAAATTAGATCCATTGGATTCTAATTACAGTGGAACTCCTTTAAGAAAAACACTGTAAATCCAGTAGGAATTACAGTGTAAATATACTTAGAATTACAGTGGAACTACTCTAAGAAAACACTGTAAATCCAGTAGGAATTACAGTGTAAATATACTTAGAATTACAGTGGACCTCCTCTAAGAAAAAACACTGTAAATCCAGTAGGAATTACAGTGTAAATATACTTAGAATTACAGTGGAACTCCTCTAAGAAAAACACTGTAAATCCAGTAGGAATTATAGTGTAAATATAATTAGAATTACAGTGAAAGAAAAACACTATAAAATGTAGTAGGAATTACACTAGAAAATCCAAACAATGAGAAGTAAAATCTACTAGTAATTACACTGAAAATCCAGACAGGAATTACACTGCAAAATCCTACAAGATTTGCACTGCAAAAATACAGTAAGAATTACAATCACAAATCCCTAAGGCGACCGGCATACCAACCGTGACAAACATTGAGAATTACAATCCTCATCCCATAGATTGATAGCTAGCACAAATTACAGGAGGGATATGATATGTACAGAGAACAGAGGAGAAGGTTCAGATTAAACTCACACATCACACACGGCATTGACAGTCACCCTGTCAAAGCACACATAGAGCACACACACACCCTGCCACAAAATTGGCTCATCAGTCAGTCTACCACACCCGCTCAGATGCTACAACCCTCTGGAAACTATCAAACTGATCGTTGCGTACTACATCAACGCCTGTATCTTCAGGTTTCAGGCGACTCTGTCCGCACTCAGGAAATCAAACCCAGAACCATGAACCGATGAAGTCGTACAGATCAATGAAACTAACAAACCAACCAGAAAACCCTAATCAAAAATCGCATGCACATACGAGATTCAAACATAGGAACGGCGCAACCTCAGTACCTCACACATCTAGACGACAAGCTGCGGGAGATTAACACAAGCAAACAGATCTGACCAAGAGAACACTACGTGCTAACAAACATAGCTGAGAATCAAAGCAAACAAGGGGGGAGGGGGGGGGGCATACCGAATCAAACAAAAATCGACGAGCGGATGCGGGGCGGGGGTGGGGTGAATGCGGGGCGGAGAGATGTTTCGGCTCGAGAAACGACGACGAGGCGGTCGGAGCGAGGCAGCAGGAGCGGGAGCGCCGACGAGTCACCGCCAAACAACGACGGCCGAGCGGGAGCTCTCAATCGCCATGGCTATCCCTCACGGTCGTCTCCTGGGTTGCGTGTTCGAAATGAAAAGGGGATCGAGCGGGCGAGACGAAGAAACAGAGGAAAGGAAACACCAACACGGGACAGAGGACCCTAAAAAAACACGGGACAGAGATGGGTACTAATGGGTATGCCCCACAAACTCAAGCGGGCCTGATAACAAACTCAGCGCCGCAAAGGATGAAAAAAAAATAGCACGAATCTTGCGACAGATATCGCACGGCTTATAAAACGACTGAAAATGAATTGTTTCCATCCGTATGAAAAATAGCAAACCCGATATTTTAAGTGGCTTTGTTTGGTTGTATGCATGCATTCTGCGCGGGAGATATTGGTGGGCATGAGGATGTTCCAGTTTCATTGGAGATGGAAGGATATTATTTCCGTTGGAGCACTATATATCACGAAGTGGCGGGCAAAAGTCTCGGTAAAAAACTTACAATGATCGCCTATTATACATTTTCATCTATGAGGATAGCTATTTATTAGTAGCATTGTTTCTTCAAAATACAACTATAAATTAATCCACCTCGACACACCTTTTCAAAGGAAAACAATGATTCTTGTAGTACGTAAAATACTTGTCAAATGCAAGAAAACCATAGTCGTTCTCGTCAAACCGCAAATAGAATCCCGGGTGCCAATGCACCAATGTAAAAGACAAAAGAAAACACAAATGTGAAATAGTCCAATATATTATGTTCGAGCACTACTGTCCACTAGTAGAAAACAGGGCAATGGTCCAGGCCCGGCCAGTCCATTAGTCCCGGTTCAATCCAGAACCGGGACCAATGGGGGCATTGGACCCAGTTCGTGAGCCCCGGGCCGCCGGGCCACGTGGGCCATTGGTCCGGTTCGTTCGGACCTTTTGGTCCCGATTGGTGGGACGAACCGGGACCAATGGGCCTCGCTCCTGGCCCACCACCATTGGTCCCGGTTGGTGGGACGAACCGGGACCAAAAGCTTCCCTTTAGTCCCGGTTCAAGTCACCAACCGGGACCAATTATTTGCCTATATATACCTGTCAGCCATGCAGCAGAGCACTCCGAGTGCTCTGTTTTTCGTGGCAGGCGAGGGTAGAGCTTTGTGGTGCTCTAGCTCACCTCCTATGCACACGAGGTGTTCGATGGAATGCCCGAGCCACACTACTTAAGCTTTCTCCTCTCCAAGCTCGACCTCCAAGCTCCATTTTCCTTAATATTTGTCTAGGTTTAGCGGTTCGTCACGTCCCGTCCCCGTCTTCACCGCCGTCGATCGCCCGCGCCGATCTCGTCGCCGGCACCACCGTGGTGAGCCTCTTGTTCTTATCTTATCTTAATTTAGATGCTCTGCAGAGCTTTATGTTGTTAGATGAGAACTATGTATGTACTTTGGTTTTAATATGATGATGAACTTCTATTAATTTGGTCACTTAATTATCTATTCATGATGTTCTCTGTAATGATTTTGACACACTTAATTATATATAATGCACGCAGATGAACCGGGAATGGATGTACGGTTCAAGACACACCTCCGAGTACATTAAGGGCGTGCATGATTTTCTCAAGTGGCTGAGGCAAACAAGCAGAATGGTTTTATGTGTTGTCCATGCCCTATATGTGGGAATACGAAGTCTTACTCGACAGAAAATCCTTCACACCCACCTGCTTTACAAGGGTTTCATGCCACACTATAATGTTTGGATGAGGCACGGAGAAATAGGGGTTATGATGGAAGACAGGGAAGAAGAAGAGTATGATGACAACTATGTGCCCCTGAATACGGTGATGCTACTGAACATCAAGAGGAACCAGACGATGTGCACGATGATGCTGCAACGGGCGAAGCCGAAGATCAAGAGGAACCAGACGATGTGCCCGATGATGATGATATCTGCAGGGTCATTGTCGATGCAAGGACGCAATGCGAAAGTCAAAAGGAGAAGCTGAAGTTCGATCGCATGTTAGAGGACCACAAAAAAGGGTTGTACCCCAATTGCGAAGATGGCAACACAAAGCTCGGTACCGCATCGAACTGCTGCGGTGGAAGGCAGAGAATCTTGTGCTCGACAAAGGATTTGAGAAGATACTGAAAATATTTAAGAATATGCTTCAAAAGGATAACGAATTGCCCGACTGTACATTAGCAGCATAGTAGTTCGTATGCCCTCTAGGATTGGAGGTGATGAAGATACATGCATGCCCTAATGATCTGCATCCTCTACATGTGCGCATAAGGATCTGAATGCATGCCCGGTATGCGGTGCATTATGGTATAAGATCAGACGAGATGACCCCGTGATGTTGACGGAGAGCCCCCGTGAAGAGGGTTCTGCGAAGGTGATGTGGTATGCTCCTATAATACCACGGTTGAAACGTCTGCTCGTAAACGAAGAGCATGCCAAGTTGATGTGATGGCACAAGGAGGACCGTAAGAAAGACAGAAGTTGAGAGCACCACGACGGGTCGCAGTGGAGAAAAATCGAGAGAAAGTATCGGGATGAGTTTGCAAGTGAGCCAAGGAACGTATGGTTTGCTTTAAGCGCGGATGGCATTAATCCTTTCGGGAGCAGAGCAGCAATCACATGCACTGGCCCGTGACTCTATGTATGTATAACCTTCCTCCTTGGATGTGCATGAAGCGGAAGTTCATTATGATGCCAGTTCTCATCCAAGGCCCTAAGCAACCCGGCAACGACATTGATGTGTACCTAAGGCCATTAGTTGAAGAACTTTTACAGCTGTGGAATGGAAACGGTGTACGTACGTGGGATGAGCACAAACAGGAGGAATTTAACCTAAAGGCGTTGCTGTTCGTGACCATCAATGATTGGCCCGCTCTCGAACCTTCGTGACAGACAAACAAGGGATACCACGCATGCACACACTGTTTACTTGACACCGATAGTATATACCTGGCAAGCCGCGGGAAGAATGTGTACCTGTGCCATCGTCGATTTCTTCCGACCAATCATCAATGTCGAAAGAAAGGCAAGCATTTCAAAGGCGAGACAGATCACCGGAAGAAGCCTGCCATGCGTACCGGTGATCACGTACTTGCTATGGTCAATGATTTACACGTAATCTTTGGAAAGGGTCCCGACAGACTAGCTGTTCCGAATGACGCTGACAATCACGCACCCATGTGGAAGAAGAAATCTATATTTTGGGACCTACCCTACTGGAAAGACCTAGAGGTCCGCTCTTCGATCGACGTGATGCACGTGATGAAGAACCTTTGCATGAACCTGCTAGGCTTCTTGGGCGTTTATGGGAAGACAAAAGATACACCTGAGGCACGGAGGACCTGCAACGCTTGCACGAAAAAAGAGGGCATGCCTCCGAAGCAAAGATGAAGGTCCCGCCAGCTACGCTTCACGAAAGAAGAGAAAGAAATCTTCTTTGAATGCATGTTCAAGATGAAGGTCCCGACCGGCTTCTCGTCGAATATAAAGGGAATAATAAATATGCCAGAGAAAAAGTTCCGAACCTAAAGTCTCATGACTGCCACGTGATTACGACGCAATCGCTTCCGGTTGCATTGAGGGGCTTCTACCGAAAACGCCCGATTAGCCATTGTGAAGCTATGTGCATTCCTCAATGCAATCTCTCGTAAGGTGATCGATCCAGAAATTATACCAAGGCTAAGGAGTGATGTGGTGCAATGTCTTGTCGGGCCGAGCTGGTGTTCCCACCATCCTTCTTCAATATCATGACGCACGCCCTAGTTCATCTAGTTGACGAGATTGTCATTACGGGCCCCAGATTTCTACACAATATGTACCCCTTTGAGAGGTTCATGGGAGTCCTAAAGAAATATGTCCAGAATCGCGCTTAGGCCAGAAGGAAGCATCTCCATGGGCCATCAAACAGAGGATGTCATCGGGTTTTGTGTTGACTTCATTCCTGGCCTTAAGAAGATAGGTCTCCCTAAATCGCGGTATGAGGGAAGACTGACCGAAAAGGCACGCTTGGAAGAGACTCAATAATATGCAGGCATTGATATTCATGGTCTCAAGCACACTACACAGTTCTACAGAACTCTACCTTGGAGACCCCTTATGTCGATGAACACAAGAACAGTCTGCGCTCCAAACACCTGGAGCAGTGCGACGACTGGATTACATGTGAACACATCAGGACTTTCAGCAGCTGGTTGGAAGCACGTACCAGAGGTGACAACACTGTTTGTGATGAGTTGTACTTGTTGTCCAGGGGACCATCTTTGACTGTATTGATTTGGAAATGATACGAGATAAATGGGAATACATTTTACACGATTGACCAAGATCAAAAGAGCACCAACCAAAACAGCGGTGTCCGCTTTGATGCAACAACCGAGAGAGGAAAGGACACATATTATGGTTACATAGTGGACATATGGGAACTTGACTACGGACATGATTTTAAGGTCCTTTTGTTTAAGTGCAAATGGGTCAATCTGTCAGGAGGCGGGGTACAGGTAGACCCACAGTACGGAATGACAACAGTGGATCTGAAAAATCTTGGGTACACTGACGAACCGTTCGTCCTAGCCAATGATGTGGCACATGTTATCTATGTGAAGGACATGTCTACCAGACCGAGAAAGAGAAAAGATAAGGAAGCGAATACATCATACGATGAGCCAAAGCGCCACATAGTTCTTTCAGGAAAAAGAGACATCGTGGGAGTGGAGGACAAGACAGACATGTATGAAGATTATGAAAAGTTTCATGAAATTCCTCCCTTCAAAGTCAAGGCTGACCCCAGCATCCTGATAAACGATGAAGATTATCCATGGTTACGGCGCAATAAGGAAATGACACAAGCGAAGAAAAAGTGAAGACTTTCTCCCGCAACTATTATGATGATACCATGCCAACTTTGTAATTGATTTAGTATGATACCATGCCAACTTTCAACTTTTTCAGAGTTCATTCAAATGCTTTAATGTCTTATGGTTCGCCCTCGTAATAATTAAAAATAGCAACAATAAGTTTTTTGTTGTAAGTAGAAACAAAATAAAATAAATAAAGCAAGAAAGAAAACAAAAAACAAAAAAGTGTTTTCAAATTTGAAAAGTAATGGCACTAACAGAAAGTTTATAATTTTCCTAAAACTAAAAGCAAAAAGAATTAAAAAATAAAGCAAAAAACAAAAGAAAATAAATAATGCAGAAAACAAAACAAAAAACTAGAAAAAAAATAAAAATAGAAACAATAAGTAAAGAAAACAAAAAAAAACAAAAAAATTGCCACCTACTGGGCCACCACAGCCTGAATACGACTAGAAACCCATCCATGGCCCGCAGCAGGGCCAGCAGCAGGGCCAGCAGGCCCATCAGGCATAGCAGTAACAAGTAGGCCCGTAAGCCTGCAATGGAGAGGAGGTTGAGAGGGGTGCGGCAGTGGGGCTTATAAACCATCGCGCGCCTCTCAACTAGCGAGTGGGACTAAACTTTGGCCCCGACGCGTGCAGCATGGGGGTTTTGGTCCCGTTGATGGCACCAACCGGGACTAAAGGGGCATTAGTACGGTTCGTGGCACTAACCGGTACCAAAGGCCGCCGCTTCTCGCCCTTTGGGCTGCCGAAAAAGAGGCCTTTGGTCCCGGTTGGTGCCACGAACCGGGACTAAAGGGTGCATTAGTCCCGGTTGGTTTCACGAACCGGGACCAATGGCTTTGCTATATAAGCAAACACTTTGCAAAAATTCAGAATCTCATCGCCAGTTGCCCCCCCCCCCCGACGACGCCGACCCGCCTCCTCGACGCCGCCAGGCTGCTCCACCTCGCCGTCGCCGCCGCCGCCGCCGCCAAGGCCGTTGTCCCCCAACCCGCGCCTTCCTCGTCGCCGGCCTCCCCGAGCCAGCGCCCGTCCTCGTCGCCCGGCCTCCCGAGCCAGCCTCCGTCTCCCGCCTCGCCGCCTGAGCCCCTGCCCGTCGTCCGCCTCAAGGCCGGCGCCTCGCCGCCCCACTGCCGCCATCGTCATCTAGCCGCCTTCGCCAGTGAGCCCCACAAGACCGGCTCTGTTTTTTCACTTTTATTATTTTAATTTTTTTGTTCATATATATATATATTGTATATGTGTATGTATGTGGCTATGTGTATGTAGATGTTCAAAATGTATAAAAAAATTGTTCAGAGCATGTTTTTCTTCATATATGTATTTTTTGTTCATATGTGTATTAATGTTTTCATATATGCAGAAGATAGATTTTTAGAAAAGTTAGGTTTTTTTTCTGTTCATAGATTTTTTTTGGTGATATTAATTATTGTAGAAATATGCAAATGTTTGTATATTCATATGAACAATGCATTAGGCAAGACCTTTGTTTTTTTCGAAATTTTCTATTTGAACATTTTTTTAACAAGCAATACTAAAAGAATGAGAGGACAAAGGAAAATAAGAAGAGGAAGAAAGGAGAAGAAGAGGAGAGGAAGAAGAGGAGAAATAAATAAGAAGAGGAAATAAGAAGAAAAAGAAGAGGAGAAGAAGAAAGGAATAGAGGAGAACAAGAAAAATAGAAAATTTTCTATTTTTCTTCTTCTCCTCTATTCCTTTCTTCTTCTCCTCTTTTTTTTCTCTTCTTCCTCTTTTCTTCCTTTTCCTTATTTTCCTTTCTCGCGAGAAGAAGAAAAAGAAGAGTAGAAGAATAAAGGAATAGAGGAGAAAGAAGAAACTTCAACACGAGGGGGGTACCGATACCCCTCCCGATAATATTATTTTCCCATGTATATGTATGTCGTGGTCGTTGTCGATATAACCCCTCGAGATAACTTCGACATGAGGGCGGTCGATATATATACCCCTCTCGACCGTGATAACTTATACAACGGCAGCACCCCTCGGCCCTCTCGCCGACCAAAACTCTCGAGGACACCCAAACCCTAGAGAGAAAACGATGTTGGTATCCTACCCCCTCCCGCCGCGCCCCTACCCGACACATTAACTCTCGAGGCCACCCAAATTAACCCTTGAAGCGTTGTGTCGAGGCGACCCCAAACCCTAGAGAGAAAACAATGTTGGTCTCCTACCCCCCCCCCCCGCGCCCCAACCCCACAAAATAACACGCTCGAGGCCACCCAAACAAACAAGATTACGTATTGTGATTAACTAGCTAGTTATACGTTTGCCACTAATATATATATATATATATATATATCCATCTGTACCATGTTTGAATAATAATTGACATGTTGTAAATATTTGCGTAAAACTATGGAGCACTCGAGACAAAGAAATGAAGCGATGTTGGGGCACATAATCGCACAAGGAAGTGATGAAGTTGCGTCATTTCTCAACGACACCGGACTAGGTGAAGAAGAGGGCTATGTTCATGATGGCTTCGACCCATTAATGCCGGTACAAGAAGAGGACTATGTTCATGATGGCTCCGGTGACACAATGGAGGTACAAGGTAAGGAGACCGTCTTGATCGCTCCGGTGACCGAACCGAGTCCGGCTAGGTATATATTAATTAGTTAAGCCCGTGCTGACTAGTTAATTGATGCATCCATTGTTTTGGTATATGTACACATATTAATTACTCTCATCTTTCTTCCTTATAATTTCTAGGCCTCCGGATCGAGCACAACTTCGGTAAGGAGACGAGGCCCGAAGAAAAAGTTGAGCTTGGATGAAAAGTTTGAGATCATAGAAATCGCGCCGACGGGCGAACCGTTGAACCCATGCGGACAAGGAAGGCATTTTCTGCTCAAGGCGGGGTTCTTGTTAGGGACAAGATCCCGATCAGCATCCATCAATGGTATAAGCCTAAGGAGGAAGACCCTCGGTGTCTTATGTCAATGATATGCGTAAAGAAGATCTTTGGACCGAGCTGAAGGCAAATTTCACACTACCGCCAGAGGAGGATCCGGAGAAGCCGCTTAAAGAGCAATTAATCAAGTCTTGTGCTCTTAAGAAGATGGCAACCCTAATGAGGAGGTGGAGGAAAGAGCTGAACCAGTTTGTCGAGAAAGATAAGACACCAGAATTCATCGGCAAATATGAGAAGAACAAAGATCGCTGGCCCGCATTTGTGGCCCACAAGACATCGGAAAAGAGTAAGAAGATGTCAGCGACAAACAAGAAAAATGCTGCGAAGAAGAAGCTTGACCATCGTGACGGGTCGTGGCTACCTCAAAGCCCGCCTAAGTGGTCCAAGGCTTAGCATGATCTCGCTTGATAAAGGGATCGAACCAAAGACAATGTCTTGGCTAGACCGTTGCGGACTTGGTTCTTCGGGCTGGCGGAACCTTGGACCCCGTAACGAGGAAGTGCTGGTGGGCGGACGAGCAACCGCAAATACCAACCAAGAAGCTTCGACACTATATCAATGCAGCAAGCGAGGGACGTTCCTTCCAAACAGGAGAAGGACGAGCTCACAATGGCCCTTTGGGAATCCCGAGCACCCCGGACGGACACGAGGCACGCCAGCTCCCTTTCATGGAAGGTTGGTTTTCCGGACGCAGGGGGTTACAAAACCCACGAGAGGAGGAAGAAACTAGAGCAGGACCAACTGCGCAGCGCTGCACGAAAGGGTAATGGGGCTAGAGGAACGAGAAACAGATCGCAGCAAACGACCTGCCGAAGCTTCCCCCGAAGCTACCCCTCCATCTCAGCGGAGAAGCAGCGTGGCTTCCACCGAGCTGCTTCAGCCGGAGCATGTTTTGACGGCTCCTGCCGGCTATCCCGTGGATGGTATCACGGAGTCTCAAAGTTGCCACATTATGGCGTGATGGATGACTTTTAAGGTCAAGGTGGCTGTTGGCCAAGTTTATCCTAGTGGACCCGGCACAACTTATCACTGCCAGCCGATTCCAGAAGGATATGCTAAGGTGATGGTGGATGAAATAACGGAGGGATTTGAGGACCTCCCGCTTGACCACCCTACCGGTGAAGGGGAGACTAGGCTGGGTTCTGCTCTGAAGACTCCATGCCTATGGCGGAAGGAGCTCATCAACCTTCCAAACTGGACGCCTCCGCCTCCTCCTCCTCCTCCGGCGAGTCAGGGCACTCCGCCTCCTCCACCGCCTCCTCCTCCGGCGAGTGACGATCAGGGCACGCGTGGCGGCACTCCGCCTCCTTCTCCGGCGCGTGGCGGCACTCCGCCTCCTTCTCCACCTGCGCCGGCGCGCCCGAGCAGCCAGCCTCCTCCTTCTCCGCCTGCGCTGGCGCGCCCGAGCAGCCAGCCTCCTCCTTCTCCGCCTCGTCAGCAAGGGCGGAAGAGACCCGCCGCGCTCCGGCTGCTCAAGGCGTCGTAGTCCTTCTCCTCCGCCTCGTAAGCAAGCAAAAGAAGACATCCGCTCCGCCTGCTCTGCCGGGCGTCTAGCAGTACAGCCAAAGGCGGAGGAATACAGATACGGTCCTTCTCTGAAGACTCCAGAGAAGTTACCGTACGAGAGGACCGAGGAGGAAAACGCGAAGACCGTGCAGACCGAAGTGGATCCGGTGAAAGACCGGTCGGGAAGTACTGTTAGACATCAAAGAGCAAAAGAACGAGCAGCTAAGAAAAAAATTGACCAGCTCGGTGAACAAGCAAACCAATCGTGCCCCCCGCTCAATGTGTCTAGCGGCAACATCGTCGCTAATGTTCCGGGATGGTGGCGGTTATGGCAATCTAGAAGATTACCTGCTCGACGATGCACTTCCTGAATACATGAAGGTGGACGAACACAGATATTTAGTACGGGAAGCCTCTCACAAAGATGAAAAATCTCTAACAACGATGATGCGAAGATTCCATACTTGGTACATGAAAACCTGCAGAGAGTCTGGGGGGACGAATTGTTTGTATCTGAACATTAAAGAGGAGCACGACCTCGTTGGAACTGATCTGTTGTGTGTTCTATTTGAGGAGTTCTTCGAGTTCCTCAATCAAAAGGCCCTCGATAAATTAATGGTCTTTTGCTACTGCCTGTAAGTACTATTTCTGTCATTAAGTCTCTATATATAGCTCGACTCTTTTGTTGCATGTATTTATAATTAATTATCCTTAATATATTATGCAGATTGAAGATCGTCGAGTGCAAAAAAAATGAAATCTATGATATTGGGTTCATTAACACAAATATCATAGATATATTTCTGGTTGAAAAGCACGTCAAAGAGGCCGAGGACAACTTGCTACAATCGTTGATGAAAAATCAAAACAAAGATACCATACTCTTTCCTTATAACGGCAAGTGAGTGTTACTGATCGTTTGCATATTCGGTTTCCCTTATTACTCGAGCGAGGTTATAGTAATGTAATTGATGAGTTATGCATGCGTGCGCATGTTCCACTATATTCTTCTGGAGATTAAGCTTGAGCGTGGACTAGTAACCGTCTTAGACTCGAGACGGAAAGATCCCAGCACCTATGCGGACATGACTGAAATGCTCAGCAAGTAAGTTCAATTAACCGATCATTATCGCACCATAGCGGCAACTTTTGTTCATTTCCTGATATCTCAAGTAATAATAATTATTTTCTTTGTCTTGCAGGGTTTGGAAACAGTTCACCGCAAAAGCTCCGGGACTGCCGAAGGAGCTGCGATATATATACCCGAAAGTAAGTACTACTGGCTAGCTAGTTGTCGCATCTCCCGTTGATTCTATAGCTATACTTTCATCAAAGCCATTTATAATGCTTCATTATCAGTTTGATTGACCTCTATTTCTCGTAAAGTGCTTGTGGCAGGAACAAGAAAATGATTTCTGTGGATACTACATGTGCGAGTTTATCTACAACGCGACTTCGAAAAATAAGCGGGGCTACTCTCCAAGACAATATGAAGTGCGTAAGCAATTAATAATATATTCACAATTTCATTTTATTACACCATTATTTCTGTTGAGTTTCATTCATATATATGTATTAATTAACCCCCTTCTTCAAATTAAACGTGGCAGACGCGGAATGAACTCCTAGAACCAGATCGCATTAAAGCAATTCAAGAGGAATTGGCGGGATTCTTTCTTGACCACGTCATCAATAAAGCCGGAGAATACCATGTGGAAGTTGATTTCAAATGCTAGGGGACTGTAATTGAGAGATTTTATATATTGTACATGTATGTAGCCAGTAGCGTCGGACGACATGATACTTAAAACTTGTTTTAAATTGTTCGACCAATCTCTCGGAGAAGGAGAGGTCGATCGATCATTTCTCTCGGTATGCATGATTTAACTTCTGTACTCGAAGGTTCCCTTCATTTTCTTACTAGCTAGCGTGTCGAGGGCTATATGTATATAATACGTAGCGTCGACCAAGCACGGACGAAAGAGAGGACACTTCTCTCTATTAATTAGCTAGCTAACACAATATATGAAACACCTAAATTAACCCCCAAAACCCCAACCCCCTTAAAAAACAAAACCCCAGCCACTGGAATGTCGACGATGGATGTCTATTGGTCCCGTTGGTGCCACCAACCGACCAAAGGCCCTGCCTGCTCGGGCGCACCGCCACGTGGAGGATTGATCTGTCCCGGTTCTTGTTAGAACCGGGACTAAAGGGAGGAGGTATTAGTAACGATCCATTAGTCCCGGTTCATGAACCGGGACTAAAGGCCCTTACAAACCGGGACTAATAGGTGTTTTTCTACTAGTGGTCCTAATTAAAGTCTGAACTCGACAACAATAATCTATCAAATCTGTGCCTTAGCCTGATGAAGTCTTGGGCTTCTTCGAATCGTTTTTGAAACAAGAGACTTCTTCGCTTTTTTCTCTTTTGCAATGAAGTCAATGCACTTGTTCTTCAACTGGAGGCAATTGTACATGTCAGCGCAAGCTTGAATATCTTTAGCTGTATCCATTGACACATTATCCCATAACTTTTGGGCACACATAAGCTTTAGCCGGTCTAGTGCGTAGCACTCTGCGGCGGCAAGTAAGTCAAACAATACCTCATTAGAATTGGAGGGGTTATCTTCTGTAGTAATAGGAATATATGAACCGAAGCAAATATTTGAATGTTGAAGGTGTGATATCGTGCAGTGTGATGGATGCCATTGTAGCTTCGGCCATGGACCCAAAAAGCTCTGCCTTGAAGACGGGTGAGCGGGCTGCAAGAATCGCTCGGTTCACGGGGAATGTCTCGCCGTGGACGGTAAACGACACGTCCGTCCCATATGCCTGATCCAGTAAGCAGCGGAGATGGTTCCTGATGTCGGATGGGGGCACGGTGACGACAGGGGTAGCATCACACGTGACCATGATGGTGCATACAAACGTGACGTGCCCGTCAATAACATAGGTTTCCTCTAGGTCCTTTCTTGCCACAAACCGATTCCATCCCCAGTCATCAAGGTAGTCAGGGGCGCCCATGATTGTGAACTTATGAAGGTAAGTTTTCACTCATATTTCTGATGGCTTGTCATCTCTATCCTTTATGAAGGCGATGAAAGTGGCGCGTACGCTTCCGGTGGAATCACTCATGTGCCTAAGGTAGATGGAAACATAATTTCCCATGTCATCCTTGGAGTACCCTACCGGTCCACGCGGGTAGCAGTCGATCCTCCACTGGTGCTGGCCGACAGTGATGAGCTCAGAGCAGACGACCTCGTCGATGCCAAGGTGCTTGACTTGCTCGTAGTCTACCCCATGGTTTTGGGTACCGCCCGGAAAATTCGGATACCGGGCGGATAAGAAGGATGGCAAAGTGAACAAGGGTATATTTGATATACAGGTTATTGATGTGTGCCTTACTAGTGTTTATAGTAGCCCCTGAGTATTTGATACTTGTTCGGTTGCTAAGATTAGTAACTCAAACAGGTGTTACAAAATAAACATAGACTTGTTGAAGGGGATGTGAGGTTGAGTGTTGGAAGTAGTTCCAAGATTGATATGATCATCATCGCACACTCCCTATACTTTCGGGATTAGTGTTAAACCTAAATAAATGTTATTTGGCGTTTGCGTTGAGCATGAATATGATTTGATCATGTTCATTGCAATACGGTTATTCATTTAAAGTCAGAGAATAATTGGTGTTCTGTTTACATGAATAAAACCTTCAAATGGTCATACACCTAATGAAAATAGTTTGTTGGACCTTGATCATAGTGATACACATATTCATAATATTGATGCCAAAAAATGCAAAGTTAATAATGATAGTGCAACTTATTTGTGGCACTGCCGTTTGGGTCATATCGGTGTAAAGTGCATGAAGAAACTCCATAAAGATGGATTTTCGGAATCACTTGGTTATGAATCATTTGATCTTGCGAACCGTGCCTTTTGGGCAAGATGACTAAAACTCCGTTCCCCGGAACAATGGAACGAGCTACTGACTTATTGGAAATAATACATACTGATGTATGCGATTGGATGAGTGTTAAGGCTCGCGGCGTGTATCGTTATTTTCTGACCTTCACAGATGATTTGAGAAGATATGGGTATATCTACTTGATGAAACATAAGTCTGAAACATTTGAAAAGTTCAAAAGAATTTCAGAGTGAAGTGGAAAATCATCGTAACAAGAAAAATAAAGTTTCTATGATCTGATCGTGGAGACGAATATTTGAGTTACGAGTTTGGTCTTCATTTGAAACAATGTGAAATAGTTTCGCAACTCACGCCACCTGGAACACCACAATGTAATGGTGTGTCCGAACGTCGTAATCGTACTTTACTAGATATGGTGCGATCTATGATGTCTCTTATCGGTTTACCACAATCATTTTGGGGTTATGCATTAGAGACAGCTGCATTCACGTTTAATAGGGCACCATCAAAATCCCTTGAGACGACACCATATGAACTATGGTTTAGTAGTAAACCTAAGCTGTCGTTTCTTAAAATTTGGAGTTGCGATGCTTATATGAAAAAGGTTTTCAACCTGATAAGCTCGAACCCAAATCGGAGAAGTACGTCTTCATAGAATACCCAAAGGAAACTGTTGGGTACACCTTCTATCATAGATCTGAAGGCAAAACATTCGTTGCTAAAAATGGATCCTTTCTAGAGAAGGAGTTTCTCTCGAAAGAAGTGAGTGGGAGGAAAGTAGAGCTTGATAAGGTAATTTGTACCTTCTCCCGAATTGGGAAGTAGTTCATCACAGAAATCAGTTCCAGTGATTCCTACACCAATTAGTGAGGAAGCTAATGGTGATGATCATGAAACTTCAGATCAAGTTACTACAAAACCTCGTAGGTCTTCCAAAGTACAATCCGCACTGTGAGTGGTACGGTAATCCTGTTACGGAAGTCATGTTACTAGACCATGATGAACCTACGAACTATGAGGAAGCGATGATGAGCCCAGATTCCGTGAAATGGCTTGAGGCCATGAAATCTGAGATGGGATCCATGTATGAGAACAAAGTATGGACTTTGGTGGAGTTGCCCGATGATTGGCAAGCCATATTGTATAAATGGATCTTCCAGAGGAAGACATACGCTGATAATAGTGTTACTATCTACAAAGCTCGACCTGTCACAAAAAGGTTTTCGACAAATTCAAAGTGTTGACTACAAATGAGATTTTCTCAACTGTAGCGATGCTTAAAGTCTGTTTGAATCATGTTAGGAATTGCCACGTTTTATGATATCTGGCAAATGGATGTCAAAACTGCATTCCTTAATGGTTTTCTTAAAGAAGAGTTGTATATGATGCAACCAGAAGGTTTTGTCAATCCTAAAGGTGCGAACAAAATGTGCAAGGTCCAGCGATCCATCTATGGACTAGTGCAAGCATCTCAGAGTTGGAATATACGCTTTGATAAGTTGATCAAAAGCACATAGTTTTATACAGACTTGCGGTGAAGCCTGTATTTACAATAAAGTGAGTGGGAGCACTACCGCCTTTCTGATAAATATATGTGAGTAACATATTGTTGATCAGAAATGATGTAGAATTTTTCTGGAAAGCATAAAGGAGTATTTGAAAGGAGTTCTTTAAAATAAAGACCTCAGTAAAGCTACTTACATATTGAGCATCAAGATCTATTGAGATAGATCAAAACGCTTGATAAGTTTTTCAATAAGTACATACCTTGTCAAGATTTTGAAATAGTTCAAAATGGAACAGTCAAAGAAAGAGTTCTTGCCTGTGTTGCAAAGGTGTGAAATTGAGTAAAACTCAAATCCCGACCACGGCAGAAAATAGAAAAGAGAATGAAAGTCATTCCCTATGCCTCAGTCATAGGTTCTATAAAGTATGCTATGCTATGTACCAGACCTATTGTATACCTTGCTCTGAATTTGGCAAGGAAGTACAATAGTGATCTAGGAGTAGATCACTGGACATTGGTCAAGAATATCCTTAGTAAAGACTAAGGAAATATTTCCCGATTATGGAGGTGATAAAAGAGCCCGTCGTAAAGAGTTGCATCGGTGCAAGCTTTTACACCGACCCAGATGACTCTAAGTCTCAATCTGGATACATATTAAAAGTGGGAGCAATTAGCTAGAGTAGCTCCGTGCAGAGCATTGTAGACATAGAATATCTGCAAAATACATACGTCTCTGAATGTGACAGACCCGTTGACTAAGCTTCTCTCACGAGCAAAACATGATCACACCTTAGTACTCTTTGGGTGTTAATCACATTGCAATATGAACTAGATTATTGACTCTAGTAAACCCTTTGGGTGTTGGTCACATGACGATGTGAACTATGGGTGTTAATCATATACAAATATGAATATTGGTGTTAAATCACATGACGATGTGAACTAGATTATTGACTCTAGTGCAAGTGGGAGACTGAAGGAAATATGCCCTAGAAGCAATAATAAAGTTATTATTTATTTTCTTATTTCATGATAAATGTTTATTATTCATGCTAGAATTGTATTAACTGGAAACTTGATACATGTGTGAATACATAGACAAACATAGTGTCACTAGTATGCCTTTACTTGACTAGCTCGTGAATCAAAGATGGTTAAGTTTCCTAGCCATGGACATGAGCTGTCATTTGATTAACGAGATCACATCATTAAGAGAATGATGTGATTGACTTGACTCATTCCGTTAGCTTAGCACTTGATCATTTAGTATGTTGCTATTGCTTTCTTCAGGACTTATACATGTTCCTACAACTATGAGATTATGCAACTCTCGTTTACCGGAGGAACACTTTGTGTGCTACCAAACGTCACAACGTAACTGGGTGATTATAAAGGAGTTCTACAGGTGTCTCCAAAGGTACATGTTGAGTTGGCGTATTTCGAGATTAGGTTTTGTCACTCCGATTGTCGGAGAGGTATCTCTGGGCCCTCTCGGTAATGCACATCACTATAAGCCTTGCAAGCAATGTAGCTAATGAGTTAGTTACGGAATGATGCATTACGTAACGAGTAAAGAGACTTGCCGGTAACGAGATTGAACTAGGCATTGGGATACCGACGATCGAATCTCGGGCAAGTAACATACCGATGACAAAGGGAACAACGTATGTTGTTATGCGGTTTGACCGATAAAGATCTTCGTAAAATATGTAGGAGCCAATATGAGCATCCAGGTTCCGTTATTGGTTATTGACCGGAAACGAGTCTCGGTCATGTCTACAAAGTTCTCGAACCCGTAGGGTCCGCACGCTTAAGGTTTCGATGACAGTTATATTATGAGTTTATGAGTTTTGATGTACCGAAGGATTTTGGAGTCCCGTATGAGATCGGGGACATGACGAGGAGTCTCGAAATGGTCGAGACATAAAGATCGATATATTGGACGACTATATTCGGACATCGGAAAGGTTCCGAGTGATTTGGGTATTTTTCGGAGTACCGGAGAGTTACACGAATACGTATTGGGCCTTATTGGGCCATACGGGAAAGAAGGAAAAGGGCCTCAAGGGTGGCCGCACCCCTCCCCTTGGTCTGGTCCGAATTGGACTAGGGAAGGGGGGCGCCCCCTTCCTTCCTTCTCCTTTTCCCTTCCTCTTTTCCTATTCTATATGGGAGGTAGAATCCTACTAGGACTAGGGAGTCCTAGTAGGACTCCACACTTGGCGCGCCCCCTCCTAGGGCCGGCCTCCTCCTTCCTTGCTCCTTCATATAACGGGGCAGGTGGGCACCCCAGAGACACAACAATTGATCCTTGAGATCTCTTAGCCGTGTGCGGTGCCCCCCTCCACCATAGTTCTCCTCGATAATATTGTAGCGGTGCTTAGGCGAAGCCCTGCGACGGTAGAACATCAAGATCGTCACCACGCCGTCGTGCTGACGGAACTCTTCCCCGACACTTTGCTGGATCGGAGTCCGGGGAACGTCATCGAGCTGAACGTGTGCAAGAACTCGGAGGTGCCGTAGTTTCGGTGCTTGATCGGTCGGGCTGTGAAGACGTACGACTACATCAACCGCGTCGTGCTAACGCTTCCGCTTTCGGTCTACGAGGGTACGTGGACAACACTCTTCCCTCTCGTTGCTATGCATCACCATGATCTTGCGTGTGCGTAGGAAATTTTTGAAATTACTACGTTCCCCAACAATACTTTTACTAGTGCAAGTTCTCTCAACAATAATAACATAACTGGATCATATAACTTTCCCTCAACATGCAACAAAGAGTCACTCCAAAGTCACTAACAGAGGAGAACAAATGAAGAGATAATTGTAGGGTAGGAAACCACCTCAAAGTTATCCTTTCTAATCGATCTATTCAAGAGTCCGTAGTAAAATAATACGAAGCTATTATTTCCGTTCGATCTATCCTAGAGTTCGTACTAGAATAACACCTTAAGACACAAATCAACCAAAACACTAATGTCACCCAGATACTCTAATGTCACCTCAAGTATCCGTGGGTATGTCTCACCGTCGACGGCAAACGACACGTCCGTCCCATATGCCTGATCCAGTAAGCAGCCGAGATGGTTCTTGATGTCGGACGGCGGCACGGTGACAACAGGGGTAGTATCACGCGTTACCATGATAGTGCGTACGAACGTGACGTGCCCATCAGTAACATATTTTTCCTCGAGGTCTTTTCTTGCCACAAACTGATACCATCCCCAGTCATCGAGGTAGTCAGGGGAGCCCATGGTTGTGAACTAATGAAGGTAAGTTTTCACTCATATTTCTGATGGCTTGTCATCTCTATCCTTTATGAAGGCCATGAAGGTGGCGCGTACTCTTCCGGAACCGCTCATGTGCCTGAGGTAGATGGAAACATAATCTCCCATTTCATCCTTGGAGTACCCTATCGGTCCGCGCGGGTAGCAGTCGATCCTCCACAGGTGTTGGCCGACGGTGACGAGCTCAGAGCAGACGACCTCGTCGTTGCCAAGGTGCTTGACTTGCTCGTAGTCAACCCTAAAGTGGAGGGAAGCAGAATCCACACAAGTGGTGCTCACGTTGGCCGCGTCGCGTGGCTGGCCAGTGCATCAGCTCGACGTGTCCAATGCCTTTCTCCACGGCAACTTGGAGGGAAGAGGTCTACTGCCTCCAGCCCACCGGCTTCGTCGACCCCGACAAGCCAGAGCATGTATGCCGCCTCTCCAAGTCACTGTACGGGCTGAAACAGGCACTGCCTGGTTCCTCCGCTTCGCCGGCTTCGTTCGCTCCATTGGCTTCACCGCCACGCACTCGGACTCGTCACTGTTCACCTTCCGTCATGGAAACGACACGGTGTTCCTCCTCCTCTACGTCGATGACATTGTGCTCACTGCATCGTCCACCGGCGTCCTGCAGCATGTGATCCGGAAGCTCACTAGCGAGTTCGCGATGAAGGACCTGGGCTCCCTCGCCTTCTTCCTTGGCATCTGCGTCACGTGCACCCCTGCTGGGTTCTTCCTGTCACAGCAACAGTACGCTGACGAGCTCCTGGAACGCGCCGGCATGGACACCTGTCATCCCTCCCCGACACCCATCGACACGAAGAGCAAGCTTCCCTCCGCTGACGGGCCCTATGTTGACGATCCCTCGGCCTACAGGAGCATCGCCGGGGCCTTGCAGTACCTCACCATCACACGGCCGGAGATCGCCTACGCCATCCAATAGATATGCCTCCACATGCATGATCCGCGCGAATGCCACCTCGCGCTCGTCAAGCGCGTGCTTCGGTATGTGCGGGGCACCTGCGCCCTCGGTCTTAATCTCCGTGCCTCGGCCATGCTGGACATCCGTGGGTTCACCGACGCGGATTGGGCTGGCTACCCCGACACTCGCCGCTCCACGTCCGACTTCTGCGTCTTCCTCGGTGATGCCCTTGTCTCCTGGTCCTCCATGCGCCAGGCGACTGTCTCGCGCTCCAGCGCCGAAGCGGAATACTGTGGTGTCGCTAACGCAGTCACAGAGTGCATCTGGCTCCGACAGCTCGGCAAGCTCTTCACTCCGGTGACCAAGGCGACACTGGTATACTGTGACAACGTGTCTGCTGTCTATCTGTCGGCCAACCCGGTGCATCATCGTCGGACCAAGCACTTGTAGTTAGCGCGTCGCTCTCGGCCACTTCCGTGTTCTTCACATCCCCACGCGCCAACAACTCGCCGACATCATGACCAAAGGCCTGCCGTCGGGCTTTTTCTCTGAGTACCGATCCAGTCTTTGCGTCGCCGTCGCCGACGTCACGACTGTGGGGGCCGGGGGGGGGGGGGGTTAGACTATATTGTACAGCTATACCATACTTGTGCATACATCAGGTGTAGCGTGTGTGTATGTGATCATGACGCACTCATGTATAGGTATGTATAGGTAGTGGCGCACGATCTCAGGTAGTGGACCGCCCCATGATCTCCCTGGCTGATGCCTTGTAACCTGTACATAAGAACCAGCAGAGAGCTTAATAAAAGTGTGGTGAATCATTCGTCCTAATTCTCCTCGTCAACAGGGCGGATCATGAAAGAGTACGAATACATCAACTGTGTTGATAAACGCTTTCTCTTAACGGTCTACGAGGGTATGTAGATACACTCTCCCTCAGGGACGAAGCTCCCATGTAAGCATTGGGGTCAATTGACCCCAATGAAATTAGGTAATCCTTCATTAGTTCAGTACTAATTACTATTCATTTATTAAAGATGACCCCATCAGACTTTTTTTCTAGCTTCGTCCCTGCTCTCCCCTCAGTAGCTATGCATCTCCATGGATAGATCTTGCTTGTGCGGAGAAATTTTTTTGTTTTCCGTGCAACGTTCCCAATAGTTGGATCCTTCTGATATACGCTTCTCTTCATCGGCGGCGGATGCTGTTCTGATGCGCTAGTCCTATGGAGACTTAGCACGACGACTTCCCGACTGTCTACTACAACAAGATTTTTCCAGCTCCAATGAGGGAGGGGCTAAGACGACGCTGCGCCTTCGGCTCGCTCCAGTGCTAGTAGTCGTCGTTAGGTGGTCTACGGACCTAGATGTATTTTTCACTTTTGGTGTTCTTTGTACTACCTTGACAGTTGATGATAGATCGGAAGTTATTCTCACAAAAAAATGGCAGAGGTGCATCGAACAAGGCAACATGCCAGAATGAAAAGGCTTTGTTTGTGCATGGCGTGTATACTCAGCAGATCACTTTCCAAGTTTTGTATGTATGGCAGAAATCATAATGCATTGACAACATGCAAATAGCAGTGCATGGGCTACATGCAAATGGCAGGAGAAGAGGCGATGCCACACCGATTAAGACCCCTGTGATCGTGAAGGCTTGTTTTGTTCGGTTCCTAGATTAGATTCAAGGAAGTGATACAAATATTTAAGTGGTTCTGTTCGGATGTATGCATGCATCCCGCGCGAGAGATATTGGGGCATGAGGATGTTCCAGTTTCTTTGGAGATGAAATGATATTATTTTCGTTGGAGCAGTACATATCACAAAGTTGCGGTAAAAAGTCTCGAAAGAACAATTAGTCACAAATTGCTTTAAATAGCTTTGTATTTTCCATCTATGAGTAGACTTCGTTTTCTTAATACAAACAGATATGCAATTCCGTGAGCTTTGGAGAGAAAAACTTACATTGATGGCATAAGCGATTATTTACAAAATATATTATACATTTTCATCTATGAGGATAACTATTTATTAGTAGCAATTTTTTTCTTCAAAATGCAACTACGTCTTACTTAGTGAGAAAAATCCTCTAACAAACTAGAAATTATATCCAGTATAGGAATTTAGCAACCACAAAGCAACAATAATGCCCCTCGACACACCTTTTCATAGGAAAACAATGATTCTTGTATTACGTAAAATACTTGTCAAATGCAAGAAAACCATAGTTCTCGTCAAACCACAAATAGAATCCCGGATGCCAATGCACCAATGTAAAAGACAAAATAAAACACAAATATGAAATAGTCCAGTATATATTCCAGCACTGTCCTAATTAAAGTCTAAACTCACCAACAATAATCTATGAAATCTATGCCTTAGCTTGATGAAGTCGTGGGCTTCTTCGAATCGTTTTTTAAACAAGAGGTTTCTTCGATTTTTTTCTCTTTTGCAACAAAGCCAATGCACTTGTCCTTCAACTCGAGGCAATTGTACATCTCAGCGCAAGCTTGAATATCTGCAACTGTATCCATTGACACATTATCCCATAACTTTTTGGCACACATAAGCTTTAGCCGGTCTAGTGCGTACCGATCTGCGGCGGCAAGTAAGTCAAACAATACCTCATTGGAATTGGAGGGGTTATCCTCTGTAGTAATAGGAAACTCATCCGTGTATATGAACCGAAGCAAATGTTTGAATGTTGCGGGTGTGATATCATGCAGTGTGATGGATGACATTGTAGCTTCGGCCATGGACCCAAAAAGCTCTGCCTTGAAGACGGGTGAGCGGGCTGCAAGAATCGCTCGGTTCACGGGGAATGTCTCGCCGTGGACGGTAAACGACACATCCGTCCCATATGCCTGATCCAATAAGCAGCCGAGATGGTTCTTGATGTCGGATGGCGGCACGGTGACAACAGGGGTAGTATCACGCGTGACCATGATGGTGCATACAAACGTGACGTGACCGTCAATAACATAGGTTTCCTCTAGGTCCTTTCTTTCCACAAACCGATTCCATCCCCAGTCATCAAGGTAGTCAGGGGCGCCCATGATTGTGAACTCATGAAGGTAAGTTTTCACTCGTATTTCTGATGGCTTGTCATCTCTATCCTTTATTAAGGCGATGAAAGTGGCGCGTACGCTTCCGGCGGAATCGCTCATGTGCCTAAGGTAGATGGAAACATAATTTCCCATGTCATCCTTGGAGTACCCTACCGGTCCGCGCGGGTAGCAGTCGATCCTCCACAGGTGTTGGCCGACGGTGACGAGCTCAGAGCAGACGACCTCGTCGATGCCAAGGTGCTTGACTTGCTCGTAGTCTACCCTGAAGTGGAGGGAAGCAGAATCCACACAAGTGGTGGTCGTCGACGCCGGCAGTACCGGAGTCCGTGTGATTCCTTTACTCACTGTATGATCAAATCCAACAAGGGTTAAGTACACCGGTTCTCAAACCACGAGATCGAAAGAAAAGTATACACTGTAGACGATCCAAACGAGAGGGCACCCACTGGCTGGCTAGTCTCCGGAGTTGGCGGCGGCGATCGGTGGTTCCCGCCGTACTAGCCGCCGCGGTCCTTGCCGGAGCCGTCGTACAGATGTGCGGTCGCCTGCTCGCCTCTCGTGGGTCTCCCTGGATGCCTAGGGTTCGATCTACTACCGTCCCCAACGTATTGCGCTTTTCCTGCAGAGTCCTATTGTGTCTGCTGTTATTTAGTACCATGCGATCAGACCATTTATCGTTAAGATTCTTTGGGTTTGGTTCCCATGTATATCTCTTGTATGTAGTATCTACCATGTATATATACGACATAAGAAAAAAAAATCCCGAGAGCAGTTTTCCCATACCCATACGAACATCTCCGGCCTATCTAACGATCGAAACTAGTAGTTCTAAGACTCGTGCATGTATGTTTTGCACTTTGAACCTTGCATGGTTGCATCGCACCGTGAGATAGTTGCCTTTCTTTTTTAGACAAGTGAGAGAGTTGCCTAGCACATATGCCTAAGAGCATCTGCAACCGGACCCCTCATATACCCGTCACAATCGACCGGGTGGGTTGCCCAGTCAATGCCCGGACGCAAAAAACCGCACCAAACCGCGGCTGACAAATCCGGCCCAAACGATCGGTGGTTCCGGAAGTCCCCATATCTGCCAGATACGCCCAGGCACTGCCACCACATCGGACCGGCCGCTCTGGCTCACGCTGCTCCCATCATCGTCCCCACAAACTTCTCACCCATTCGGACGAACTGTAGTCAAACCCTCACTTCTCTCAGTCATCTCGCCCTCTCCGTTCCCCTACCGTCTCCCCCACTTCCTCTCCAGTCTCTCCGCCCCCTCCACCATGGCCTAGTCCGGCACGAATCCGACAGCAAGACCGGTCCCATGGAATGGAACGACCTCGTGAAGGAGGAGGACGCCGGCTCTGGCAGCTACGCGCGGACGATGAGGTGCTCACGTTCCGCATTGCCATCCAGCGCTCGTGGCTGGACACCGACGGGAGCTCGAGCTCTGCCGTGCCGCTGCCAGCCCCTCCGCTTTCCGCCGCTGTCGGTGTCAAAACTGGCAGACCTCGGGTAGGGGTCCCGAACTGTGGATCTGAGATCAATGGGGAACAATGGACGTCGGAAACAGTGTTTACCCGGGTTCAGGCCCTCTCGAAGAGGTAATACCCCACGTCCTGCTTGATTATATTGGATGTATGACGAGGTTTAGAGAGTAGATCTACCTCAAGATCAGCATGAGCTAAACCCTAAGGTATGAGGAGATGAATAAAACTCTAACCCTAATGACTACAGCCCTCGGTTTATATAGACACTGATAGGGCTAGGATTCCTGGGGATAGATTACAACAAGAAGGAAAGATATACAATCTTCCCTTAACTTGGAGGACACACCATGGTTTCGTAGATCTTCCATCATTATGCGGACACCCCACAAAAACATCCCGAAGGATGCACTTCAGAATGGTTTTATATTGAAGACGTTCCCCTCACCGATCCAATTCGGCAAGGGTTGCCCGAATACTCAAACGATCCGCCCATAAAGCGGTTCAACTAGTGGCCCAAACGCCCCTCCCAAAAGGACAACGAAGAGGTGCACATATTAGCGGCCAAGGTCGGGCTGCTGACCAGCTGCAAGCTGACAATAATCAAGGTGATGGCTATCTCCATTACCCGATCACTACTAGGGAAAACCCTAGTAGTAGCACGGTTTTAATGCCCACTAGTAGCGCGGGACACCACGCTACTAATAAGGCGCTACAACTATTATTTAGCAATAGCGCGTGCGACCCGCGCTACTACTAAGACACATAGCCGCAGTGTTTGTTCACTCCCGCGCTACTGCTAATCTTGCTAGTAGCAGCGTGTTTATTATCCATCGCTACTAGTATTTTTTTTTTATTTTTTATTTTGAGTGTATTTATACACCGTTATATAAATTTTGGTACAATACCAATTATGAGCTTTATATCATTATGTCCATAACAATGTGTCAAATGAAGGTGGATTAGGTTCAAGTGGAGGCAATATGTGGTGCATGTCAAAAGTATACTACTAATCCAAACTTGTTCTAGTTTGGACTAGTAGTACTTTCAATGTGCACCACATGTTGCCTCCACTTGAATCTAATCCGCCAGCATAAGCTATTTAATCATCATCATCATAGTTGAAGGAAATATGCCCTAGAGGCAATAATAAAGTTATTATTTATTTCCTTATATCATGATAAATGTTTATCATTCATGCTAGAATTGCATTAACCGGAAACATAATACATGTGTGAATACATAGACAAACTTAATGTCACTAGTATGCATCTACTTGACTAGCTCATTAATTAAAGATGGTTATGTTTCCTAACCATAGACATGAGTTGTCATTTGATTAACGGGATCACATCATTAGTAGAATGATGTGATTGACATGACCTATTCCGTTAGCTTAGCACTTGATCGTTTAGTATGTTGCTATTGCTTTCTTCATGACTTATACATGTTCCTACAACTATGAGATTATGCAACTCCCGTTTACCGGAGGAACACTTTGTGTGCTACCAAACGTCACAATGTAACTGGGTGATTGTAAAGGAGCTCTACAGGTGTCTCCAAAGGTACATGTTGAGTTGGTGTATTTTGAGATTAGGTTTTGTCACACCGATTGTCGGAGAGGTATCTCTGGGCCCTCTCGGTAATGCACATCACTATAAGCCTTGCAAGCAATGTAGCTAATGAGTTAGTTACGGAATGATGAATTACATAACGAGTAAAGAGACTTGCCGGTAACGAGATTGAACTAGGTATTGGGATACCGACGATCGAATCTCGGGCAAGTAACATACTGATGACAAAGGGAACAACATATGTTGTTATGCGGTTTGACCGATAAAGATCTTTGTAGAATATGTAGGAGCCAATATGGGCATCCAGGTTCCGCTATTGGTTATTGACCAGAGAGATGTCTCGGTCATGTCTACATAGTTCTCGAACCCGTTGATAACCCACAAGTATAGGGGATCGCAACAATTTTCAAGGGTAGATTATTCAACCCAAATTTATTGATTCGACACAAGGGGAGCCAAAGAATATTCTCAAGTATTAGCAGCTGAGTTGTCAATTCAACCACACCTGAAACTTAATATCTGCAGCAAAGTGTTTAGTAGCAAAGTAATATGATAGTGGTAGTAACGGTAACAAAAGTAAAGACAGCAAAAGTAATGTTTTTGGTATTTTTGTAGTGATTGTAACAGTAGCAACGGAAAAGTAAATAAGCGAGAACCAGTATATGGAAAGCTCGTAGGCACCGGATCAGTGATGGATAATTATGCTGGATGCGGTTCGTCATGTAACATGATCATAACATAGGGTGACACAGAACTAGCTCCAATTTATCAATGTAATGTAGGCATGTATTCCGTAAATAGTCATACGTGCTTATGGAAAAGAACTTGCATGACATCTTTTGTCCTACCCTCCCGTGGTAGCGGGGTCCTATTGAAAACTAAGGGATATTAAGGCCTGCTTTTAATAGAGAACCGGAACAAAGCATTAGCATATAGTGAATACATGAACTCCTCAAACTATGGTCATCACCGGGAGTGGTCCCGATTATTGTCACTTCGGGGTTGCCGGATCATAACACATAGTAGGTGACTATAGACTTGCAAGATAGGATCAAGAACTCACATATATTCATGAAAACATAATAGGTTCGGATCTGAAATCATGGCACTCGGGCCCTAGTGACAAGCATTAAGCATAGCAAAAGTCATAGCAACATCAATCTCGTAACATAGTGGATACTAGGGATCAAACCCTAACAAAGCTAACTCGATTACATGATAAATCTCATCCAACCCATCACCGCCCAGCAAGCCTACGATGGAATTACTCACGCACGGCGGTGAGCATCATGAAATTGGTGATGGAGGATGGTTGATGATGACGACGACGATGAATCCCCCTCTCCGGAGTCCCGAACGAACTCCAGATCAGCCCTCCCGAGAGAGATTAGGGCTTGGCGTCAGCTCCGTATCGTAAAACGCGATGATTTCTTCTCTCTGATTTTTTTTCTCCCCGAAAGCCAATATATGGAGTTGGAGTTGGCGTCGGAGGGTCTCCAGGGGGCCCACGAGGTAGGGGGGCGCGCCCAGGAGGGGGGGGGGCGCCCCCACCCTCGTGGACAGGGTGTGGGCCCCCTGGTCTTCATATTTGGCGAGGATTTTGTATTATTTATTCTAAGATATTCCGTGGAGTTTCAGGTCATTCCGAGAACTTTTGTTTTCTGCACATAAAACAACACCATGGCAATTCTGCTGAAAACAGCGTCAGTCCGGGTTAGTTCCATTCAAATCATACAAGTTAGAGTCCAAAACAAGGGCAAAAGTGTTTGGAGAAGTAGATACGACGGAGACGTATCAACTCCCCCAAGCTTAAACCCTTGCTTGCCCTCAAGCAATTCAGTTGACAAACTGAAAGAGAAAAAGAAAAACTTTTGCAAACTCTGTTTGCTCTTGTTGTTGTACTTATGTCAAGCCAGCATTCAGGTTTTCAGCAAAGATCATAACTAACCACATTTGCAATAATTCTCAAGTCTCATGTTTACTCATACCAATAACATAATCAGCTAGCAAGCCATAATAACAAATCTCGGATGACAACACTTTCTCAAAATAATCATAATATGATATAACAAGATGGTATCTCGCTAGCCCTTTATGAGACCGCGAAACATAAATGCAGAGCACCTTCAAAGATCAAGGACTGACTAGACATTGTAATTCATGGTAAAAGAGATCCAATCATAGTCATACCTGATATAAATTAACAATAATGAATGCAAATGACAGCTGTGCTCTCCAGCTAGTGCTTTTTAATAAGAGGGTGATGACTCAACATAAAAGTAAATAGATAGGCCCTTCGCAGAGGGAAGCAAGGATTTGTAGAGGTGCTGAGCTCGGTTTTGAAATAGAGATAAATTATATTTTGAGCGGCATACTTTCATTGTCAACATAACAACTAAGAGATGACGATATCTTCCATGCTAAACAAATTATTGGCGGTTCCCAAACAGAATGGTAAAGTTTATACTCCCCCTCCTCCACAAGCATCAACCCATGGCTTGCTCGAAACAAGGAGTGCCTCCAACATTCAACGGGTCCCAGGAGGAGTTTTGTTTGCAATTATTTTGATTTAGTTTGCATAAAGCATGGGACTGGGCATCCCGGTGACCAGCCATTTTCTCGTGAGTGAGGAGCGGAGTCCACTCCTCTTGAGAATAACCCGCCTAACACGGAAGATAAGGGCAACACTAGTTGATATATGAGCTATTCGAGCATGTAAAACATAATGTTTATTTGAAGGTTTAGAGTTTGGCACATACAAATTTACTTGGAACGGCAGGTAGATACCGCATATAGGAAGGTAAGGTGGACTCATATTGAATAACTTTGGGGTTTAAGGGATTGGATGCACAAGCAGTATTCCCGCTTAGTACAAGTGAAGGCTAGCAAAAGACTGGGAAGCGACCAACTAGAGAGCGACAACAGCCATGAACATGCATTAAAATTAATAAACATTGAATACAAGCATGAGTAGGATATAATCCACCATGAACATAAATATCGTGAAGGCTATGTTGATTTGTTTCAACTACATGCGTGAACATGTGCCAAGTCAAGTCACTTAAATCATTCAAAGGAGGATACCACCCCATCATACCACATCACAACCATTTTAATAACATGTTGGCACGCAAGGTAAACCATTATAACTCGTAGCTAATCAAGCATGGCACAAGCAACTATGATCTCTAATTGTCATTGCAAACATGTTTATTCATAATAAGCTGAATCAAGAACGATGGACTCATCATATTTACAAAAACAAAAGAGGTCGAGTTCATACCAGTTTTTCCCATCTCAGTCAGTCCATCATATATGTCATCATAATTGCCTTTCACTTGCATGACCGAACGGTGTGAATAATAATAAGAGTGCACGTGCATTGGACTAAGCTGGAATCTGCGAGCATTCAATAAACAGGAGAAGACAAGGCAATATGGTCTCTTGGTTAAATCAACAATGATGCATATAAGAGCCACTTCAACAATTTAATCATGGTCTTCTCCTACTGACCCCAAAGAAAAGAAAAGAAATAAAAATTATTTACAGGAAAGCTCCCAACAAGCAAAAAGAAGAACGGGAAATATTTTTGGGTTTTCTTTTTAATTGTTACTACAGCAGGAAAAGTAAACTACTACTAATTTTTTTGGTTTTTCTAAGGTTTATTATGCACACAAGAAGAAAGCAGGAAAAAGAAAATAAACTAGCATGGATAATACAGTGAAAGAGTATGAGCACCGACATCTAGCAATGAGAGTGTGTGAACATAAATTTAATGTCGGTGAGAAATACGTACTCCCCCAAGCTGAGGCTTTTGGCCTAAGTTGGTCTATTGCCAGGGATAGCCTGGCGGATACCCGTAGGTGTAGCTGGGGTCGATCTTACGATGCAGCGGCTATCGCCTCTGAGCTGCGGCGTGGCGTCGAGCCGCCTCCGCTCTCCTCTTGTACTCATCTGCCTCCTCTCTGGTAATAATATATCTCCCTTTTGTCTGAAAATCAAAGAAGGCAGGAGCAGGAAGAGTAACATGGACAACATGCCGTTTGTTAAAGATTAGTCGATACTGGAGAGGTGGTTCAGTCCTCTCAACAAACTGGTGGTAAACCATAGAATCAAAATCTAAGTAAGTAGGGGGTAACTCCATATCACCCTCACGAATGTCTATCTCCAGAAAATTAGCTAAGCAGGTTGCATAAATTCCTCCAAAGAAATCTCCGTTATGTCTATTATGATGCAACCTACAAGCTACAATGGCTCCCATATGATAAGATTGGTCTCCTAACATAGCACTCCTGAGAATGCTGAGATCAGGGACCCACATGTGACATGCTTCATCCTTAGCATTTATGCATCTACCTATGAAGAGAGCAAAATAATGTATAGCAGGAAAGTGAATGCTCCCTATAGTGGCTTGCGTTATATCTCTAGATTCCCCCACAGTTATTCTAGCTAGGAAGTCTCTATATTATGATTTAGGGGGATCCCTGACACTACCCCAAGATGCAAGTTTGCAAGCCAAAGTGAAATCCTCTAAGTCCATGGTATAAGATTTGTCATAAAGGTCAAACATGACTGAAGGAGAATTACGCGAAGATGAAAACTCAAACCTCCCCACAAATGAACTTGTGAGATCACGATACTGGGGGCATTTGTCAGCTTCGAAATCCTCAAGACTAGACTTACGCAGATATGCGTTAAATTCTTCTTTGATTCCCGCTTGATCCATAAAATTTTCCGAAGGCCATTCACAGGGCCTCACAAGAGCGTCTCTTGGTGGTTCCTCGTCAGCATCACGCATTGCAAGCCTGGGGCCTTGCTTCCTTGAAGAACCACCTTGGGACATCTTCCTAAACATATTGTTTTCTCTGAAAATAATTCTGAAATTTTTAGTGACTTCAAACAAAAGTGAACCAACTTCAATAAAACTGATAGCAACTACTCATACAAGTGCACAGAGCATATATCAAGCATTAGAACTACTTGGAACCATATAAATTTGACATGCAAGCTCAAGAACATGGTCACCTATGCAGCACAAATTTGCAAAGAATAAATCACTAGAACAAAAACTAATTGGACCAATGGAGGAGTCACATACCAAGGAACAATCTCCCCAAGCAGTTTTGCGGGAGGTGCTTTGAGCAAGGAGATCGAAAATCACAGCGAAAGTGGCTGGAACACGAGCTTGAGTTGGTTTTTCAGGTTTGTTGAGGCAGAGGAAGAAGATGGGTGCAGGGATAAGTGGAGGAGGGCCACCATGGGCCCATGAGGCAGGGGGGCACTCCCAGGGGGTAGGGCGCGCCCTCCACCCTCATGGGCAGGTGGCAGCTCCCCCCGCGGTAATTTTTGCACTAAAAATCCTCAAATATTCCCGAAAAAATCATATTAAATTGGCATAGCATTCTGAGGACTTTTATTTTCGGGATATTTTTATATTGCACGGATAAGTGGGGAGACGCATGTAAAATACTATTTTACTTTATTTCAACTAAATAACAGAAAATATAAAGAGGGTACAGAAGGTTGTGCTTCTAGTTTCATCCATCTCATGCTCATCAAAAAGAATCCACTAACAAGGTTGATCAAGTGTTGTTAACAAACTCATTCAGATTAACATGAAACCGGAGAAATTTCGAATAACACTATGTTACCTCAACGGGGATATGGACATCCCCAATAATAAGTATATCATATTTCTTCTTGATGAGGGAGAGGAAATTCAAAACCTCCAAATATAATCGATGGAATTTTTCCAATAGAGTTGATACTATGAACTTGAGGTTGTTTTCTCGGAAAGTGTGCCGTATGCTCATTACCATTAACATGAAAAGTGACATTAGCCTTGTTGCAATCAATAACAGCCCCTGCAGTATTAAGGAAAGGTCTTCCAAGAATAATAGACATACTATCATCCTCGGGAATATCAAGAATAACAAAGTCCGTTAAAATAGTAACGTTTGCAACCACAACAGGCACATCCTCACAAATACCGACAGGTATAGCAGTTGATTTATCAGCCATTTGCAAAGATATTTCAGTAGGTGTCAACTTATTCAAGTCAAGTCTACGATATAAAGAGAGAGGCATAACACTAACACCGGCTCCGAGATCACATAAAGCAGTTTTAACATAATTTCTCTTAATGGAGCATGGTATAGTAGGTAATCCTGGATCTCCAAGTTTCTTTGGTATTCCACCCTTAAAAGTATAATTAGCAAGCATGGTGGAAATTTCAGCTTCCGGTATCTTTCTTTTATTTGTAACAATATCCTTCATATATTTAGCATAAGGATTCATTTTGAGCATATCACCAATCGACACGCAAAAAGATGGGTCTAATCATTTCAGCAAAGCGCTCAAAATCCTCATCATCCTTTTTCTTGGATGGTTTGGAGGAAAAGGCATGTGTTTCGAACCCATGGTTCTCTTTCTTTACCATGTTTCCTAGCAACAAAGTCTCTTTTATCATAACGTTGATTCTTTGATTGTGGGTTATCAAGATCAACAGCAGGTTCAACTTCTACTTCATTATCATTACTAGGTTGAGCATCATCATGAACATCATCATTAACATTTTCACTAGGTTCATGTTCATTACCAGATTGTGTTTCAGCATCAGAGATAGAGATATCATTTGGATTATCAGGTGATTCAGCAATAGGTTCACTAGAAGTTTGCAAAGTCCTATCATTTTTCTTTTTCTTCTTTTAGAAGAACTAGGTACATCAATATTATTTCTCTGAGAATCTTGCTCGATTCTCTTAGGGTGGCCTTCAGGATACAAAGGTTCCTGAGTCATTCTACAAGTTCTAGTAGCCATTCTAACAGCATAATCATTTTTCTTACTATTCATTTCATCAAGCACTTCTTTCTGAGCTTTAAGTACTTGCTCTACTTGAGTGGTAACCATAGAAGCATGTTTGCTAACAAGTTTAAGTTCACCTCTAATATTAGCCATATAATCACTCAAGCGTTTAATCATAAAGGTATTATGTTTTAATTGTCTACCAAAATAAGCATTAAAGTCATCTTGCTTAAACATAAAGTTATCAAACTCATCCAAGCAATGACTAGAAATTTTAGTAGGAGGGACTTCAGCTTTATCATATCTATAGAGAGAATTTACCTTTACTACCCGTGTCGGGATATCGGGATCGGAGGTTCTTCAAAGGAATAAAGAATTGAGATCATACACTTCTTCAACAAAGCGGTAGATCAAGACCATGTATTTCTTCAATAGGAGGTAAATTCTTAACATCTTCAGCTTTAATACCTTCTTCTTTCATAGATTTCTTTGCCTCTTGCATATCTTCAGGACTGAGAAATAGAACACCTCTCTTCTTCGGAGTTGGTTTAGGAATAGGCTCAACAATTGGCTCAGGAGCTGGCTCGGGAGTTGGCTCAGGAGGTGCCCAATTATTTTCATTTTTCAACATATTATTCAATAGAATTTGAGCTTCATCCGGTGTTCTTTCCCTGAAAAGAGAACCGGCACAACTATCCAGGTAATCTCTAGAAGCATCAGTTAGTCCATTATAAAAGATATCAAGTATTTCAGGTTTCTTAAGAGGATGATCAGGCAAAGCATTAAGTAACTTGAGAAGCCTAGCCCAAGCTTGTGGGAGACTCTCTTCTTCAATTTGCACGAAGTTGTATATTTCCCTCAAAGCAGCTTGTTTCTTATGAGCAGGGAAATATTTAGCAGAGAAGTAATAAATCATATCCCGGGACTACGCACACAACCAGGATCAAGAGAATTAAACCATATCTTAGCATCACCCTTTAATGAGAACGGAAATATTTTGAGTATATAAAAGTAGCGCGATCTCTCATCATTAGTAAACAGGGCAGCTATATCATTTAACTTAGTAAGATGTGCCACAACAGTTTCAGATTCATAGCCATAAAAAGGATCAGATTCAACCAAAGTAATTATATCAGGATCAACAGATTATTCATAATCCTTATCCGGAACACAGATAGGTGAAGTAGCAAAAGCAGGGTCAGGTCTCATCCTACCTCTAAGAGATTCTTTACTCCATTTAACTAGTAGCCTCTTAAGTTCATATCTATCCTGGCAGGCAAAAATAGCTGCAGAAGATTCCGCATCAAAAAGATAACCCTCAGGAATAGCAGGCATATTTTCATCATGACTTTCATCATTGTATTCAGTTTCAATAATTTCTCTTTCTCTAGACCTAGAAATTTGTTCATTTAGAAATTCACCAAGGGGCACAGTAGTATCAAGCATAGAAGTAGTTTCATCATAAGTATCACGCATAGCAGAAGTGGCATCATCAATAACATGCGACATATCGGAACGAATAGCAGAAGCAGGTTTAGGTGTCGCTAGCTTACTCATAACAGAAGGTGAATCAAGTGTAGAGCTAGATGGAAGTTCCTTACCTCCCCTCGTAGTTGAGGGATAAATTGTTCTCTTAGCGTCTTTCAAGTTCTTCATAGCGTTCGGCAGATATAAATCCCAAGTGACTCAAAGAATAGAGCTATGCTCCCCGACAACGGCGCCAGAAAAGGGTCTTGATAACCCACAAGTATAGGGGATCGCAACAGTTTTCGAGGGTAGAGTATTCAACCCAAATTTATTGATTCGACACAAGGGGAGCCAAAGAATATTCTCAAGTATTAGCAGCTGAGTTTCAATTCAACCACACCTGAAACTTAATATCTGCAGCAAAGTGTTTAGTAGCAAAGTAATATGATAGTGGTAGTAACGGTAACAAAAGTAAAGACAGCAAAAGTAATGTTTTTGGTATTTTTGTAGTGATTGTAACAGTAGCAACGGAAAAGTAAATAAGCGAGAACGAGTATATGGAAAGCTCGTAGGCAAAGGATCAGTGATGGATAATTATGCCGGGTGCAGTTCGTCATGTAACAGTCATAACATAGGGTGACACAGAACTAGCTCCAATTCATCAATGTAATGTAGGCATGTATTCCGTAAATAGTCATACGTGCTTATGGAAAAGAACTTGCATGACATCTTTTGTCCTACCCTCCCGTGGCAGCGGGATCCTATTGGAAACTAAGGGATATTAAGGCCTCCTTTTAATAGAGAACCGGAACAAAGCATTAGCACATAGTGAATACATGAACTCCTCAAACTATGGTCATCACCGGGAGTGGTCCCGATTATTGTCACTTCGGGGTTGCGGATCATAACACACAGTAGGTGACTATAGACTTGCAAGATAGGATCAATAACTCACATATATTCATGAAAACATAATAGGTTCAGATCTGAAATCATGGCACTCGGGCCCTAGTGACAAGCATTAAGCATAGCAAAGTCATAGCAACATCAATCTCAGAACATAGTGGATACTAGGGATCAAACCCTAACAAAGCTAACTCGATTACATGATAAATCTCATCCAACCCATCACCGTCCAGCAAGCCTATGATGAAATTACTCACGCACCGCGGTGAGCATCATGAAATTGGTGACGGAGGATGGTTGATGATGATGACGGCGACGGATTCCCCTCTCCGGAGCCGCGAACGGACTCCAGATCAGCCCTCCCGAGAGAGATTAGGGCTTGGCGGCGGTTCCGTATCGTAAAACGCGATGAATCCTTCTCTCTGATTTATTTCTCCCCGAAAGCCAATATATGGAGTTGGAGTTGGCGTCGGAGGGTCTCTATGGGGCCCACGAGGTAGGGGCGCCCAGGGAGGCGCCCACCCTCGTGGATAGGTGTGGGCCCCCTGGTCTTCATCTTTGGCGAGGATTTTTTATTATTTATTCTAAGATATTCCGTGGAGTTTCAAGTCATTCCAAGAACTTTTGTTTTCTGCACATAAAACAACACCATGGCAATTCTGCTGAAAACAGCGTCAGTCCGTGTTAGTTCCATTCAAATCATACAAGTTAGAGTCCAAAACAAGGGCAAAAGTGTTTGGAAAAGTAGATATGACGGAGACGTATCACCCATAGGGTCCGCAGGCTTAACGTTCGTTGACGATATAGTATTATATGAATTATGTATGTTGGTAACTGAATGTTGTTCGGAGTCCTGGATGAGATCACGGACATGACGAGGAGCTCCGGAATGGCCCGAAGATAAAGTTTGATATATGGGATAATAGTGTTTGATCTCCGGAAGGGTTCCGGAATTCACCGGAAGGGGTTCCGGATGTTTCCCGAAATGTTTGGGTACGAGAACACGTTATTTGGGCCAAAGGGGAAAGCCAACGATGCTTTTGGAAAGTGCAAAAAGAAATTTTGTGGAGACCAGATGCTAGACGCCAGGAACCCTGGCGTCTAGGGGGTAGACGCCAGAACCTGGCGTCTAGCCCCGAGTCCGTGGTAGGACTCTTGCCTTCGGGCAAAACCGACTTTGAGGAGGCTTTTACTCCAAGTTTCGACCCCAAGGCTCAACATATAAATAGAGGGCAGGGCTAGCACCAAAGACACATCAAAACACCAAGCCATGTGCCGCAACCCGTCCCCTCTAGTTTATCCTCCGTCATAGTTTCCGTAGTGCTTAGGCGAAGCCTCGTGGAGATTGTTCTTCACCAACACCGTCACCATGCCGTCGTGCTGCCGGAACTCATCTACTACTTCGCCCGTCTTGCTGGATCGAGAAGGCGAGGACGTCATCGAGCTGAACGTGTGCAGAACTCGGAGGTGCCATGCGTTCGGTACTTGGATCGATCGGATCGTGAAGACGTATGACTACATCAACCGCGTTGATAAACGCTTCCGCTTAGAGATCTTCAAGGGTATGAAGATACACTCCCCCTCTCGTTGCTATGCATCACCATGATCTTGTGTGTGCGTAGGAATTTTTTTGAAATTACTACGTTCCCCAACAGTGGCATCCGAGCCAGGTTTTATGCCTAGATGTTATATGCACGAGTAGAACCCAAGTGAGTGGTGGGCGATACAAGTCATACTGCTTACCAGCATGTCATACTTTGATTCAGCGGTATTGTTGGATGAAGCGGCCCGGACCGACATTACGCGTACGCTTACGCGAGACTAGTTCTACATACGTGCTTTGCACACAGGTGGCTGGCGGGTGTCAGTTTCTCCAACTTTAGTTGAACCGAGTGTGGCTACGCCCGGTCCTTGCGAAGGTTAAAACAACACTAACTTGACGAACTATCGTTGTGGTTTTGATGCGTAGGTAAGAACGGTTCTTGCTCAGCCCGTAGCAGCCACGTAAAATTTGCAACAACAAAGTAGAGGACGTCTAAATTGTTTTTGCAGGGCATGTTGTGATGTGATATGGTCAAGACGTGATGCTATATTTTATTGTATGAGATGATCATGTTTTGTAACCGAAGTTATCGGCAACTGGCAGGAGCCATATGGTTGTCGCTTTATTGTATGAAATGCAAGCGCCCTGTAATTGCTTTACTTTATCACTAAGCGGTAGCGATAGTCGTAGAAGCAATAGATGGTGAAACGACAACGATGCTACGATGGAGATCAAGGTGTCGCGCCGGTGATGATTGTGATCACGATGGTGCTTCGGAGATGGAGATCACAAGCACAAGATGATGATGGCCATATCATATCACTTGTATTGATTGCATGTGATGTTTATCCTTTATGCATCTTATCTTGCTTTGATTGATGGTAGCATTATAAGATGATCACGCACTAATTATCAAGAAGTGTTCTCCCTGAGTATGCACCGTTGCGAAAGTTCTTCGTGCTGAGACGCCACGTGATGATCGGGTGTGATAGGCTCTACATTCAAATACAACGGGTGCAAAACAGTTGCACACGCGGAATACTCAGGTTAAACTTGACGAGCCTAGCATATACAGATATGGCCTCGGAACACGGAGACCGAAAGGTCGAACGTGAATCATATAGTAGATATGATCAACATAGTGATGTTCACCATTGAAAACTACTCCATCACACGTGATGATCGGACATAGTTTAGTATATTTGGATCACGTGATCACTTAGATGACTAGAGAGATGTCTGTCTAAGTGGGAGTTCTTTAGTAATATGATTAATTGAACTTAAATTTATCATGAACTTAGTACCTGATAGTATTTTGCTTGTCTATGTTTGTTGTAGATAGATGGCTCGTCTTTGTTGTTCCGTTGAATTTTAATGCGTTCCTTGAGAAAGCTAAGTTGAAAGATGATGGTAGAAATTACACGGACTGGGTCCATAACTTGAGGATTATCCTCATTGCTGCACAGAAGAATTATGTCCTGGAAGCACCGCTGGGTGCCGTGCCTTTGCAATGCAACTGACGACGTTAAGAACGTCTGGCAGAGCAAAGCTGATGACTACTCGATAGTTCAGTGTGCCATGCTTTACGGCTTAGAAACGGGACTTCAACGACGTTTTGAACGTAATGGAGCATATGAGATGTTCCAGGAGTTGAAGTTAATATTTCAAGGAAATCCCCGGATTGAGAGATATGAAGTCTCCAATAAGTTCTGTAACTGCAAGATGGAGGAGAATAGTTCACAAGGAACATATACTCAAAATGTCCGGGTATAATAATCACTTGATTCAACTGGGAGTTAATCTTCACGATGATAGTGTCACCGATGTAATTCTTCAATCACCGCCACAAAGCTTCAAGAGCTTCGTGATGAACTATAATATGCAAGGGATGGACTAGACTATTCCCGAGCTCTTCGCAATGCTAAAGGCTGCGGAGGTAGAAATCAAGAAGGAGCATCAAGTGTTGATGGTCAACAAGACCACCAGTTTTAAGAAAAAGGGTAAAGGGAAGAAGAAGGGGAACTTCAAGAAGAACAGCAAACAAGTTGCTGCTCAAGAGAAGAAACCCAAATCTGGACCTAAGCCTGAGACTGAGTGCTTCTACTGCAAAATGACCGTCATGGAAGCGGAAGTACCCCAAGTATTTGGCGGTTAAGAAGGATGGCAAGGTGAACAAAGGTATATGTGATATACATGTTATTGATGTGTACCTTACTAATGCTCACAGTAGCACCTGGGTATTTGATACTGGTTCTGTTGCTAAATATTTGCAACTCGAAACAGGGACTACGGATTAAGCGAAGATTGGCTAAGGACGAGGTGACGATGCGCGTGGGAAATGGTTCCAAAGTCGATGTGATCGCAGTCGGCACGCTACCTCTACATCTACCTTCGGGATTAGTTTTAGACCTGAATAATTGTTATTTGGTGCCAGCGTTAAGCATGAACATTATATCTGGATCTTGTTTGATGCGAGACGGTTATTAATTTAAATCTGAGAATAATGGTTGTTCTATTTATACGAGTAATATCTTTTATGGTCATGCACCCTTGAAGAGTGGTCTATTTTTATTAAATCTCGATAGTAGTGATACACATATTAATAATGTTGAAACCAAAAGATGTAGAGTTGATAATGATAGTGCAACTTATTTGTGGCACTGCCGTTTGGGTCATATTGGTGTAAAGCGCATGAAGAAACTCCATACTGATGGACTTCTGGAATCACTTGATTATGAATCACTTGGTACTTGCGAACCGTGCCTCATGGGCAAGATGACTAAAACGCCGTTCTCCGAAACTATGGAGCGAGCAACTGATTTGTTGGAAATCATACATACTGATGTGTGTGGTCCAATGAATGTTGAGGCTCATGGAATATCGTTATTTTCTCACCTTCACAGATGATTTGAGCAAGATATGGGTATATCTACTTAATGAAACACAAGTCTGAATAATTTGAAAAGTTCAAAGAATTTCAGAGTGAAGTGGAAAATCATCGTAACAAGAAAATAAAGTTTCTACGGTCTGATCGTGGAGGAGAATATTTGAGTTACGAGTTTGGTTTACATTTGAAACAATGCGGAATAGTTTCACAACTCACGCCACCTGGAACACCACAGTGTAATGGTGTGTCCGAACGTCGTAATCGTACTTTACTAGATATGGTGCGATCTATGATGTCTCTTACTGATTTACCGCTACCGTTTTGGGGTTATGCTTTAGAGACGACCGCATTCACGTTAAATAGGGCACCATCAAAATCCGTTGAGACGACGCCTTATGAACTGTGGTTTGGCAAGAAACCAAAGTTGTCGTTTCTTAAAGTTTGGGGCTGCGATGCTTATGTGAAGAAACTTCAACCAGATAAGCTCGAACCCAAATCGGAAAAATGTGTCTTCATAGGATACCCAAAAGAGACTATTGGGTACACCTTCTATCACAAATCTGAAGGCAAGAATTTTGTTGCTAAATTCGGATCCTTTCTAGAGAAGGAGTTTCTCTCGAAAGAAGTGAGTGGGAGGAAAGTAGAACTTGATGAGGTAACTGTACCTACTCCCTTATTGGAAAGTAGTTCATCACATGAAACGGTTCCTGTGACGACTACACCAATCAGTGAGGAAGCTGATGATATTGATCATGAAACTTCAGATCAAGTTACTACTGAACCTCGTAGGTCAACCAGAGTAAGATCCGCACCAGAGTGGTACGGTAATCCTATTCTGGAAGTCATGTTACTTGACCATGGCGAACCTACGAACTATGAGGAAGCGATGATGAGCCCAGATTCCGCAAAATGGCTTGAGGCCATGAAATCTGAGATGGGATCCATGTATGAGAACAAAGTATGGACTTTGGTTGACTTGCCCGATGATCGGCAAGCCATCGAGAATAAATGGATCTTCAAGAAGAAGACTAACGCTGATGGTAATGTAACTGTCTACAAAGCTCGACTTGTTGCGAAAGGTTTTCGACAAGTTCAAGGAGTTGACTACGATGAGACTTTCTCACCCGTAGCGATTCTTAAGTCTGTCCGAATCATGTTAGCAATTGCCGCATTTTATGATTATGAAATATGGCAAATGGATGTCGAATGGATTTCTGGAAGAAGAGTTGTATATGATGCAACCGGAAGCTTTTGTCGATCCAAAAGGTGGCTAACAAAGTGTGCAAGCTCCAGCGATCCATTTATGGACTCGTGCAAGCCTCTCAGAGTTGGAATAAACGCTTTGATAGTGTGATCAAAGGATATGGTTTTATACAGACTTTTGGAGAAGCCTGTATTTACAGGAAAGTGAGTGGGAGCTATGTAGCATTTCTGATATTATATGTAGACGACATATTGTTAATTGGAAATGATATAGAATTTCTGGATAGCATAAAGGGATACTTGAATAAAAGTTTTTCGATGGAAGACCTCGGTGAAGCTGCTTACATATTGGGCATCAAGATCTATAGAGATAGATCAAGACGCTTAATTGGACTTTCACAAAGCACATACCTTGATAAAGTTTTGAAAAAGTTCAAAATGGATCAGGCAAAGAAAGGGTTCTTGCCTGTATTACAAGGTGTGAAGTTGAGTCAGACTCAATGCCCGACCACAGCAGAAGATAGAGAGAAAATGAAAGATGTTCCCTATGCTTTAGCCATAGGATCTATCATGTATGCAATGATGTGTACCAGTCCTGATGTATGCTTAGCAATAAGTTTAGCAGGGAGGTACCAAAGTAATCCAGGAGTGGATCACTGGACAGTGGTCAAGAACATCCTGAAATACCTGAAAAGGACTAAGGATATGTTTCTCGTTTATGGAGGTGACAAAGAGCTAGTCGTAAATGGTTACGTCGATGCAAGCTTTGACACTGATCCGGACGATTCTAAATCACAAACCTGATACGTATTTATATTGAACGGTGGAGCTGTCGATTCTGATTCTAAACAAAGCGTCGTGGCGGGATCTACATGCGAAGCGGAGTACATAGCTGCTTCGGAAGCAGCAAATGAAGGAGTCTGGATGAAGGAGTTCATTTTTGATCTAGGTGTCATACCTAGTGCATCGGGACCAATGAAGATCTTCTGTGACAATACTGGTGCAATTGCCTTGTCAAAGGAATCCAGATTTCACAAGAGGACCAAGCACATAAAGAGACGCTTCAATTCCATCCGGGACCAAGTCCAGGTGGGACACATAGAGATTTGCAAGATACATACGGATCTGAATGTTGCAGATCCATTGACTAAGCCTCTTCCACGAGCAAAACATGATCAGCACCAAGGCTCCATGGGTGTTAGAATCATTATTGTGTAATCTAGATTATTGACTCTAGTGCAAGTGGGAGACTGAAGGAAATATGCCCTAGAGGAAATAATAAAGTTATTATTTATTTCCTTATATCATGATAAATGTTTATTATTCATGCTAGAATTGTATTAACCGAAAACATAATACATGTGTGAATACATAGACAAACTTACACTACTAGGGAAAAGGCTAGCAGCAGCGCGGGTTTTAGGTGTATCAGTAGTGCGGGGTGGGGCGCTACTAATAAGGCGCTACAGCTAACATATAGCAGTAGCGCATGGTCACCGGCGCTACTGCTACACGAGTGTAGCAGCAGCGCGGTTATCGAGCACGCCATCGCTAGTAGCTCTAAGCGCCTTTGCAGCAACGCCATCGCTATAGCGGCGCTGCTGCTAACTTCTATACACTCGCCATCGCTAATTTAATGTGTTCTTTGTTTTTTTTGGGCATATTTGTTTTGTATTTGAACAGGCTTTATAGAAGAATCTTTAGCACATAGAAATGTCATCATGATACACATACAAATGCTGCGAGACCACGAATATAATCATAGCATATACATACAAATAGTCTCATCATAATCATCATCCAACACAAAGTGGTCTCTCGTCATCATCTCGAAAATAGCGATACAAGTCCTTGATTACTTGCAAATACATCGTCATCCATCTAAACAATGGTATACGCGAGAAGAGCTATCACTTTGAGTACATGAGTTCGTATCCTCTCTCGCATTAGCGTGAACCTAAACTAACTACTGCCTATCGCTCGAAACCGGAAACCGGCAACACCTGGGCACGACACTCCGCCACTCATCGATATATATACTCCTGGTGTAGCACTTCTTCACCATCGATGATCTATGCACCTGCATCGTCACATGAGTCGATGATATGCAACATATATAGTTGAGCAATGTAAAGAGACAGACTTGACAAAAATAGAAACAACATATCATAAGCATAAATAACAAAGTTCATCATACCCAAAATGCCCTAACTAGAGTGATCTTCGCTAGTCGAGGAGGAGGACGGTTTAATTACATCACAAATAAAGTTTCACTGCGCATAACTCAAAGTTTTTTCATACGGAAAGTATGGACTAAACAGACACATTGTCATATATCGACAATCACTCCAACATGCCGTGCCATCCATCGAGGTCAGGGAGATAGTCCCCGAGCTTAGTGAAAGGCTTCATGTCGAGACACTGAGAGGCTATCCATGTTCGGACGTCTTCCCGTGACATTTGTTCTTCTCCGTAGAACATCCCTATTTTTCCGACGACCTCTTTCATGATGATTTGGGCAAGTTCGCGCTGGATGTTATAGAACTCAGCTCGAAGTCGATGATCCTCGATATCTCCTATGTCCTTTGCCCATTGCAGAATATGGGCATCTCAGATCTAGGTGACATTTGAAGGTTCTGGTGATCCCGTCTGTACTCCAGCATGTGGTGTAGGACATAGAATCCATCATTAAGAGAATCGCTCGGTTGCTGGATGCAGCAGAAGTCGGTCTTATGGCCGAAGGCGGCCCCGCCGCCTTCTTCTTCTTGTCCCTAACCTCTCCACCCCTTGCTTGGTAGTAAAACATAGCATCATCAAGAACATCTTTGATGTGGGTGTAATCCTTTTTGTGAATGTTCTTCGACGAGTCCAAGTAAAGAGCGTGGGAGAATCGGGGTAGAGGATGATGAGGACGGGCGCTACCTTGGCCAAGCAAAATAAGTACACCTCAAATTAATTAGCCTCCACCGTGAAAATGAATTATTGAAATCGAAGGAAGGATAGCAGCGCGGATGACTTACACGGGATGATAAGGCACGAGAATTGCCTCCTTGTCCTTATTGGCGAGCATGAACCGACGATGTAATCCCTCGGCGTATTCACGCTGCTCGCATGCACTCCCAAGAAGCTCGTGCATGTAGTACGGGTCAGCGACACAGATATGACGTATCTGCTCAACCCCAATGATGTAGTTCATGTGCAAGGCATAAAGGCGGACACACGTAAAATCCAGCTTCTTCACGTGAAACATGTCGAATATGTACTCGAATCGGCGGAAGAACTTATCCGCAGGGAAGCTGTCGACTTACGACATTTGCCGCGGAACGTTAACCACGTAGAGTGGGTATCCTGGATCTTTCGAGGCGATGAGGCATTTCTCTACCCGCAGCACATCGTCATGAAGTCTCCTTAGATCGCCGAATCTGGCCCGTAGCGCTGTTGCAGGTAGGATTGGTTGACCGGGGATATGCCATTTATCCGCATCGGGGATATCTATACGGTCCTGAAGCCGAGGCTGCTAGATCATAGAATCAGCTTTTTTGCCTTTCCTCGCTCTCTTCCTAGACTTCTTTACTACCGGAAGGTCGTAAATAATACGTTGAGACGGTAATTCAGGCACCGACTCATGACGCTCAAACCCTGAGGAGGCGCCAGTATAGACATACTGTTCAGCGCCATCGTCATCCTCGTCCTCATCCATGGAGACGTCATCAGCGACTAATGGAGCCTCCTCCTTACCCCGTCCGCTATCACCCAACCCGACACCCGACGCTAATTGGGTAGGTGGGGTGTTGATGTTCATACCTTGCTGAGGCTGCGTGCTCGTGGGTGTGCTCGGCCGCCTCCGCACGGGCGCAGACTCTTTGGCCACAACAGGACCCACCCATTGCAACAATCACCAAGCCGCGCGGTGTCTCCTCGTCATCCTCCGGTAGTGTTGGAGGAGGCAAATTCTCGTGGCCCGGTTCGACATCGCCATGGAAACCTTGAAGACGCTCGGGGATTGGCGGCTGTGGAACAATGGTTCCTTCGACTTCATTATCGCCGCTTTCCCACGACCACCTTCTGGTCGCCGATGGTGTACAATATGGTGCACGGGGTTTCGTCGGCCTGCAAAGAAAAGTCTGCGACGTGAGACATCCGGAAGGCAACGAAAACGGGAGATTATACATTTATATTGAAGGGGGCCGGTGTGACAGATACCGTGAGGGTGTCAAGCTCAGCCAAAGACGAAGCACCGCCGAGCACGTCCGGTGCGGGAGCCGGTGCGGGAGCAGGTGCGGGAGCAGGTGCGGGAGCCGGTGCGGGAGCAGGTGCTCCCAAGAAGTCAGCAAGGGGAAAGTCCTCTGCATTTTTTTCTGGATTTTTCCTTGTCCAAGTGATAACGCCCGTCACCAAGGAAGTAGACAAATCTGCAACCACCTGTTTTGTGGCAGCTACCGCTGCTATGACTATGCGAGATGATTTCTTCTCAACCGCAATCTCAACCTTCTTGTCGATGTTTTCTTCAGTTAACCTCCGTCTTTACTTTCTCTCCTCCGTGGTCTCACGGTAGTACTTCTTCCACGTGGCGCCGTCTCACTAGTGCAGAACCGGGCAATAGCACCGGTTCGTAACGCCCTTTAGTGCCGGGTCCACAACCGGCACTAAAGTGTGGTCAGTAAAGGCCCCCCCCTTTAGTACCGGTTCAGCACGAACCGGTGCTAAAGGCCAACCACGTGGCACGAGGCAGCTCCGGTGGCAGGGAGCCCTTTAGTACCGGTTGGTAAGACCAACCGGTACTATAAGGTTTGGGGGGTTTTTAGTTTTATGATTTCTTTTTCATTTAATTTTGTGTTTCCATTTTAATTCTTTTTCGTGTGCTGGTATTTAACGATACTACACAAATATATATATATATATATATATATATATATATATATATATATATATATATATATATATATAAAAATAGAATTTCTAGTAGAACCAATCATGCATATATATATATCATCAAAGTCTCACAAACCACCCTATTAATTAATTCACACATACACACATGTATAGCTATATACAATTTCTCCTACATATGCATGTTGCCTTTGGAGCCAGTGACATTAGCCTAATTGGTGCCTTCGGAGCACGATGACAATTGGAAGTGGTTTTCATGGGGGTGGTAGCGGGTAATAGTATTCTCCCTTCGGATTTATGACCTGGTCGAGCAAAAATCCCGCTATTTCCTCTTGAAGTGCTTCTACGCGCTCCGTTTCTAGGAGCTTGTCCCGCACCTCTGTGAGCTGTTAAGAAGGAAATCAATATGCATGTGCGTTAGTTGTGTGACTAGATATCGATAATGGTGTAAAAATTGTGAATAGTGTTCTGACAAGCGTACCCATTCCTGTCTTTGAGATCTGCTCCTTTCGGACGCCATCATGCGAATGTTCTCGCAAACGCAGAATGCACAGATCAGTCCCTGCGCTTTCTTTGGAGGGCCTTTACGAGAATGGAATTTGATCAGATAATAATTAATCAAGCATGATAATTAAAGAGATGACAGCTAGCTAGCTAGCTAGTACTACATAAATACTTACCATGGGTCGAAACCATTTAAGCTTAATATTCCAATCGCCTACCCTGACGCTGATTAACATTGCCCAAGCCCTGCCGCCGACAAAGAAAATGAATAAAGGGGTTATTAAATAGTTCTTATCATGTAATGACGAACTAAATAGGAGTAGATATATTGTTAATAATGATTGAAATTACCTATTGACTATCCCAAACAAGATGTTATAGTCAGTATTTGCTTTGAGTAGTGAGTCCAGTTTTCAACTGTTCCGGCGTCAACTTTAATGATACACAAGATCCAGTGAAATCTGCATGCACACACGTTTGCATGTCTTAATTAAGTGGGCATATGTAAGCAAAAACATGTAGCTAGCTAGTAGGCAAAAGCAGAGAATTTGTAGTACAAGACAAAGGTGACTCACTTTGGAAGTTGTAAGGAAGTAGTATATCTTCATTGTATTTGAGGCGGTTCAAGAACTCTAGCATGTTGTCCTCTACGGCCTTTTGATGATGTGGATTTATTTTCCGTGTGTATTCATTAACGGTGTTTGGGTCAATGAACCCAATGCCAAAGCGTCCACCTTTTCTCATTTCATACATCTTCATCCTACATAATACCACAGAAAAGAATATAGTGAGGATAATTAAAGGTAATGATTGATCAAAAGGATCACTACAGCTAGCTTGAGACTTAAATTACAGAAAGAAATCACTTACGCACAATAGCAATCCATTTATAGATTTGTCGAGTGCGTCTTGATTGTATAACTGAAACAGTTCGAGAATACTCAACGGACAGAGCTTTCTCATGGAAGTAATGCTCCTCCTTGACATTCACCATGAGGGACAATCGATTGGAAATCTTGGTAATGTTCATGTACCATTGATGCAATTCATACATTCTCGTTGGGAGGTTCTTGACCTTGTCCGGCTTGACCAAAGGTTGGCCCGGACATATTTCCGCTTTTATTTCATCCTCTGTAAGCACATGCATGGGCTCGATCTCGAGGAGTTGTCCAACAGTGATGTTGAGAACTTCAGCCTGCATTATATGGTCCTTGGTTATTACCACATTGCCCACCTCAGAACGTAAACTGTTTGCCCACAATAATATTGGGCGCAGCGTCTTTATCACGTGTTGTTGGCATAACAATGTTTAGGGATCGATTGCGCCGCTGTTCTCCCAGCTGGGAATGGTTTTCCGCATTTTTCTACAGCTGCTTGTTGTTTGCTCGATCCCGAGCTCGCCTCCTTACGTAGACGTGCTCGATTTAACTTCCTAATGTGGCGCTCATAGTCTGTGTCAACAGGCTTGGGAGCTAGTGGTTGAGCCATACGCATGAAGTGGTCAATCGTTTCCTTAGGCACTTCCTCCCTTGGTGGCGGTTGCGGTTTCGGTGCAAAATGGGCTTCCACCTGGGCCTTCGATATGGCTGCGTTTTCCTCCTCAGACCTGTCATAAGGCCTCTGCGGAAGAGGCGTGAGGCTTAGACCATATTTATATCACTTGCCTTCGCCTGTACTTCCTGTACTACCTCGACTCGTACCGCTACGCACCAAAGCTGCGAGGTGTCTCTTCTACGATTGATGAGGCGGCGGAGACGGCTGACGGGGCTGAGTTGGACGAGGAGGAGTGGCCTGAAGCTGTGCCGGACTTGGAGGAGGAGTGGCCTGAGGTTGTGCCGGACTTGGAGGAGGAGTGGACGTCTGACGCTGTGGCGGACGTGGAGGAGGAGGAGTGGCCTGACACTTTGCCGGACTTGGAGGAGGAGTGGTGAGGTTGTGCCGGACTTGGAGGAGGAGTGGACGTCTGACGCTGTGGCGGACTTGGAGGAGGAGGAGTGGCCTGACACTTTGCCGGACTTGGAGGAGGAGTGGCCTGACACTTTGCTGGACTTGGTGGACTTGCAGGAGCGGGAGTCTGCTGACTCGGTGGCGGACTTCGACGAGGAGTCGGCTGATGCGGTGTCGGTGGCCTTCGAAAGATGATGCAATCCTTTTTCCATAGGATGACACGATGTTTGGCCTCTTCCGAGAAAGCGCTCGTCGTCACCTCCGTGAATGTCAAGCTCTAGGTCCGAATATGGGTCCACCACCTCATCAACCAAGACACGAGCATAGCTCTACCGGAATCGGGTTGCAATGGAAGGTTGCCTTTGGGGATTTGTAAAAGCAACGACGTCCGCCACCTTCATGGATATGTTCTTCATTTTGACGTGTAGCTCAGAAGTTAGTGTTATCCGTGATGTCATCCACGGGTATCTATCCAGCATTGCGTCTCGGGGCGGAATCCACGCTGCTTCTCGGCATGGATGGGGCGGTGCTATCCAATGCTGGATCAGCCGCTAGTCTGCCGCAGCCGCCGAGACCCTCTTTGCTGGCTAAGTGAGTCGATCTGCTCCTCGCTACCGCTGGAATTTGACCGCCAATTCCGCTTGACTTGCTTCTAGTCCTTGAAGGCGTTCATAGTCCCGCTTCCTCTGCTCCTCCTCCATCTTCCTCTTCTTCTACTCCGCAATCTTCTTTCTCGCTGGTTACGTAGTCGTTGTTCCAGTCAAAACCCCTCATACCACGGAATAGCGCCCTTGCCTCATGTTCTTCCCCAGTGTTCAGGATTTCCCAGGGCACGCGTAAGCTCGTCGTTCTCTCTGTTGGGCTGGAACACCCCCGATCGTGCCTCTTCTATTGCAACAAGTATCGCATCGTCGGCTCCCTTCAGACTTGCCCTCGTCGAAACATTGCCTGTCTCTGGGTCCAACTCCCCCCCCCCATGCGCATAGAACCAAGTCCAGCACCTGGGGGGCCAGCTCTTAGTAACCGGAGTGACACCTGCATCCTCCATCTCTTTCTCAGACTTATCCCACTTAGGCATTGCCACCGCATAGCCACCTGGCCCCAGCTTATGAAACTTATCCTTTTTTCGGCATTCTTCTTTTTATTCTCGACCGTTCCTTAGCTAATTCCGAATCCTTGAATTTCACGAAATCGTCCCAATGAGCACGTTGGTTCTCTAGTGTTCCCTCGAATCGGAGTCTTCCTTCCTCCCTTGACGCATTTGTCCCATTCACGATTCTTGTGGTTCTTGAATGCAACAGCCATCTTCCTAAGAGCAGCGTCCTTGACTTTCTGCACATCTGCTTCTGTGAAATGATCTGGCAGGGTGTAATGTTCCATGAGAGTATCCCAAAGCAGTTCTTTTTGTCTTTTGTCGACAAAAGTAACATCTGGACGTGGAGCAGCGTCCTTTTTGTCTTTTTGTCTTTTGTCTTTTGCTGGCTCTCTCCATTCTTGAAGGGAGATCGGAGTTGGTCCTTCACAACAACTCCGCGACCGATTTAACGAACTTGTCCACAATCTTCTTAGGCGCTAATGGTTCGCCATTAGGTCTGATTGCCTCGATATTGTACTTTTACGCCTCCTTCAACTTTTTGTTCGGGCCTTGTTTCGTCTTTTTGCACGAAGATTTGCTCGATCCGGATGGCTGAAAGAACAAAGATCGATTCGTTAATATATCTTCAAGTCATTTAAAACATGTGATGATCACCAGATGCCTGCTTATATAAATATATATACCTCGCCGGTCTTTGTTGTTTCAAGATCAACATTTTCTTCGTCATCATCATAATCATAGTTCATAACTTCATCAATTCGGTCGTCGCGATCGAATATCATATCACCCTCTCCGGTGTTGTTTAGAAATTCGGAGCCGTCATAATCTTCTTCATTCTGATCATCATCTGGCCCGTTAGGATGGCGTATCATATCGAACATGGCATGTTCTCCCTCTCTACCGGTATTGTCCGCCATAGCTTCTATTTAACTAATCCAAAAGAAATATAAAACAATTTAGTATTCAAATTACATCGTCTCGAATAATAGATATAATCTTGAATACATCGTCTCGAATAATAGATATAATCTCGAAAACAGCGTCTCGAATAATAGATATAATCTCGAATACATCGTCTCGAATAATAGATATAATCTCGAATACATCACTATCTAGGTAGCTAATAAAGATCGAATTCTACTGAAGAATCTAGGACACTCATGGTTCTGCGGGCGCGGGCTGTGGACACCCAAAGAGAAGGAACCCTCACAGGATCATAGCTGAAGTGAGATCCTCAAGAAACTGCCAGTATTGGAGAACCTGCCGCCTCTAATGCAACCATGTAGCGATGGACGTGCTCGTCCTCCTCCCTGACACGGCGACGTACCACCTCCGGCGGGGCCGGCTCCCTCCGCACTGAAACTGGCCCACGCGAACGCCACCAAACGAGATCAGGGTCGACGAAGGTACCCGGGGCCAGGTTCCTCATCAAGCGGCGCGCCCCTCCAGGCAGCACCTCCCAGTGCCAGCCCGGCGGAGCCCAGTCCCGGACATGGGTCAGCCGGACATCATCGCGGACATGTCGACGGTGAGGATGCGGGCCGGGCATCGTCGAGAACAAATACTAGCTATATGCCCGCAAAAAGTAACATTTTTTTAATGATTGGATTTTGATAACTAAAATTTCTAACATTTCTATATAACACTAATTATGCTATCATTGCATATGTAAAAATTCTATATGCTATTTCATACTAATTAAGCATCTAACACTAAAAACAGAAAAAACAACTTCTATACATCCATTAAAAAACAGAGAAACAACATTATATAAAAAAATTCCATACTAATTAAACACTAATTATATCCATCAAACATGCATTCATACATATATACTAGTGAAAAAATAATAATCTAAAAATCTAAACTAATTAAACATACAAAATACGTATATACTAATATATACATGCATTCATACATATATACGTGTGTGTGTGTGTGTTCATCATGCTTGTGTGTGTGTATGGGCTCGGGGAGGGGCGACGCCATGGTGGCCTGGGCGAGGAGAGGGGTTAGAGAGGGGAGAGCTCACAGCGGGCGATGGCGACGGCAGGCGACGGCCGGGGCAGCGACGGGCCGGGCATGACGCTGGGACAGCGACACGGGACGGTGCGACGGGACGGGCCAGGCGAAGGAGACGAGGGCGGCGACGGGACGGGGGGCGATGGCGACGGGTCTGGGCGGCGAAGGAGACGAGGGCGGCGACGGGACGGGCGGCGATGGGGACGGGCGGCGACGGGACGGGGCGGCGTGACGGTGTCGATCGATCGGGCGAAGGCGGTGCTTCAATGGGGAAACAGAGGAAGAAACAGAGGAGACTGAATTTTTTGAAGTGTTGTATATATAGAAGGCATTTTAGTACCGTTGGAGCCACCAACCGGTACTAAAGGTCTGTTTTGGCCAGCCCAAGCGGCAGGAAGCGACCCCTTTAGTACCGGGTGGTGGCACAAACCGGTACTAAAGGCCCCCTTTAGTACCGTTTGTGCCACGACCGGTACTAAAGGGGTGCACAAGCAGGTGCGGTGCGGCAAGTTTAGTCCCACCTCGCTAGCCGAGGGGTGACCGCACTGGTTTATAACCCCCGTGCGGTCGCTCTCTCGAGCTCCTCTCCAAAGAAGGCCTACTGGGCCTACGTGTTCTTTGCTGCCCTGTGGGCCCACTTGGCCTTTGCGGGCCTGTATCCTGGCCCAACAACAGGTTGGGTTTCTAGTCGTATTGAGGCCGCTCTGGCCTAGTAGGCGGGCTTTTTTTTGCTTTATTTATTTTTGTGTTGTTTTTTTTGTGTATTAGAGTTTCTTTGTGAATATTTTTGCTTTAGGTACAAAAATTTACAAACTTTCTGTTAGTGCCCGTAGTTTTCAAATTTGAATAGTTTAAATTTTGAATTATTTGAAATTAGTGTGAATCACTAGTTTGTGAATAATTTAACTTTAAAAATCAGTAAAGGAATGAAAGAATTTGTTTGTACATAAAATTTCTTCGCGTTTCAAATGCCAAAACACATAACTACCCTAACTATTACAGAGATTCCCCTCTGGGTGTGAAACATGTAAGAAAGTGATGATAGTGAAGCCGATCCCATCCCAGATCTTTGGGTGTGAAACTTTTTCTTCGCTTGTGTCCCTTTGCGCCGTAACCATGGAAAATCTTCATCATTTAACGGGATGCTCAGGTCAATATTCACTGTGAATGGAGCAATTTCATCAAACTTTTCATAATCTTCTAACTTGTTTGTCTTGTCATTCACTCCCACGATGTTTCTCTTCCCAGAAGGAACTATGTGCCTCTTTGGCTCATCGTACGATGCATTTGCTTCCTTATCTTTTCTTTTTCTTGGCTTGGTAGACATGTCCTTCACATAGAAAACCTGTGCCACATCATTGGCTAGGACGAATGGTTCGTCTGCATACACGCAAGATTGTTGAGATCCACTGTTGTCATTCCAGATCATGGGTCTTTTGTTACCCCGCCTCGTGTCATATTGACCCATTTGCACCGAAACAAAGAGACCTTTAAACCACGTCGATAGTCAAGTCCCATATGTCCTGTATATAACCATAATATGTTTCCTTTCCCGTCTTGGTTTCTGCATCAAAGTGGACACCACTATTTTGGTTGGTGCTCTTCTTATCTTGGGCGATCGTGTAAAATGTATTACCATTTATCTCTTACACTTTGATAGTCATTATATTCAAGATGGTAACCGGGACAGCAAGTACAGGTCATCTTCAATAGAGGTGTCATGCATGGTACGTGGTTCCGCAACCAGCTGGTGAAACTCCCGGTTTGTTCACGTGTAATCCAGCCAGATCGCTTCCCGTGTTTGGAGCGTAGCAAATTCTTGTGTTCATCCATATACGGAGCCACCAAGGCGGAATTCTGTAGAACTATGTAGTGTGCTTCAAAGGAGAGAATGTCCGTCCATACATATTATTTGTTCCTCCTAGCGTGCCTTTTTCCATCCAGTCTGCCCTTATGCCGCGATTCATGAACACCAATCGTATTAAGGTCAGGAATAAAGTAAATACAGAACTCAATGAACTCCTCATTTTGATGGCCCTTGGAGATGCTTCCTTCTTGCATAGCAAGGTTATTAACTTATTTCTTTAAGACTCCCATTAACCTCTCAAAGGGGAACGACAGTAGAAATACAGGACCCAAAACGTTAATCTCTTCAAGCATAGGTGAACTAGGATGTGCGCCATGATGTTGAAGAAGGATGGTGGGAACACCAACTCAAACTGACAAGACATTGCACCAAATCATTCTCAGAACCTTGGTATGATTTCTAGATCGATTACCTTCGAGAGATTGCATTGAGAAATGCACATAGCTTCACAATGGCTAATCGAACGTTTTACGTAGAAGCCCCTCAATGCAACCGGAAGCAGTTGCGTCATAATCACGTGGCAGTCATGAGACTTTAGGTTCGGAACTCTTTCTCTGCCATGTTTATTATTCCCTTTATATTCGATTTATAGCCGACGGTACCTTTAATATCGAGCGTACATTCAAAGAAGATTTCCTTCTCTTCTTTGGTAAGAGCGTAGCTTGCATGACCACGATGTATGCCGCCTTCTCCGTGCATACATTGCTGGTCCTCCTGCGTGCCTCGTGTGTATCTTTTGTCTTCCCATACACGCCCAAGAAGCCAAGCAGGGTCACGCAAAGATTCTTCGTCGCGTGCATCACGTCGATTGCGGAGCGGACCTCTAGGTCTTTCCAATATGGCAGGTCCCAAAATATAGATTTCTTCTTCCACATGGGTGCGCGTCCGTCACCGTCCCTTGAACAGGTTGTCCGCCAGACCCTTTCCAAATATCACCTTCAAATCCTTGACCATATCATGTACATCAGCACCAAGACGGTGGCGAGGCTTCGTCCGGTGATCCGCCTCACCTTTGAAATGCTTGCCTTTCTTTCTTACGGGTGCCTGCCGGAAGAAATCGACAATGTCCTGTACACATTCTTCTTACAACTATTCAAATATATATTGTCGGTATCATCCAAACAGTGCATGCATCCGCGGTATCCCTTGTTTGTCTGTACTGAAAGGTTACTGAGAGCAGGCCAATCATTGATGGTCACGAACAGCAACGCCTTTAGGTCAAATTCTTCCCCATGTGCTCATCCCACGACGTACACTGTTCCAGTCCACAGTTGTAAGAGTTCTTCAACTAATGGCCTTAGGTACACATCAATGTCGTTGCCGGGTTGCTTAGGGCCTTGGATGAGCACCGGCATCATAAAGAACTTCCGCTTCATGCACAACCAAGGAGGAAGGTTATACAAACATAGAGTCACAGTGCCAGCTGCTATGGTTGCTGCTCTGCTCCCCAAAAGGATTAATGCCATCTGCGCTTAGACCAAACCATACGCTCCTTGCGTCATCTGCAAACTCCTTCCGTACTTTCTTTTGATTTTTCTCCACCGCGACCCGTCACGGGTACTCTCAACTTTCCGCCTTTCTTACGGTCTTCTTCGTGCCATCGCATCGCCTTGGCATGCTCTTTTGTTTTGGAACAACGTTTCAACCGTGGTATTATAGGAGAATACCACATCACCTTGGCAGGAATCTTCTTCCGGGCGCCGCTCGACATCACCAGGTCATCGCGGCTGATCTTATAGCGCAATGCACCACATACCGGCAAGCGTTCAAATCCTCGTAGACTCACCGCGTAGAGGATGCAATCATTAGGGCATGCATGTATCTTCTGCACCTCTAACCCTAGAGGGCAGACAGCCTTTTGCTTCAGACGCATACTCTCGGCAATTCGTTGTCCTTTGGAAGCATATCCTTTATCATTACCAGCAACTTTCCAAATCCCTTGTCGATACACCATTCTCCGCCTTCCATCGCAGCAATTCCAAAGTGTGGTGCCCAGCTTTTTCTTGTCACCTATGCAATTCGGGTACAACAATTTTTGTGATCCTCTAACATGCGCTGCAACTTCTTCTTCTCCAAATCACTTGCTAGTTTCTCTTTGCATCGGCAATGGCCCGACCTAGATCATCAACGGGCTCATCCGATGCCTCTTCTTCAGCTTCTTCCCGCATTGCGGCTCAGCTTCTTCCCAGACATCGGCTCAGCTTCTTCCCCATTGTTGTATCATCGTATTCAGGGAACCCATGGCGGGATAGCTGTCGCCGCCCTCTTCTTCTTCATTGTCTTCCATCATAACCCCTCTTTCTCCGTGCTTGGTCCAAACATTATAGTGGGGCATGAAACCGGACTCAAACAGTGGACGTGAATGGTTCTTGACGAGAGTAATTGCGACCATTCTTACAGCCAGCACATGGACAAGGCATAAAACCATCCGCCCGCTTTGTTTGCCTCAGCCGCAGCAGAAAAGTATGCACGCCTCAACGAATCGGGAGAGCATCGGTCATCGTGACATCCATTGCCGACTAATCTTCATTACAGAACAATCAATAGACCAAATTAATACAAGTTCATACATAAAGTTCATACAACACTTAAATGCAACAAACAAATAACTCTCTAGCTAAAGCATTTAAATGCAACAACAAATGCGATCAAGATCGCAACTAAGGTAACAATTGATCCAACGGCATAATGATACCAAGCCTCACTATCCATGGCATATTTTCTAATCTTTCTAATCTTCAAGCGCATTTTCTCCATCTTGATCTTGTGATCATCGATTTACATCGGCAACATGCAACTCCAATTCCATATTCTCCCCCTCAATTATTTTCAATTTTTCTTTCAAGTACTCGTTTTCTCTTTCAACAAAATTTAACCTCTCGACAATAGGGTCGGTTGGAATTTCCGGTTCACATACCTCCTAGATAAAAATATCTATGTCAACTTGATCGGCATAATTTGTCATAAACACGAAATGCAACAAATAGTTTTAAAAGAGAATATACCATATCCGAATCATAACAAGGACGAGGGCCGACGGGGACAGATATCAAAACCATGGCACTATGTATAACAAACAACATACGGGTAAGATAATTATACGAGTAACTATATATCCAAATCACACTAACATCAATTTTTTATATAAAATTTCATGAACAAGAAGCTCACCACAAGGTGGTGCCGGCGACGGGACGGTGCGGGCGATCGACGGTGGTTACGATGGAGATTTAGAAGGCACTAAGTAAAACACCTACATATGCAAACTAAGTGTTATTTTTGACCTCAAATTGCATATAAATCAAATACTAGCACATATATATATTTCCTCCCAAATTACTAAACTCACAAATTAATCACTATATAAAGCATTGCAAGAGCTAATCTAGCAATGAGAGATGAAAGGACAAAGTTGCTAACCTTTATGATCATTTGAATGGATGGGGGCCTTCAAATCTTGACAAATTTTGGGCAAAATGTGTGATGAGCTCGAGAGAAAGAGGGGAAGAACAGAGAGGAGAGGGGAAAGGGGAAGAACAGAGCAAGCTCGGGTGGACGAAGGGTTTATGTAGGACGACCTTTAGTACCGGTTCGTGCCAAGAACCGGTACTAAAGGGCATGGAGGGGCCCCAGTCTGACAATATCCTGCCACCACTCTCATTAGTACCGGTTCGTGGCACGAACCGGTGCTAAAGGTTTGCCACGAACCGGTACTAATGAAAGCGGCCCGGCTGGCTGTTTGAACCGGCACTAATGTATACATTAGTGCCGGCTCAAATACAAACCGGCACTAATGTGCTTCACGTTTGACTCTTTTTCTACTAGTGTCTCCGACACCGTGCACGCGTCCATACGACGGTCGAGTATCCACCGGTTGTCGTTTCAATATGTTCAACGCCCGGTTGAATGGAGTGTCCCACTTGGGCCTCGCCAATGCCTCGACGGCGAAGTCGCTTTCAGCCGCAATCCGGTGCTGCTCTCTCTGCAAAAGGCACAAGGATCGTTTACAAATATGACTAACGTGTGCAGTCGAATTGATCAGAAACTAAAATTACCAGCAGTGTCATGAACTCCGTAATGACCAGTGTTGTCTCGTGAACCTTCTTCACTGGGTCCCAACGGTGCCGGGCCCTCAGGACGTCACGCTCCTGCGGGACGGTGAAATCTGCCAAGGGGTCTAGGATGCCCAGACTCGCGGCTTCAGCGTCCTCCTTGGCCAATTTGGACCTCTTTCCGCCGTAACCACGGCTTCCGAGGTGGTGGCTCCCAATGTTCCTCTTTTGAAGCCCCTTCATGTACTTAGACTTTTTTTTGGCAGCTTTGGCCTCGCAAGCCTCCTTGAATATTTGAAACTGCTCTTCCGTGATTGTCGGATTATCCTTTACAATCTCAGAGTAGGGTTCCCCGTCGTTGATCCTTGCTTTCACTCGATTTTTCCAGGCGGCCAACGCGTCGCTAAACTTGGTCATGGCGTGTTTGTTTATCTTCTTCATTGCCGGGTCCTCGCTCGATCTTCATAATCCTTCTCATTCCGCCCGGGAACAAGAATATCTGGTGAAACTTCTTTAGGAGGGAGCTCCTCATATTTTCTATCTTCTGTAGTTTCTCATCATTGATGGTGGCGCTTGTCCGCACGATGCAGCCAATTTGATTGCCGTAGCACGCCAAGGCTTCCTCGGGTGCCTTTGGCTCAAAATTGCCATCGCCCACCTCCGTGACCACCAGTCTAGTAGTCCCGAGTTTGTTAGGAACCCGTTGCCTCTTTGCTTTCGGTTCTACACCGCTCCGCTCCCGAGGCAGCACCGGTCTCGGCCGGTCTCGATGCCGGTCTGAATCTCAGCGCCGGTCTCAGTCTCAGCACCGGTCTGCGTGTCGGTCTCATTCCCCGATGCCACTGATGGGCCCAGCAACAACATCGGTTGATCGTCAGTAAGGCTAAAATATTCATCTGCCGCCAGGTAGACGTCGTCGCAATCACCAGAATCCTGTCCTTCATCGTTGCTAGCCATGTTTCCTATGATTAAATCTAGTCAATTAATTCTAGACCTAATAAAATGAATAATGACATAAAGGACTATTGTTTTGCAGGAATGTTGACTCCTTCCTGGTGCGGCAAATCCGGCACTCGATATGTCCTAGTTTGTAGCACAAGTCATGCCGAAATTCACGGAAAATTTCGCATGACCTTTGCTAAAAGTGGACAAATCGAGAACCTGAAATTTGGCTTAACAGAAATGAATCAACATTCCGCAAAACATAGGCCACTCAGCATCATTCCCTGGAAACAACAAAGCCACTTGGGCACAATCGAACAACTTCAATGAAAAGATATAACATGAGAAAACACTATTGAGGAATTTGCATATAACATGGCCACGTCAATGAAAAGATATAATCAACAATAATGGAATATGCAAATGAACATCAATGACATATAGCTACTGTTCTGTTTGACCAAGTTTTTGAAAAGAAAAACAATTCTGTTTTTTGTTTATAGCTAAATGCCATAGCTACTGTTTTTTATTTATAGCTAAATTCTTTTTTTAAAAGTATTTATAGCTACTCTTCTGTTTGACCAAGTTTTTGAAAAGAAAAACAATTCTGTTTTTTGTTTATAGCTAAATGCCATAGCTATTGTTTTTTATTTATAGCTAAATACTTTTGTTTTTTGTCTAAAGCTAAAAGTCTAGGAACTACATTTTCTCTAACCCTTTTGACCTCACCAGAATTTCCACAAAGCAAGACCTTAGTACCTACACCCAATTTCTTCAAAAATATTCAGGTCCATAGTCCAAATAATTCAAATTTCATTTGAATGAAATTTGGAACAAATTCAGGTCCGTAGTCAAAATATTTTTTATAGCTAAGTGTTTTTTGTTTATACCCTCTGTTAATTTAAATCTAAATGCTACTATTATTTATATACCCTCTATTAGTTTAAAGCTAAATGGAATTACTGTTTAGGAATTTTCATAAAATTGCCCTAGCTAATTTCCTAAAAAATTGCAAATCATTTTTCCTAAATGCTATAAAATGCCTACTGCCCTAAAAAATCTAGGGTTCATATGAACACCTAGGGTTCATATGAACATCAACACAAGATCAACACATATATATAATTGCCCTAGCAGAGAGAAATAGGAGGGTAGGGACAGAGAGGCATAGCCTTACGGCCGGCGAGGGCAGGTGCTCTAGCTCGGGCAGCTGTGAGGTCGAGGGCGGCGTGGCGTGAGCTCGAGGGAGGCGACAGTGAGGTCGACGACGGCCTCGGCGGCTGTGAGGTCGAGGGGCGGCCTCGGCGTGGCGGTGGTCAAGCCGGCGTCGGCAGGCAAGCGGTGTGTGGTCACAAGGCAGGCAACGACAATGATGGAGCAGTTGGGGACAGGGGGAGTAGAGAGGGGGGGAAGGACTTAGCGAAATTTTGAGCCGGGGCCGGATTTGAGTCAAACTAGCAGCAGCGTTTCTTTGAAACATGCTATAGCTAAGATAGCTATAAGCGTGTTCTGCAGAAACGCGCCGCAGCCTAACCCTTTCTGTTTTCTTTTTCTTTTCTTTTGTTTTCTTTACATTTTCTTTTTTCATTTCTCCTTTTTCTATTTCTTTCATTTTCATTTACTTTTCTACTGATTTTTCTATTTATTTTCTTTTTACATAGCAGTAGCGCCAGAAGAAGAAACGCTTATTTGCTACAATGTTTTTAGCAGTAGCATGCTTCTGGGAGAAGCGCTGCTACTATTCCTAGCCTACCCGCACTAGTGAGAGAATTTTAGTAGTAGCGCTTTTCTGTGAAGACGCACTGCTGCTAAAATAATGATTGTAGCGTGGTTTTGCAACAAGTGCTACTACTAAGTAGCGCTAGCGCCGAGTTTTGACCAACGCTACTGCTATACCTCTGTGTATAGCGTTTTCCCTAGTAGTGGTAATGTCACTAGTATGCCTCTACTTGAATAGCTCATTAATCAAAGATGGTTATGTTTCCTAACCATAGACATGAGTTGTCATTTGATTAACGGGATCACATTATTAGTAGAATGATGTGATTGACATGACCCATTCCGTTAGCTTAGCACTTGATCGTTTAGTATGTTGCTATTGCTTTCTTCATGACTTATACATGTTCCTACAACTATGAGATTATGCAACTCCCGTTTACCGGAGGAACACTTTGTGTGCTACCAAACATCACAACATAACTGGGTGATTATAAAGGAGCTCTACAGGTGTCTGCAAAGGTACATGTTGAGTTGGCGTATTTCGAGATTAGGGTTTGTCACTCCGATTGTCGGAGAGGTATCTCTGGGCCCTCTCGGTAATGCACATCACTATAAGCCTTGCAAGCAATGTAGCTAATGAGTTAGTTACGGAATGATGCATTACATAACGAGTAAAGAGACTTGCCGGTAACGAGATTGAACTAGGTATTGGGATACCGAAGATCGAATCTCGGGCAAGTAACATACCGATGACAAAGGGAACAACGAATGTTGTTATGCGGTTTGACCGATAAAGATCTTCGTAGAATATGTAGGAGCCAATATGGGCATCCAGGTTCCGCTATTGGTTATTGACCAGAGAGATGTCTCGGTCATGTCTACATAGTTCTCAAACCCGTAGGGTCCGCACGCTTAACGTTCGTTGACGATATAGTATTATATGAGTTATGGATGTTGGTAACCGAATGTTGTTCGGAGTCCCGGATGAGATCACGGACATGACGAGGAACTCCGGAATGGTCCGGAGATAAAGTTTGATATATGGGATAATAGTGTTTGATCTCCGAAAGGGTTCCGGAATTCACCGGAAAGGGTTCCGGATGTTTCTCAAAATGTTTGGGTACGAGAACACGCTATTTGGGCCAAAGGGGAAAGCCCACGAGGATTTTGGAAAGTGCAAAATGAAATTTTGCAGAGACCAGAGGCTAGACGCCAGGAACCCTGGCGTCTAGGGGATAGACGCCGGGAACCCTGGCGTCTAGCCCTGGAGTCCGTGTAGGACTCTTGCCTTTCGGGCAAAACCGACTTTGAGGAGGCTTTTACTCCAAGTTTCGACCCCAGGGCTCAACATATAAATAGAGGGGCAGGGCTAGCACCAAAGACACATCAAAAAACACCAAGGCATGTGCCGGCAACCCCGTCCCCTCTAGTTTATTCTCCATCATAGTTTCTGTAGTGCTTAGGCGAAGCCCTGCGGAGATTGTTCTTCACCAACACCGTCACCACGCCGTCGTGCTGCCGGAACTCATCTACTACTTTTCCCGTCTTGCTGGATCGAGAAGGCGAGGACGTCATCGAGCTGAACGTGTGCAAAACTCGGAGGCGTCGTTCGTTCGGTACTTGGATCGGTCGGATCGTGAAGACGTACGACTACATCAACCGCGTTGATAAACGCTTCCGCTTAGCGATCTTCAAGGGTATGAAGATACAGTCCCCCTCTCGTTGCTATGCATCACCATGATCTTGTGTGTTCTTAGGAATTTTTTTGAAATTACTACGTTCCCCAATAATAGTCATTACCACCAATAGTAGCTATTTAATCATCATAGTCATAGTGTAGCACATCATCATCTTCAAACTCATTCTAGATAGCTAATCACCACTAACACTAGCTGCAGTAGCTATCTAACCACCACCAACACTAGCTAATAATAATCATCATAGTCATTACGACCAACACTAGCTATTTAATCATCATAGTCATAGTGTAGCACATCATCATCTTCAAACTCATTTCTAGCTAGCTAATCACTCCTGCTGATCTCTCTCAGGGAAAATAACATAAAACATGTGTAGCACTCCTGCTTCATCATGTTGGAGCATGCAGATGACCTGTCTCCTAATCGTGGGCTATGCTTCCGATTGCTGCCCCCTAGTACTTCTCTGCGATCGTTCACAATTTTGCTCCAGTCTTTCACTATTAAGCATTCCTCGCTATTAGAAATCCTGAATGCACTAAAGTGCATTGTAGGATATCTTGGCCGTAAGCTAACCATTCTCATGCGACCTTTAGTATCGATCCAATGAGGCACAATATTCATCGGGAGTCCCTGTTGAAGAACATCATATAGTAACATACTTAGCAATGAAGTTTAGATTAAAAAATAATGTATGCAAAAGATGCACTGAGGATAAATAGTAAAAATCTTACCATCTTTCCTAAATAGATGTGACCGTAGTTCAGTACAAACACTATTGGTCGCACGTTTTGAGTACTAAGATTTTAAGTCCAGAAAAATAATTTGTCTTGACAGTATGAAGATCCTCAAGCCATGAAACATAATGAATTATCTCCTCGCAGTTTAGTTCAGCCCCGGGACAGTAGTAGGTCCTGTCTACCAAGCACTGGACATGTTTGCTTGAATGGAAATAAGCTGTCAATAGAAATTAGTTGTCAGCTATTTTTGAATAAACAATATCAAAGACATAAATATGGTTGAGAAACTCACATAATGGTATAACTGGAGGCATCTGCACATCAACCCAGATGTCGATATTACCTTCAATATCATCTTCCGGATGAATATCAAAGGTGATAACCATATCAGGCTCAAATGCATAAGTCTTGCATAGTGCTTGCCAAGTTTTGCATTCAAAATAGGTGTAGGTGTCTGCATTGTATAATTTTGCGTGGAAAGTATAACCATGCTCGGTCTTCAAGTAAACTCTCTTTACCTCCATAGTAGTTTTCATAGGACTGAAACCTATCTTATCCAAGACAAAAACTCTTGCATGGCAGGGGATACGCTCGTAGAATAGTAAAAAAGTTAAATTAGAAGTTGAAGCAAATGAAGCAGACGTCATGCTTAATTACGAAAAAAGACTTGTCGTTGTGACTTACTGTATCCACTTCGAAGTTCTCGTCCAGCTTGATGCTGAAGCACCTATCATAATGTAGGAAGATTCGGTCGCACATGTCGTGCTCGTCTTTGCAGTATTTGTAAATACCGAAATCCTTTTCGTCATCAGACATTTCCTATGTTCATAGTTGAAACATTAATTAAAAATCGATCGAAGACAACTACCAGGATACTCAACACACAAATCTAGGGCACTCGATATTTCCTACATATTCTAGCACAAGTCATGCCAAAATTCACGGAAAAATCCGGCATGACCTTTGCTAAAATAGGACATATCGAGCACCTGAAATTTGCCGGAACGGAAATAAATCAACACTCTGGTGAAACATAGGCCACTCGGAGGTGTAACCTGGAAAGATGACCGGCCACTTGCGCAAACACATACCCTATTTGAGCAACACAAGATATACATGGCAGAATATTTTATAGGACTCATATTGACATGAGCATTCAATAAGCAAAACCAAATCGTAAAATAAATAAGTATTCAAATTAGCATGCATTCAATAAGAAAAAGTAAATCATCTCTTGCGTCCGTACATCGTCGAATATTATCACTAATATATCCCGAATAGTATCATACATATAACATCACTAATACAACTAAAACCGTAGAGAACGATGGGTATCGGCGCGGGCGGTGGACACACAAAGAGAAGGAACCATCATAGGATCATAGCTCCAGTGAGATCCCTGGAGAAACCTGCCAGGTACTGGAGAACCTGTGCTCCAGCGCAACCAAGTAGCGACGGACGTGCACGTCCTCCTTGTTGGAAATATGCCCTAGAGGCAATAATAAATTAGTTATTATTATATTTCCTTGTTCATGATAATCGTTTATTATCCATGCTATAATTGTATTGATAGGAAACTCAGATACATGTGTGGGTACATAGACAACACCATGTCCCTAGTAAGCCTCTGATTGACTAGCTCGTTGATCAATAGATGGTTACGGTTTCCTGAACATGGACATTGGATGTCATTGATAACGGGATCACATCATTAGGAGAATGATGTGATGGACAAGACCCAATCCTAAGCCTAGCACAAAGATCGTAGTTCGTATGCTAAAGCTTTTCTAATGTCAAGTATAATTTCCTTAGACCATGAGATTGTGCGACTCCCGGATACCGTAGGAATGCTTTGGGTGTACCAAACGTCACAACATAACTGGGTGGCTATAAAGGTGCACTACAGGTATCTCCGAAAGTGTCTGTTGGGTTGGCACGAATCGAGACTGGGATTTGTCACTGTGTGTAAACGGAGAGGTATCTCTGGGCCCACTCGGTAGGACATCATCATAATGTGCACAATGTGACCAAGGGGTTGATCACGGGATGATGTGTTACGGAACGAGTAAAGAGACTTGCCGGTAACGAGATTGAACAAGGTATCGGTATACCGACGATCGAATCTCGGGCAAGTACAATACCGTTAGACAAAGGGAATTGTATACGGGATCGACTGAGTCGTTGACATCGTGGTTCATCCGATGAGATCATTGTGGAACATGTGGGAGCCAACATGGCTATCCAGATCCCGCTGTTGGTTATTGACCAGAGAACGTCTCGGTCATGTCTACATGTCTCCCGAACCCGTAGGGTCTACACACTTAAGGTTCGATGATGCTAGGGTTATAAAGGAAGTTTGTATGTGGTTACCGAATGTTGTTCGAAGTCCCGGATGAGATCCCGGACGTCACGAGGAGTTCCGGAATGGTCCGGAGGTAAAGATTTATATATGGGAAGTCCTGTTTTGGTCACCGGAAAAGTTTCGGGTTTTTGAACGTCATCGGGACCACCGGAGGGTCCCGGGGGTCCACCAAGTGGGGCCACCAACCCCGGAGGGCTGCATGGGCCAAGTGTGGGAGGGGACCAGCCCCAGGTGGGCTGGTGCGCCCCCCACAAGGGGCCCAAGGCGCAGGGAAGAGTGGGAGGGGGCAAACCCTAGGGCAGATGGGCCCTAAGGCCCACCCCAGGCGCGCCTCCCCTCTCTCCCTCCGCCGCCACCCAGATGGCATTTGGGGGCTGCTGCCACCCTTGGGGAGGGAACCCTAGAGGGGGCGCAGCCCCCTCCCCTCCCCTATAAATACATGAGGTCTGGGGGCTGCCCAACACACGAGAACCTCTCCCTCTTGGCGCAGCCCTACCTCTCTTACTCCTTCTCTCCCGCGGTGCTTGGCGAAGCCCTGCTGAACTACCACGCTCCTCCATCACCACCACGCCTGCCAGTTGCTGCTGGATGGAGTCTTCCTCAACCTCTCCTCTCTCCTTGCTGGATCAAGGCATGGGAGACGCCACCGGGCTGTACGCGTGTGTTTAACGCGGAGGTGCCGTCTGCTCGGCACTAGGATCTCCGGTGATTTGGATCACGACGAGTACGACTCCTTCAACCCCGTTCTCTTGAACGCTTCCGCTTAGCGATCTACAAGGGTATGTAGATGCACTCTCCTTCCCTCGTTGCTAGTTTCTCCATAGATAGATCTTGGTGACACGAGGAAAATTTTGAATTTCTGCCACGCTCCCCAACAGTGGCATCATGAGCTAGGTCTATTGCGTAGATTCTTTGCACGAGTAGAACACAAAGTAGTTGTGGGCGTTGATTTTGTTCAATATGCTTACCGTTACTAGTCTAATCTTGTTTCGACGGTATTGTGGGATGAAGCGGCCCGAACCGACCTTACACGTACACTTACGTGAGACAGGTTCCACCGACTGACATGCACTTGGTGCATAAGGTGGCTAGCGGGTGCCAGTCTCTCCCACTTTAGTCGGAATGGATTCGATGAAAAGGGTCCTTATGAAGGGTAAATAGCAATTGTCATATCACGTTGTGGTTTTATGTAGGTAAGAAACGTTCTTGCTAGAAACCCATAGCAGCCACGTAAAACATGCAAACAACAATTAGAGGACGTCTAACTTGTTTTTGCAGGGTATGCTATGTGATGTGATATGACCAAGAAGAATGTGATGAATGATATGTGATGTATGAGATTGATCATGTCCTTGTAATAGGAATCACGACTTGCATGTCGATGAGTATGACAACCGGCAGAGCCATAGGAGTTGTCTTTATTTATTGTATGACCTGCGTGTCATTGAACAACGCCATGTAATTACTTTACTTTATTGCTAACCGGTAGTCCTAGTAGTAGAAGTAATAAGTTGGCGAGACAACTTCATGGAGACACGATGATGGAGATCATGGTGTCATGCCGGTGACGATGATGATCATGGAGCCCCGAAGATGGAGATCAAAAGGAGCAATATGATATTGGCTATATCATGTCACTATTTGATTGCATGTGATGTTTATCATGATTATATATCTTATTTGCTTAGAACAACGGTAGTAAATAAGATGATCCCTCATTAAAATTTCAAGAAAGTGTTCCCCTAACTGCACCGCTGCAAAAGTTCGCTGCTTCAAGCACCACGTGATGATCGGGTGTGATAGATTCTTACGTTCACATACAACGGGTGTAAGCCAGATTTACACACGCGAAACACTTAGGTTGACTTGACGAGCCTAGCATGTACAGACATGGCCTCGGAACACAAGAGACCGAAAGGTCGAGCATGAGTCGTATAGTAGATACGATCAACATGAAGATGTTCACCAATGATGACTAGTCCGTCTCACGTGATGATCGGACACGGCCTAGTTGACTAGGATCATGAAATCACTTACATGACTAGAGGGATGTCTATCTGAGTGGGAGTTCATGAGATGAACTTAATTATCCTGAACATAGTCAAAAGATCTTTGCAAATTATATCGTAAGCTCGCGCTTTAGTTCCACTGTTTAGATATGTTCCTAGAGAAAATATATTTGAAAGTTGACAGTAGCGATTATGCGGACAGTAGAAGTCTTATGTCCTTAATGCACCGCCAGTGTGCTGAACCCCAAACGTCATCTGTGGATGTTAAGTAACATCAGACATACACGCTTTTGATAACTCCGTGATAGTTCGGTTAAATGGTTTAGAGTAGAGGCACCAAAGACGTTTCTCGAAACATATAAGATGTTTCGAGGGCTGAAATTGGGATTTCAGGCTTGTGCCCACGCCAAAAGGTATAAGACCTCCGACGATTTTCTTAGCCTACAAACTAAGGGAGAAAAGCTCAATCGTTGAGCTTGTGCTCGATTGTCCGAGTGCAACAATCACTTGAATCGAGTGGGAGTTGATCTTCCAGATGAGATAGTGATGTTTCTCCAAAGTCATTGCCACCAAGCTGCTAGAGCTTAGTGATGAACTATAACATATCAGGGATAGATATGATGATCCTTGAGGTATTCACGATGTTTGACACCGCGAAAGTAGAAATCAAGAAGGAGCATCAATTGTTGATGGTTGGTGAAACCACTAGTTTTAAGAAGGGCAAGGGCAAGAAGGGATACTTCATGAAACAGCAAATCAGCTGCTGCTTTAGTGAAGAAACCCAAGGTTGAACCCAAACCCGAGACTAAGTGCTTCTGTAATAAGGGGAACAACCACTGGAGCAGAATTACCCTAGATACTTGGTAGATGAGAAGGCTGGCAAGGTCGATAGAAGTATATTGGATATACATTATGTTAATGTGTACTTTACTAGTACTCCTAATAGCACCAGGGTATTAAGATACCGGTTCGGTTGCTAAGTGTTAGTAACTCGAAATAAAAGAGCTACGAAATAAATGGAGACTAGCTAAAGGTGAGCTCAGGATATGTGTTGGAAGTGTTTCCAAGTTTGGTTTGATCAAACATCGCACGCTCCCTCTACCATCAAGATTAGTATTAAACCTGAATAATTGTCATTTGGTGATTGCGTTGAGCATAGACATGATTGGATTATGTCTATTGCAATACGGTTATTCATTTAAGGAGAATAATGGTTACTCTATTTATTTGAATACTACCTTCAATGGTCTTGCACCTAAAGGAATGGTTTATTGAATCTCGATCGTAGTGATACACATTTTCATGCCAAAAAATATAAGATAGTAATGATAGTACCACCTGCTTGTGGTAATCGCCATTTGAGTCATATTGGTATAGAACGCATGAAGAAGCTCCATGTTGATGGATCTTTGGACTCACTCGCTTTTGAAAAGTTTGAGACATGCGAACCATGTCTATTGGTGTATATGCATGAAGAAACTCCATGCAGATGGACCGTTTGGACTCACTTGATTTTGAATCACTTGAGACATGCAAATCATACCACATGGGCAAGATGACTGAAAGCCTCGTTTTTTAGTGAAATGGAACAAGAAAGCAACTGGTTGGAAGTCATACATTTTGATGTGTGCAGTCCAATGAATGCTGAGGCACGCAGTGGATATCGTTATGTTCTTACTTCACAGATGATTTGAGTAGATACTAAGTATATTTACTTGATGAAACACAAGTCTGAATTATTGAATGGTTCAAGTAATTTCAGAGTGAAGTTAAAGATCATCGTGACAAGAGGATAAAATGTCTATAATATGATCATAGAGATGAGTATCTGAGTTACGAGCTTTGGCACGCTATTAAGACATAGTGGAAATTGTTTCACAACTAATACCGCCTGGAACACCATAGTGTGATGGTGTGTCCGAACATCATAGTTGCACCCTATTAGATATGGTGCGTACCATGATGTCTCTTATCGAATTACCACTATCGTTCATGGGTTAGGCATTAGAGACAACCGCACTCACTTTAATTACCACTATAGTAAGTGCTTAATATAACTACTTATTTAGTAAGTGCTTAATAGAACTAGTTTATTTAGTAAGTACTTAATAGAACTAGTTTATTTAGAAAGTGTTTAATAGAACTAGTTTAGAGAGAGAGAACTATGTTGGCAAATTTAGTTATGTTAGGATATATATAAGATATTTTGAAATGTTTTTGTTCATATTTTCGACCATCGAAATGCAATGACCATCAACCATTGAAATGCAATGACCATCAAGACTGAATGCAAATAAGATATGTGCTTGCCCAAGTGGCCATGTTTGCAGGGAACACCTGCGAGTGTCCTATGTTTCGCCGGAGTGTTAGTTAATTTCTGCTCCGGCAAATTTCAGGCGCATGATATGTCCTTTTTTAGCAAAGGTCACGGCCGGATTTTTCCGTGAATTTTGGCATGACTTGTGCTAGAATATGTTGGAAATATCGAGTGGCCCGGATTTTCTACAAATATAATTAAACGATATTTCGGGTTGAATAATAATGATCTTATTTAGTTTTTGTAGTACATATATGTAATTTTAGAAGTTTAATCTTCGAATTATGATGTGCTAGAAGGAAATGTCGTCCGACAATGATAGTCTCACGGAGTGCGACTGGTGCATCGATAACCAGGGTCTGTGCGACAGGCCTCACCTGGTAGAAGGTCGGCGATTTGCTACCTCTTGAGCACTGCGTTGGTTTTTCCCTTGAAGAGGAAAGGGTGATGCAGCAAAGTTGCGTAAGTATTTCCCTCAGTTTTTGAGAACCAAGGTATCAATCCAGTAGGAGGCTCCTCAAAAGTCCCTCGTACCTACACAAACAAACAAGAACCTCACAACCAACGGGATAAAGGTGTCAATCCCTTCACGGAAACTTGCGAAAGTGAGATCTGATAGAGATAATAAGATAAGATAAATATTTTTGGTATTTTTATGATATAGATTGGAAATTATAGATGCAAATAAAAGATAGATGGGAAACTTATATGATAAAGGATAGACCCGGGGGCCGTAATTTTCACTAGTGGCTTCTCTCAAGATAGCATAAGTGTAAGTGCATCTAGTGCCCCTTAGTGATTTTGGTGTATTGAAGACTTATAGGTTAAGAAACTAATGTGTTTGTGAGTGTACACAGGTCTATAAGTCTATGGGGAGTTTGATATTTACAGAGAAAGTCGACCCCTAAAAATGAAGTTCTTCGACTGAAGACTTTGATATTTTGAAGACTTTCTGCAGACTTTGAAGGTGAAGAAATTGGTGTGACCTTGAAGACTTGGTATTCATTTGAGGAACATGAAGCGTGAAGACTTTTGTTTTCGTAGTTTGATTTTCTCTTTCTTGAGTCATAGGAAACACCGTACTGTTAAAGGGGGTCGAGGAAATACTAAGGAAAAATTTCCATGTGATGCTCAACTCAAAATCCTACACCTACCAAACTCTTCGAGTGAAGCCTTTGGAAATCTCATACAGATTCAGTCAATTTCTTGATGTAGACGAAGCTCTTACAGTCATTTGAAGAATTTGTTCTCGACCGAGGAGTTAGGAATTCGCCAAAGGCGGATTGCCTACACATGAGGAACATGATAGCCACGAGGAATTTGAGATTCAAATTTCCGACTGCTGTCAAGGCGCGCCACCTGTCCCAAAATATCTTATCCACCTAACGGTCATATCATTGAAGGGCATTTATGTCTTATCATGTCGGGCTACTCCCTAGGCTATAAATAGTCACTTCCTACAACCACTAGCTGGTTGGCTGCTCCGAGAGAACTTGACACTTGTCATTTGAGAGCAACCCATCCTCCGAGGACTTTGAGCGAAAATCATCGAGTGAGGAAAACCCCCAAAAAAAACCAAACCCCTACAAACCCAAAGTGATTGAGCATCACTGAAGAGATTGATCCTGCGTGGATCTGACGCTTGTTACCTTTGAAGACTGTGCTTCTTCCAGACGGTTAGGCGTCATGGTCTAGAGCATCCAAGAGGAATTGTGGATCGCCGAGTGACCAAGTTTGTGAAGGTTTGGAAGTCGCCTGAAGACTTACCACGAGTGATTGGACGAGGTCTGTGTGACCTTAGTTCAAGGAGAATACGGTGAGGACTTGGTGTCCCGAGCTGCGTGCTCAGCGACTGGGTGTCCGGGACTGTGTGTCCTCGAGTTTAAATACTCAGCCGCTCCAATCAGACGTACAACTGAGACAGCAGTTGGAACTGGTCTACCAAATCAATGTCTTCACCAACCTAACTGGTTCTATTTCCTCAACCCTTTCATTTCCTCATTCCGTGTTGAGTGTTTGTTCATATCTGTGTTTGAAGACTTTGATCAAGACTTTCTCAATTTCCTCAGTTCAATTTCTTCACCGCTTTGTCTTCATCTTGTGTTATCCTGTGTTTACGCTTTCTGTACTCTTTGTTTGTCTTCATTCCATCATGATGACCATGCCCGCATTTTCTTATGCTTACTTCTGAGTACTCATTCCGCTGCAAGTAGTTCTTCGCTAAGGAATTTCCTCACCAGCAAATTCCTCAGTGAAGAATTCATAAAAATCGCCTATTCACCCCCCCTCTAGTCGATATAACGCACTTTCAATTGGTATCAGAGCAAGGTACTCCCTTGTTCTGTGTGATTTTGGTTTAACCACCTGGAGTTTTAGTTATGTCGACCGCAGGTATGATCAAAGTCTCAGCAGTGTGTCCTACCTTTGATGGGACGGACTACCCCTACTGGAAGAACAAGATGCGAATGCATCTTGAGGCAATTGACAACGATCTCTGGTATGTTGTGGAAAATGGTGTTCCCTTAGTCACACCTTCTCTGAATGCTGCCGATGTGAAGAGATTCAAGCAACTCGATTCTCAAGCAAAGAATATCATATGTGGCCATCTGAGCAAAGGACAATATGGAAGAGTGAGTGCTTTGGAAACTGCCAAGCTAATCTGGGACAGGCTGTCCAAAGTAAATGAAGGAGTCTCAACTCAGCGTGAGTCTCGAGTTGATGTTCTTCGCAATCTCTTCAACCGCTTCAAAAGACTCGACAACGAAAATGTTCAACAAACCTTCGATTGCCTCACTGACATCTCAAATGAGCTTCAAGCACTTGGCGCCACTGACATCACCGACCATGATGTGGTGAAGAAATTGTTGAGATCGCTTGATTCCTCATTTGATACTCTGGTACTGATGATACAAGAGCGTGCTGACTACAAGTCACTTGATCCAGCTGATACCCTCGAGAGGCTAAATACTCATGAGTTCCAGCTTGCTGAAAAGAGAGATCTCTATGGTTCTAGCTATGGAAAACACGTGCCCTGAAGGCCAAGGCTGTGTCTGAATCTGAGTGTGAAGACTCTGGTAGTAGCCTTGGAGATCCTGAAGAATTAGGCCAGGAGCTAGCACTGCTCGTGAAGAAATTCCAGAAGTTCTCAAGACGTGGTCGCTTTGGAAAATCCTCAAGAAGCAGTGATTCCTCATCCAGTGACTATAAGAGAAGACTTTGTCACAAATGCAAGAAACCTGGTCACTACATCCAAGATTGTCCTCAGTGGGAAAAGGAATTAAAGAAGAAGAAACACAAGGATTACAGTTCTGATGACGCGAAGAATAAAAAATCATCGAAATCTTCATCATCAAAATCCTAGAAGCCTTCTTCTCACAAGAAGAGCAGCTCCAAAAAGGCTCGGGCATTCATTGGCAAGGAAATGGACTCTGAAGCTGAATCTGAGGAACATGAGGAAGAGGAGGCATCAGAAGAATCTGAGTGCAGTGTGGCGAGTCTAGCTCTACTCTTTGCTTTCGTCGACAAGTCCATCTTCAACTCTGAAGAAAATGACCTCACCAACAAAACTGATGAAGATAGTGATTACTACGCCCCACCTATTGCTTCATGGCAAAGGGTGCCAAGGTACTCAAATACACCTCCTCCGAATCTAGTGAAAATGAATCGATGAAGATCTAAAGCCCGATTACTCAAAACTTGCTAAGATTGCTGTAAAACAACAAAGGGCTTTTGAAAAGGTTCAAAACATGCTAGATAAGAGTGATGATATGTTAGGTGAAGAAATGGATCGCACTAAAGCCCCGATTGAAAATCTTGAGAGACTTCAGCCTAGGTTTGACAGCCTTCAAGGTCATCATAACACTCTCTTATCTGATCATGAGAAACTTTCTTATGAATTGCTTCAAAGAAAGCAAGATCTTGAGAAGCTAAGAGTGAATTATGAAGATCTTCAGAAGGAGCGCGATTCATTACTTGCGCAACAAATCAGCGCTTCTCAGGAAGAATTTGTTCCTCCATGCTTAAAGTGCATTGCACGTGAATCTGCTAATTCTTCACCTGAATGTTCAAATGCTTCAACTGTTACAAATTCTTCACCTGCCTCCGCTATCACTAATTCCTCATCTGAGGACATTGTTAGTATCACTGACGATGCATGGCTGAAGGAATTGTATATGACAGGCATGTACAAAAGCCTGAAAGGGCATCAGACTCTTTGTGATGTGCTTAAAAAGCAGATCCTCAACAGGAACCCTAGGAAAGAGGGTATTGCCTTTGAGAGGAAACTCAATGCTGATGGAACATATTGGAAGCCTGAGCAGTACCCCAAAACCTCATGGGTTGCTGCAAAGGGACCTCTAGTTGATCCATCTAACTTATCTGGTTTTACATGCGAATCTCCTCATTCTTCTGATGAGTCATTTGACTCCAACTATAAACTGTTCAAAAATCAGAATGGTGGAGTATTTGCTAGATATGTTGGCACTAACTGCAGGAACGGTTCCCCCATGAAGAAAATCTGGGTTCCCAAGAAGTGCCTTGAAAGTCTTCAGGTGAATGTCCTCATGACACCACCTGTGAAGAATAGGAACCCCAGATCAAACTCTTCATATGGACCAAATTCTTCATATGGATCCAAGTCCTCATACGGACCAAATTCCTCACGTGGATCAAATTCCTCAAAAGGATCAAAGTCCTCATATGATTATCATCGTGCTAACAATTCTGTTTCGCAGGGTAGAGCTAAGGGCTATGAATATGTGCATTATTCTTCAAACCAATATGTTCATAAGTCCTCGAAGAATTTCTCTGCTTATTCATATGCTTACCCTAACACCTTTATGTGAAACGAAATGGATTGGCCTCTATGCCACCATTCTCATATGGTGCTCGCAGAGTGATGAACTCTTTGCCACCCCTTCAGATGTGGGTGGTGAAGAAAAAGAACTAACCTCTTCTGCAGGGTCAGGTCTCCAGATGTGCTTTAAACGTCTGAAGAATTTGCTGGGGGCCTGACAAAATGCCTGAAAGGACGCAGGCTAATCATGATGAAATGAACTTTCATTTCACACGTCCTCATACTGCTTATCTGTTAATCTCGACCGATGAAATTCATCGATGAACTTGATATCATATTCTTCAATCGATGAAGTATATGAGATCGTAAGTTGTACTAATTCATCTGCAGAATGATCAACCCAAAGCCACTGAGTGGGTTCTCGATAGTGGATGTACAAATCACATGACTGGTGACAAGAATCTATTGATGGATGCTCCCTTATGACCGTCTCATCTGAAGCATATCATCTTTTGCCGACAAAGGCAAAAGTCGTATTGGGTCTTGGTAAGGTTGCGATCTCTAAGGACATACACATGGACAAAGTCATGCTTGTTGAGTCCTTAGGATACAACCTCATGTCGATCTCAATGCTTTGTGATCTTGATATGGTTGTTATCTTTGGCAAGTATCGTTGTGTTGTGATTATGGAAGCTGACAATTCCAAAGTCTTCGAAGGCTTTAGGAGAGGAGACTTGTATATTGTTGATTTCTCTACAGGACCACAACCAGCCATGTGTCTACTTGCAAAAGCTTCAGAAGGCTGGCTATGGCATCGGCGACTTGGTCACGCAGGCATGAGGAATTTGAACACGCTTGCAAAGAAGAAGCATGTCATTGGCATTGAGAATGTCAAATTCCTCAAGGATCACTTGTGTGGAGCTTGTGAAGCCGGAAAAATGACCAAGGCCAAGCATCCAGCGAAGACTATCATGACCACTACTCGTCCCTTCGAATTGCTTCACATGGACCTCTTTGGTCCTAATCATTACTCAGCTGTCACTAATGACGCATCTCTATATGGCTTTGTTATTGTTGATGATTACTCTCGTTACACATGGGTACACATTGTTACTTACAAAAATGAAGTGCATGAAGTCTTCAAACGATTTTCCTCGAGGGCTTCAACTAACTTTGGTGTGAAGATCAGACACATCAGGAGTGACAATGGAACTGAGTTCAAAAATTCCGGTCTTGATGCCTATCTTGATGAACTTGGTATTACTCATGAGTTATCTGCTCCCTACACTCCTCAGCAGAATGGTCTCGTGGAGCACAAGAACAGAACTCTGGTTGAGATGGCTCGCACTATGCTTGATGAATACAAAACGCCTAGCCATTTTTGGATTGATGCAATTGATACCGCGTGCCACATCATCAACAGAGTATATCTTCACAAATTCTTCAAGAAGACTGCCTATGAACTCCTCACTGACAAGAAACCCAATGTAAGTTATTTCAAAGTCTTGATTGCTAAATGCTGGATTAGAGATCCTCATCACAATTCTAAATTTGCACCGAAAGCACATGAAGGTTTTATGCTTGGTTACGGAAAGGACTCGCACACCTACAGAGTCTTCAACATCGCTCTTCACAAGATTGTTGACACTGTAGATGTGCGGTTCGATGAAACTAATGGCTCGCAAAGAGAGCACCTACCATCTGTGTTAGATGAACCAGCACCCGAGGAATCTATCAAGTTCAAGGCAACCGAGGATGTCATTCCCATCAAGAATCAGCTGAAGAATTCATTCCAAAGACACGAAGAACGCCGAGCTGATGCACCAAGATAATGTCAAGACAATGGTGCTGAGGAAAATGATCAAATTCCTCGACGACAACCAGCTCATCCTCGCGTTGCAAAAGAAGTACAAGTTGACAAGATCATCGATGACATTGAAGCGCCAGGGCCTCTCACACGCTCAAAAGCTTCACATTTATCTAACTTTTATGGGCACTATGTTTTTGTCTCTATCACAGAGCCCACTAAGGTAGATGAAGCATTTCGAGCCTCGAGTGGATTCAGGCCATGCAAGAAGAATTACATCAGTTCAAGCTCAACAATGTCTCGAACTGGTCAAACGTCCAGATCCTCGCAAGCATAATATCATTGGCACAAAGTGGATCTACCGCAACAAGCAAGATGAAAATGGCCTTGTGGTGAGGAATAAGGCACGACTTGTAGCTCAAGGCTACACACAGGTTGAAGGAATTGATTTCGATGAAACTTTTGCACCTGTTGCTAGACTTGAGTCTATTCACATATTACTCGCCTATGCTAACCATCACAATATCACTTTATATCAAATGGATGTGAAAACTGCATTCCTCAATGGTAAGCTTGAGGAAGAAGTATATGTTGCTCAACCCCCAGGTTTTGAAGATCCAAAGAATCCCGACAAAGTCTTCAGACTCAACAAGGCTCTCTATGGTCTCAAACAATCCCCATGGGAGTGGTATGATACATTGAAGGAATTCTTCATGAAGAATGGCTTCACACCCGGTTCACTCGACCCTACTCTCTTTACTAAATCATATGATGGTGAACTGTTTGTGTGCCAAATATATGTTGATGTTATTATCTTTGGCTGTACTGACCAACGTTATAGTGATGAATTTGCCTATATGATGAGTGAAGAATATCAAATGTCTATGATGGGAGAGTTGCAATTCTTCTTAGGTCTTCAAATTCGTCAACAACACAATGGAATATTCATATCTCAGGAGAAATACCTCAAAGATGTCCTGAAGAAATTCGGCATGCAAGATTGCAAAGGTGTCAAAATTCCTATGCCCACAAATGGCCATCTATGCACTGATGAAAATGGTATTGACTTCTATCACAAGGTATACCGCTCCATGATTGGTTCTCTATTGTACTTATGTGCATCTAGGCCAGATATAATGCTTAGTGTTTGCATGTGAGCCCGATTTCAAGCTACACCGAAGGAATCACACCATAAGGCTGTGAAGCATATTCTTCGATATCTAGGTCACACACCAACACTAGGATTATGGTACCCCAAGGGCTCATCTTTTGATCTCATTGGATATTCTGACTCTGACTATGCTGGTGATCGTGTGGACCGCAAGTCAACATCTGGTACTTGTCATTTCCTCGGACGATCTTTGGTCTGTTGGTCCTTGAAGAAACAGAACTGCGTATCACTGTCTACTGCGGAAGCTGAATACATTGCTGCTGGCTCATGTTGTGCTCAATTGCTGTGGATGAAGCAAACTCTCAAGTACTACAGCATCAACGTGAAGAATGTGCCTCTCTACTGTGACAATGAGAGTGCCATCAAGATTGCTCACAACCCTGTTCAGCACTCGAAGACAAAGCACATTCAAATTCGTCATCATTTTCTTCGTAATCATGTGTTGAAGGGCGAAATCTCCATCGAGCATGTGAAGACTAAAGAACAGCTAGCCGATATCTTCACTAAGCCCTTGGATGAGAAGAGATTTAGCAAGTTGCAGTGTGAGCTAAATATCTTAGAATCTTCGAACGTTCTTTGAAAAGGACACACATCCTGACACTTTTGCAAAATTGATGACTTAGATGTGCAACACATGAAGAAACGTTTTTCTTCAATCAATGAAGAATAACTCTCTAAGTGTGAAGAAATTAATGAAGAATTTGATTCTCAGAACCCTACGACAATTGTACGCGGTGTCTGAAATCATCATTCTTATACGGTGGGTCACGCCACCACCAAAGTTGAAAATCTTCAATTTGAGTTTTTCCTCAGTTTTTGAAATTCTTTAGTTTTTCAAATTCTTCAACTTGGCAAAATCTTCACTGTTTCCGTCGTTTTTCTTCATTGGGTATATATATATCGGTTTATGTCCTCTATAGCATTCACTTATGGCTATTTCTTCAAGTTGTTTTTTCTGCTAAGTGAATGTGATCGGACCCTTCCCCCTCTATGCTATACTCAACCCAATCTATTCACAAATTCTTCATGTGCGTTCTATTTGAAACTCGTCCAAAATCTTCACCGTGTCCTTGTCAGCTGAAGAAATTGCAAACGAAACTTTAAAACTAATCTTATCCAAACTTTCGGTTTTGCCATTAAACCGCTCCGCATCCCACGATGCATTATTTTACTCACCCACGATCGTACACGATCTCCACTACACAATACATGGGTGACACATGTCGTGAGAAGGAGAATGGTCAGGCACGCTCGTCCTAAATCTTCTAAGTAACAGTTTTTCACTGCCTCTATAAATACCCCTCTCTCCATCCTCACTTCTTTTACTCCGCCGACCTCTCTCTCCCGCCGAGCTCCTCAAACCCTAAGCGCCGCCGCTACTCCATCGTCAGCCGGTGAGGAAGAGCTTCGCTGCCTCGACCTAAATCGCCGTCGTACTCAGCGCCCGGTGGAAATCTTCACTCCTCGGCCGCCGTAGCTATCTTCCTCCGCCAAGTTAGGGCGTGGAAGACCTGAATAGACGAGCTTCACATCTACAACACCCAGTTCGTCGTGTTCTTCATTTAGGGTAATTAAAAGTTACTTTTACTGCCCTCGTTGATCCAAATTTTACACTACAAAATCTTCAAAGGTGTTTTATTCTTCAAATCCTCACACACAAACACCTCACTAGTTATATGCTCTTGATTCGCTTCTCTAAGCAATCATTTTCTTCAAGATTCCTCAATTGTGTGGATCCTCGATCTGTACAACTCTGGAACCTAAGACAAAGAACGCTTAGTGAAATTCTTCAAGGCTCATCTGGTCAAAATCCTCAAAACTTGTTCTTTTTGAAAAACCTTCTGAGAACGCACATGACCTCTCCAAAATTCCTCGCAACTATACTCTGTTCACAGGTACTCATGTCCGCTTCTGAATCACTAGGTTCTCATCAACTTAACTCATTTGCAGCGTTCCTCGAAGAAAAGTTGCATACTTCTTCAGAGAATTCATTTGTTCAAATTCCTCAGCTGAAGAATATGGCAGAAGGAAAGAAGCCACAGAAAGGAGGAAAGAGGCCTGAGGTCATGACAGCGTTTGAAATCCCTGAGGAAATATATGCTGATTATTGCACACCTGATGAAGCCGAGTTCGGCAAAGAGAACAAAAATCAGCGCAAGGTGCGCATCCAAAGGGTTCAACGGAGATGGGCACGGGAATGGAGGGAGTACCGATATGTAACTCCAAAGTACATGAAGAAATTCGCACTCAATCCTCCATGCCCAAGAGCTCCATTGGCACCTGGTCAAGAAGCTGACCCCACCAGCATCAAGCGTGGTGAGGACTTTCCTGAAGAATGGGCCAAGCGCCAAGCCAAGTTGGCGAGACAAGCCAATGAGGCAATGAGGAAATTCAATGAGGACTCGCCATCGCTGCTGCCCCGAGGCCTCTGTCAAGCCAAGAAAATCTATGGCAAAGAAGCCCGCACACAAGCCAAGTGCTTCACCAACAGTGCCCTCACGGCCAAGTTCCTCAGCTGTGCCCTCACGGCCAATTCCTCATGCTGCCCCTGCTCCTCCAAAATCCTCAGCTCCTTCAAAGTCCTCAGCAGCTCCTCCCAAGTCCTCAGCAGTTCCGACAAAGTCCTCAGCACCTGTGCATCTGGCCACGTGCCAAAGGACTGCTGGCTTCTCCATTGCCTCTGGTATCTTAGCAAGTTCCTCACCTGCACCAAAGTCTTCATCGGCCCGAATCTGTCAAGACTAAGGCCACATTGACGAGGTCCTCGGCCAAGTCCCAAGAAGAAACAGGTCGCCTTCCAAGAGCCACACGAAGATGATGAGGCTGATGATGATGAACTTGCGGAAATCATCGAGATCGCCAAGAGAGGGCCGCTAGAGCCAAAGGCACATCTGTGCATCGCTGTTGGATCCGAGGAAAATCCTCGATTACATTGATCTCTCGGCACAAGGATCCAAACACTCCTATGCCTGATTTTCATCTCGACCCTGGACAAAGTCACATCTTGACCCATTTCATCATCAAGAGAAATGGAAGTTTGAAAAGGCAAGAGAGATCAAGAAAGCTCAATACAGAAAGGAGAAGTTCACGAAGAAAACGTTGTCGTAATGACACCGAGGAACTTCTCAAGGTCCAGACTGAAATTCAAGACCTCAAAGAAAAACTTCGATGCTTATTATGCTGATTGGCAAGGGGCCAAGGTCGATTAAATCAACCTGACGAATAAGTTCACCATTGTTGCTGCCCCAACGCAACATGAAATTCCTCAGGCTGGAGCCTCAGCTCAGCCGACTGAAGAACATGCCAGCACCGTTGATGAAGTTCAAGCTGCTGAAGAATATGCCGCCTGTGGCTGATGATCCCATTCCACCACCAAGAAATTGCCAAGGCATCCACTAGTGGTGCGCTGAAGAAATCGAACAAGACAGGCAATTGCATCGGGCCATACCGAGGAAAATCAACCAGATTCCTCAGCCTCCTGCGCCAACACCAACTTCAATTCTTCCATCTGCCTCTGATGTGAAGAAGACCAAGGCTGCAGAATGAGCTGCTGTGAAGAAACGGAAAGCATCAGCTGCGTCAAATTCTTCGGCTACGAAGAAAATGAAGCCAATGACCAGCTCATTTGAAAATCCTATTGATGCTGTTCCAATTTCCTCAATTCCATCAAAGGACCTTGTTCCTTTTGATGAAGATTATGTGATCCCAAGCGGATCTGATGAAGAAAATCATTATGCTGCTTCGTCAGAGCAGATTGATGAAGAAATTGAAGTGGAAGCAATCCCTTAAACTCCAATCGTTTCCTCGCCTATGCCTCAGTTCACAGCTGAAGAGGCTGGTGTTGAGGAACTTGAATAAGATGTGGATATTGGAAGCACAACGCCAGTGATGAACGATGACTTTTGGGAAAGTCAGCATCCAAATTCTCCACTCTTCACCCCAAGCCAACAGATACCTCAGTCCCATGCTCCAACTGTTCAAATGGGCTCTGAAGAAACTCATCCCACTTCATCTGTCCATGAAGAAATTCCAGCCACTAGCGCTGATGAACTTCTTCTGGCGATCCTCGGTACTGTTGAGGAACAAGAAATTCCTCACTGAAGAACCTGAGATTGCGATTCCAGAGGTCGTGATGCAACTCATCGACACTCCTCTGCCAAAGCCAAAGAATCCCTTCTCAACAAAGCAAAAGTTCAAGGCTGAAGATTTCTTCGGCGAGCACGTATTCTTCACTGATTACAATCTATATGATTCTGCTCGCATAAGGAACAGGCGTTTCTGGACTGCCAGTCAAGCCAATTTCTATTCCTCAGTGCTCTTCAATAAAGACAAAGTCTTCGATCATGCTCATATTCCTCATGTGGACATGGAGTCTCTCCCAGGCTTCGAGCCAGTCCTCAGTGTTCTTCACGACGCAGGACTTCTGAATTTCTGCACTGATATCGTGGATCGGAATGAAGAACTCATTCTTCAATTCTATGCAATTCTGCACATCACCGGAGACGCCAAGACGTGAACTCATGGGTGTTAGATCGATGTCTGAAAATACTCACTACAAGGCACCAAAGAATCGAATTGCTTCGTGCTCTACCACTCAGTCCTCCACTTGACGGTGCTCGTTGTATCTACAACGAACCGTAACTTTCAAATCACTATATGCAAGTGCTGATGAAGCCTTTAAAGCCAAGGCAGGCCCCAAGAACCCAATTCCTCGTCAAGGAATTATTGTATGTGCCTCGGACTGTCTATCGGATTCTGACGAAGACAATGAATCCTATCAAAGGCCACGACTCGAATGATGAAGAAGTCGTTGGCATCATGAAGAATATGCTTTTCAATATCATTCATGGCGTTCCCGTCAACTTCCATGATTTCTTCATGAGGACTCTAGCAAACATTGCTATGTCACCATTTGAGCTGAAGCCTTATGCGCCTTGGATAATGAGATTCATCAGGACAAGGTCTTCACTCAATTACAAGGCTGAGACTCTGAACCACTGCAGCTACTTGCCCCTGATTGAAGTCCTCAAACGGACATTTACCTCAACTGATGACAAGGGCAAGGCTACTGCTGTGATCGATGAAGGCATTTGTCCATTGGATGGACAGTTTCGCAAAGCAGCATCCTACTCTACCAATGATGACTCTGCCACACATGACTCTGCCAAGAAATACCTCGGTCCAAGCAAAGTCCTCAAGCTACAACACCTGTGGTGATGACTGATCGTGAGTTACTCCTCGCCTTCATCGGAAGGTTGATCGCAATCATAAATGGGTCAAGCGCCGCTTGGTTCAATTCTACACAACATGACCTCTACACACAATGCAGGGAAGAAAAACCACTACTACCTCCATGGAACCTTCAAACGCACCTGGGCTGTTCTATCAAATGTCTACAGTGCGGAAGAACTGACGACAATGGGACTCAAGGAAGATTTTGACTGGTCTACACCTCCTCCGAAGAAATACAAGAAGGTCAAAGTCCCTTCCTTGTTGGCCAGCTCCTATTCTTCATCGCGTGACACTGATGAAAATGAAGACTTGGACGACACCGCGGCAGGCCCTACTACAACAACCGACCCCAACAACGCTGGCGCTCCTTCTTCAACTTGAAATTCTTCAGGGGCGTTAGTCCTCAGTTTCGATCCTTTTGGTCATTCGATGACAAAGGGGGAGAAATTTGAGTTAGTCTTCAAGCGGGTCTATTATATGGGCAATTTACTTTTGTTAAGTTACAACTCTCGTTCTTCTGAAACTTTTATTGGATCGAGTTGTAATCTTAAACCCGATGGTGCTTTGATACTTTTGATGCAATCGTGCTCTTGCACTATGCTCGATACTTTTGATGCAATCGAGCTCTGATTCTCTTGAGCTCGATACTCTTGATGCGTTATTTTGCATGCCTGTTCCTCATTAATGTTATTGCACGCATGCTGAATTTCATCAAGCACCATATTTCATCATGCATTTCAAATTCTTCATCTGTATGTCAAATGCGTGTATGAATTACAAGATATAGGGGAGATCTCCATGATTCAACTCTTCAAATGTGCATTGCCTCAAAAGCAAATTCCTCACTATGCACATCTTCGTGGGGAGTTCTTCTATATCTTGCAATCAAATTCCTCAATATCAGTATTTATACTTCATATGTTTATCCCGTTGAAAACTTAACCTATATTGTCATCAATCACCAAAAGGGGGAGATTGTAAGTGCATCCAAAGGCCCCTTAGTGATTTTGGTGTATTGAAGACTTATAGGTTAAGAAACTAATGTGTTTGTGAGTGTACACAGGTCTATAAGTCTATGAGGAGTTTGATATTTACAGAGAAAGTCGACCCTAAAAATGAAGTTCTTCGATCAAGACTTTGATATTTTGAAGACTTTCTGAAGACTTTGAAAGTGAAGAAATTGGTGTGACCTTGAAGACTTGGCATTCATTTGAGGAACATGAAGCGTGAAGACTTTTGTTTTCGTAGTTTCATTTTCTCTTTCTTGAGTCATAGGAACCACACTGTTAAAGGGGGTCGAGGAAATACTAAGGAAAAATTTCCATGTGATGCTCAACTCAAAATCCTACACCTACCAAACTCTTCGAGTGAAGCCTTTGGAAATCTCATACAGTTCAGTCAATTTCTTCAAAGGATGTAGACGAAGCTCTTCCGGTGTTGAGGAATTTGTTCTGACCGAGGAGTTAGGAATTCGCCAAAGGCGGATTGCCTACACAAAGGAGGAACATGATAGCCACGAGGAATTTGAGATTCAAATTTCCGACCGTTCTTTGTCTTGGCGCCACTGTCCCAAAATATCTTATCCACCTAACGGTCATATCATTGAAGGAATTTATGTCTTATCATGTCGGGCTGCTCCCTAGGCTATAAATAGCCGCCCCCTACAACCACTAGCTGGTTGGCTGCTCCGAGAGAACTTGACACTTGTCATTTGAGAGCAACCCATCCTCCGAGGACTTTGAGCGAAAATCATCGAGTGAGGAAAACCCCAAAAACCAAACCCCTACAAACCCAAAGTGATTGAGCATCACTGAAGAGATTGATCCTGCATGGATCCGACGCTTGTCACCTTTGAAGACTGTGCTTCTTCCAGACGGTTAGGCGTCATGGTCTAGAGCATCCAAGAGGAATTGTGGATCGCCGAGTGACCAAGTCTGTGAAGGTTTGGAAGTCGCCTGAAGACTTACCACAAGTGATTGGACGAGGTCTGTGTGACCTTATTTCAAGGAGAATAAGGTGAGGACTTGGTGTCCTGAGCTGCGTGCTCAGCGATTGGGTGTCCGGGACTGTGTGTCCTCGAGTTTAAATACTCAGCCGCTCCAACCAGACGTACAACTGAGACAACAGTTGGAACTGGTCTACCAAATCAGTGTCTTCACCAACCTAACTGGTTCTATTTCCCCAACCCTTTCATCTCCTCATTACTGTGTTGATTGTTCGTTCATATCTGTGTTTGAAGACTTTAACTGAAGACTTTCTCAATTTCCTCAGTTCAATTTCTTCAGTCTGTTTGTCTTCATCTTGTGCTATCCTGTGTTTACGCTTTCTGTACTCTTTGTTTGTCTTCATTCCATCATGATGACCATGCCCGCATTTTCTTATGCTTACTTCTGAGTACTTATTCCGCTGCAAGTAGTTCTTCGCTAAGGAATTTCCTCACCGGCAAATTCCTCAGTGATAGAGATAATAAGATAAGATAAATATTTTTGGTATTTTTATGATATAGATTGGAAATTATAGATGCAAATAAAAGATGGATGGGAAACTTATATGATAAAAGATAGACCCGGGGGCCGTAATTTTCACTAGTGGCTTCTCTCAAGATAGCATAAGTATTACAGTGGGTGAACAAATTACTGTCGAGCAATTGATAGAAAAGTGCATAGTTATGAGAATATCTAGGCATGATCATGTATATAGGCATCACTTCCGCAACAAGTAGATCGAAACGATTCTACATCTACTACTATTACTCCACACATCGACCGACTCCTTCCTGCATCAAGAGTATTAAGTTCATAAGAACGGAGTAACGCATTAAGAAAGATGACATGATGTAGAGGGATAAACTCAAGCAATATGATATAAACCCCATCTTTTTATCCTCGATAGCCACAATACAATACGTGCCTTGCTGCCCCTGCTGTCACTGGGAAATGACACTGCAAGATTGAACCCAAAGCTAAGCACTTCTCCCATTGCAAGAAAAACCAATCTAGTAGGCCAAACCAAACTGATAAATCGAAGAGACTTGCAAAGATAACCAATCATACATAAAAGAATTCAGAGGAGATTCAAATATTGTTCATAGATAATCTTGATCATAAACTCATAATTCATCGGATCTCGACAAACACACCGCAAAAAAAGAGTTACATCGAATAGATCTCCAAGAAGACCGAGGAGAACTTTGTACTGAGATTCAAAGAGAGAGAAGAATCCATCTAGGTAATAACTATGGACCCGAAGGTCTGTGGTAAACTACTCACAACTCATCGAAGAGGCCTTGGAGATGATGTTGAGGCCCTCCATGGTCGATTCCCCCTCCGGCGGAGCACCGGCGAAGGCTCCAAGATGGGATCTCGCGGATACAGAAGGTTGCGGCGGTGGAATTAGGTTTTCGTGGTGCTCCTGGATGTTCTCAGGGTACGCGGATATATATAGGAGGAAGAAGTAGGTCGGTGGACCCACGAGGGGCCCATGAGGGTGCGGGGAACACCCACCCCCCTAGCGCGCGCCGGGCACCCTCGTGGCCGCCTCGTTTTCTGCTTGACGTCCACTCCAAGTCTCCTGGTTTGCATTTGTTCCAAAAAGATCGCTACCGAAGGTTTCACCCCGTTTGGACTCTGTTTGATATTCCTTTTCTTCGAAACACTGAAATAGGCAAAAAAAACAGCAATTCAGGTTGGGCCTCTGGTTAGTAGGTTAGTCCCAAAAATGATATAAAGTGTAAAGTAAAGCCCATAAACATCCAAAACGGGTAATATAGTAGCATGGAACATTCAAAAATTATAGATATGTTGGAGACATATCACGCTTCAGTATTAAACTCCAAGAGACCTTCGATGTTGAAACGATACGCAATGACGACAAGTGTTTCTTTCGCAATTAAGCACGACTTCTACTTCTTCAACGTGTAATTTTCGACTTTTACAATTCGACTAGCTTATCTCATGCCATGCAAGATGCTATGTCTTGGAGAGGATGGATTTTGAAGATCATGAAAGTATGGAAACAAAGATAGTTCACCTAAGGACCCATCATGGTATAGATTTTGCTATAAATCCATACAATTATGTGAGTGTATCCCATTTTGGTTGCCCGGATTGGGAAGCACTTTGCAAGATGTATGATTTTCATGAGGGTATGCTTGTCACCATGGATCTTGGTGATCCGGACATCGACGAAGATAATATGGACATCTGGGTCCTTGTTGATATGCATCCAGTTCTACCGCTATGTGAGCTTCTCAAACATAGTAATTAAGTAATTTATATTGTTTATTTCAAAATAGTTGACAGCTTATTTCCATTGATGGATTATTTTCATTCTTCAAAGAATATACGGAAGATGGTAGACATAACCTACTACACTGATGGCGCAGAATTAAGTTATCAGGAGAAAGATCATCTTATCTCATTTATTATTGTTGTTGAGAATTATAATATCAATTGTCAAACTCCTGAACATTATGGTCAATACGTGCCACTAGTGCACATGTTGAAGTACGGTAACATATATGGAGATGGCATGGTAAGATGTTTTTACTATTACGACATCCATGCATCTTTTGCATAAATTCTTCTAAAGCTAAACTACATTGCTAACTACGAGGTTATTACTATGTTTTTCAACAGAAAATGCCAAAGGATTGTGTGCCTCATCTCATGTTTCCAAAAGGTCACCTTGATGTTATGAGCTTACGACCAGGCCTGGCTAGGCTTCACTACTGTTCATACTGGATTTCTAAAACCGATGAAGACATGACAATAAAATCATGGAAAAATGTATGGACAATCGTAGGGAGCTACTTGGAACCAACGTTGTGCGAAGCGCAATAATTGGAGACAGGATAGTCTCCATTCTCCATAATGGAGAGTCAGTGCCTATCTTGTTTTATGCCATTTTACCTTAGAGAGGGTAGTAGGTCCTATGAGAGAGGATTAGGTCCTAGGTACAATGTGTTATTATGTGCTACAATGTGTTAGAGTTGATGATGATGAGGAGGACGAGTTGTGATTATGACTAGTGACCAAGTTTTTATATGATGTCTCATGGACGAAAATGATGATCATGAGGAGTTGTTATATGACAATGATGTATTATGATGATAAGTTGTTAATGATATGATGATGATGATGATGATGATGATTATGATGATGATGATGATTTATTATATCACTGGGTGAAAGAACCGCGGATTAGTTTCAAGTGGATGGATCCTAAGTGACCAAGTCATGGATTATCACGATAATCCATGACTTGGTAACTTAGGATTCATCCACTTGAAACTAATCCACGGTTCTTTCACCAAGTGATTTAATAACTCATTATGATGTATAAACAATCTCTAAATTGCTACTGTATGAAAGCTTTTATAATGGTGTATGAATACGACAGAGAATAAAAAGAAATAGAATACAGAATAATAGTAGTAGCGTGGGCAGAGAGACGCGCTACTAGTAATTACCAGTAGCACCTTTTTCAAGAGGCGCTGCTACTAAGTAGCTATAGCAGTAGCGCGGGTAAACAAACGCTACTGCTAACCTTTAGCAGTAGCTTGATGTCTACTACACAACCTTCTTCTTGTAGACGTTGTTAGGCCTGCAAGTGCACAGGTTTGTAGGACAGTAGCAAATTTCCCTCAAGTGGATGACCTAAGGTTTATCAATCCGTGGGAGGCGTAGGATGAAGATGGTCTCTCTCAAACAACACTCCAACCAGATAACAAAGAGTCTCTTGTGTCCCCAACGCACCCAATACAATGGTAAATTGTATAGGTGCACTAGTTCGGCGAAGAGATAGTGATACAAGTGCAATATGGATGGTAGATAAAGGTTTTTATAATCTGAAATAATAAAAACAGCAAGTTAACTAAAGATAAAAGTGAGCGTAAACGGTATTGCAATGATAGGAAACAAGGCCTAGGGTTCATACTTTCACTAGTGCAAGTTCTCTCAACAATAATAACATAGATAGATCATATAACAAGCCCTCAACATGCAACAAAGAGTCACTCCAAAGCCACTAATAGCGGAGAACAACCGAAGAGATTATGGTAGGGTACGAAACCACCTCAAGTTATTCTTTCGGATCAATCTATTCAAGAGTTCGCACTGGAATAACACCTTAAGACACAAATCAACCAAAACCCTAATGTCACCTAGATACTCCATTGTCACCTCAAGTATCCGTGGGCATCATTATTTGATATGCATCACACAATCTCAGATTCATCCAACCAACACAAAGTACTTCAAAGAGTGCCCGAAAGTTTCTACCGGAGAATCAAGAAAACGTGTGCCAACCCCTATGCATAGGTTCCTGGGCGGAACCTGCAAATTGGTCACCAAAACATACATCAAGTGGCACGTGATATCCCATTGTCACCACAGATAAACACGGCAAGACATAAACCAAGTGTTCTCAAATTAAAGACTCAATCCGATAAGATAACTTCAAGAGGGAAACTCAATTCACCACAAGAGAGTAGAGGGGGGGAGAAACATCATAAGATCCAACTATAATAGCAAAGCTCGCGATACATCAAGATCGTGCCATAGAGAGAACACGAGAGAGAGAGAGATCAAACACATAGCTACTGGTACATACCCTCAGCCCCGAGGGTGAACTACCCCCTCCTCGTCACGGATAGCACCGGGATGATGAAGATGGCCACCGGTGATGGGTTCCCCCTCCGGCAGGGTGCCGGAACGGGCTCCCGAGAGGTTTTTGGTGGCTACAGAGGCTTGCGGCGGCGGAACTCCCGATCTATCTTGATTATCGATGTTTTTAGGGTACGTAGGCATATATAGGTGAAAGAAGTCGGTCGGGAGGTGCACGAGGGGCCCACGAGACAGGGGGCACGCCCTGTAGGGGGGGGGGGGCGCCCCCCTATCTCCTGGCCTCCTCGAGGATCTTCTGACTTGAACTCCAAGTCTCCAGGATCGTATTCTTCCCAAAAATAACGCTGCTGAAGGTTTCATTCCGTTTGGACTCTGTTTGATATTCCTTTTCCTCGAAATACTGAAACAGGCAATAAAACATCAATATGGGCTGGGCCTCCGGTTAATAGGTTAGTCCCAAAAGTAATATATAAGTGTATAATAAAGCCCGTAATCATTCAAAACAGATAATAAAATAACATGAATGCTTCATAAATTATAGATACGTTGGAGACGTATCAGCATCCCCAAGCTTAATTCCTACTCGTCCTCGAGTAGGTAAATGATAAAAGAAAGAATTTATGAAGTGTGAATGCTAGAAGGTGCACAAGTTTGATCAATGATAATTTCAATCACCTTTTCTAGCATGATAATAAGTGTCATAACAGTAGTTCATCTCATAAAACTTCTCACGAAAAAGGAACAAGCAATTCACATGTCAAAGCATAGACCATAAAATTTCTTGAAAACTAGCAAACTTCATTCTCGGTCATCGATAATTGCAATTCATCTTATTTTCAGGAATAGCAAACTCCACATACTCAACTATCATATAGTCTTCTATAATTGCTAACACTCGTGCAATACTAATGGTTATGAAGTTTCAATCGGACACTGAGAAAGATAGGGGCTTATAGTGTTGCCTCCCAACGTATTCACCTTTGGGTGATGTCAACAATAATAGTTCATGCTAACTTACATTAAATTGGATATATATATATATCAGGATCACCCCATCACGAGGTGCTTGCCAAAGGATAAAATGAAAAAGGGAAAGATGAAGATCACCTTGACTCTTGCATAAAGTAAAAGACATAAAGTAAAAGATAGGCCCTTCGCAGAGGGAAGCAGAGGTTGTCATGCACTTTCAGGGTTGGATACACAAAATCTTAATGCGAAAGAACGTCACTTTATATTGCCCCTTGTATATGGACCTTTATTATGCAGTCTGTCGCTTTTATTGCTTCCATAACAAGATCGTACAAAGCTTATTTTCTCCGCACTAATAAGTCATGCATATGTAGAGAGCAATTTTTATTGCTTGCACCGATGACAACTTACTTGAAGGATCTTACTCAATCCATAGGTAGGTATGGTGGAATCTCATGGAAAAACTGGGTTTAAGGATAATTGGAAGCACAAGTAGTATCTCTACTTGGTGCAAGGAATTTGGCTAGCATGAGGGGGAAAGGCAATCTCAACATGTTTGAATGATCCATGACAATATACTTTAACTGAGATGTCGGAAAACATAACCCATTACGTTGTCTTCCTTGTCCAACATCAACTCTTTAGCATGTCATACTAAATGAGTGCTCCCAATTATAAAAGATGTCTACAATAGTCTATTTATATGTGAAATCTCCCTTCCTTCAATATTCTTTCATGAATTGTTCAAATGACCAATACAATGCTTGCTAGCCTGCAATAAATTTACAGCCTCTACTTCTTAGATGTGAAGTCATTACTCCCCATGGGATAAGCAAATGAGACATATATAATTTCAGATTTATGACAATCAACTCATTCAACAATTTACTCATAGGATATAAGTGAAGCACACGAGTAAATGACAAACTACTCCAACAAGATATAAGTGAAGATCAATGAGTAGCTAAATAATTATGTAACTATATGAAGACTCTCTCTCATTTAAGAATTTCAGATCTTGGTATTGTATTCAAACAGCAAGCAGAACAAAATAAAATGACATTGCAAGGATAGCACAACTCATGTGAAGAAGCAAAAACTTAGGCTCAACCGATACTAACCGATAGTTGTTGAAGAAGAAAGGTGGGATGCCTACTGGGCATCCCCAAGCTTAGATGCTTGAGACTTCTTGAAATATTATCTAGGGGTGCCTTGGGCATCCCCAAGCTTGAACTTTTGTGTCTCCTTAATTCCTCTCATATCATGGTTTCTCTTTTTATCAAAAGCTTCATCCACAACAAACTCAACAAGAACTCGTGAGATAGGTTAGTATAAACTAATGCAAAAACCTTATCATTTTCTACTGTAACAAATCACTAAAATTATTATTCAACATTTAATACTAAATGTCTCTTCATATTTAACACTCCTATCCTCAAATAGAATCATTAAACAAGCAAACATATGCAAACAATGCAAACATAACAGCAATCTGCCAAAACAGTACAGTCTGTAAATAATGCAAGAGTATCAATACTTCCCTAACTCCAAAAATTATGAAATAAAATTCCCACTGTAGTAAATTTATCAGAACTCATTATGCAAAAGGTTTCAACATTATAGCATTCTCTGAATTTTCTAGGGAATTTTTGCAACAGCAGTAAACTTTCTGTTTTCAAACAGCAACATGTATACTAGCAAAATAAGCATGGCAAAGGCTATCCTTGACTTTTTTATTGAAACTAAAGATGCAAAACATTATTCTAAATAACATAAACCAAATAATAACAAAATAAAATGACGCTCCAAGCAAAACACATATCATGTGGAGAATAAAAATATAGCTCCAAGTAAAGTTACCGATGAACGAAGACGAAAGAGGGGATGCCCCGGATGGCATCCCCAAGCTTAGGCTCTTGGTTGTCCTTGAATATTACCTTGGGGTGCCTTGGGAATCCCCAATCTTAGGCTCTTACCGCTCCTTATTACATAGTCCATCGAATCTTTACCCAAAACTTGAAAACTCCACAGCACAAAACTCAACAGAAAACTCGTAAGCTCCGTTAGTATAAGAAAATAAAACCACCACTTAGGTACTGTAATGAACTAATTCTAAACTCATATTGGTGTAATATCTACTGTACTCCAACTTATCTATGGTTCATACCCTCCGATACTAGTCATAGATTCATCAAAATAAGCAAACAACACATAGAAAACAGAATCTGTCAAAACAGAACAGTCTGTAGTAATCTGGATCAAACGTATACTTATGGAACTCCAAAAATCCTACCAAATTAGGAAGTCCTAAGCAATTCGTGTAACAATCCAGAGAAAAAAGAATAAGATCAGAAGCACGTTTCTGTGAATTAACAAAACTAATTTCCTGGGTGCAAAAGTTTCTGATTCTCAGCAGGATCAACACAACTATCACCGTAAGCTATCCTAAAGGTCTTTCTTGGCACTTTATTGAAATAAAAGCTATAAAACATGATTAGTACAGTAGCATAATCATGTGAACACATAAAAAAGTAAGGATAAATATTGGGTTGTCTCCCAACAAGCGCTTTTCTTTAATGCCTTTTAGCTAGGCATGATGATGACAATGATGCTCACATAAAAGATAAGAATTGAAACATAACGGGAGCATCATGAAGCATATGACTAGCACATTTAAGTCTAACCCACTTCATATGCATAGGATTTTGTGAGAAAACAACTTATGGGAATAATAATTAACTAGCATAGGAAGGCAAAACAAGCATAAGTTCAAAACTTGAAGCACATAGAGAGGAAACTTGACATTATTGCAATTCCTACAAGCATATGTTCCTCTCTCATAATAATTTTCAGTAGAATCATGAATGAATTCAACAATATAACCAGAACCTAAAGTATTCTTTTCATGATCTACAAGCATAGAAAATTTACTATTCTCCACATAAGCAAAATTCTTCTCATTCGGAATAGTGGGAGTATCATAAGAGACTTGAACACTAAAAATTGTTTCCACATTAAAAGAGTAATGTTCAGAAAAAGGGTAATCATAATCATGACAAGATTTGTAAATATAATCATCACTACTTTTTATAGCATAAGTTTCATCACAATAATCATCATATGTAGCAACTTCGTTCTCATCATAATCGATTGAAACCTCTCCCAAGATAGTGGAATCACTAAATAAAGTTGACACTCTTCCAAATCCACTTTCATATTCATCACAATAATATTAAACATCCTCCAAAATAGTGGGATAACTACTTCCTAAAGTTGACACTCTTCCAAACCCACTTTCATCAATATAATCATCATAGGTAGGAGGCATGCTATCATCATAACAACTTTGCATATCAAAACTTGGGATGCTAAAAATATCATCTTCATTAAACATAGCATCCCCAAGCTTGGGGCAAACATTAATTTCAGAAAATATATTCTCAAATATTTCATCCTCATCAAACATAGCTTCCCCAAGCTTGGGCCTTTTCATATCATAGGCATAATCACTCTCATCATTAATAGTATGGATAGCACCAATAGTATAGCAATTATCATCATCACAATGAGTAGTAGGAGCAACATCATTTGGGAGGGATACCTTTTTACCTTTGTTGCCCTTCTTTTCCTTTTCTTTTCACATTATCTGTGGGTTCAACCTTCCTCTTTGAGCTCCTTATTGACGAGATTGGTTGAATAGAAAGCTCCCCTCGTTACCTGATTCATCATAAGAAATAATAGGAGGATATTGGGAAGTCTCTTCCCTTTCATTAGTATTCTCATCATCTTCTATTTGCTTTCTTTTCTTTAGGTAATTGGCAATATAAGGATTTTCAATGCAATTCTCCGCACAAAACATATAAATCTTTTCTAGATCAGTATCAAGGAAATGCTTAAGATTAAATTCTGGAATAGGCTTAGTTAAACGTTTCAACTCTTCATAACCCAAAAGCAAACTAAGTTCATTATAATGTGCAAGGGAGATCAAATCATCACAATTTTTGGACACGATTCGATCATGAAACAATTTGCATAGGAGATGTAAATGACCATGTTCATTGCAAAGTTCACAAGTACGGCAAAGGAATTTTAAATTTTCAGCACTCACATCTAGCCTTTCTTGCAACCATTTAGTTTCTAAATGCTTATGCCTCTTGCAATATATATCTTCTCTATTTGGTGCGTTCATGCAAACATGCACTCCACAAAAGTTGACATGCTCATAAGAGATATTTTCATCATGACTAGAGCAATCATCATTAGTACTATGGATATTCAAAGAGTTCATACTAACAACATTGCAATCATGCTTCAAAGATTTAGTATCAAACATTCTATAGATTTCTTCTTCTAGCACTTGAGCACAATTTTCCTTTTCATCATACTCAGGAAAGATATTAAAAAGACGAAGCGTATGAGACAAGCTTAACTCCATTTTTTTCTAGTTTTCTTTTGTAAACTAAACTAGTGATAAAACAAGAAACAAAAAGATTCGATTATAAGATCTAAAGATATACATTCAAGCACTCACCTCCCCGGCAATGGCGCCAGAAAAGAGCTTGAGGTCTACTACACAACCTTCTTCTTGTAGACGTTGTTGGGCCTGCAAGTGCACAGGTTTGTAGGACAGTAGCAAATTTCCCTCAATTGGATGACCTAAGGTTTATCAATCCATGGGAGGCATAGGATGAAGATGGTCTCTCTCAAACAACCCTGCAACCAAATAACAAAGAGTCTCTTGTGTCCCCAACACACCCAATACAATGGTAAATTGTATGGAATTGCACTAGTTCGGCGAAGAGATAGTGATACAGGTGCAATATGGATGGTAGATAAAGGTTTTTATAATCTGAAATAATAAAAACAGCAAGGTAACTAAAGATAAAAGTGAGCGTAAACGGTATTGCAATGATAGGAAACAAGGCCTAGGGTTCATACTTTCACTAGTGCAAGTTCTCTCAACAATAATAACATAGATAGATCATATAACAAGCCCTCAACATGCAACAAAGAGTCACTCCAAAGCCACTAATAGCGGAGAACAACCAAAGAGATTATGGTAGGGTACGAAACCACCTCAAAGTTATTCTTTCGGATCAATCTATTCAAGAGTTCGTACTAGAATAACACCTTAAGACACAAATCAACCAAAACCCTAATGTCACCTAGATACACCATTGTCACCTCAAGTATCCGTGGGCATGATTATTCGATATGCATCACACAATCTCAGATTCATCCAACCAACACAAAGTACTTCAAAGAGTGTCCAAAGTTTCTACCGGAGAGTCAAGAAAACATGAGCCAACCCCTATGCATAGGTTCATGGGTGGAACCCGCAAGTTGGTCACCAAAACATACATCAAGTGTTCTCAAATTAAAGACTCAATCCGATAAGATAACTTCAAGAGGGAAACTCAATTCATCACAAGAGAGTAGAGGGGGAGAAACATCATAAGATCCAACTATAATAGCAAAGCTCGCGATACATCAAGATCGTGCCATAGAGAGAACACGAGAGAGAGAGAGAGAGAGATCAAACACATAGCTACTGGTACATACCCTCAGCCCCGAGGGTGAACTACTCCCTCCTCGTCATGGATAGCGCCGGGATGATGAAGATGGCCACCGGTGATGGGTTCCCCCTCCGGCAGGATGCCGGAACGGGCTCCCGAGAGGTTTTTGGTGGCTCTGGAGGCTTGCAGCGGCGGAACTCCCGATCTATCTTGATTATCGATGTTTTTAGGGTACGTAGGCATATATAGGCGAAAGAAGTCGGTCGGGAGGTGCACGAGGGGCCCACGAGACAGGGGGGCGCACGCCTATCTCCTGGCCTCCTCGTGGATCTTCTGACTTGAACTCCAAGTCTCCAGGATCATATTCTTCCCAAAAATAACGCTGCTGAAGGTTTCATTCCGTTTGGACTCCGTTTGATATTCCTTTTCCTCGAAATACTGAAACAGGCAATAAAACATCAATATGGGCTGGGCCTCCGGTTAATAGGTTAGTCCCAAAAGTAATATAAAAGTGTATAATAAAGCATGTAATCATTCAAAACTGATAATAAAATAGCATGAATGCTTCATAAATTATAGATACGTTGGAGACGTATCGGCATCTAAGCTTAATTCCTACTCGTCCTCGAGTAGGTAAATGATAAAAGAAAGAATTTATGAAGTGTGAATGCTAGAAGGTGCACAAGTTTGATCAATGATAATTTCAATCACCTTTTCTAGCATGATAATAAGTGTCATAACAGTAGTTCATCTCATAAAACTTCTCACGAAAAAGGAACAAGCAATTCACATGTCAAAGCATAGACCATAAAATTTCTTGAAAACTAGCAAACTTCATTCTCAGTCATCAGATAATTGCAATTCATCTTATTTTCAGGAATAGCAAACTCCACATACTCAACTATCATATAGTCTTCTATAATTGCTAACACTCAGGCAATACTAATGGTTATGAAGTTTCAATCGGACACTGAGAAAGATAGGGGCTTATAGTGTTGCCTCCCAACGTATTCACCTTTGGGTGATGTCAACAATAATAGTTCATGCTAACTTACATTAAATTGGATATATATATCAGGATCACCCCATCACGAGGTGCTTGCCAAAGGATAAAATGAAAAAGGGAAAGGTGAAGATCACCTTGACTCTTGCATAAAGTAAAAGACATAAAGTAAAAGATAGGCCCTTCGCAGAGGGAAGCAGAGGTTGTCATGCACTTTCAGTGTTGGATACACAAAATCTTAATGCGAAAGAACATCACTTTATATTGCCCCTTGTATATGGACCTTTATTATGCAGTCTGTCGCTTTTATTGCTTCCATAACAAGATCGTACAAAGCTTATTTTATCCGCACTAATAAGTCATGCATATTTAGAGAGCAATTTTTATTGCTTGCACCGATGACAACTTACTTGAAGGATCTTACTCAATCCATAGGTAGGTATGGTGGACTCTCATGGAAAAACTGGGTTTAAGGATAATTGGAAGCACAAGTAGTATCTATACTTGGTGCAAGGAATTTGGCTAGCATGAGGGGGAAAGGCAATCTCAACATGTTTGAATGATCCATGACAATATACTTTAACTGAGATGTCGGAAAACATAACCCATTACGTTGTCTTCCTTGTCCAACATCAAATCTTTAGCATGTCATACTAATTGAGTGCTCCCAATTATAAAAGATGTCTACAATAGTATATTTATATGTGAAATCTCCCTTCCTTCAATATTCTTTCATGAATTGTTCAAATGACCAATACAATGCTTGCTAGCCTGCAATAAATTTACAGCCTCTACTTCTTAGATGTGAAGTCATTACTCCCCATGGGATAAGCAAATGAGACATATATAATTTCAGATTTATGACAATCAACTCATTCAACAATTTACTCATAGGATATAAGTGAAGCACACGAGTAAATGACAAACTACTCCAACAAGATATAAGTGAAGATCAATGAGTAGCTAAATAATTATGTAACTATATGAAGACTCTCTCTCATTTAATAATTTCAGATATTGGTATTGCATTCAAACAGCAAGCAAAACAAAATAAAATGACATTGCAAGGATAGCACAACTCATGTGAAGAAGCAAAAACTTAGGCTTAACCGATACTAACCGATAGTTGTTGAAGAAGAAAGGTGGGATGCCTACTGGGCATCCCCAAGCTTAGATGCTTGAGACTTCTTGAAATATTATCTTCGGGTGCCTTGGGCATCCCCAAGCTTGAACTTTTGTGTCTCCTTAATTCCTCTCATATCATGGTTTCTCTTTTATCAAAAGCTTCATCCACAACAAACTCAACAAGAACTTCGTGAGATAGGTTAGTATAAACCAATGCAAAAACCTTATCATTTTCTACTGTAACAAATCACTAAAATTATTATTCAACATTTAATACTAAATGCCTCTGCATATTTAACACTCCTATCCTCAAATAGAATCATTAAACAAGCAAACATATGCAAACAATGCAAACATAACAGCAATCTGCCAAAACAGTACCGTCTGTAAATAATGCAAGAGTATCAATACTTCCCTAACTCCAAAAATTATGAAATAAAATTCCCACTGTAGTAAATTTATCAGAACTCATTATGCAAAAGGTTTCAACATTATAGCATTCTCTGAATTTTCTAGGGAATTTTTGCAACAGCAGTAAACTTTCTGTTTTCAAACAGCAACATGTATACTAGCAAAATAAGCATGGCAAAGGCTATCCTTGACTTTTTATTGAAACTAAAGATGCAAAACATTATTCTAAATAACATAAACCAAATAATAACAAAATAAGATGACGCTCCAAGCAAAACACATATCATGTGGAGAATAAAAATATAGCTCCAAGTAAAGTTACCGATGAACGAAGACGAAAGAGGGGATGCCCCGGATGGTATCCCCAAGCTTAGGCTCTTGGTTGTCCTTGAATATTACCTTGGGGTGCCTTGGAATCCCCAATCTTAGGCTCTTACCGCTCCTTATTACATAGTCCATCGAATCTTTACCCAAAACTTGAAAACTCCACAGCACAAAACTCAACAGAAAACTCGTAAGCTCCGTTAGTATAAGAAAATAAAACCACCACTTAGGTACTGTAATGAACTAATTCTAAACTCATATTGGTGTAATATCTACTGTACTCCAACTTATCTATGGTTCATACCCTCCGATACTAGTCATAGATTCATCAAAATAAGCAAACAACACATAGAAAACAGAATCTGTCAAAAACAGAACAGTCTGTAGTAATCTGGATCAAACGTATACTTATGGAACTCCAAAAATCCTACCAAATTAGGAAGTCCTAAGCAATTCGTGTAACAATCCAGAGAAAAAAGAATAAGATCAGAAGCACGTTTCTGTGAATTAACAAAACTAATTTCCTGGGTGCAAAAGTTTCTGATTCTCAGCAGGATCAACACAACTATCACCGTAAGCTATCCTAAAGGTCTTTCTTGGCACTTTATTGAAATAAAAGCTATAAAACATGATTAGTACAGTAGCATAATCATGTGAACACACAAAAACAGTAAGGATAAATATTGGGTTGTCTCCCAACAAGCGCTTTTCTTTAATGCCTTTTAGCTAGGCATGATGATGACAATGATGCTCACATAAAAGATAAGAATTGAAACATAACGGGAGCATCATGAAGCATATGACTAGCACATTTAAGTCTAACCCACTTCATATGCATAGGATTTTGTGAGAAAACAACTTATGGGAATAATAATTAACTAGCATAGGAAGGCAAAACAAGCATAAGTTCAAAACTTGAAGCACATAGAGAGGAAACTTGACATTATTGCAATTCCTACAAGCATATGTTCCTCTCTCATAATAATTTTCAGTAGAATCATGAATGAATTCAACAATATAACCAGAACCTAAAGTATTCTTTTCATGATCTACAAGCATAGAAAATTTACTATTCTCCACATAAGCAAAATTCTTCTCATTCGGAATAGTGGGAGTATCATAAGAGACTTGAACACTAAAAATTGTTTCCACATTAAAAGAGTAATGTTCAGAAAAAGGGTAATCATAATCATGACAAGATTTGTAAATATAATCATCACTACTTTTTATAGCATAAGTTTCATCACAATAATCATCATATGTAGCAACTTCGTTCTCATCATAATCGATTGAAACCTCTCCCAAGATAGTGGAATCACTAAATAAAGTTGACACTCTTCCAAATCCACTTTCATATTCATCACAATAAGATTAAACATCCTCCAAAATAGTGGGATAACTACTTCCTAAAGTTGACACTCTTCCAAACCCACTTTCATCAATATAATCATCATAGGTAGGAGGCATGCTATCATCATAACAACTTTGCATATCAAAACTTGGGATGCTAAAAATATCATCTTCATTAAACATAGCATCCCCAAGCTTGGGGCAAACATTAATTTCAGAAAATATATTCTCAAATATTTTATCCTCATCAAACATAGCTTCCCCAAGCTTGGGCCTTTTCATATCATAGGCATAATCACTCTCATCATTAATAGTATGGATAGCACCAATAGTATAGAAATTATCATCATCACAATGAGTAGTAGGAGCAACATCATTTGGGAGGGATACCTTTTTACCTTTGTTGCCCCTTCTTTTCCTTTTCTTTTTCACATTATCTGTGGGTTCAACCTTCCTCTTTGAGCTCCTTATTGACGAGATTGGTTGAATAGAAAGCTCCCCCTCGTTACCTGATTCATCATAAGAAATAATAGGAGGATATTGGGAAGTCTCTTCCCTTTCATTAGTATTCTCATCATCTTCTATTTGCTTTCTTTTCTTTAGGTAATTGGCAATATAAGGATTTTCAATGCAATTCTCCGCACAAAACATATAAATCTTTTCTAGATCGGTATCAAGGAAATGCTTAAGATTAAATTCTGGAATAGGCTTAGTTAAACGTTTCAACTCTTCATAACCCAAAAGCAAACTAAGTTCATTATAATGTGCAAGGGAGATCAAATCATCACAATTTTGGACACGATTCGATCATGAAACAATTTGCATAGGAGATGTAAATGACCATGTTCATTGCAAAGTTCACAAGTACGGCAAAGGAATTTTAAATTTTCAGCACTCACATCTAGCCTTTCTTGCAACCATTTAGTTTCTAAATGCTTATGCCTCTTGCAATATATATCTTCTCTATTTGGTGCGTTCATGCAAACATGCACTCCACAAAAGTTGACATGCTCATAAGAGATATTTTCATCATGACTAGAGCAATCATCATTAGTACTATGGATATTCAAAGAGTTCATACTAACAACATTGCAATCATGCTTCAAAGATTTAGTATCAAACATTCTATAGATTTCTTCTTCTAGCACTTGAGCACAATTTTCCTTTTCATCATACTCAGGAAAGATATTAAAAAGACGAAGCGTATGAGACAAGCTTAACTCCATTTTTTTCTAGTTTTCTTTTGTAAACTAAACTAGTGATAAAACAAGAAACAAAAAGATTCGATTATAAGATCTAAAGATATACATTCAAGCACTCACCTCCCCGGCAATGGCGCCAGAAAAGAGCTTGATGTCTACTACACAACCTTCTTCTTGTAGACGTTGTTGGGCCTGCAAGTGCACAGGTTTGTAGGACAGTAGCAAATTTCCCTCAATTGGATGACCTAAGGTTTATCAATCCATGGGAGGCATAGGATGAAGATGGTCTCTCTCAAACAACCCTGCAACAAAATAACAAAGAGTCTCTTGTGTCCCCAACACACCCAATACAATGGTAAATTGTATAGGTGCACTAGTTCGGCGAAGAGATAGTGATACAGGTGCAATATGGATGGTAGATAAAGGTTTTTATAATCTGAAATAATAAAAACAGCAAGGTAACTAAAGATAAAAGTGAGCGTAAACGGTATTGCAATGATAGGAAACAAGGCCTAGGGTTCATACTTTCACTAGTGCAAGTTCTCTCAACAATAATAACATAGATAGATCATATAACAAGCCCTCAACATGCAACAAAGAGTCACTCCAAAGCCACTAATAGCGGAGAACAACCGAAGAGATTATGGTAGGGCACGAAACCACCTCAAAGTTATTCTTTCGGATCAATCTATTCAAGAGTTCGTACTAGAATAACACCTTAAGACACAAATCAACCAAAACCCTAATGTCACCTAGATACACCATTGTCACCTCAAGTATCCGTGGGCATGATTATTCGATATGCATCACACAATCTCAGATTCATCCAACCAACACAAAGTACTTCAAAGAGTGTCCAAAGTTTCTACCGGAGAGTCAAGAAAACATGAGCCAACCCCTATGCATAGGTTCATGGGCGGAACCCGCAAGTTGGTCACCAAAACATACATCAAGTGGCACGTGATATCCCATTGTCACCACAGATAAACACGGCAAGACATACATCAAGTGTTCTCAAATTAAAGACTCAATCCGATAAGATAACTTCAAGAGGGAAACTCAATTCATCACAAGAGAGTAGAGGGGGGAGAAACATCATAAGATCCAACTATAATAGCAAAGCTCGCGATACATCAAGATCGTGCCATAGAGAGAACACGAGAGAGAGAGAGAGAGATCAAACACATAGCTACTGGTACATACCCTCAGCCCCGAGGGTGAACTACTCCCTCCTCGTCATGGATAGCGCCGGGATGATGAAGATGGCCACCGGTGATGGGTTCCCCCTCCGGCAGGATGCCAGAACGGGTTCCCGAGAGGTTTTTGGTGGCTACAGAGGCTTGCGGCGGCGGAACTCCCGGTCTATCTTGATTATCGATGTCTTTAGGGTACGTAGGCATATATAGGCGAAAGAAGTCGGTCGGGAGGTGCACGAGGGGCCCACGAGACAGGGGGCACGCCCTGTAGGGGGGGCGCCCCCCTATCTCCTGGCCTCCTCGAGGATCTTCTGACTTGAACTCCAAGTCTCCAGGATCATATTCTTCCCAAAAATAACGCTGCCGAAGGTTTCATTCCGTTTGGACTCTGTTTGATATTCCTTTTCCTCGAAATACTGAAACAGGCAATAAAACAGCAATATGGGCTGGGCCTCCGGTTAATAGGTTAGTCCCAAAAGTAATATAAAAGTGTATAATAAAGCCCATAATCATTCAAAACAGATAATAAAATAGCATGAATGCTTCATAAATTATAGATATGTCGGGGAGGCTGATCGTACCCACGGACACCTATGGGGCCGGCGGAGCAGGCCCCTTGTGGTTCGGAGGGGGGCAGAGATCGCACGAAGAGCGGATCGAGGCGAGGCACACGAGCAGTTTACCCAGCTTCGGAGCTCTCCGGAGAGATAAAACTCCTACTGATGCTTGTCTGATGTATTGTGTTCTTGCTAGGGAGCAATGCGGGCTACAAGACCTAGCGTGAGTGTATCTGGTCTCGAGTGGGTCGAATGAACCGAACTAACCGAACCCCTTCTACGTTGCGCATGGGCCTCCTTTTATATGCTCAAGGGGTCTCCGACAGGTGGCAACATAGATGAGGGTACAAATGTAAAAACAGGAGTTGGTACACCTACTTGAACAGTGTACAGTGCAAAATACCTAACTCTGACGGCAAGGGACAAAAGCAATAAATGCCCGTCAGTGTCGCCCAAACAGTGCAACAGAGACCGTCAGGTGCGCCTCCGCTCGCCACGATGGCAAGCTTGTCAGCGCCGCTTATCGCTGCTCTCCACTGGCTGCACAGCCGCTCGACACGCGTGCATGGAACGGTCCCAAGGCGACACGTCGCTGGATGAGCTGGAGCGGAGATGGAGAGAAATTGCATGCCGCGGCAAGCGCCTTGCCGCGGCCGAATCCTTGTCGCGCCCGGAGGCTTGTCGCGCTCCGGGCCTTCCCGGCAAGCTCCTCTTGCCGGGGCCTTGTCTTCTGTATGCCTGGAGTGGCCTTCCCGACAAGCTCCTCTTGTCGGGGCCTTGTCTTCTTAATCAAATACTTTGTTCTTGAATGGCTCCAAAGGAGCCACGGAGGGTCTTGGCGGTGACGAGGCAAACCCTACCGCGGGGCGCCAGAACTGTTCAGGCACGCAGTACGGGATACTAGGGTACCCCTACTCTAGTACACCGGCAGGAGCCCCGGGCCTGGGCATTACACGGTGCCGGCGCTTGTCGGGCCAGGCCCAAAACTGTCTGCGGACACGCGCGGCCTCGACCACGTCGCCTTCGCCCGGACCCACCACGATCCCCACTAACGGCACGCACGGACGTGGCGTCGTGCGAAGATCGTGGCGGCGGTCGTGGGGGGTTCTTTATTAGTATAAGCGGAACGTCCGCCCCCTCCCCCTCTTTATAAGAGGAGGAAACAGAGGCAGGCCGCCCACCCCTGCCATTGCTGTCTTGTCGAGAAAACCACCGCCGCTCCCCTTTTCTTCTCCGGTGCGAAGAGAGCAGCGCCCCGCCCCCTTCCGCCACAAGCACGCCCACCGCCGTCGGCTTCCTCCGCCCCCCTCGCCATGGCTCCGAAAGTCGATAAGGAGAAGGGCGTCAAGTCGGCCGAGGCGCAGCGGCTCGCGGCGCTGTGCAAGGAGCGAGCCATCTTCCCCCCGCAGCTCGGCGCAAGGGAGCGGCGGGATGTCTTCTACCTCTTTTGGTCGACGGAGATGCGTGCGCATCCGCGCATGAGGGTACTCCCCGCCTCCGCCTCTGATTTGGCCCCAACAGGGTACCCCTTTTTCGCCCTTTCCTTCTATTGCGGGCTTTGCCCGCCCTTTTCCGAGTTCTTTTGCGACATCATGAACACGTTTAGCCTCCGCCTCGTTGATTTCACCCCCAACGCCGTCTTGACCATGGCGTTTCGGCGCATTTGTGCGAAAACTTTGTCGGAGTCCACCGAGCGTTGCACTCTTCCGCCATTTCTTTGTTCCCAGCGTCGAGAGGAGAGCCACTTGCGGAGGGATAGCACAGGTCTCTAGGATCGGCAAGAAAGAGGCCTACCTAGAGGGAGAGTTCCGCAACAAGTGGGAGGAGTGGAGAGCCAACTGGTGCTGGGTCGTAGAGGAGAACCCGCAGCCCTTCACCGCCGTGCGCCAAACCCCAATAGTGCGCGGCAGGGATTGGAGTAACTTGGCGCTGGAGGATGCGAAGCTGAAGATAGCTGTGACCCGAATTCTGCGCCTCAGGCTTGCCGGGTTGACCGTAGGCGCAGTTGGCGCAGACTTCCTTCGCCGCCGCATCGCTCCCTTGCAGGAAAGGAGGAGGCCTGCTTGGGAGTTCCAAAACGCGGCAGACATAATGAGGCTGCGCCTGGGCTTGAACTGGAACTTCACCGTCATGGAGCTGGATTCAGTGCTGCTCGAGCTGTTCAAGAACGATCCCGACCATCCAGAGTGGTTCAGGTTGCCGCGAGGGGTTGTCCCATTGTGCAACAACTCGGCGCTCGACCGCATCCGCGCCATGATGCCACTGTGTGACTCCCACGGGATCGTCCCAACCTGGCAGGAGCCCCCCGACGAGGTCGTGCAGCAATTCTTCGACGATTTGCAAGAAGTGCCGATCCGCTCGGCGAGCGAAAAAAGGCTCACCAGCGACACCACCGACCAGGAGATGGCGCGGATTGCCACCGGTGGAGGAGGCGGCAGCAGCCGCCGCTGGAGCCTTCGGGTTCACCGTGGAGGAGGCGGACGCGCGGCGAAGCAAGCCTTGCCGGCGAGGGAGGTCGCCGGCGAGGACGAGCTTGTCGAGCCCGAGGCCGGGTCGAGCGGACCTGCCGAGGGCGCTTCTTCCCCACCGCCAAGCGACTTGCCGCCAGCGGAGCCCCCGGCTCCGCCGAAGAGGCGTCTCCGCTAGGCTGGAGACGAGCCGGGGCGACAGACCGGCCCACAGCAGCAGTGCCGCGTGACGCGCTCCACCGCGGCAAGCGAGGTTGCCGCGGGAGCGCCCCACACTGCCGCGACAACTGGGGCGGGATCTTCGTGCCACCGCCGACGCCCGCTTAAGCGGCCAAGAGAGCCCACGCCTCCGCCTCGTCGCACCGGAGGCGAGGCGGAGTTTGACTTCTCCGCGCTCAGCTCCGAGGAGGAAGGCGAAGAGTAAGCTTCTCGAGATTGTGCTTGTATTTCTTCAATTTTTATTGCTTCATCTTGAATCTGATTTGCTTCGTTCTGGACTCTTTCCTTTTCAGGACGCTGGCCCAGAGAGCGGCGAAGAGGGCCAAGATCCCGACGGTCGTCGTTGAGGACGATTCTCCCGTGGCGACAGGGGACGCGTCCGAGACCGCCTTGCCGGACCCGGCAACCCTTCCTCAGAGCAGCCCCCAGCACAGCCCCCAGAGTAAGTGTGCAGTTTTCTCCTTACTATTAGGTGTGCAGGGGTGCCCTTTCTTCGTTGATATCTGACTGTGTGCTTGTGTAGGAGCAGAGCAGCCTCATCAGGAGGGCTCGGAAGCCGCCCCCGAGATCATGTCTGCTGCCACTACGCCACCAAGGGAAGAATCTCCGGCAAGGGAGCGCCCTCCGACAAGGGAGGCCACTCCGGCAAGGGAGGCTACCCCGGCAAGGGACGGCGCCAGTGACCCTCCAGTGGTCGAGGCCATGGCTGTGGATCCCGTTGCAGGTAATTCCCTTACGCGAAAATCTCCCTTGGGCGTGCTTTCTTTTGTTTCTCTTTTTGAACATCTGCTTGACTGCCCCTTCTTCGTCTGACGCAGAGCCGATGGAGGTCGAGGCCGCCGGCGAGGAGGAAGCGCGCGGCAACACCGACGAGGCCGCCATCGAGGAAGAAGAGGTCGTCGTTGTGGAAGAAGAGGCCGGCGAGGGGTCGGGCGATCGTACTGACGGCCCTGAGGCCGCAGGAGCGGCAAGCGCTACACCGACAGCCGACTCCCCCGCTGCTGCCGCGGCGTCAGGCTCCGAGGAGCCCCAGCCCGGTGCCTACCTGAAGGCCGGCGAAGGCGTCTTCATCAAGCTCCCCTGGGAACCGAGCTCCAGGGCGCCGGTCGAGGGAGAGACCTTCGACGGCGAGCTACTCGCCTCCGCTGGGCTGACGCTGGTGGATGCGCCAAGCAGCAGCGGCGGCGAGTCTGAGGAGGAGCAGCTGCTGAAGAAGCTGCTGTCGCTCTACCGCGCCCGGCAGGCCAAGTTGGAGACCCGGGAAGCGCTTGTCGCGAGGCGAGGCGGACATGGAGAAGCGCTACCAAGAGCTCCGGGCGCCAACCAAGAAACCCTCCGCGATGTAGCGTAAGCTGGGGCAACTTCGCAGAAGAGCGCATGGCCTTCATCCTTGAGAAGGCCGCGGTGAGGAGCAGCGGCTGGCTGCCGAGAAGCTCGCCGCGCAGGAAAGCGAGCTGGCGCAGCGGAAGGTCAACCTGGACAGCCACGAAGAAGACCTTGCCGCGCGCGAGGAGTCACTTGGCGGGGCGCTGCAGGAAGCGAAGGATGCTGTCGTAGTCGCCGAGGCCGCCAAGGAGGAGTTGAAGGTGAAGGTGGCACAACTGGAGGCCAGCCTCAAGAAGAGCGACGAAGAGCTTGCCGTGCTCAAGCGTGAGCGCGAGAAGGACACCTACACTCTGGGCGAGCTGCAGAGTCGTCTCGCTGACAGAGGCAAGGAGCTCGACGCCGCCAAGGATTCCAAGGCGGATCTTGAGCTGAAGCTGACCACTCTGACGCAGACGTTGGACGGCGCCAGAGAGCGGGAGGTGGGCTTGCTGGAGGCGATCAAGGCCAAGGAGGAGCTGCTAGCGAATGCTGCCTCCGTCCAGTAACACCTTGAGGGAGAGCGTGGAGCCTTTGGTGAAGGTCTCGTGGACACCGCCACGACATCCACCACGAGCTGATGGAGCTGGGGATGGCGGACCTTGCATACTCCTCCGACGAGCATCTCCAACCCAGCACCAAGCTCAGCCTATTCTTCAAAGGCGTGGTGACGGGCCTCCGGCGACTCCGGGAAGAGGTCCCAAAGCAGCTGGCCAAGGAATCACGCTAGGTCTATGCAGGAGCCCTCGAGAAGGTGTTGATCAAGGTGGCCTTCCGCAATCCGGGCCTCAACCTTAACGGCGTCCTCAGATCCTTGCCGCCAGACGCCAACGTGGAGGAGCTCAAAGCCCTTGTCGCACCCATTGTGGACAAGGTGAACAAGATCAAGCGGATTGAGGGCGACCGCGTAGACTAGGCCGCCAACTTTATCTTTCCCTTGTCGCTGCTGATCATGTTCAGAACACTTTGTTAGATCAGCGACAAGTTATTTTGTAATATACTCTATCTTAGGCGATCAATGCAATGTTATTTCCTCTACTTGATTCCTTCTTTTGCATGTTTCTGCCTTACGCATTTGGGGGACTCGTCGGCGCGGGCACCTTTGCCGTGAGCGCTGAGTGCGGAACGTCAGCAGCCTGCTGGCAGTGCCGCCTCCGACAAGAAACCTTGTCGCGACTAGCCGCAGCTCACTTAGGTTGTTGAGCGGGCTCGAAACAAAGTAAGGGCGCGACTAGCCGGCAAGTTGGTTCCTCTGCGCACAGGTTTTCCATACAAAGTACTATCGTTCGAGGAAGATAACTTGAAAATTTTAAAAATTGATTGCTTAAACTTTGGCAACTTAGCTTTTCTGTCTCTTGCTTCTCGATGAGGTGAAACTTCCTCGAGCGGTGCCTGGTCCATAGTATTATCTCCTCCTTCCCCGCTGGTTAACTTGTGCGCCAGGGAGCCTCCCTTTCTTTGAGAAAAGAAAAAGAAGAGGAAATAACGTTATGGAGCCTAGCGGCTCGATTCTGCTTACCGGGTGTGGTTGCTGCACAAAGTATTAGCCAAAACATGCAATAAAATGATGAAAGCACTTATTTGACAAGTTGTGTGCAACACATGAGCTTTACTGATGCACGGGGTCTGCGCCCGGCTTTGTACAAAGGATTACATGCAATAGCGGCAAGACTTTGTACAAAAGGTGGTTGTCGGAACGGGTTCCGACAAACGCGCCCTATGGGTAAAACTTACGAAGATGCTCAATGTTCCAGGAGTTGCTCACCGGAATGCCATCTTCGGTCTCAAGGCGGACAGCGCCAGGCCTAGTGACTCGTTTAACCCGATAAGGGCCTTCCCACTTCGGCGTCAACTTGTTTGAATTCTTGGCGGACAGAACGCCGAAGAACAAGGTCGCCTTCCTCGAGACTTGGCATTAACCCTGCGGCTATGGTAGCGACGCAGAGCTTGCTGGTAGCGAGCAGCTCGCCTGACGACACGAAGACGATCTTCCTCGAGGAGCAGCGTCATCTTGTCGCAGCTGCTCTTGCTCAAGCTCATCATAAGCGAGCACTCGAGGTGATCCGTATCTGAGTTCCGTGGGGAGAACTGCCTCTGCTCCATAGACTAGAGCAAAGGGTGTCCGGCGGTGGCTCGATTTGGCGTCGTCTGATCGACCAAAGAACCACCGGCAGCTCCTCGATCCAGTTTCTTCCGCACTTGTGCAGCCTGTCGAAAGTTACGGTCTTGAGCCCGCGCAGCACTTCAGCATTGCCCTCTTCGCTTGACCGTTGCTTCTCGGGTGAGCAACAGCAAAAGCAGACCTTGGCGCCAAGGTCTTGGATGTCTTGCATGAAGGTGCGACTGCGTGAATTGTGTGCCGTTGTCGGTGATGATCCTGTTAGGGATTCGAAGCGGCAAACAATCGACTGAAGAACTTGATCGCCGATCGTGCCGTCACCTTCCTCACTGCTTCCACTTCCGGCCACTTTGTGAACTTGTCGATGGCAACGTACAAGTATTCAAAGCCCCCGATAGCTCGGGGGAAGGGGCCGAGGATGTTGAGCCCCCAGACCGAAAATGGTCAGGATAAAGGGACCGTCTGGAGAGCTTGAGCTGGCTGGTGTATCTGCTTGGAATGGAACTGGCACGCTTCACACTTGGTTACTTGTGCAGTTGCATCACGGAGGGCTGTCGGCGGAAGAAACCTTGCCGGAAAACTTTGCGGCAAGTGCTCTTGCGCCAATGTGGTGACCACATATGCCTCCATGTATCTTCGCCAACAGCTTACATCCATCTTCCCCAGGAATACACTTCAATTTCACACCGTTGAGTCTTCTTCTGTACAGTATGCTGTCGACAAACTGGTACATACTTGACTGCCGGGCTACTCTTTCCGCTTCTTCTTGCTCTTCGGGAAGTTCTCCTGTCTGGAGGAAATGGACAATCTGCTGCGCCCATCTTTGGAGCTTGCGGCTCGACAACAAGGACTAAAGGCACATCTGCTGCTGCGGGAACATCAGCTTCCACGGCAAGAACCTGCGGCCTGCCGAGCTTGATGCTCCCGACAAGCTTGCGGAACAAGACTTGTCGGGAGCGTCTGCTTCAACGGAACAAACCACGGGGCTGTCAGAGCAAACCGCTTTCGTCAAAGACTGTTGGTGTTGATCTTGGGGACCTTTACAGCAGCGGACGGGAAGCTGCAGCCGGAGAAAGTAGTCACCAAAGGCCAACTTCCTCTTCTTGCCTTGTCCGATTGATGGTGTTACGGTTGGCTGAGTCAGCTTGAGCACGAAAATCCCTGGTTCCACAGTGCAACTTAAGTGCGGCACTTTGACGAGCCGTCAGCAATATCATTCGAGCTCTTGGAACATGTTCCATTTGCGGGCCGTCAAAGTGCTCTTCTAGCTTCCTCACTTCATCAACGTAGGCTTCCATCAACGGACTCTGGTAATCTTTGTTCACTTGGCGGACTGACGAGTTGCGAGTCACCCACGACAATAAGCTTCTTGATCCCAAGGTCCACTGCGATCCTGAGACCGGCAAGAAAACCTTCATACTCTGCAGTATTGTTTGTTGCTTGCTCCTTGGGAAAGTGCATCTGGACGACGTACTTGAGGTGCTCTCCGGTGGATGCGATAAGCAGCACACCGGCACCGGCGCCTTGCAGCGAGAAGGCACCATCAAAGTACATCAGCCACTCTTTGCTTGCTTCTTTGACGGGAATGCTCGTCTCCGGAATCTCTTCATTTGGTGTTGGCGTCCATTCTGCTATGAATTATGCCAATGCTCGGCTTTGGATAGTGGATGTGCTTTCAAACTTAAGACCAAAGCTTGACAGCTCCAGTGCCCACTCGACAATCCTGCACGTAAACCACGGATTCTGCGGTATCCTCTTCAGCCGGAAAGCGAGTGACAAGCTGTGATCTCATGTGCTTGGAAGTAATGGCGCAGCTTTCTCGAGGCCATGAGGAGGCCGAAAAGCAATTTCTGCACACCAGAGTACCTTGATCTAGCCCCCTGCAGGAGGGAACTGACAAAGTAGACTGGGCGCTGCACCATCCTTTTCTGCATCTGGTCATGCGTCTTCGTGGACTCGCCCTTGTCGGGACCAGAGCTTGTCGTGAAGCCCCACCTTGTCGCCGGATGTGCTTGCCGTGGTTCTTTGGCTCGTCATCCGCCTCCCTTTCCGCTACTAACGCAGCACTAACCACTTGATTGGTAGCTGCTATATATAGCAGCAACTTCTCTTGTGGCTTAGGTGCGACAAGTGTTGGAGTGGAGGACAGGTATCTCTTCAAGTCCTGCAGCGCAGCCTCCGCCGAGTCCATTTCATTGGACCTTCCTTTTCAAAATCTTGAAAAAGCGGCGGTAGCGCTTCAGCAGACCTAGAAATAAATCTGCGAGAGCAGCCACGCAACCGCAAGTCTTCGTACATCCTTGACGCGCTTTGGTGCTTCAATCTGCTCAATGGCCTTGATCTTGTCGGGATTAGCTTCAATCCCTCGTTGAGACACGAAGAACCGAGAAGCTTGCGGAAGGGACTCCAAACACGCACTTCTCGGGGTTGAGCTTGAGGTTGATCTTGCGCAGATTTGCAAAGGTCTCATCCAAATCTTGAACCAGAGTTGCTTTGTCCTTGCTTTTCACCACTATGTCATCCATGTAGGCTTCTACATTTCTGTGCATTTGCGGCTCAAAAGCGTCGTGGACTACCCTTGCAAATGTTGAACCAGCATTCTTCAAACCGAAAGGCATCCGTATGAAACAGTATGTGCCACATGGTGTAATGAATGCGGTCTTCTCCTCATCTTCTTCAGCCATGAAGATCTGATGGTATCTGAGTATGCATCAAGAAGCGAAATCAAATCACATCCAGCCGATGAGTCAACAATCTGGTAAATGCGGCGGCAAGGGAAATGGATCTTTGGGACAAGCTTTATTAACATCCGTGAAGTCAATACAAAGTCTCCATTTTCCATTTGCCTTCTGCGACTACTGGATTGGCCAACCACGTAGGATGGAGCACTCCTCGACAAGGCCTGCTGCTTCCGGTTTCTTGATCTCTTCGCTATGAATTCTTGGCGCTCCTTTGCTTGCTTCCTAACTTTTTGCTTGACGGGCCACGCATGAGGACAAGCGGCGAGCGGTGCTCAATCACTTTCACAGGAACACGGGGATGTCGACGGTTGCCATGCAAACACGTCGACATTCGCCGCAGGAAAAGCAACGGCGCCTTCCTATTTATGGTCGAGAGAGGCACTGGTGGTAAAGGTACCACCGATGCCGTCCTCCTGGCGGGCACCTTCTTGGTCTCTGGCGGAGCCACCATCTTCTTGCACTTGCCGGTGGAGCTCGATGGTGCGTCCTCGACGGTAGCGCAGCACTCCGAAGAGGTGCGCTTGCCGGAGTGAGCATCAGAGCCCTTGCCGGACTTGGACTTCGTCTTCTTCCCCCCGGGAGCTTCAGCGGCAAGTGTATGGCAATCTGTCGCGGCTGCTGCATCCCGGTAGATCTTGTCGGCACAGATAAGGGCATCCTTTTTGTCGCCATGGACAGAGATGACGCTTATCGGGCCTGGCATCTTGAGTAAGTTGTAGGCGTAGTGAGAGGCTGCCATGAACTTGGCGAGTCTTTGGACGGCCGAGTATCCCATTGTAAGGCAACGGGAAATCGGCGACGTCGAATGTGACCCTCTCAGTCCTAAAGTTCAGTTCGCTGCCAAATGTTACCGGCAACGTAATCTTCCCCTTCGGCTTGCTCCTTCCCGGATTGATTCCTTGGAAAGTGCAGGTCTCTTCGAGCTTGCTGTCAGGGATTTGAAGTTTCTGGAGCACCGCGGAGGAGATCAGATTCAAGCCGGCCCCACCATCAACTAACATTTTTGTGACCTTGAGGTTGCGGATGGTTGGAGAGACCAACATCGGCAAGCACCCGACCGCAGTTATGCGATCAGGGTGGTCCTCAATATCAAAAACGATAGGCGTGCTGGACCACTTGAGAGGCTTGCGTGACTCTACGGATGGTTCCGCTGCATTGACCTCACGCATCCATTGCTTGAGTTGGCGGTGGGAGGTATGCAGGGAAGCACCTCCGTCAACGCAGAGGACCTCTGTGGCTTTCTGAAACTCCTGCTCATCAGCGTCGTCGTCTTCCATATCTTCGTCATCGTCGTCATCTTCATCCTTGTCGCGGCTGCGGGGAGGTCGATCTCCTTGCCGCTGCTTAGCCTTGCCGCGACGTCCTCCCCGGCCGGGACGTTTCTTGTTCGCTCCCCCAGCACCTTCCTGGGCCTTCTCCTTGTCGCGCCGCTCGTACTCAGCTCTCTGCTGTTCGACAAGCTGCTCGACCTTCTTGCAGCTCTGGAGGTCGTGGCCCTTGGTGCGGTGAATCTTGCGATCGCTTGCTTGCGGAGCTGTCACGCTTGTCGGCGGCCGCCACCGACCGGGTGGTTGGCGTCAGCGGCAACCTCCTTGCCGGAGCCACCAGCCTTGGCGTTCTTGTCGCCGCCTCCGTTGCCGGACTGCTCGACAGCTAGCACTTCTCTACCTTTCTTCTTCCTGTTGCCTCGCCGCCGGCTCTTGTTTGCCGGGGCGGTGTCCTCACTGTCAGATCCTGCTTCCACATTCTCTCCTGGGAGTCTCCTCCCTTCCTCGGTAGCGTGCACACTTGTCGGCCAAGGCGTACAGCTCACCGGCGTCCTTGACTTTGCACATCGCCATCTCCTCCCTCATCCTGCGATTCCGCACATTACGATGAAATGCGCTGATCACCCGGCAGGGTGGACGTCTGGATGTTGTAGTGCACACGGCTGAATCTCTGAATGAACTTGCGCAGGGACTCTCCTTCCTTCCGGCGAGCAGATGAAGGTCACTCTCTTGGCCATGAGGCTTGTGGCCACCGTGAAGGCGCCAACAAACTGATGGCACAGATCTGCCAAGAGGATATGGAGCTGTCCGGCAAGTGCATGAGCCAAGATCGGACGTTGGGCTTGAGCACGGCGGGAAGTAGTTGGCGAGGATCTTGTCGTCCCGTCCCCGCAGCCTGCACCGCGATGGTGTAGATCTTTGAGGAACTCCGACGGATGCGCCCTGCCATCATACTTCTCCGCACGTCACGGTTTGAAGTTTTTCTGGCTGGGCCATTGGACTTGCCGCAGCTCACGAGTGAACGCAGGGCAACCTACCGCGTACGGCAAGTCGCCTGGCTCCTCCGGCGCGCGCATGTCGACAAAAGGCCCAGCGCGCTTGTCGGACTGACGTCGCGCTTCTCTCCGGTGCTCGATGCGAGTTCGAGCGTCCTCTTGTTGTCGCTCATGAAGAACTTGGCGCTGATCGCGGCGAGCTCGTGGATCCGACGACGCAGTGGAGTCGCTGTCGAGGTGGATCCGGTGAGTCGGCGATCTTGGCCTTCGTGGCGGAGAGTGCATGGTGGTTGCACCTCCGACAGTCTCGTCGCCACCGGCTCGTGCCTTGTCGTCTCGCCGCGGCAACGATGGCGTTGGTTGCCGCGGAGCGTCGCCATTGGCAAAGACGATGAGGCTCTGTATGGTGGCCCTCCACTCGTCGACCTTGTCGGCCGTTGGAGGGTAGTCGAGGAGCAGCTGAGCTCTCGCCAGAGCTTCTGCTGGAGGAGTGGGTGGCAGTGGAGAGCGGTGCGAGGCGGGACGCGCTCGGACTTCTAACTATGTTAGAAGGAGCAGCACCCTGTCCAGGCGACCGTATCTCACTCGTGCTAGCATGTTGGCGCGCATGCTGGTCTTGAGGGTTTCGATCCAACGAACGTATGGCATTGTGAACGCCATGACGTTGTTGGTCCCGCGTCTCCTGAGATGGGCGCGGGGGGATGCGCGGACGCCGAGGTTTGCGGGGCCTTGTCCTTGGACTTGGCAACGTCGCGAACACCTTCGTCGGCGCCCGTTCCTCCGCCGGCGTCGCCCCCACCACCCGCTTTGCTGCGGTGAGGGTGGAGTGCAGCGCGACGGCTCTGCTGCCGCCAAGCCTTCTTCTTCGGTGGCATGTTGAGGAAGATGTTGATGACGCTGCTCGTGTGAACGCCGGATCAGATTCACACGGCCTCGACGCTTCTACCGGGCGCGCCAAAGATGTCGGGAGGCTGATCGTACCCACGGACACCTATGGGGCGGCGAGCAGGCCCCTTGTGGTTCGGAGGGCGGAGATCGCACAAAGAGCGGATCGAGGCGAGGCACACGAGCAGTTTGACCAGCTTGAGAGCTAGCCGGAGAGATAAAACTCCTACTGCTGCTTGTCTGATGTATTGTGTTCTTGCTAGGGAGCAATGCGGGCTACAAAACCTAGCGTGAGTGTATCTGGTCTCGAGTGGGTCGAATGAACCGAACTAACCGAACCCCTTCTACGTTGCGCATGGGCCTCCTTTTATATGCTCAAGGGGTCTCCGACAGGTGGCAACATAGATGAGGGTACAAATGTAAAAACAGGAGTTGGTACACCTACTTGAACAGTGTATAGTGCAAAATACCTAACTCTGACGGCAAGGGACAAAAGCAATAAATGCCCGTCGTTGTCGCCCAAACAGTGCAACAGAGACCGTCAGTGCGCCTCCGCTGCCACGATGGCAAGCTTGTCGGCGCCGCTTATCGCTGCTCTCCGCTGGCTGCACTGACCGCTTGACCTGTAGCGCGCATGGAGCGGTCCCAAGGCGACACGCTGGATGAGCTGGAGCGGAGATGGAGAAATTGCATGCAGCGGCAAGCGCCTTGCCGCGGCCGAATCCTTGTCGCACCGGAGGCTTGTCGCGCTCCGGGCCTTCGGCAAGCTCCTCTTGCGGGGCCTTGTCTTCTATATGCCCGAGGTGGCCTTCCCGACAAGCTCCTCTTGTCGGGGCCTTGTCTTCTTAATCAAATACTTTGTTCTTGAATGGCTCCAAAGGAGCCACGGAGGGTCTTAAGCGGTGACGAGGCAAACCCTGCCGCTGGCGCCAGAATCTGTCTGTCCGTGCACGAGTACGGGATACTAGGGTACCCCTACTCTAGTACACCGACAAGATATGTTGGAGACGTATCAGCATCCCCAAGCTTAATTCCTACTCGTCCTCGAGTAGGTAAATGATAAAAGAAAGAATTTATGAAGTGTGAATGCTAGAAGGTGCACAAGTTTGATCAATGATAATTTCAATCACCTTTTCTAGCATGATAATAAGTGTCATAACAGTAGTTCATCTCATAAAACTTCTCACGAAAAAGGAACAAGCAATTCACATGTCAAAGCATAGACCATAAAATTTCTTGAGAACTAGCAAACTTCATTCTCAGTCATCAGACAATTGCAATTCATCTTATTTTCAGGAATAGCAAACTCCACATACTCAACTATCATATAGTCTTCTATAATTGCTAACACTCGAGGCAATACTAATGGTTATGAAGTTTCAATCGGACACTGAGAAAGATAGGGGCTTATAGTGTTGCCTCCCAACGTATTCACCTTTGGGTGATGTCAACAATAATAGTTCATGCTAACTTACATTAAATTGGATATATATATATATATTAGGATTACCCCATCACGAGGTGCTTGCCAAAGGATAAAATGAAAAAGGGAAAGGTGAAGATCACCTTGACTCTTGCATAAAGTAAAAGACATAAAGTAAAAGATAGGCCCTTCGCAGAGGGAAGCAGAGGTTCTCATGCACTTTCAGGGTTGGATACACAAAATCTTAATGCGAAGAACGTCACTTTATATTGCCCTTGTATATGGACCTTTATTATGCGATTGTCGCTTTTATTGCTTCCATAACAAGATCGTACAAAGCTTATTTTCTCCGCACTAATAAGTCATGCATATTTAGAGAGCAATTTTTATTGCTTGCACCGATGACAACTTACTTGAAGGATCTTACTCAATCCATAGGTAGGTATGGTGGACTCTCATGGAAAAACTGGGTTTAAGGATAATTGGAAGCACAAGTAGTATCTCTACTTGGTGCAAGGAATTTGGCTAGCATGAGGGGGAAAGGCAATCTCAACATGTTTGAATGATCCATGACAATATACTTTAACTGAGATGTCGGAAAACATAACCCATTACGTTGTCTTCCTTGTCCAACATCAACTCTTTAGCATGTCATACTAAATGAGTGCTCCCAATTATAAAAGATGTCTACAATAGTATATTTATATGTGAAATCTCCCTTCCTTCAATATTCTTTCATGAATTGTTCAAATGACCAATACAATGCTTGCTAGCCTGCAATAAATTTACAGCCTCTACTTCTTAGATGTGAAGTCATTACTCCCCATGGGATAAGCAAATGAGACATATATAATTTCTGATTTATGACAATCAACTCATTCAACAATTTACTCATAGGATATAAGTGAAGCACACGAGTAAATGACAAACTACTCCAACAAGATATAAGTGAAGATCAATGAGTAGCTAAATAATTATGTAACTATATGAAGACTCTCTCTCATTTAATAATTTCAGATATTGGTATTGTATTCAAACAGCAAGCAAAACAAAATAAAATGACATTGCAAGGATAGCACAACTCATGTGAAGAAGCAAAAACTTAGGCTTAACCGATACTAACCGATAGTTGTTGAAGAAGAAAGGTGGGATGCCTACCGGGGCATCCCCAAGCTTAGATGCTTGAGACTTCTTGAAATATTATCTTCGGGTGCCTTGGGCATCCCCAAGCTTGAACTTTTGTGTCTCCTTAATTCCTCTCATATCATGGTTTCTCTTTTTATCAAAAGCTTCATCCACAACAAACTCAACAAGAACTCGTGAGATAGGTTAGTATAAACCAATGCAAAAACCTTATCATTTTCTACTGTAACAAATCACTAAAATTATTATTCAACATTTAATACTAAATGCCTCTGCATATTTAACACTCCTATCCTCAAATAGAATCATTAAACAAGCAAACATATGCAAACAATGCAAACATAACAGCAATCTGCCAAAACAGTACCGTCTGTAAATAATGCAAGAGTATCAATACTTCCCTAACTCCAAAAATTATGAAATAAAATTCCCACTGTAGTAATTTTATCAGAACTCATTATGCAAAAGGTTTCAACATTATAGCATTCTCCGAATTTTCTAGGGAATTTTGCAACAGCAGTAAACTTTCTGTTTTCAAACAGCAACATGTATACTAGCAAAATAAGCATGGCAAAGGCTATCCTTGACTTTTTATTGAAACTAAAGATGCAAAACATTATTCTAAATAACATAAATCAAATACTAATAAAATAAAATGACGCTCCAAGCAAAACACATATCATGTGGAGAATAAAAATATAGCTCCAAGTGAAGTTACCGATGAGCGAAGATTTAAAGAGGGATGCCGGATGGCATCCCCAAGCTTAGGCTCTTGGTTGTCCTTGAATATTACCTTGGGGTGCCTTGGGAATCCCCAATCTTAGGCTCTTACCGCTCCTTATTCCATAGTCCATCGAATCTTTACCCAAAACTTGAAAACTCCACAACACAAAACTGAGCAGTAAAACTTCGTAAGTCCGTTAGTATAAGAAAATAAAACCACCACTTAGGTACTGTAATAAACTCATTCTAAACTCATATTGGTGTAATATCTACTGTACTCCAACTTATCTATGGTTCATACCCTCCGATACTAGTCATAGATTCATCAAAATAAGCAAACAACACATAGAAAACAGAATCTGTCAAAAACAGAACAGTCTGTAGTAATCTGGATCATATGTATACTTCTGGAACTCCAAAAATCCTACAAAATTAGGAAGTCCTAAGCAATTCGTGTAACAATCCAGAGCAAAAACAATAAGATCAGAAGCACGTTTCTGTGAATTAACAAAACTAATTTACTGGGTGCAAAAGTTTCTGATTCTCAGCAGGATCAACACAACTATCACCGTAAGCTATCCTAAATGTCTTTCTTGGCACTTTATTGAAATAAAAGCTATAAAACATGATTAGTACAGTAGCATAATCATGTGAACACACAAAAACAGTAAGGATAAATATTGGGTTGTCTCCCAACAAGCGCTTTTCTTTAATGCCTTTTAGCTAGGCATGATGATGACAACGATGCTCACATAAAAGATAAGAATTGAAACATAACAGGGAGCATCATGAAGCATATGACTAGCACATTTAAGTCTAGCCCACTTCCTATGCATAGGATTTTGTGAGAAAACAACTTATGGGAACAATAATTAACTAGCATAGGAAGGCAAAACAAGCATAAGTTCAAAACTTGAAGCACATAGAGAGGAAACTTGACATTATTGCAATTCCTACAAGCATATGTTCCTCTCTCATAATAATCTTCAGTAGAATCATGAATGAATTCAACAATATAACCAGAACCTAAAGTATTATTTTCATGATCTACAAGCATAGAAAATTTACTATTATCCACATAAGCAAAATTCTTCTCATTCGGAATAGTGGGAGTATCATAAGAGACTTGAGCACTAAAAATTGTCTCCACATTAAAAGAGTAATGTTCAGAAAAAGGGTAATCATAATCATGACAAGATTTGTAAATATAATCATCACTACTTTTTATAGCATAAGTTTCATCACAATAATCATCATATGTAGCAACTTCGTTCTCATCATAATCGATTGAAACCTCTCCCAAGATAGTGGAATCACTAAATAAAGTTGACACTCTTCCAAATCCACTTTCATATTCATCACAATAAGATTAAACATCCTCCAAAATAGTGGGATAACTACTTCCTAAAGTTGACACTCTTCCAAACCCACTTTCATCAATATAATCATCATAGGTAGGAGGCATGCTATCATCATAACAACTTTGCATATCAAAACTTGGGATGCTAAAATATCATCTTCATTAAACATAGCATCCCCAAGCTTGGGACAAACATTAATTTCAGCAAATATATTCTCAAATATTTCATCCTCATCAAACATAGCTTCCCCAAGCTTGGGCCTACATATCATAGGCATAATCACTCTCATCATTAATAGTATGGATAGCACCAATAGTATAGCAATTATCATCATCACAATGAGTAGTAGGAGCAACATCATTTGGGAGGGATACCTTTTTACCTTTGTTGCCCCTTCTTTTCCTTTTCTTTTTCACATTATGTGTGGGTTCAACCTTCCTCTTTGAGCTCCTTATTGACGAGATTGGTTGAATAGAAAGCTCCCCCTCGTTACCCGATTCATCATAAGAAATAATAGGAGGATATTGGGAAGTCTCTTCCCTTTCATTAGTATTCTCATCATCTTCTATTTGCTTTCTTTTCTTTAGGTAATTGTCAATATAAGGATTTTCAATGCAATTCTCCGCACAAAACATATAAATCTTTTCTAGATCAATATCAAGGAAATGCTTAAGATTAAATTCTGGAATAGGCTTAGTTAAACGTTTCAACTCTTCATAACCCAAAAGCAAACTAAGTTCATTATAATGTGCAAGGGAGATCAAATCATCACAATTTTTGGACACGATTCGATCATGAAACAATTTGCATAGGAGATGTAAATGACCACGTTCATTGCAAAGTTCACAAGCACGGCAAAGGAATTTTAAATTTTCAGCACTCACATCTAGCCTTTCTTGCAACCATTTAGTTTCTAAATGCTTATGCCTCTTGCAATATATATCTTCTCTATTTGGTGTGTTCATGCAAACATACACTCCACAAAAGTTGACATGCTCATAAGAGATATTTTCATCATGACTAGAGCAATCATCATTAGTACTATGGATATTCAAAGAGTTCATACTAACAACATTGCAATCATGCTTCAAAGATTTAGTATCAAACATTCTATAGATTTCTTCTTCTAGCACTTGAGCACAATTTTCCTTTTCATCATACTCACGAAAGATATTAAAAAGACGAAGCATATGAGACAAGCTTAACTCCATTTTTTTTGTAGTTTTCTTTTGTAAACTAAACTAGTGATAAAACAAGAAACAAAAAGATTCGATTATAAGATCTAAAGATATACATTCAAGCACTCACCTCCCCGGCAATGGCGCCAGAAAAGAGCTTGATGTCTACTACACAACCTTCTTCTTGTAGACGTTTTTGGGCCTGCAAGTGCACAGGTTTGTAGGACAGTAGCAAATTTCCCTCAATTGGATGACCTAAGGTTTATCAATCCATGGGAGGCATAGGATGAATATGGTCTCTCTCAAACAACCCTGCAACCAAATAACAAAGAGTCTCTTGTGTCCCCAACACACCCAATACAATGGTAAATTGTATAGGTGCACTAGTTCATGAAGAGATAGTGATACAGGTGCAATATGGATGGTAGATAAAGGTTTTTATAATCTGAAATAATAAAAACAGCAAGGTAACTAAAGATAAAAGTGAGCGTAAACGGTATTGCAATGATAGGAAACAAGGCCTAGGGTTCATACTTTCACTAGTGCAAGTTCTCTCAACAATAATAACATAGATAGATCATATAACAAGCCCTCAACATGCAACAAAGAGTCACTCGAAAGCCACTAATAGCGGAGAACAACCGAAGAGATTATGGTAGGGTACGAAACCACCTCAAAGTTATTCTTTCGGATCTATCTATTCAAGAGTTCGTACTAGAATAACACCTTAAGACACAAATCAACCAAAACCCTAATGTCACCTAGATACACCATTGTCACCTCAAGTATCCGTGGGCATGATTATTCGATATGCATCACACAATCTCAAATTCATCCAACCAACACAAAGTACTTCAAAGATTGTCCAAAGTTTCTACCGGAGAGTCAAGAAAACATGAGCCAACCCCTATGCATAGGTTCATGGGCGGAACCCGCAAGTTGGTCACCAAAACATACATCAAGTGGCACGTGATATCCAATTGTCACCACAGATAAACACGACAAGACATACATCAAGTGTTCTCAAATTAAAGACTCAATCCGATAAGATAACTTCAAGAGGGAAACTCAATTCATCACAAGAGAGTAGAGGGGGAGAAACATCATAAGATCCAACTATAATAGCAAAGCTCGCGATACATCAAGATCGTGCCATAGAGAGAACACGAGAGAGAGAGAGAGAGAGAGATCAAACACATAGCTACTGGTACATACCCTCAGCCCCGAGGGTGAACTACCCCCTCCTCGTCATGGATAGCGCCGGGATGATGAAGATGGCCACCGGTGATGGGTTCCCCCTCCGGCAGGATGCCGGAACCGGCTCCCGAGAGGTTTTTGGTGGCTACAGAGGCTTGCGGTGGCGGAACTCCCGATCATTCTTAATTATCAATGTTTTTAGGGTACGTAGGCATATATAGGCGAAAGAAGTCGGTCGGGAGGTGCACGAGGGGCCCACGAGACAGGGGGCACGCCCTGTAGGGGGGGCGCCCCCCTATCTCCTGGCCTCCTCGAGGATCTTCTGACTTGAACTCCAAGTCTCCAGGATCATATTCTTCCCAAAAATAACGCTGCCGAAGGTTTCATTCCGTTTGGACTCCGTTTGATATTCCTTTTCCTCGAAATACTGAAACAGGCAATAAAACATCAATATGGGCTGGGCCTCCGGTTAATAGGTTAGTCCCAAAAGTAATATAAAAGTGTATATAAAGCCCGTAATCATTCAAAACAGATAATAAAATAGCATGAATGCTTCTTAAATTATAGATATGTTGGAGACGTATCAGCATCCCCAAGCTTAATTCCTACTCGTCCTCGAGTAGGTAAATGATAAAAGAAAGAATTTATGAAGTGTGAATGCTAGAAGGTGCACAAGTTTGATCAATGATAATTTCAATCACCTTTTCTAGCATGATAATAAGTGTCATAACAGTAGTTCATCTCATAAAACTTCTCACGAAAAAGGAACAAGCAATTCACATGTCAAAGCATAGACCATAAAATTTCTTGAGAACTAGCAAACTTCATTCTCAGTCATCAGACAATTGCAATTCATCTTATTTTCAGGAATAGCAAACTCCACATACTCAACTATCATATAGTCTTCTATAATTGCTAACACTCAGGCAATACTAATGGTTATGAAGTTTCAATCGGACACTGAGAAAGATAGGGGCTTATAGTGTTGCCTCCCAACGTATTCACCTTTGGGTGATGTCAACAATAATAGTTCATGCTAACTTACATTAAATTGGATATATATATATATATATATATATATATATATATATATATATATATATATTAGGAGTACCCCATCACGAGGTGCTTGCCAAAGGATAAAATGAAAAGGGAAAGGTGAAGATCACCTTGACTCTTGCATAAAGTAAAAGACATAAAGTAAAAGATAGGCCCTTCGCAGAGGGAAGCAGAGGTTCTCATGCACTTTCAGGGTTGGATACACAAAATCTTAATGCGAAAGAACATCACTTTATATTGCCCCTTGTATATGGACCTTTATTATGCAGTCTGTCGCTTTTATTGCTTCCATAACAAGATCGCATACAAAGCTTATTTTCTCCGCACTAATAAGTCATGCATATTTAGAGAGCAATTTTATTGCTTGCACCGATGACAACTTACTTGAAGGATCTTACTCAATCCATAGGTAGGTATGGTGGACTCTCATGGAAAAACTGGGTTTAAGGATAATTGGAAGCACAAGTAGTATCTCTACTTGGTGCAAGGACTTTGGCTAGCATGAGGGGAAAGGCAATCTCAACATGTTTGAATGATCCATGACAATATACTTTAATCGAGATGTCGGAAAACATAACCCATTACGTTGTCTTCCTTGTCCAACATCAACTCTTTAGCATGTCATACTAAATGAGTGCTCCCAATTATAAAAGATGTCTACAATAGTATATTTATATGTGAAATCTCCCTTCCTTCAATATTCTTTCATGAATTGTTCAAATGACCAATACAATGCTTGCTAGCCTGCAATAAATTTACAGCCTCTACTTCTTAGATGTGAAGTCATTACTCCCCATGGGATAAGCAAATGAGACATATATAATTTCAGATTTATGACAATCAACTCATTCAACAATTTACTCATAGGATATAAGTGAAGCACACGAGTAAATGACAAACTACTCCAACAAGATATAAGTGAAGATCAATGAGTAGCTAAATAATTATGTAACTATATGAAGACTCTCTCTCATTTAATAATTTCAGATATTGGTATTGTATTCAAACAGCAAGCAAAACAAAATAAAATGACATTGCAAGGATAGCACAACTCATGTGAAGAAGCAAAAACTTAGGCTTAACCGATACTAACCGATAGTTGTTGAAGAAGAAAGGTGGGATGCCTACGGGGCATCCCCAAGCTTAGATGCTTGAGACTTCTTGAAATATTATCTTCGGGTGCCTTGGGCATCCCCAAGCTTGAACTTTTGTGTCTCCTTAATTCCTCTCATATCATGGTTTCTCTTTTTATCAAAAGCTTCATCCACAACAAACTCAACAAGAACTCGTGAGATAGGTTAGTATAAACCAATGCAAAAACCTTATCATTTTCTACTGTAAAAAATCACTAAAATTATTATTCAACATTTAATACTAAATGCCTCTGCATATTTAACACTCCTATCCTCAAATAGAATCATTAAACAAGCAAACATATGCAAACAATGCAAACATAACAGCAATCTGCCAAAACAGTACAGTCTGTAAATAATGCAAGAGTATCAATACTTCCCTAACTCCAAAAATTATGAAATAAAATTCCCACTGTAGTAAATTTATCAGAACTCATTATGCAAAAGGTTTCAACATTATAGCATTCTCCGAATTTTCTAGGGAATTTTTGCAACAGCAGTAAACTTTCTGTTTTCAAACAGCAACATGTATACTAGCAAAATAAGCATGGCAAAGGCTATCCTTGACTTTTTTATTGAAACTAAAGATGCAAAACATTATTCTAAATAACATAAATCAAATACTAATAAAATAAAATGACGCTCCAAGCAAAACACATATCATGTGGAGAATAAAAATATAGCTCCAAGTGAAGTTACCGATGAACGAAGACGAAAGAGGGGATGCCCGGATGGCATCCCCAAGCTTAGGCTCTTGGTTGTCCTTGAATATTACCTTGGGGTGCCTTGGGAATCCCCAATCTTAGGCTCTTACCGCTCCTTATTCCATAGTCCATCGAATCTTTACCCAAAACTTGAAAACTCCACAACACAAAACTGAACAGAAAACTCGTAAGCTCCGTTAGTATAAGAAAATAAAACCACCACTTAGGCACTGTAATAAACTAATTCTAAACTTATATTGGTGTAATATCTACTGTACGCCAACTTATCTATGGTTCATACCCTCCGATACTAGTCATAGATTCATCAAAATAAGCAAACAACACATAGAAAACAGAATCTGTCAAAAACAGAACAGTTTGTAGTAATCTGGATCATACGTATACTTCTGGAACTCCAAAAATCCTACAAAATTAGGAAGTCCTAAGCAATTCGTGTAACAATCCAGATCAAAAACAATAAGATCAGAAGCATGTTTCTGTGAATTAACAAAACTAATTTACTGGGTGCAAAAGTTTCTAAATGTCTTTCTTGGCACTTTATTGAAATAAAAGCTATAAAACATGATTAGTACAGTAGCATAATCATGTGAACACACAAAAACAGTAAGGATAAATATTGGGTTGTCTCCCAACAAGCGCTTTTCTTTAATGCCTTTTAGCTAGGCATGATGATGACAACGATGCTCACATAAAAGATATGAATTGAAACATAACGGGAGCATCATGAAGCATATGACTAGCACATTTAAGTCTAGCCCACTTCCTATGCATAGGATTTTGTGAGAAAACAACTTATGGGAACAATAATTAACTAGCATAGGAAGGCAAAACAAGCATAAGTTCAAAACTTGAAGCACATAGAGAGGAAACTTGACATTATTGCAATTCCTACAAGCATATGTTCCTCTCTCATAATAATCTTCAGTAGAATCATGAATGAATTCAACAATATAACCAGAACCTAAAGTATTATTTTCATGATCTACAAGCATAGAAAATTTACTATTCTCCACATAAGCAAAATTCTTCTCATTCGGAATAGTGGGAGTATCATAAGAGACTTGAACACTAAAAATTGTTTCCACATTAAAAGAGTAATGTTCAGAAAAAGGGTAATCATAATCATGACAAGATTTGTAAATATAATCATCACTACTTTTTATATCATAAGTTTCATCACAATAATCATCATATGTAGCAACCGTTCTCATCATAATCGATTGAAACCTCTCCCAAGATAGTGGAATCACTAAATAAAGTTGACACTCTTCCAAATCCACTTTCATATTCATCACAATAAGATTAAACATCCTCCAAAATAGTGGGATAACTACTTCCTAAAGTTGACACTCTTCCAAACCCACTTTCATCAATATAATCATCATAGGTAGGAGGCATGCTATCATCATAACAACTTTGCATATCAAAACTTGGGATGCTAAAAATATCATCTTCATTAAACATAGCATCCCCAAGCTTGGGACAAACATTAATTTCAGCAAATATATTCTCAAATATTTCATCCTCATCAAACATAGCTTCCCCAAGCTTGGGCCTTTTCATATCATAGGCATAATCACTCTCATCATTAATAGTATGGATAGCACCAATAGTATAGCAATTATCATCATCACAATGAGTAGTAGGAGCAACATCATTTGGGAGGGATACCTTTTTACCTTTGTTGCACCTTCTTTTCCTTTTCTTTTTCACATTATCTGTGGGTTCAACCTTCCTCTTTGAGCTCCTTATTGACGAGATTGGTTGAATAGAAAGCTCCCCCTCGTTACCTGATTCATCATAAGAAATAATAGGAGGATATTGGGAAGTATCTTCCCTTTCATTAGTATTCTCATCGTCTTCTATTTGCTTTCTTTTCTTTAGGTCATTGGCAATATAGGGATTTTCAATGCAATTCTCCGCACAAAACATATAAATCTTTTCTAGATCAATATCAAGGAAATGCTTAAGATTAAATTCTGGAATAGTCTTAGTTAAATGTTTCAACTCTTCATAACCCAAAAGCAAACTAAGTTCATTATAATGTGCAAGGGAGATCAAATCATCACAATTTTTGGACACGATTCGATCATGAAACAATTTGCATAGGAGATGTAAATGACCACGTTCATTGCAAAGTTCACAAGTACGGCAAAGGAATTTTAAATTTTCAGCACTCACATCTAGCCTTTCTTGCAACCATTTAGTTTCTAAATGCTTATGCCTCTTGCAATATATATCTTCTCTATTTGGTGCGTTCATGCAAACATGCACTCCACAAAAGTTGACATGCTCGTAAGAGATATTTTCATCATGACTAGAGCAATCATCATTAGTACTATGGATATTCAAAGAGTTCATACTAACAACATTGCAATCATGCTTCAAAGATTTAGTATCAAACATTCTATAGATTTCTTCTTCTAGCACTTGAGCACAATTTTCCTTTTCATCATACTCACGAAAGATATTAAAAAGGCAGCGTATGAGACAAACTTAACTCCATTTTTTTGTAGTTTTCTTTTATAAACTAAACTAGTGATAAAACAAGAAACAAAAAGATTCGATTATAAGATCTAAAGATATACCTTCAAGCACTCACCTCCCCGGCAATGGCGCTAGAAAAGAGCTTGATGTCTACTACACAACCTTCTTCTTGTAGACGTTGTTGGGCCTACAAGTGCACAGGTTTGTAGGACAGTAGCAAATTTCCCTAAATTGTATGACCTAAGGTTTATCAATCCATGGGAGGCATAGGATGAATAATGGTCTCTCTCAAACAACCCTGCAACAAAATAACAAAGAGTCTCTTGTGTCCCCAACACACCCAATACAATGGTAAATTGTATAGGTGCACTAGTTCGGCGAAGAGATAGTGATACAGGTGCAATATGGATGGTAGATAAAGGTTTTTATAATCTGAAATAATAAAAACAGCAAGGTAACTAAAGATAAAAGTGAGCGTAAACGGTATTGCAATGATAGGAAACAAGGCCTAGGGTTCATACTTTCACTAGTGCAAGTTCTCTCAACAATAATAACATAGATAGATCATATAACAAGCCCTCAACATGCAACAAAGAGTCACTCCAAAGCCACTAATAGCGGAGAACAACCGAAGAGATTATGGTAGGGTACGAAACCACCTCAAAGTTATTCTTTCGGATCAATCTATTCAAGAGTTCGTACTAGAATAACACCTTAAGACACAAATCAACCAAAACCCTAATGTCACCTAGATACACCATTGTCACCTCAAGTATCCGTGGGCATGATTATTCGATATGCATCACACAATCTCAGATTCATCCAACCAACACAAAGTACTTCAAAGAGTGTCCAAAGTTTCTACCGGAGAGTCAAGAAAACATGAGCCAACCCCTATGCATAGGTTCATGGGCGGAACCCGCAAGTTGGTCACCAAAACATACATCAAGTGGCACGTGATATCCCATTGTCACCACAGATAAACACGGCAAGACATACATCAAGTGTTCTCAAATTAAAGACTCAATCCGATAAGATAACTTCAAGAGGGAAACTCAATTCATCACAAGAGAGTAGAGGGGGGGAGAAACATCATAAGATCCAACTATAATAGCAAAGCTCGCGATACATCAGGATCGTGCCATAGAGAGAACACGAGAGAGAGAGAGATCGAACACATAGCTACTGGTACATACCCTCAGCCCCGAGGGTGAACTACCCCCTCCTCATCATGGATAGCGCCGGGATGATGAAGATGGCCACCGGTGATGGGTTCCCCCTCAGGGTGCCGAACGGGCTCATGAGAGGTTTTTGGTGGCTACAGAGGCTTGCGCGGCGGAACTCCCGGTCTATCTTGATTATCGATGTCTTTAGGGCACGAGGCAGGCATATAGGCGAAAAGAAGTCGGTCGGGAGGTGCACGAGGGCCCACGAGACAGGGCGCGCCTGTAGGGGGCGCCTCATCTCTGGCCTCCTCGAGGATCTTCTGACTTGAACTCCAAGTCTCCAGGATCATATTCTTCCCAAAAATAATGCTGCCGAAGGTTTCATTCCGTTTGGACTCCGTTTGATATTCCTTTTCCTCGAAATACTGAAACAGGGAATAATAAAGCAATATGGGCTAGGCCTCCGGTTAATAGGTTAGTCCCAAAAGTAATATAAAAGTGTATAATAAAGCCCGTAATCACTCAAAATAGATAATAAAATAGCATGAATGCTTCATAAATTATAGATACGTTGGAGACGTATCATAGCGCCATAGAAGTAGCGCGGTCACCCGCACTACTGCTAGGCCAAAAACCCGCCCTACTGCTAGGCTTTTCCCTAGTAGTGAGAGCATAGCAAAAAGTTGTCCGAGGATCTTGAGGCTCGCCGGACACAGTTGGTCGAAACCAAGGCCGAACTGGATGCGGCTCGAAAAGCCGGTAACGATGTATCCGGTAAGTATGAGGAACCGTGTACCAACACTTGAAAAGGCGCATGGCGTATTTCATGTTTTCACACTTGTTTCTTCATATAGCCGCAAAAGTCGTAAACGAGTTGCGCAAAGAGCTATAGGCTGGTAAACGAGTGCTGACGCAAAGTCATGAAGAGCAAAATGAGCTCAAGGCGGAAAATGAGCGGAATACCGAGGAGATTGAGAGTTTGAAAACTCAGCTGGCCCAAGCCTTGGAGGAAAACCAGAAGCTGAAAGGCAAAATATTTAGTAAGCCTTGCCCTTACCGTTATGTGAGTAAGTACCATTGTTGTTTAAATAATGAAATGTGATGACTTATTTGCAGGCATTTTGACTGGGCGACCCGAGGAAGAAGTTGGCGCATACGGTGGGAACCTTTTAAAAGAGCTACGGGAACTCATGAGCATGCCCGGAAGGCCATGAAGAGCATGGTCAAAGTGTTATGGCTGACAGATGTGCCATCAGAGAGTATGGTCGAACTGGCTGATTGCTTTAAAGGAGCCCAGCAACGTTTCGAATTGTGGAAGATCTCGGCTTGTCGAGAAGGAGCGCGTGAGGCGTGGGTGGTAAAGACATGTTTCACCAAGCTAGACCCTGAGCCTATGGCCCGAGTTGGTCCGGTGGGCCCTGACAGCCGAGAAGTACCTCTGAGCTTGGTGTATGATGATGTTATGCCAGCCGCTCGCTATTCCCAGAAGGATTGTGCTTTAGAGCAGTTGATAGACAATGTCGGTCAAGAGTACTTTACATTGACCAAGCTCAATCCGCGTTCTAATTGTTATTTTTTAAAGAATGTTGTCTTAATCGGCCATCAGCTTCTACCTCCCCGACCAGTGACCGAGAAGTGCTCCGTACTTGGTGCCTTGGGAAACAGGGAAACACTTCGGGAACCAGGCAATCCAAGCCATCTGGCTCGAACAGATGAAACATGTGTGGGGAGTTATGTTATATTACTGTTTGACGTAAGAAACATCTTTCAATGAAAATAGTTCCTCCAAGGGTTCCTTTCTTCGGGTGGATTTATAGTCTGGATACGTAAGACCAATGGGAGCCAATGGCTGTGAAAAAGCCCTAGTTATAAGTGCGTAGCTATTTCACTTCTCTTAGGCTGACTTATTGTATTCTGTAAGAACGCTAGTCTTCGGCTTCACCCATCTGAGGTATGGTCTCGGATGACCCGGTCGTAACAATCGTAGAGGTGGTCCCTTTACTCCCGAGCCGAACAATCGGAAACATAGGGGTAAGCACAGGAGTCAAGCAACCTAGCTTGGCAAAGATCTTAAGTCAAATAAGTGCATATGTTGGCTTGACGTGTATGAGAATGACACTATCGGTACGAATGCGATTCGTATATTATTCGGCTCTTCTAAGGGATCCCCCATGCAAAATTGGGTGTTACATTCAATGAACTATATAGGACGAGCTTAGTATGGTTCGGTTTAGCTGAACTCTTACCATGTCGAAGAGAAAAAGGGGAAGAAGAAAAGAAAATAAAGGAAGGAAAAGGTAAGGGTGCATATCAAATTCAAGCGTAAAAACACCGCAGTCGGGCCGCGTTCCACGGGTTCGGCTCGAGGAGGTCATCGGACGTGCGGCGAAGGTGATATGCTCCTCTGATGAGTACTTCATCGATGATGCACGGTCCCTCCCATTTGGGAAATAGTTTATGCTTCTGCTTTTCGGGGAGGCAGAGGACGAGTTCACCCACGTTGCATGTCTTCGCCCGGACTTCGTGATTTTGATAGTGCTGATGATAAAACGCGGACCGAGCCCGAGCTATATCCCACTCTTCTTCCAAAGCATTCAGACCATCCTTCTGATCCAGCTCGGCTTCCTTTTCTTCATACATGCGTATTCTAGGTGCATCATGGATAAGGTCGCATGGGAGGACAGCTGCCGCACCGTATACAATGAAAAATGGTGTGTATCCGGTTGACCGGTTAGGAGTAGTGCGCAGCCCCCATAGTATGGAATCGAGTTCCTCGACCCAATAGCAATATGATTGTTTAAGGGATCGGACTAAGTGTGGTTTAATGCCGCTCATAATGAGCCTGTTGGCTTGTTCAACCTGCCCGTTAGTTTGTGGGTGGTACACCGAGGCGTAATCGAGCTTAATCCCCATTCTACCGCACCAGTCTTTAACTTCCTAGGCGGTGAAGTTGGTACCATTATCTGTAAGTATGCTATGGGGGACACCGTAACGGTATACGATGTCGGATATGAAGTCGACAACCGGGCCTGATTGCCGAAGTGATGGCCTTTGTTCGATCCACTTGGTGAATTTATCGACCATGAACAATAGGTACTTCTTTTTGTTGTCCCCCCTTTGAGTGGCCTGACCATGTCGATACCCCAGACCGCGAAAGGCCAGGTTATCGACATCGTCCGAAGAGCTGTGGGGGCATATGGCTTTGATTTGCAAACAGCTGGCATCTGACGCAATGTTGGACCAATGTTTGGGCGTTGTCGCGGGCAGTGGGCCAGAAGAAGCCTGCTCGGAAAGCCTTGCTGACCAAAGTCAAAGCTGCCGCGTGGTGTCCGCCCATCCCTGCGTGTATCCCCGCCAAGAGCTGCTGCCCCTCTTCTTCGTAGATGCATCTTTGTAAGACTCCTGTGGTACTCCTCTTATAGATTTCCCCCTCATGGACCTTGTATGCTTTAGAGCGTCGAACTATATGTCGTGCTTTGGTTTGATCCTATGGAAGCTAATGTTGTGTGAGATATGCTAGTAGGGGTCCTGTCCAGGGTGGGTTTACGGCCATGACGTCGTGGGTGGACGGTGTCTCCTCGAGAGCGGAACCGCCGATGACATGGCCGTCCAAGTCATGTTATGGCGAAACATTGTGAGAGGGCTCAATGGTTGGTACACCAGCGTCGTCGTCCTGCCAGACCACGGAGGGCTTAAAAAGTCGCTCGAGGAAGGGTGTTTTTAGGAACTGGGTCGTGATTGGTGCCCAAGCGGGTGAGGACGTCCGCTGCTTGATTGCTATCTCTAGTGACGTGGTGAAATTCTAGGCCCTCGAATCGGGCCGATATCCGGAGGACCGCATTTCTATATGCTGCCATTTTGGGGTCCTTGGCATTGAATTCGCCATTGATTTGAGAGATCGCCAGGTTTGAATCTCCCCTTACCTTGAGGCGATGTACTTCCCATTGATATGGCCATACGGAGGCCGTGTAGTAGTGCTTCATACTCGGCTGCGTTGTTGGAGTCCATGTACATTATTTGTAGGACATGCCGAACAGTGTCGCCTATGGGGGAGATAAGGATGACCCTAGCCCCCAGTCTGGCTAACATCTTTGAGCCGTCAAAGTACATTGTCTAGTGTGAATATGTACTGTATTCCCAGGGTAATTCGGCTTCGGTCCATTCGGCTATGAAGTCAGCCAACACCTGAGATTTAATGGCTCGACATGGTTTGTATGTTATCTCGAAGGGGAGGATCTCAATAGCCCACTTGGCGATGCGGCCCGTGGCATCTCTGTTATTGATTATATCATTCAAGGGGACCTCCGATGCCACTATGACCGAACATTCTTGAAAGTAGTGTCGAAGTTTTTGGGACGCCATAAAGACCATGTAGGCTATTTTTTGACAGTGCGGGTAGCGTGATTTGCATGGCGTCAGAACTTTGAACACATAATTGACCGACTTCTGGACTTGAAACTTGTGGCCCTCATATTTCTTTTCTACGACGAGCACCGCACTGACCACCTAATTGGTCGCTAAAATATATAGCAACATGGGCTCGCCGACGCTGGGTGCGGCCAGGATAGGGTTGCTTGCGAGGAGCATTTTAATCTCCTTGAGTGTCGTAGTTGCTTTGGCTGTCCATTGGAAGTTCTTGGTCTTTTTCCGCAGCTTGTAGAGTGGCAATGCCTTTTCTCCGAGGCGAGAAATGAAGAGGCTCAAGGCTGCCAGGCATCCTGTCAGTTTCTGAACGTGTTTGAGCTCCGTTGATATTGCGAGCTAAGATAGTGCTCTAATTTTTGCCGGATTGGCCTCGATTCCTCTATGAGAAACGATTAATCCGAGCAGCTTTCCGGCAGGGACCCCGAAGACGCATTTTTCCGGGTTGAGCCATATGTCATAAGCTCGCAAGTTGTCCAAAGTTTGGAGTAGGTCGTCTACCAGTTGGTCTATGTGTTGGGTTTTGACAACCATGTCGTCCACGTATGCCTTGACTGTTTTGCCAATCTGGTTTTTGAGGCATGCTTGAATCATTCGCCGGTATGTGGCTCCTGCATTTTTCAGCCCGAATGGCATGGTGTTGAAGCAGAAGGGCCCGTAGGGTGTGATGAATGCAGTTGCCGCCTGGTCGGACTCTTTCATCTTTATCTGGTGGTAGCCGGAGTACGCGTCAAGGAAACATAGCAAGTCGTGTCCGGCGGTTGCATCGATGATCTGGTCTATTCTTGGCAGGGGGAGGATCCTTGGGGCAGGCCTTGTTAAGGTCTTTAAAATCAACACAGAACCACCGGGATTTGTCCTTCTTGGGTACCATAACCAGATTTGCTAACCATTCAGGGTGTTTGATCTCGCGGCTGAATCCGGCTTCCAGCAGTTTTGCTAGTTCTTCGCCCATGGCTTGCCGTTTGGGTTCAGAAAATCGCCGCAGAGTCTGTTTCACTAGCTTGAAGCCTTTTAGAATGTTGAGGTTGTGCTCCGCTGGCCTGCGCCTGGCATGTCTGAGGGGTGCCTGGTGAATATGTCCCAATTTTTGCGCAGAAATGTCCTTAGCACTTCGTCGACTGCAGGGTCCAACTGTGCCCCTATGGATGCCGTTTTGTTGGGATCTGTTGGGTGCACTTGAAATTTTACTATTTCATCTACTAGCTTAAATGATGTGGATTTATGTCTTTTACTGAGGACCACATCATCCCTGTCGATTGTAGTCCGTAGCGCTGTCAATTCTTCGGCCGCAAGAGCTTCAGACAGTTCCTCTAGGGCGAGGGTTGTCGTCTTGTTTTAGGCTTGCAAGGCTTTGCTTGGGTCACTTTTAAGTGAGATTATTCTGTTGGGCCCTGGCATTTTGAGTTTCATATACCCGTAATGTGGTACGGCCTGAAATCTTGAGAGTGCCTCACGCCCTAGAAGGGCGTGATATCCGCTATGGAAGGGCACGATGTGAATAGCAAGGGTTCAGACCTGTAGTTATCGGGTGTGTCAAACACGACGTCGAGGGTTATGCGTCTCGAGCAATGTGCCTCCCTACCGGGTATTATACCTCAAAATGTGGTGTGACTACGCTCGATGCGGGGCTTGTTGATTTGCATCTTGTCGAGCGTATCCTCATAGATGAGGTTGAGGCTTCCGCCTGATACGTCTCCAACGTATCTATAATTTTTGATTGCTCCATGCTACTTTATCTACTGTTTTGGACTATATTGGGCTTTATTTTCCACTTTTATATTATTTTTGGGACTAACTTATTAACCGGAGGACCAGCCCAGAATTGCTGTTTTTTGCCTATTTCAGTGTTTCGAAGAAACGGAATATCAAACGGAGTCCAAACGGAATGAAACCTTCGGGAACGTGATTTTCTCACCGAACATGATCCAGGGGACTTGGACCCTACTCCAAGGAACAAAAGAGGCGGTCACGAGGGTGGGGGGCGCCCCCTAGGGCGCGCCCCCTGCCTCGTGGGCCCCCTGTTGCTCCACCGACGTACTCCTTCCTCCTATATATACATACGTACCCCCAAACGATCAGAACAGGAGCCAAAAACCTAATTCCACCGCCGCAACTTCCTGTATCCACGAGATCCCATCTTGGGGCCTGTTTCGGAGCTTCACGAGGGGGCCTCCACCACGGAGGGCGTCTACATCATCACCATAGCCCCTCCGATGAAGTGTGAGTAGTTTACTTCAGACCTACGGGTCCATAGCTAGTAGCTAGATGGCTTCTTCTCTCTTTTTGGATCTCAATACAATGTTCTCCGCCTCTCTCGTGGAGATCTATTCGATGTAATCTTCTTTTTGCGTTGTGTTTGTTGAGACCGATGTATTGTGGGTTTATGATCCAGCTTATCTATGAATAATATTTGAATCTTCTCTGAATTCTTTTATGTATGATTGGTTATCTTTGCAAGTCTCTTCGAATTATCCGTTTGGTTTGGCCAACTAGATTGGTAGTTCTTGCAATGGGAGAAGTGCTTAGCTTTGGGTTCAATCTTATGTGTCCTTTCCCAGTGATAGAAGGGCACCAAGGCACGATTGTATTGTTGCCATCGAGGATAACAAGATGGGGTTTTTATCACATTGCATGAATTTATCCTCTACATCATGTCATCTTGCTTAAGGCGTTACTCTGTTTTTAACTTAATACTCTAGATGCATGCTGGATAGCGGTCGATGAGTGGAGTAATAGTAGTAGGTGCAGAATCGTTTCGGTCTACTTGTCTCGGACGTGATGCCTATATACATGATCATACCTAGATATACTCATAACTATGCTCAATTCTTTCAATTGCTCAACAGTAATTTGTTCACCCACCGTAGAATACTTGTGCTCTTGAGAGAAGCCACTAGTGAAACCTATGGCCCCCGGGTCTATTCTCATCATATCAATCTCCATCACTTTAATACTTGCTTTGTTTTTACGTTGCCTTTTACTTTTTACTTTGCATCTCTATACCAAAAATACCAAAAATATTATTTATCATCTCTATCAGATCTCACTCTTGTAAGTGACCGTGAAGGGATTGACAACCCCTAATCGCGTTGGTTGCGAGGAGCTATCGTTTTGTGCAGGTACGAGGGACTTGTGCGTGGCCTCCTCTTGGATTGATACCTTGGTTCTCAAAACTGAGGGAAATACTTACGCTACTTTGCTGCATCATCCTCTCCTCTTCGGGAAATCCAACGCAGTGCTCAAGAGGTAGCAAGAAGAATTTCCGCGCCGCTGTCGGGAGGCTCATGCAAGAGCAAGTCAACCATACCAAGTACCCATCACAATCCCTATCTCTCGCATTACATTATTTGACATTTGCCTCTCGTTTTCCTCTCCCCCACTTCACCCTTGCCGTTTTATTTGCCCTCTCTTTCCCAATCTCCTCCTCTTTTTCCCATTTGCCTTCTCGCTTGCCTTTTGTTTGCTCGTGTGTTGGATTGCTTGTTTGTCGCGATGGCTCAAGATGCTACCAAATTGTGTGACTTCACCAATACCAATAATAATGATTTCCTTAACACTCCGATTGCTCCTCTTGCCAATACTGAATCTTGTGAAATCAATACTGCTTTGTTGAATCTTGTTATGAAAGATCATTTCGCCGGCCTTCCTAGTGAAGATGCCGCTACTCATCTGAATAGCTTCGTTGATTTATGTGATACGCAAAAGAAAAAAGATGTTGATAATCATGTTGTTAAGTTGAAGCTATTTCCTTTTTCGCTTAGAGATCGTGCTAAAGCATGGTTTTCATCTCTGCCGAAAAATAGTATTGATTCTTGGAACAAGTGCAAAGATGCTTTTATCTCTAAGTATTTTCCTCCCACTAAGATTATCTCTCTTAGGAATGCTATTATGAATTTTAAGCAACTTGATAATGAACATGTTGCACAAGCTTGGGAGAGAATGAAATTAATGATACATAATTGTCCTACTCATGGTTTAAACTTGTGGATGATTATACAAAACTTTTATGCCGGATTGAATTTTGCTTCTAGAAATCTTTTAGATTCGGCCGCGGGAGGCACTTTTATGGAAATCACTCTAGGAGATGCTACTAAACTTCTAGACAATATTATGGTTAATTATTCTCAATGGCACAATCGAAAGATCTACTAATAAAAAAGTGCATGCGATAGAAGAAATTAATGTTTTGAGTGGAAAGATGGATGAACTTATGAAATTATTTGCTACTAAGAGTGTTTCTTCTGATCCTAATGATATGCCTTTGTCTACTTTGATTCAGAATAATAATGAATCTATGGATGTGAATTTTGTTGGTAGGAATAATTTTGGTAACAACGCGTATAGAGGGAATTTTAATCCTAGGCCTTATCCTAGTAATCCTCCTAATAATTATGGAAATTCCTACAACAACTCTTATGGAAATTTTAATAAGATGCCCTCTGAATTTGAGAGTAGTGTTAAAGAGTTTATGAATTCACAAAAGAATTTTAATGCTTTGCTTGAAGAGAAATTGCTTAAAGTTGATGATTTGGCTAGGAACATTGATACAATTTCTCTTGAAATTGATTCTTTAAAGCTTAGACCTATTCCTCCTAAGCATGATATCAATGAGTCTCTCAAAGCTATGAGAATTTCCATTGATGAGTGCAAAGAAAGAACCGCTAGGATGCGTGCTTCCAAAGATGCCTTTATTAAAGCGTGTTCTTCCAATTCCTATGAAAATCAAGATCTAAAAGTTATTGATGTGTCCCCCATTAAATCTTTGTTTTGCAATATGAATCTTGATGAAACTGAATATGATCTCCCTTTACCTAGAAGGCGTTCTAAGAATTTGGAGTTTTTAGATCTTGATGGTGAAATTGATAGGTGTGGGATTGAAAGAAATAAAAACCTAGATGTTGCTAAACCCACTATCTTGGATCTCAAGGAATTTAATTATGAAAATTGCTCTTTAATTGATTGTATTTCCTTGTTGCAATCCGTGCTAAATTCTCCTCATGCTTATAGTCAAAATAAGGCCTTTACCGAACACATTGTTGATGCCTTGATGCAATCTTATGAAGAAAAACTTGAGTTGAAAGTCTCTATCCCTAGAAAAATCTATGATGAGTGGGAACCAACTATTAAAATTAAGATTAAAAATTATGAGTTTCATGCCTTGTGTGATTTGGGTGCTAGTGTCTCTACTATCCCCAAAACTTTGTGTGATTTGCTAGATTTTCGTGACATTGATGATTGCTCTCTGAACTTGCATCTTGCGGATTCCACTATTAAAAAGCCTATGGGAAGAATTAATGATGTTCTTATTGTTGCAAATATTAATTATGTGCCCATAGATTTTATCGTTCTTGATATAGATTGCAATCCTTCATGTCCTATTATTCTTGGTAGACCTTTCCTTAGAACGATTGGTGCAATTATCGATATGAAGGAAGGAAATATTAGATTCCAATTTCCCTTAAAGAAGGGCATGGAACACTTCCCTAGAAAGAAAATAAAATTACCATATGAATCTATCATGAGAGCCACTTATGGATTGCCTACCAAAGATGGCAATACCTAGATCTATCCTTGCTTTTATGCCTAGCTAGGGCGTTAAACGATAGCGCTTGTTGGGAGGCAACCCAATTTTATTTTTAGTTTTTTGCTTTTGCTTCTGTTTAGGAATAAATAATCCATCTAGCCTCTGTTTAGATGTGGTTTTATGTTTCAATTAGTGTTTGTGCCAAGCTAGACCTATTGGATCTTCTTGGATGATAGTTATTTGATCTTGCTGTAATTTCCAGAAACTTTGCGTTCAGTGCCCGAATTATTAAAGATCACCAGAACGTGATAAAATACTGATTCCAATTTATTCTGATCAATATACAAATTTTCTAGGTCGTCTAATTTTGGTAGATTTTTTGAGTTCCAGAAGTTTGCGTTAGTTACAGATTACTACAGACTGTTCTGTTTTTGACAGATTCTGTTTATCGTGTGTTGTTTGCTTATTTTGATGAATCTATGGCTAGTAAAATAGTTTATAATCCATAGATAAGTTGGAATACAGTAGGTTTAACACCAATATAAATAAAGAATGAGTTCATTACAGTACCTTAAAGTAGTCTTTTGTTTTCTTTCTCTAACGGAGCTCACGATATTTCTATTGAGTTTTGTGTTGTGAAGTTTTCAAGTTTTGGGTAAATTCTTTTGATGGATTATAGAACAAGGAGTGGCAAGAGTTTAAGCTTGGGGATGCCCATGGCACCCCCAAGATAATCCAAGGACACCAAAAGTCAAAGCTTGGGGATGCCCTGAAGGCATCCCTCTTTAAATCTACTTCCATCGGTAATTTACTTGGAGATATATTTTTATTCACCACATGATAAGTGTTTTGCTTGGAGCGTCTTGTATTATTTGCATCTTTGCTTGTTAGTCTACCACAATCATCCTTGCTGTTCACACCTTTTGAGAGAGCCACACATAAATTGGAATTTGATAGAATACTCTTTGTGCTTCACTTATATCTTTTGAGCTTGATAGTTTTGCTCATAGTGCTTCACTTATATCTTTTGAGCGTGATAATTTTTGCTCTAGTGCTTCACTCAGATCTTTTAGAGCACGGTGGTGGATTTGTTTAAAGAAACTATTGAACTCTCATGCTTCACTTAGATTATTTTGAGAGTCGTTAATAGCATGGTAATTTGCTTAAAATTAATATACTTGGTATTCAATATATGTGAAACTTTCTTTTGAGTGCGTTGAATACTAAGAAAAGTTTGATACTTGATAATTGTTTTGAGATATGGAGGTGGTAATATTAAAGTCATGCTAGTTGGGTGATAATGAATTTAAAGAATGCTTGTGTCGAAGTTAGCAAACCACGTAGCATGCACGTATGGTTAAAGTTGTGTAACAAATTTGAAACATGAAGTGTACCTGGCTTGTGCATCCTTATGAGTGGCGGTCGGGGACGAGCGATGGTCTTTTCCTACCAATCTATACCCCTAGGAGCATGCGCGTAGTACTTGATTTTTTATGACTTCTAAATTTTTGCAATAAGTATATGAGTTCTTTTGACTAATGTTGAGTCCATGGATTATACGCACTTTTACCTTTCCGCCTTTGCTAGCCTCTTCGGTACCGTGCATTGCCCTTTCTCACCGGTGCATCCAAACCCCGTGATATGATACGCTCTATCACACATAAACCTCCTTATATCTTCCTCAAAACAGACACCATACCTACCTATTATGGCATTTCCATAGCCGTTCCGAGATATATTGCCATGCAACTTTCCACCGTTCCGTTCATCATCATGATGACATACTTTACTTTTGTCATGTTGCCATTGCATGATCATGTAGTTGACATCGTATTTGTGGCAATGCCACCATGCATTATTTTTCATACATGTCACTCTTGATTCATTGCACCATCCCGCACATCACCGGAGGCATTCATATAGAGTCATATCTTGTTCTAGTTTCGAGTTGTAATCCTTATGTTGTAATCAATAGAAGTGTGATTGTCATCATTGTTAGAGCATTGCCCAAAAAAAAGAGAAAGGCCAAAAAAAAGGCCCAAAAAAAGAAAATAAATAAAAAGGGCAATGTTACTATCTCTTTTTCCACACTTGTGCTTCAAAGTAGCACCTTGTTCTTCATGTAGTGAGTCTCATATATTGTGCTTCAAAGTAGCACCTTGTTCTTCATGTAGTGAGTCTCATATATTGTGCTTCAAAGTAGCACCATGTTTTTCATATAGTGAGTCTCATAAGTTGTCTTTTTATACTAGTGGGAATTTTTCATTATAGAACTTGGCTTGTATATTCCTACGATGGGCTTCCTCAAATGCCCTAGGTCTTCGTGAGCAAGCAAGTTGGATGCACACCCACTAGTTTTCTTTTCTTGAGCATTCATTTATAGCTCTAGTGCATCCGTTGCATTGCAATCCCTACTCCTCATGTTGACATCAATTGATGGGCATCTCCATAGCCCATTGATTATCCTCACAATGTGAGACTTTCTCCTTTTTGTCTTCTCCACACAATCCCCATCACCATATTCTATTCCACCCATAGTGCTATATCCATGGCTCACGCTCATGTATTGCGTGAAGGTTGAAAAAGTTTGAGATATTTAAGTATGAAACAATTGCTTGGCTTGTCATCGGGGTATAGAAGTTGGGAACATCTTTGTGTGACGAAAATGAAGCATAGCCTAACTATATGATTTTGTAGGGATGAACTTTCTTTTGCCATGCTATTTTGAGAAGACATGATTACTTTGATTAGAATGCTTCAAGTATTACTATTTATTTTATCAATATGAACTTTTATTTTGTATTCATTCGGATCTGAATATTCATACCACAATTAAGAAGATTTACATTGAAATTATGCCAAAGTATCACTCCGCATCAAAAATTCTCTTTTATCATTTACCTACTCGAGGACGAGCAGGAATTAAGCATGGGGACGCCTGATACGTCTCCAACGTATCTATAATTTTTGATTGCTCCACGCGACTTTATCTACTATTTTGGACTATATTGTGCTTTATTTTCCACTTTTATATTATTTTTGGGACTAACCTATTAACCGGAGGCCCAGCCTGTAATTGTTGTTTTTTGCCTATTTCGTGTTTCAAAGAAACGGAATATCAAACGGAGTCCAAACGGAAAGAAACCTTCGGAACGTGATTTTCTCACCAAACGTGATCTGTGGGACTTGGACCCTACTCCAAGGAACAAAGAGGTGGTCACGAGGGTGGGCCCCCAAGGGCGCCGCCGCCTCGTGGGCCCTGTTGCTCCACCGACGCATTCTCCTTCCTCCTATATATACCTCACGCACTTCAAACGATTAGAACAGGAGCCAAAACCTAATTCCACCGCCAGAACTTCCTCAGTATCCACGAGATCCCATCTTGGGGCCTGTTAGGAGTTCACGAGGGGGCATCCACCATGGAGGGCTTCTACATCATCACCATAGCCCTCCGATGAAGTGTGAGTAGTTTACTTCAGACCTACGGGTCCATAGCTAGTAGCTAGATGGCTTCTTCTCTCTTTGGATCTCAATACAATGTTCTCCCCTCTCTCATGGAGATCTATTCGATGTAATCTTCTTTTTATGTGTGTTTGTTGAGACCCATGAATTGTGGGTTTATGATCCAGCTTATCTATGAATAATATTTGAATCTTCTCTGAATTCTTTTATGTATGATTGGTTATCTTTGCAAGTCTCTTCGAATTATCAGTTTGGTTTGGCCAACTAGATTGGTAGTTCTTGCAATGGGAGAAGTGCTTAGCTTTGGGTTCAATCTTGCGGTGTCCTTTCCCAGTGACAGAAGGGGAAGCAAGGCACGTATTGTATTGTTGCCATCGAGGATAAAAAGATGGGGTTTTTATCATATTGCATGAATTTATCCCTATACATCATGTCATCTTGCTTAAGGCGTTACTCTGTTTTTAACTTAATACTCTAGATGCATGCTGGATAGCGGTTGATGAGTGGAGTAATAGTAGTAGATGCAGAATCGTTTCGGTCTACTTGTCTCGGACGTGATGCCTATTTACATGATCATACCTAGATATACTCATAACTATGCTCAATTTTGTCAATTGCTCAACAGTAATTTGTTCACCCACCGTAGAATACTTATGCTCTTGAGAGAAGCCACTAGTGAAACCTATGGCCCCCGGGTCTATTCTCATCATATCAATCTCCATCACTTTAATACTTGCTTTGTTTTTACTTTGCCTTTACTTTTTACTTTGCATCTCTATACCAAAAATACCAAAAATACTATTTATCATCTCTATCAGATCTCACTCTCGTAAGTGACCGTGAAGGGATTGACAACCCCTAATCGTGTTGGTTGCGAGGAGCTATTGTTTTGTGCAGGTACGAGGGACTTGTGCGTAGCCTCCTACTTGGATTGATACCTTGTTTCTCCAAAACCGAGGGAAATACTTACGCTACTTTGCTGCATCATCCTCTCCTCTTCGGGGAAATCCAACGCAGTGCTCAAGAGGTAGCACCGCCTCCGTCCATCAGCACTTTAGTCAGCCGAAAACCATCGACGATAGGGTCGAGGACCAGCGCGGCCGGTGCATGACTGAGACGGGGGCTTGGCTCGTCCTTCTCGTCGAAGGTGATAGGAGTGGTTGCCCACGGCTGTGCGGCCGTCACTCGATATATCACGCTGAGCTCTTGAAGAGCCTTTTCGTTTTGTTGTTTGAGGCGAATGTCTCATAAACCGCGAGGACATTGTGGTCTTGTGGCCGAATTGCTAACTGTTTATCCGGAAGTGCGAGGCCCAAGATTGGCTCACCATTTTTGGCCACCTGTCTTACCACCCAGCAGGCTCGAAGTCTGTGGGTTGGATCTGTGTCTAGCAAAACCGAGTGTATTGGGCATGGTTTATCCAACAATTCGTCCAATACTGATCTAGGTCTGGCTTTCTTTTTGTCGGCCTTGTGTTCCGGCAAACGATGTGTGCACGCTCGCTTGACGCGAGAATTCCCAAGCTGTGCGGCGAGTGACGGCCCCATATTCATCTGTTGCGCTCTCCACGTGTTCTCCATGGCGCAGTACTTGCGTACCATATCGATGAAGCTTTGAATTTGGTGTCATGCGAGGGCGTTTAAGAGGCCCTCGTCATTGCAAATGAATTGGAAGGCTTTAATTATCTCTGTGTCACAGCAGGGTGCCATCCTGTTATTTACCAGGAGAAATCTTGCCAAGTAATGATGGAATGTTTCGTTTGGCAGTTGTTTGAGGTACATGAGGTCCCATATATCTGGTCTTCCCGAATCCGGGGAGTATTCAGTATGGTGGGTGAGTGGGAAAGACTGGAGGATTCCCACCTGCCGCGGATCCGGACTATCCTTAACGGGTGTTTGAATCGTGTTCGGCTCCGATCGTGTAGGGTTCTGATCTAGACTGGTATGCGGCTAGATCGGCTCGAGGCCGGATCTTGCCTCGGGGATCAAGTCCGGATGTTCATCTGAGTTGATGTCTGATTCTGGGCTGGAGACTCGAGTGTACACCGTCTTTAGCTTGCAGGGTAATGGCCCCTCCTGGGCCTCTTCGACGGTGGCGATGAGGTGCGTAACTGGAGGGGTGTTGATTTCTCAGCTGTCGGGTCTAAGCCTGATCTGGTCATAGGCCGTAGGCCTGACAATGGAGATTCCCATTGCACGGAATAGACTTGCCAAGTGGTCTGCTGGTCGGGCACATGGCGCTGCCGGACACTCTGATGACTCAGCGGGAGATCTTGTAAGCAATCTACCGAAGTCGGGCTTCAAGGCCGGATTCTGAGAGATGCATGATTCTTGTGGGTCTGCTGGTCCCGGGGTCGATGCCCCTGAACCTGCGAGTCCCTCTATGGGGGTGAAGCCTTCGATCTGATCCGGACGACCAGTGGGATCGGCGTGCACTAATATGTCACTGAAGACGAAGAGGTGACCTGGGGCGGGGAGGCCCTCGGCACAGGTGTGGTCTCCAACAACTGGTTGAGCCATCGATTCTTCTTGCGATCCACCAGCGGAACTCTAAATGAAAGCACCAATGTCGGTGTAAAAACCGGCAGACCTCGGGGTAGGGGGTCCCGAACTGTGGATCTGAGATCAATGGGGAACAAGGGATGTCGAACACAGTGTTTACCTAGGTTCAGGCCCTCTCGAAGAGGTAATACCCTCCGTCCTTCTTGATTATATTGGATGTATGATGTGTTTACAGAGTAGATTTACCTCGAGATCAGCTTGAGCTAAACCCTAAGGTATGAGGAGATGAATAAACCTCTAACCCTAACTACAACCCTCGGTTTATATAGACACCGATAGGGCTAGGGTTGCCGGGGATAGATTACAACAGGAAGGGAAGAGATACTATCTTCCCTTAACATGGAGGACACACCACGGCTTCGTAAATCTTCCATCGGTATGCGGCTCCACCAGTCCGACCCATATCCATTGGGCCGACGCCCTGAGGACCCCCTAATCTATGACTCCCTCAGCCGCCGCAATGAGGGTTGTGGTTGCCCCTTCCACGCCAGCCCGTCATTCTCCACACTACTCCAGAATCGCAATGAGGGTTGTGGTTTCCCCCGCTTTATGTTATAAAGCACCACCTCCAGCATACAACAGACCATACATAAAAAGAAAATAAAAGAGCAAGAACGGTAAAGATACAAGACGCACGAAGATCCACTAACTCGGCTAACATGATCCTGCATACGACACGACGAAGACAGGGTAGTAACCCGCAGCCGGAGGAGGCCACACACCGTCAACTCCATCGAGGCTAACCAACGTCGATCCATAAGTTGTCTCTACCTCCGAAGAAGGCCCCCTGCCCTGTCGCGCCGGACCGTAGGCCACCACGCCGTCAGGAGATAAAGCCACTCATCCCGAGCGGAAGGTCGGGACCACTAAAACAGGATGCTGGGGAGAGGACTACAAGCACGACCACATCACCCCGCACCGCCACAGCCCATACATCGCCACCATCATAGCCCGCATCACCATCGACCGAAAGCAGCTGAGCAGGAACACCATTGAAGAAGACAATCCACCTCCTGCGAAGCCTCGACCACCCCCCGCCAACCAAAGGTGGCGCCTTCAAGAAGGACAACAACGTCGACGCACCATCACGACCCAACCGGAGAGTTTGGGCTTTTACCCAGGTCGCGGAGGAAGAGGGTGGGGGAGGACATCGATACTGCCACCAGAGGAGACGCCGGAGCACCGCCGGCATCATGGCCGCAGTAGCCGACCAAGGGTGTCCCCCTGTCCATACCCACCAAACCCTCCATCCCCAATCGGCTGACTGCACCGGGCACACGGATGACCGCCGTGCTGATTGGCAAGGCTGGAAGAGGCGTAAGGGAGGGGGCCATCACCGTCCAATCCGCTCTAATGGGCCAACGGGTAGACACCTGGAGCCAGCTCCATGCCCGTCGCCAGCCTGCCGCCCACGCGGCCAGACATGGCGGCCTTCCTCATCAGCACTGGCCACCCACCGCAGGGGAGCCGATGTGCCTCTTGGCAGTGGTCGCAGCCATAGATCCGGTGTAGCACGAGTAGGCACCACCGCTCAGACACGTGCAAGAACCGGCACCACAGGGCCCTTCGCACTGCCGCCAGGCACCAGTCACACCGCCGTCGCTCGTCGCCTTGCCCTGTGCTAGCATTGCACTGCCACTCGACCTTGCCAGCCCCTGCTAGGCATCGTCACAGCAGGGGAGGTGGGGGGAGGGGTTCGGAGGCCAGTGGCTAGGGTTTCCCCTCCATGTCGCTCCCGGGAGCGACTAGGAGGGGAGGGGAGCGCAGTGAATCCACAGGGAGGCCGTCTCCCCTTCCCCTCCAGTCACTGCACCGTCTGGGCAGTGCTAGGTGATCGTGCCCATGGCTCCCGTGCGCATGCACAAGCCAGAGTCGAAGGCAAAGGCGGCCTGGCGCGAGTGGCGGCCACGGCGGAGCCTGACTCTTCTAGCCAATGTTTATGCTCTGTCCCCGTCGACCCGGAGGATGCTCTCATCCGCGAGGTCATATGGCGCTCGCTGACTATGGAAGAGTCCGACGCTAGGCGCCTCCAATGCCAAAACACAAAAGTGCTCCGCCTCGGGCTTGAGGCTTCCGAGCACCTCATGGGGGAGAAGGAGAACGCCAAGGCAAAGGCGGCACGACACGCGAGGGAGTAGGCCCACGCCATCTGCCGCCTGTCTGACTACATCTCCTCGGCATCGGAGGGCGACACACCCGCTCGTGGACGACCAAGATGACGATCCTCCCACCGCGATTAAGTCAGGCCGCCCAACATTGCTTTATGTTTATATTTTAGTTATTTTATTTTTGTTTAGGTTGAATTTGAACTCCATCTCTGCGTTTGGATGAACTAATTGCATGTCGGATGGCTGAATTATGCTATCAATATGATCCACGTACTATGCACGAGTTTGGGTATCCGAAAAATTTGGGGTTTCTCATTGTGAAAGGAGAAAATTGGCCTATGTATGGGCAGTGACAGCGGACACGCCTCGACGCGACCACGGGCTTATGGGGCAGCAAAATAACTAACCGCGGTTATAGATGCTCTAAGCTCCGACCGTGTCGCGTGCAATGCCTACAGACGGGCCATATTTTCTTTTCGGGATTATAGCTGGCCCAAGCTCACACCAAAATAAATTTCACAGAAAATGGGGGACCTCATATTTACCGCTTATGGTGCAGAATTCTTCCCTATTTGTAGGAAACACGCACCTTGCTTATGTATTTTTCTCTCTTCCACTCCCTGTTCAAAAAAACTGCACTTGCTTGTTCAGAAAAAAATATGGCTACCGTTTTTTATAAGTTTGGAAATCCTCGTGAATTTAAAAAATATTCACAAATTTATAAAATATTCATGGATTTCAAAAACAAATGTTTGCAAATAAAAATATTCATAAATTTAAGAATGTCACCAAAATTATCTTAAATTTGAAAAGTGCTCATAAATTTTTTAAATATTCATGAACTCAAAAAAGTTCGTGAACTAAAAAAAGTTCATGAATTAAAAAAATATTTCTTCAAATCCTTAAAGAGTTTTAAATGTTCACGAATTTTAAAAAGTGTCCATGAATTATAAATGAAGAAAATGTAAGAAAAAGAAAAGAGAACAGAAAAAATAGAAAAGGGTAAAACTAGCAAAGTAAACATATGGAAAGAAAGGGAAAAACCTGGAAAAATTAGAAGGTTCGCAAAATCAGAAAAATACATAAATTATGAAGTATATATGGGCCAAGTCGATGCCGTGTGCGCCCATTGACCGTCAGATAAGACTCTGTAAGGCAATTGAAGCCGCCCTTCGGCCGCTGCCTTGTTTCGTAAGTTTCTAGAAAAATATGGCAACAAGAAATTCTAGAAAAACAATGACGTAAGGGAGATCCAATCTCGGAGGGGTCTCGCCCTCTGGTGGCCATGAACACCATGGACTAGAGGGGGAAACCTCTACCCGCCTAGCAGAGAGGCCAAGGAAGAAGAAGAAGAAGGAGGGAGGCCTTGCTTCCTCTCTACTAGGAATGTATTGGGCCCCCAAGTGCAAGGGTTTAGCAAGTAGCAATTTTCCTTTAGTGGTCTCAAGGGTTATCAAGCCAACATGAGTTTACTAACACAACCAATGATCAAAAGGTGCACAAACAGATACAAAACGGCCTTGGCCCCAAACAGAACATTTTTTGAATACATGGTCACTATTTTTTCTAGACACATTTAACATTTCCCAAATGCTTGTTTAATATTTTCCAAACACTTGTTCAACATTTTTTTTCCAAATTCTTCATTAAAATGTTTATATTCATGATAAAAAAATTCATCAATCTTTTTCATACAAGATCAACAATTTTTCTATAAACGTTCAACATTTTCCGAATGCTTGACTAACATTTTTCAAATACTTGTTCAACAAATTCCAAATGCTTGATTAACATTTTCAAATACATGTTCAACATTTTTAAATACTTCTTCTACATTTTTCAAAAAACAATCCCTGCACTTGGGGGCCCAACGAGGAATTTCGTCCCTTCACATAGGAATTTCGCCCTCCCCTAGAAATTTCATCCCTTCACATAAGAATTTCGTCTCTTCACCCAAGAATTTCGTCCGGGCACCTAGGAATTTCGACCGGGCAGCGAGGAATTTCGCCGCCCCCTAGGAATTTCGTCTTTTCACCTGGGAGTTTCGTCTCTCCACCCAGAAATTTCGTCCGAGCAGCGAGGAATTACCTCTTCTGTTATTGTTAAAACAGAAAAACAGGCACAGCCGGCTGTGTAAGTGGGCTAGCCCACTTCAGCGATTCCGAAGTTAAACACGCTGAAGGCGAGATATATGGGCACCCACGCCAGTATGGGCCAGGCCATGTGGGGGCGGGGTGCCCCTATTTTTTTCATGTTGGTATTTTGTTTACTTCGTTAAAAAATGTTTAGGGTTTCAACTAAAATCGAATTTTGAAATCTTCAAACCACTAATAAATGTTCTCAAATTAAAGAACTCGTGACATCAAAAAACTATTCTTGAGTTCACAAATGCTCATGATTTTGACAAATATTGAATTTAAAAAACTTTCATGAATACGAAAAATGTTCATTATTTTGGGAAATTTTGGTGAATTCAGAAAATGTTCCAAATTTTCTGGAAATGCTTATGAATTTATAAAATGTTCAAACGGTCAAAAACAATTAGGAATTAAATAATGTTCCCGAAATTATAAATGGTTCATTAAATTGAAAAACAAAAGAAATTCAAAAAATGTCCATGGGTTTTAAAAGAATGTTTGCGAATTCAAAAAAATGACCAGGACAATGAAGACATATTTATGATTTCAAAAAATGTTCGCCACTCATAAAAATGTTCACAAATTCAAAATACTTTCATGATTTCGAAGATATGTTTTTACATTCTAAAAATGTTCAGGACGACAAAAAAGTTAGTGAATTTGTAAGATATGATTACTGTTTCAGAACTGTGATTGGATGTACAATTTTTTGAATTAGATGAACATTGTAAAATAATCATTTAGTTTTTTGTTTAAAATGATGAACATATTTTGTATTTTAATGAACATTTTGTAGTTCATGAATACATTTTACTTAATAAATATTTTTTGAGTTTGGTGAACTAAAATTGTTCACGGTTTTTGAAAAATGTTGGCAGAGTGAAAACCGAAAAAAAGGTAAATTTAAAAAAGGAAAACATAAAAAAGTAAAACTACCCTGAACAAAATGAATATACAAGAAATGAATATGAGAAAAAAAAATAAGAAAAACAAAAAATACGGTTTGGGGAGCTTTGGAACTGGGATTACACCACTTGGGCCGGCCCAAAACACATAGCTACTAGGGAGATGGGTGCGTATTTGGTCGACAGTTGGCGTCCTACATGGGGAATAAGATTCTTTGAACTAAATACCTCTAGTGCAGGTACAAAGACCTCCATGTATCAGGAAGAGCCAAAGAAATCGCTTTTCGCAGATACAATATATCCAGAACACTATCCAAACTGACCCTTATTGTCGATGTGCGGTTATAACTCGCTTCTAGCGAGTCCAAGCCTGTAGCGTGGTGCTAGAGGGGCCGGCCTAGGCGTCTGGTCGCCACAATCTTGTTTTTTCATGTTTTTTTGTTTTCGTTTGTTCCTTTGTAAACTTTCACTAGCAAACATGCCCGTACGTTGCACCGGGAAAGATAATTAGCGTGTGTACCAAAATATCCATCGACATGACAATGAAAACATCCGGATGGTGCCACAGGGAGGTGTCCACCAAAACGTCCATTAGCGTATCACAGAAACATTGGGATGGTGCCACCTGACAGCCGCAGAGAGGCACACACTGGTCTAGCAAAAAGGTATATTGGTGGCGCATTAAGAATCATATTACACATATGATACTTTTGGTATGATTTTTGTAAGAGAAGTCTGATCACACCAAACATGAATAAATCAAACTGCAGCAAAATCATTACATTGACTATCGTATATAAATCTCCCATTCTGCTAATTTTAAATCAAAAGGCGGCTCTATTTTTCGGGGCCTAATTTTAAATCTCCCATTCTAAGTCGTTGTGATATAATTGGAGTTACTTTTAAAGCTCTTAGCCAACAATTGGCCGACTTAATAGCATCGTCCAAAAAACATGCGCTGAGGGTCGCTCATCTATTAGCACCCACCCCACTTAAACGTGCAGCCACCCAACAATATTTGTTTGTGGAGTTAATTCCCACGGTAGCTTGTTGATTTTTTTCGGGCAATTCATGGACCTATATAAATTGTTGAAATTTCGTATAATGTGGCGAGGTGGTACTATTTAATTTTAGGCTGCTCTCAATAAACCAAAAAAAGTTGTGCAGGCCCAGTTTGTGAGCGCGGCCCAGGATAAAGCTGAGGAGAGATCGATCGATCTAAAACACGCATAGAGTTGGGAAAAATAAAACAACACAGGGAGAGATCGATCAACGTACGAACGCACGGGAGGGAACAACGTAAAAAAATCAGGGGACGGATGAAACCAAACCAAGAATACCTATTCCTTTTAATAGTAGGTATAGATTTATACTTTCAAATGCTCTAAATAAATATATTACCAAAAATACTTTACATAAAATATTTTTAAAATGTTGACCAAACATTTAAAAATTGTTAAATGCATATAGATAAAATGTTCCTCATGTATACGAAAAATATACACAAAAATATGGAATGTGCGTGAAAAAATTGTTCTTGTATTTTCGAAAAATATTTAACAAGTATCTGAATTTTTATAGAAACAATGTTGACCATGTATTCAGAAAATGTTAACTTGTATTTGAATATATTTTTAATCAAGCAATTGAAAAATATGTCAAATGTGTATAAAAATGTTTGCCATCTATTAAACTATGTTGGGCTAGTATTTGATAAATGTTACTCAAGAATTTTGAAAAATGTTAAATGTGTATAGAAAAACTGTTGACCATATGTTAAAACGTGGATCTGATAGTTGGAAAATGTAACTTAAACAGTTGAAAAATGTTAAATGTTTATAGAAAATATGTTGGCCATGTATTCAAAAATATTAATCTTATATTTTAAAATTGTAGGCCATGGCCCCTTGTGTTTTTTCTTGTTCCCTTATGTGAAAGAAGAACTCCACCAGCGCAGAAAAACATTTACGATAAATGTAACCGGAGATCGACTAGATTTTCCGATAGAACGCGCTTGCGATGCCCTCCATTCCAAATTCTGAAGTCCGAGCTCAACCTGGATGTAATGGTGGCAAGCGAGCCGCGCGGGCGTGGAGTAGAGAATGCCATATTCTATGGATCACCAAAATTATCTCGCAGCTAATTTTTTCCCATCCCCTCCATGATCCGGTGATTAAGGGAAACACTTTCCTCCAGACATCTGTTGAGAAGCATTCTTCAGACACGTCGGATGCCGTTGATTTGTATTTTGATCTCATGGCCGAGAGATGCCTTGAAATCAACCAAATAATCAGAACTATAAAATCAATTATTTTCTTTGCCATTATAATTGATACTTTGTATGTATTATGAACTTTGACTCGACAAACATGTTATTGAAACATACTTCGGTAACTTATGCATGAACAACATGATAATTTACGCACCAGACACCTGATAACTTACATACAAACACCATGACAACCTTGAGCTCGGGGAAAAGTTATTGAAGCATACCCCAATAGCTTCTTGCAAATAGCATGGTAACTTGCACACTGTAGACCTGATAATTTACGTATAAACACCATGATAACTTTCATCCAGTTGTTGAAACAACTACCAGTAATTTCTTTGTCAATAGCATGATAATTTATGCATCATATACCTGATAACTTACATACAAATACATTGATAACTTTTCATCTGGGGAAAAGTTATTAAAACATACCCCGGTATCTTCTGTGTAAATAGCATGATACTATATGCACCGCATACCTGATAACTTATTTACAAATACCGTGATAACTTTGACCCAGTGGAAAAAGATGCTGAAAACATAGTCTGATAATTTTTGTATAAATAGCCTGCTAATTTATGGACCTTAGGTCTGACAACTTAATGATAACTCATCCTAGAGAGCTTATTTAGAAACATACCTTCGGTAACTTCTGTGCATATAGCATGGCATGTCATACCGGCCTGCGGGCCTCACCTCGATAGACGAGCACAACACATGGCATGCCATGGGCTAGTTCCGACCCAGTTAGCTGCGTGTCAGGCCAGGCCGATTCAGTTCTAGGCACGCGTGCTCGTGGGCCGGCCTGCAAAAAGCGATCTGTTTGGCCAACTACAGATTTGATAACTTACAAACAAACACCGTGGTAACTTTGACCGGGGAAAAGAGCTAGTGAAAACATACCCCAAAATTTTTTGTGTAATTAACATGGTAATATACGCATTGCATACCAAATACTTTGGTAAATTCTACTCGGGGAAAAATGATTGAAACATGACCCGATAACTTCATTGTAAACACAATGATAACTTATGTATCACAAGTATGGTAAATTTTGACCAAAAGTAAACTTGTCGGAACATATCAACATGGGATCTAGCTTTGAATCTCTCGTCGCGACGGATTTAATGGTGAAAACAGATTTTGAATCGGATCGACGGTTTGAGCTACTAGACATTTTAAATTTGAATCTTCTATGTAATATTTACTGACATTATAGTTTTTGTCTTATATGCATGCATGCACACTTAAAACCATAGGTAGACATCAAGACTTGAACCTAAAAAAAGGGCTAACTGAGCAAAGTCAAAATGCATATATGCACGAGGGTGTACGATAATGATACTAATTTCCTAACGTTCGCCAATTATTGACGTCCAAACTTTTATTATAGATTTAAGAAGGTTCACGAATTTGTAAAAGTTCTCATGAATTTTGTAAAATATCCATAGATTAAAAGAATTCATGAATTTGAAAAATGTTCATGGATTTAAAAATGTGCATGAATTAGAAAAGTATTGGTAAAATAAAAAAAAGTTCACTGATTCAAAAAAATGTACGTGCTTTTAGAACAGAAAAATTTAAAAACATCCCAGATTTGAAAAGATGTTTGTCAATTTTTTAGAAAAATTTAGAAAATATAAAATAAATATAAAATCAAAGAAAAACCAAATACAAAACTGGCAGAAAATAGAACCAAAACATTAAAAAGTAGATAAAAACGAAGGGAATCTTCTAGATTCCAGAATCCATGAGGGACAGATCATACCGGCTCTCCCACTTAAGAAACGGATCCAGCTTGCCTGCTCCCTCTCCATGCTCCCATCCGTGCTCCCATCCTACGGCTGTCTTTTTTTCTTTTTCCTTTCTAATCTAATCATCTTTCCCCTGATTTTAAGAGGGTGGGGCCGGGCCTTATTTTGTGCCAATCAAATCAAGCCATGTAGGCAGGAGCACGGATGGGAGCACGCATGGGGAGCAGGCAAGTCTCGTCCCTTAGGAAACTACTAGTACAATGCCCGTGCGTTGCCACGGGCCTTTTAATTTATTTTTCTGATTGCATACATAAGCATAATGCACTTTCAATTTCACATGTATAGAAAAAATTTACAGTAACAATCGAAAAATGTACTTGATGCAATGTATTTTCATTATTCCACTTCACTTGCATCTCCTAAAATATCAGGAATATTTTCTTCAGCTTCCTTCGCACAGTACTTGAGCAATTATAGTAAAAAAATCTTCGTTGACTTGTAACCATCCTGCATGAGTACTTCATACAGTTAGCATGAAGATCTCACATGAAAATGTAAGAACGTGCAAACATAGAGTACTCAACTTGTAAATTGGATGAACCAATTTTTTTACCATTCCATGAGAGCATATTAAAATCAAAAACAAAATAACTCAACACATTAATGGAATAAATAAATATTTATTATCTCGATTATAACGATGACAAATAATTGTATGTATCTTGAATATAAAAATAGAATAGACAAATATGAACAGCCTCCCACAAAAAGGAAAAGCCACTCCTCGCCTCTCACCACACAAGCACATCATACATCCCTTATCCCCACCGCATAAGGCACAGCTTCAGCAACTCACATGGTGTAGTCTTCAGCTTCTCTCCCTGCCACTGCGCCTCTTGTCCCGTCACAACACGTCCCCCGGCTCCTCTCCCCACCAGCCATCGCTTCCTTTCCCTGTCTATGGGTCGATCTGTAGCGTAGATAAGCGACAATTGCTGGCCTAAATTCTATTGTCTGCACGCAGTGGCTGATGGACCACGCCCTACCGAGGAAAGCAGCAACGGGCCATAGGTAACAGGCATCAACAACGTCAGTGGAACCAGAAACAATGCCATCAAACATGAGCGGCGACCTTGACCAAGCTCCATGTAGGTTAGTTCTTCCCCTTTCTTGTCATGTTTTGTCTCTGTTCTCAAATGAATTATTCATATATTCAACAAACGTAAAGAAAAATAATAATCTCACGTGTATCTATCAAATCAAAATTGTGCAGCAAACTTGCAGTGAACTTCGCTGATAGTGAATTTAATTGCTTATATGATGAATGCAGAAAGAATTTCTAAGAGATAGTAACAACTGGCATGAAGTAAATCCGGTAGTCCATTGTTGATTAGAAATGTATGCTAATATGGCTCGGAGATGCAATAGAACAATGGAAGGGTTGCACTTGAAGATCAAATAGGACAACTCTGAGCAGTCTATGGTCACAAATTGTTTAGGCCCTAGATCTCAAGCATCAACTCTAACAGGAAGGGAATAAAGTGAACCAACTTCACAAGAAACAAAACTATAGGATTTCTATTTATATGATATGGGAGTCATAGACAATTGACATGTGATGATATTTCATGCTTGTGATGTGGTACATAAATGCATCTCCTCGTCATCTTTCTATTCCCTCCCTATCTCACAATCGTTTCTTCTTCATGTGTTTCTCATGGGGCCAATCATAATCATTGATATGAATAGTCATTAAAATATCAAATCACTACAACCAACAATCCATCATCTGCTCCAAAATTGACCACAAGAAATAAACCAATTGCCAGAGACTGAAGTACAACCAAGGCTTCAGATTGCAAATAAAATAAAATAAAATGTGCTCCATTATTTTAGCTAAAATAACAGGAAAAGGTATTATTAGTTTTTTTCCGCATTGCCAGTGATGTATATGCTTGTAACATAATCACAGTCTCTTCAAAAATTAACACATCACTTCTCATTTTAGAAAGTTTTGAGTGTTATAGGCATATAAATATAAGACTTAACTCAATTGTCAATAATGTGAGCTTGACTGAACTAATGGATAGTGTGATGCATTCCCCAATCATTTGACTTTGAAATTTCAGAAATGGGAAGATTATAACTAACCAGTTGAAAGAAACTTCAGTCAAAGATGCCAGTACAACTCCACCGAAAAATGGTACTCCCTCCGTCCGAAAATACTTGTCTTAAAAATGGTTGTATCTAGACTTATTTTAGTTATAGATACATCGATTTTCAATCATTTCTAAGACAAGTATTTCCGGACGGAGGGAGTACGAGAGAACCTACTACCAGTAAATAAGGTGTCTGCAAGAACAAAACAACATAAGTATCTTTTTCTGCGTATTTCATTTGTCAGTACGGACCACTTACCAAAGCTTGAAATAAAATACCTGTCCAAGGAAGAAGATAGAGAGTAGACAAGGGCACCATGGTGTGCGTCAAGGAGACAACCACCTTTCCCAAACTCAGTTGCCTGTTTGTGTATCTCGAGTCTTCAGGGACAATGTTCTTTTTCCTTCCTCATTTAGTGCCAATAGCAGGTGGGTTGGCGTTTGATTGATGTGCCTCAGCTTTCTTCTGGAAAGCACATTGGCTCAGCTTCAGCTTCAGCTATTGAATTTATAAGTCTGAACATATATTATAACACTAAAAGCCTCTTCTGCTGCTCCATCAATAATAGTCCAGAAATAGCAAGTGAACAAAATACAGTGATGTGTGTGTAGATTGTCAGGATTCATCATTGCATATCATTTTTCTCTGGATACTACATATGCAAGCACATGATATTGATATAACAACATTTCTGAATAAGCGCCATATTTTCAGCTTGCTAAAACTCAAAAAATACATAAGCTCGGAAAATCCATGAAGGGAAGAAAACTCAGAAAATACAGAAGTTCTAAAACATGCAGACTTGTTCATACTAAATCAGTACCCACCTTTACCCATCAATACTACTTGTTTATTTTGACGAACTGTCGAACATGTAAGGAATTTGTTTACTTCTATAAATTACAGAAATAACATTATGAAAGATGCATTTAGGTACAGAGTTATAGGTAACTAACATGAATCGGATCTTGTAGGCCCCTGTGGCCCTGTATATATCTGTCTCAAGTCTTAACATCTCCAGCTCTTAGACAAACATAAAAACAATGTTAAATTCAAATGCCTTAAAAAACCACATGAATGGAATTTTGTATCGACCTGAACAACTATCAAGTCACACACCAAAAACGTCTATTACAGGATAGGAATTTTGTTGCTTCCCTCCAACCCCAATTGTAATCAAATTTTGATAAAAGAATGAATTACCACAGTGATCAATCACCTGAAGGACTTGAAATCACAGTGATCAATCTACATTCTTCCTTGGGTCTTTACTTTGAAACCGGGTTTGCCATGCTGCTTACAGAAGAGAAATGCTAGAAGCAGAAACTTCAGGTCTCTAGCAAGTCCAAAGTCAAACAAATTCAGAAGTTACTTCCAGTTCATTTCACTAACTAAGCCAAAACTAATCAAGGCAACTCACATGTGGGGAAATCCTCAAATTTTTGCAGTCCCAACTTAGAACTAAGAGAACTAAGTGAAAGTGGCACCTTTCTTCTACGCACCGCAACGGTCCTGTATGAAAAAAAAATAAGAGTGTCATTTGGCTTCACCATGTACCTATATTTTGTTAGCCCCGCGACGCAAGTTGAGAGGTGAGAGGTGATTCATTTTTCAAGAGAATTAGTCAAACTCTAATATCTTCACCATGTACTGAACTTTGTCGAGATGAGATGATTCAGTTACCTAGTTTACAAAGGTTAGATTATCTGATTTGATCAATTTTCCACTTAAACTAAATATCATTAAACTTCCGTTCAACAAAGCAGGGAGACATTCTGGGAGGCGTGGTGAACTTTTCTTCAGAGGTAGTTTTATGTTTCTTGCTTTTCACCTCTGCATTTTGGGCACCACCCAAATATATTTAACAAGAAAATACTTACAGTACTAAACCTGACCATCCTTGAGAATACACAACAGGAATCATCAATATTTTCTACAACGGTCTGGTTGTCTCTAATGAGAACCACGCATGTTGAGTTTCCTTCTTCTAGGGGCCCAAGATAAGGTGCCTGCAAAATAAGTCCCAAACTAAGGTACAGTACGGAAACAAAATATCCGAAATCGTATTAAAAAATATGCTATAAAGCAGCGAATGCGAACACTCTGTTCTACCATTTTCGTAATCAAGAAAAGCACCAACAGAGCACGAAGCCAAGTAATGCATAGCAGATGAGTAAGTGGTCCTAGAAATGACAATACCTTTACAATTTAAAATCAAAGATATCAAGAACGTGTTCTGTCTACAAGTACATATGCACTTTAATTGCTTACTTCTAAGCTTCAGCATGTAATCTATTTCCAGGAACCTCGTTCAGCTAGCAAGCTTTCTCACACGATATTATTTTTTAGAACCATATAGACTCAGTAACAATCAAAGTCAAAGAATGGTTGCCTGTGGTGGACAATCACAGTAACAAGATTTCTAGACTCAGTAACAATATTGTCAAGCATCCGAGTATCTTTGTTTTGATAATCAGGATACATGTGGTGGATAAACAGGTGCAGGAGCTCATTATTTAGGTGAGTGTAGATTTCCAAGTATCAGCACAAGAAACTCTTCTGTTGTAATACACTCTAGCTATGCCTGAAACAAATAGGATTATTGGAATGGTTTGCTCAACAAATTGTTACCCGAGTATTCACCTTCGTCTATTTTGAACAAATGGGCTGGATAGATTAGTTAGTATTGCGTCAATGAAAATAAGATCACATGTGAAGAAAATAATATTCAAACCTTCTTTCTCCGACACTGAGAAATTTAGCTCTCTCACATATATAGATGAATGCATTATGAGAAAGTTCATCCCAACCACGAGAGATTGAGATTTACTCAACAGGATAGCTAAAACTTATAAGCAACCATTTTAGAAATGTAATAAAGACCTAAAGTGCACTCTCAAGTTACCTTTACCATAGTTTCTACAGAGGCCAATCCAATACCTCCCTGAATTGTTTAGCTCAGCATTGCTGGCCTATTTTCCTTCATCCATATCACCCCGCAATGTAGGAAACTCCACTGAAATATTAAGATGTATATGAAAATCAGAATTCAAGTAGTTAGAATTTAGTAATGAACAATTAGGGTACTGCATAATATATTGCAATAGCTCATTAGGGTTAGGCCTCCGTAGTGAAGATGTCTAAGACAGTTACTGAAAGTGGCTATCAACCATGAATAAAATCGTTTCTTGCTTCATGGGCCAACTCTTACCAGAAACAGTGTGTGCTTCTGATTTCGGCGTGCAGAACACTACAGGCCGCGTGTCAGTTTATTGCTTGCTGAACATACCACCCAAAAATGACTTCACCGGTGCTACCACCCATCTCTCTCACCATCATATCAGGCAGGCAGGCGGGCAGGCAGTCTACAGACTCATCTCTTTCCACTACTGTTCTAGCCGGCATGCAGCAAACATTTCATTTCCCTGTCTAATTTTGGGAATTTTAGGCCTACCACTCTTGTGCACCATACTGACAAAATAGAAGACAAAAAACGTCCTGGCAATTTTTCACCTTGAATGCTAATCATGTTTTACAAATGCAATTATGTTTTGGAGCAAAAATTATGCATGTTTGGGAATTGATTAGTGGTAAGTACGAGAAGAGGTTAGTTATTATTACCGCGAGGACTTTCTTGTACTCGGAGATGATGAAGGGGATGTAGCCGTGGATCTCGAACTGCTGGGACCTAGCGGAGAAGGGCACCAGGCAGTAGTTGTTGACGAAGTCGTTGCCACCAAGCGTGATGAGCACCAGCGACTGGCTCATGCGCTCAATCGCCGCGTCCTCGCCGACGTACGCCGCCAGCCTCTGCTGGTAGTCCTGGAAGTTCTGCAGCTGCTGCGCGATCCTGATGATGTTCACCTGCACACGCACACATACAACATTATTGTCATCTCCATTGCATTATTGTAGATACGTATACATGATTCGAGCATGTGTGCGTGTGTGCGCGTGGAGCTTACAAATTGCACGCCTGTGTCGTTGAGGATGTCCGGTGGACGCGAAGCTGGCGCCGACGAGCAGGTTCTCGCCGCGCATGTAGGGGCTCAGGTACGGCAGCGCGGGCTCTGCCCCGAGGTACTCGCCTGATCAAACATGTGGCAATGTCAAGAACTACTCTCCCAACCGAAAGAGAAATGGTGCAGCGGGGAGGATAACGTAGTGCAGGGCCAGTCATGAGATTTCAGGGGCCCTGGGCTAGGTAACACAAAGGGGCCCTAATGCCACATAAACATATGAGCATTCATATTACCATTTTCTTGCCAAAAGATACTCCGTACACTATAACCTATGTTGCAAACATGTGACCTATCGAAAAAACAGGATCATAAACAATAAAGGTAAAAGTTGCTCGCTCTTGTGATCTTGTCATCGACACTTATATTTCGAATATTAGGTAAACAAGGTACACTTTCATGCCCACTCAAATTGTTATCATCCTAAAATTTTCACTTGTTTTTTTAACATTAACTAAAGCTAATTCTGGTTTTTTAACAATAACTAAAGCTAATTCCTCGTAATTCGAAGCAGTTGTATCTATTCTAAAAACTGTCAAATTAGGAGCAGTCTTGCTAATTACAGGAGCAAGGCATGGAAGTAGCAAACAACACATATGACAGATGAAATTATGAACACTACTGATTAAATAAAAAATGCAAAGCAAGGCAGGGAACAAGGTACCTGATCTGTACTCACGTGGATGGCTAGAAAATTAGAAATTGCAAGATCTTGTTGCTGCTTACAAGTCACCAACAAAAATCCATGTTCCTCTTTTTAAATCCCAATGAACACGATTAATCAATCGGAGAGCGAGACAGACAGATGTAGGAGGATGACCAGCACAAACGAACGAATGATTTGAGAAGCCTGCAAAAGGAGGAACGGGATATGCACTACATAGGAAGTACAGTAGATGGGAATCTGTAAAACGCATTACAGCCAAAACTCACAATTAGAGGAAGCGGACGGGAAGAGATGGAATCGAATCCAAGGAAACTGCGCGCGGCATGCTGCCGTAATGCATGCGCCAAGCTGAGAAATAATTGATCCATCACGAGGTCCTCGGCCAAGCGGCGGGGTCGTCGGCCAAGCGGCGATGGACAGAGTCCACGAGGCCCTCGCCTCGGCGCGCGTGGTAGGTTCCTGGAGGCGATCGAAATTAGTTACAGTTTGCAGCATATTAAATCACAAGCTAGCTAGTACATGCTAAATACTCCCTCCGTTCCTAAATAATTGTTTTTCTAGCCATCTTAAATGGACTACAACATACGGATGTATGTAGACTATTTTAAAGTGTAGATTCACTCATTTTGCTCCGTATGTAGTCACTTGTTGAAATCTCTAGAAAGACAATTATTTAGGAACAGAGGAAGTAGAACATCTAAATTCAGATTGGAATATATGTATATATCTACAAGGTTCCAGAGTGAGGTTCCATACAAGAATTATGTTTACCTTCCCAGGATCTTTAATTGAGCCCTTCCCTCTGATAAAAACAGGACAACCCGTAGTGGCTTCAATCCTCTTCAACGAGTTTCCCCTTGGCCCAAGAAGACGGCCAATAAAATTGAACTGAACAAGTATGGCAAGCAGAGTAAATAATGATTCCATACTAATAGAACACTTGCAAGCATGAATGAACGTACATTAGAGTAAGTATCTGTTGGTATCTCCAACCGCAAAATCTTCTTGACAATGTATGGAGAGGGGCTTTGTGGTGCTCCTTGCCAACCCACGGGTCCTTGAGGAAAACCTACCCTCTGATCAACAACAGAATTGTAAGGTTTTGCACATGCACATCTTAGAACATAGTAATAAACATAACATAAAGATTGAGAGTGTGGACCGGTTGCGAATAGGTAGGACAAACATAACTAAAGATTCAAATTTGATTATGTTGAAGTCAATCCAGTTTCTTAATGCTTCCCAAACAAACAAGGATTTAGTTCAATACAATAATCTTAGGCGCCAAGTGTCTTTCAAGTGTCATTAACGAATAAAACATGCATAACATAGCAGTTAGCCCTCATTAGATCAAGAGTTCAAGACACAATAATATGGGTTGCCTCTTTGTGGAAGAGCACGATATGAATTCTAAAACAGGAGCAATCAATGAAGAAATCAGCTTGATTTCCAGTTTACAGTCTTCCATAGTAAATCTATATACCTATAAAACTTCAGCCTGAAAAAGATTCCGACGCAATATTTGACTTGTTATAGGGATATCTGCTTATTTATTTACAAACACTGCGTTAAAGAGAATATCAAGAATATATCTTGCTTGTAAGTTCGCCACATCAATCAGCACAAAAATATTTACACCTAATTATCCACCTGGTGCGTTCTAAGAGAAAGACTTGCCAATTTTCAGCAAGCATTTATAGCAGAGGGAAAGGCGGATCAGAATAAAAGGAACCTGTATATATTTTCAGTGCACTGCAACTTTCGATAGAAACTGAGGTGAGCGCAAACCAGAAGATGATGAAACAGAAAATTCAGGTAGCAACTCTGAATCAACTTAGCTTACGCCTCGGCGCTCTGTCTCCATGGCAAGTATGCAATTAAGAGAGATAGGCTTAAGGGTGAGACTACGACTACATTCCTAAGAATACCATGCGATCAAATGTGATGGTGAGGATGCAACTTATCGCGCCCATACAATCATTAAATGGAATGATAGACAAGTATGCAATTAAAGATGCAGAAAGTAGGATGCAACCTTCACATCACCAAGAGAGGATCTTGTGTATCCTTCTTTTTCTTTTAAAGATTAATTACCAGCTTATGATGGATGACTGAATATGCCACCCTCATGTCAGATAACTAATGCAATTACCTCTGGATGCGCCCCGTGGTTCCACGGGCCAAAACCATTTCCACGGAAATTAGGCATTGGGGGCGACTGATGATGATGCATCTGGTTTGGACGCGCCATCGGCGACAACCTCTCAAAGTCCCCATCAGGCTGGTGCTTAAGCAAGGAGGACACCCGCATTATCTCTGCCAGCATGAGTACAACAGCAAACATCAGCTCGCAGGATTAGCACGAAAACATACTCCATGAAAAACTTGCTGCTACGGAAGAAATGTATGAATCAAGCTACATACTACTACATGCTTTCAAGACCTACGACACACACATACATACAAAAAGGCCTGCGCCTTGAGGCCAAAACAGAGTCAAGCAGAGCAAGTTTGCATCAACAAGAGAGAAACAAAAGAGAAACCTAGATATATGCATTGCTCACAACTATCCCCCTCATGAAACGCAAACCTGCACTCCCTCTGCCGACTGGCCTCTGACGCATGCCCTCCTCACTACTCTGAGTCCGAGGAGATGATTGCATAATTCTGAAGAGGTTCAAGAATTGTATGAATTTTTTAACTCATTCTGAATCTACTGCTGCAAAACTTACACATTCTGAATCTTATTCCGAAGAGAACATTGGGCAGGTAAATGTCCAAACCAGCATGAATTCTACATACAATCAAGGTTGGGGTGGGGAATGACGACACTGGTCGCGGCGCCAACAGGTAAAATGCGATATTATTGACAAGGTCTGCCATAGATTAAAAGGTTGGAAGGAAAAGGTGTTGTCAATGCAAGGAAAGGAGATTTTGTTGAAATATGTAGCTCAAGCACTGCCTTCTTATGGCGTGTCAGTGTTTAAATTACCAAAAGGAACTTGTAAATCCATTACCGATGAAATACCTGTCTTTTGGCGGAGATATGGTGAAGAGAGAAAAAAGATGCATTGGTTTGCATGGTGGAAGATGTGCATTTCAAAGAAGAAATGGGGTATGGGGTTTCGGGACCTTCACAATTTTAATCTTGCTATGTTTTGTTGACCGGTTAATCTTGAGATGTTAGCAAAACAATGTTTGGCGACTACTCTAGAACCCAGATTCTTTGTGTACACGTGTGTTGAGTGAAAAATACTACCCTGATGGCGATATACTTAAGCTGGACCAAGGAAATGGCCCCCCTTTAGTTGGCAAAGCATTGTCTCAGACATCCAAACTTTTAAGAGAGAGTGTATATGGAGAGTTGGCTCGGGCTCACAGATAAATATCTGGCAAGATCCTTAGATCCCGTCAAGTGAAATGAGAAGAGTGATCAAACAACGGTGAGGAATTATGTTGTCAAAGGTTGAGGAAATTATTGATCCACATTCCAGACAGTGGAACAAAGAATTGATTCGGTCAGTTTTCTCCCCTGTCGTTGTAGCTCAGATCTTTTTTTTGAACACTTTTTTTGAACATGATGTAGCTTGGATCTTGCAAATTCCCCTTCGTGTACAAGCTATCGAAGATTTTGTTGCATGGAACTATACTAGATCTGGTACTTTCTCCGTTCGGTCGGCCTATCACACTAAATTTGATCATCAGTTTGGGCATCGCCTGGTGTGGTTTGATGGTCAGGGAAGTGTTCTGTTAAACAATATCTGGAAAAAAGTGTGGCAACTGCAAGTTCAGGGAAAAGTCAAACATGTTGGCTGGAAGGTCTTGGAGGAGTTCTTCCATGTTATGGAGTTCTCATAGGAAGACACATACCTCTAATACCCCAATATCCGATATGTAAGAGAGAATGAAGATACCCAACACTGTATTTTTACTTGCCCGCGTGCATTGGAGGTTAGGACATAGCTTAGTTTGAATGAAGTGATTCAGAAGGTTGTTATTGAAGATCGACCGGATTCTGTTCTTTTTTTCAAAAAGGGGACTCTCCGGCCTCTGCATCAGAACGATGCATACGGCGAACTTATTAACCAAAAAAGAGATAGTGTCAACAAGGTTTCAAGGTCTTCAAAAAGAAAAAAAGCAAAGCAAGCTCACACGGAGCCATGCAGGGCTAGAAACATCGACTAGCCAAGAAAAAAAGCCACAACCGGCTGGCTATGAAAGGATAAGTAAACTAGGTGCCTATCCTATTACAATACCGCCATCCAAACCGGTTGAAGATATCCCGAGCTGCCATCTCCCAGCGGAAAGATCCAGTAACCAAATGCTCCCTGGCCTCCGTCAGAGTGAGTAGCGACCACAAACGGATCCGTGCCGTAGTGCGGAATATAACCTGCAAAAAGTGGATACATGATAATATGTTAAAAACCAAATCATTTCTGCAAGTCCAGTTAGTCCACATCAACGCGCAAACCCCAACCCGAATGTGTTTCGCTAAGTCAGGCTGAATCCCATTCAGCCATGTCCCAAATAACGCGTTAACAGAGTTTGGTGGTTTGATGTTAAAAGCAATGTGAACCGTCTGCCAGAGGACCTTGGCTAACGGGCAATCAAAAAAGAGATGTTTTATAGTCTCATCCCGATCGCAGAAACTACACCTAGTAGGTCCTGTCCAATTACGCTTTATTAAATTGTCCTTGGTTAAAATAACTTGTTTGTGGACAAACCACATAAACACTTTTATTTTCAAAGGAACTTTGACATCCCAAACATGCTTGGAGGTAGGAATAGAATTCACATTAATAACATCAATATACATTGATTTAACTGTGAATACTCCAGACTTAGTCAGTTTCCAGCGTAATTCATCAGGTTGTTGGGAAAGCTGGACCTCCATCAGTCTCCTAACTAGACGAAGCCATTCTTCCCAATGATTGCCCGCCAGCGTCCATCGGAACTGAATATTAAGGGGGACAGATTGAAGAACCGAAGATACGAACACCTCACGTCGTTGAGCAATACGGTACAACAACGGATATTGGATGGCCAAGGGTGTCTCGCCGAGCCAAGTATCCTCCCAGAAACGTGTGCAGGTACCGTTGCCAATAACAAACTTTGTCCTATTGAACATAGCTTGTTTGACTTTCATTAGTCCTTTCCAAAAAGGTGAATCAGTCGGCCTAACTGTAACCTGGGACAAAGTTTTTGTCTGAAGATACTTGCTGCGAAGGATTTGAGCCCACATGGCGTCATTCTCCGAATAGAGCTTCCACAGCCACTTGCTAAGAAGGCATCTATTCTTAACCTCGAGGTTCTCTATACCAAGACCCCCTTGGTCTTTCGGTCTACAAATGATATCCCATTTAGCAAGCCGGTATTTTCTTTTGGTCTCATCACTCGCCAAAAGAACCGCGATCAATAGAAGTCCAGTCTCTTCCGAACACCAATCGGGACCTCAAAGAACGAAAGAAGAAACATAGGCATACTCGTGAGCACCAAGTTAATCAGAATTAATCGGCCTCCGTATGACATGAGCTTGCCCTTCCAGCAACTCAGTTTCTTCTCAAATCGGTCCTCGATGCACTTCCATTCCTTGTTAGTCAGCCTACGATGGTGGATTGGAATACCTAAGTATGAGAAAGGTAATTCTCCCAACTCGCACCCAAACAATTGCCTATAAGCCTCCTGTTCGTCTTTGGCTCTACCAAAACAGAACAGCTCGCTCTTATTAAAGTTAATCTTTAACCCGGTCAATTTTTTAAATAGGCATAACACCAGCTTCATATTTCTCGCCTTGGCCAAGTCATGCTCCATAAAGATGATCGTGTCATCAGCGCATCTTGAAGTATGGAAACACCTCCCTCAACAAGATGAGGTACTAATCCACCTACTTGACCACACTCCTTAGCCCTCCCTATCAAAATTGCTAACATATCCACCATAATGTTAAACAAGATAGGGGACATTGGATCTCCTTGTCGTAGGCCTTTATGTGTCTGGAAATAATGACCTACGTCGTTATTTACTTTAATTCCCACACTACCTTTTTGCGTAAATGATTCAACCTGTCTGCACCAGGCTTCATCAAAACCTTTCATACGCAATGACTGTTGGAGAAATGGCCATTTAACCTTATCATACACTTTCTCGAAATCCACCTTAAAAAATACTCCATCTAATTTTTTGGAATGGATTTCATGGAGCGTTTCATGTAGGACTACCACTCCTTCAAGGATATTTCTGTCCGGCATGAAAGCAGTTTGGGACTGTTGCACCACAGAATGCGCAATCTGTGTGAGCCTATTAGTCCCGACCTTGGTAAAGATTTTGAAACTAACATTGAGGAGGCATACCGGATTCTGTTATGACAGAAGTTCTTATGAGACAAAATGCAAAGGCTCAAGATTTGCCACAAGCAGAACTAATCATTATGGCTGCTTGGTACATATGGTGGCAACGTGGTCGGTGCGTCAAGGGCGAGACCATCCAGAACCCAGAACAAACTATTACATCGACTAAGGTAATTGCTACTAATTTTGTTAAAGCTTGTACTCCAAACCAGCTGGTTAGAAAGAAGAAACATATGTGGAAGAAGCCTGCGACAGGAGTGGTGAAAATCAACGTAGAGGCATCATTTTATGACGATACTATGATGGGAGCCACTAGTGTTGTTGTGTGGATGAGCATGGTGAATTTATAGCAGCTTCAACATGGTACATACCTCATATCGATGATGTGGATTCAGCGGAGACTATTGGTATTCGGAACGGACTGCTCTTGGCAGCAAATGTTGGCTGCAGTCGAGTGTTTATCTAGTCTGATAGCACCTTTGCGGTTGAAGCAATTGTTTAAGATGAAGCATACCTAGGGTCCGAGCTTCCGATTATCATGAAATGCAAACACTTGTCGTTTGAATTAGTACATCGTTTGTTCACTGCTTTAGAGAGGCTAATGAAGTAGCTAATAGCCTTGCAAAAAGTGTTCTAGTACTAGATTGTTAGGCTTTTGGGATACAAATGTCCCTGATTTTATTTCTCCAATTCTAGTGAATGGCGTAGCCATTATATGAGGAATAAAATCTGGTAATTATATAAAAAAAACTATAAGGGAGGGGGTTTGCGCCCGAGCACTAATATGTATTCCTTTACACCACAAAAAGAACTAATATGTATCCCTTATTGCGAGACATATGGAGCCGTCGCCTAACATATGGGCTAGGCTGGCCCATTGGCCCACACCATGGATCGCTAGCCCTGTCAAGATGAGGACCCCAAAGCCAAAGTCATGTGTCTGAGGAAGATTGTCGTCCCTGGAATCGAAGACCAGTTAGCGGCTACTAACGGTGTTCTGGACTAGCTAGGGGGTACCAACCTAGTTGACCCACAGTCCATGGGCCGAGCTTACGGCCCACCGTTCTTACAAGGAAGGACTCCGGAGGCCTGACACTTCGGCGTGATCAAGGTGGACTTCACCAAAGACATGTCGTGTACTCAAAGGACTATGTTGGCCGCTGACATGTGTGTCCCTAGATTCACAACTGACCATATGTGTAGCACTAGGTACCAAGTGGCTATATAAACTGAGGGGTTTAGTCCATAGAGACCACGGTCATAATTACAACCATCTGACCTTAGGGTTAGAACACAACGATCTCGAGGCAGATCAAGCTTGTACTCGATGCATCATCGTCGATACAGTCAAAGCAGGACGTAGGGTTCCACCTCTTCGAGAGGGCCCGAACCTGGGTAACTATTGTCCCCCTTCGTCTCTTATTACCTATAGATCCGAGATGCACAGTTCGGGACCCCCTAACCGAGGTTTGCCGGTTTTAGTACTGGCACATCTGGGGCCATCGCCTAGCATATGGGTTGCCCTGGCCCACTGGCACACGCCATGGATCGCTAGATTCAAACATACATGTAGGTTTTGTGTTTTTCGTACCATCTGTTTTTTTCCTTTTATATGAGTTCAATAAGGTTCGTCAAATTCAAAAAATGTTCTTGAGTTATAAACCAACACTGTTCACAAGTTCCAAAAATATTCATGAATTCAAAAATATTCATGAATTCAAAAATATTCATGAATTCAAAAAATGTTCGCGAATTCAAAAAATCATCACAAACAAAAAAAGATGTTTGCGAATTTGAAAATATTGTCATGATTTCAAAAACCATCGTGGATTTGAAAATGGCCATTATTTCAAAAATATTTGGGAATTTAAAAATGTTAATGATTTCAAAACATATTCGTTTATTTAAAAATTCTTCATGAGTTTTAAAAACTATTCATGAATTATAATTGAAAAATGTCTGTGAATTCAATAAAGATCATAAAATTTTAGAAGTTCTTGAATGTACATGGAAAAAGAAAGAAAGACAAAAATAAAAAGGTACAACAAACAAAAACAAATGAATGCGGATCAGGAAACCAAAAACCGATATAGAAGAAAAAACAAGACCAATAGGAAACCTCCCAAAAAATGGTGGTAGAAGCTTCCAAAATCCCCTCTGAGTGTTTCCCCTGATGGGCTGGCCCAATGGAGGCGCTACGTGAGCTATCAGTGTGATATTACTCGCGTTGAGCGAAACATATCATTCTTGGCCATGCACGAAAACATTTCAAACGCCGAATAGTCCTTTCTGGGTGTGGTCCTAATCGGTGCATAAGGTGCTGGTTGTGGCAACCAGTGCTCACTCACATGGTCAGTTGGGCCAGCAAGCACAGATCGCTCGCTCGTTGCTCGCCAAATCGTCGCTCATCCATTGACAATAGATCATTTGACCCTTTGACCACTAACCGTTTAACCCTTTGACTTTTTTAAATTTTGAAATCATTAATTGAAAAAATCATGAATACAAAAAAGTTAATGAATATAAAAAACTCACAAATTGAAAAAAGATTGTGAATTTACAAATAATTCATGCATTTGGAAAAGAAGCTCGTAAATTTGAAAAAAAAATCATGAATTTGAAAAAAAATCATGAATTAAAAAAGTTCGCAAATTAGAAAAAGAAAAGTTCATGAATTTGGATATTGTTTTGCGAATTTTAAAGAAAATTAAAAACAAAAACAAAAGAAAAACTGTTCTGAAAACAACAAGGGAAAAACCGCCCCAAAAAACTGGAGAACCATCAAGAAGGTTACCAAAACAGGTTGGAGAAGACTAAAATGGGCCGAGCTAGTTACACTATCTAACAAAAACACACCTAGCCGCCAGCTGCGGATAACGCTGTAGTTGGCGCCTTAAGCGCTGAATAGGGTTGGGCCTTTCTAAGGCACAACTGTGAAGGGAGTGGTTCACGCTGTTGACCCCTCGAAGGATGTAGATGTAGCTGGCGCCTCGGCACAATGAGTTCCTCCTCTTGCAGGAGTAGAAAATATGAAGGTGGATGGTGCAGTGACGAAAGCTGCAAATTTCTTGATCTGTTAGTTTTGTTTGCAGGGATTCCGATGGGGTGTATACCTGCCGGGAGGCCCTGCATTTGGCTTCAGATTTATTGCTGAATCAGGTGATTATTGCCTCAGACAGCTAAAACATCTAGCAGACCCTAAAACGCACGAAACTGTAAAATAACGGCCAGTTTACAGTTTTAGGCGAAAAAAGCGGCCTGAATAGAACCCGTGAACGATTCCGACCCGTAATTTTTTTAAGGGGCGTAGAAAACATCCCCGCCAAACCCGTAAAAATAAGAATTTTGGAGGCAACTCGAGTGTGTCCTGTATACGCAAAAGACCGTTGGTGGGAATCCAACTGCCATCGGAACCTTCATGAATCGCTCCCGTCCCCCGCCGCCGCGCCCGTCCTGATCGCCGCGCCCGCCGGCTGTCAGCTACGCCCACTGATCGTCCGCCCAGACTGTCATGCCCGCCGGCCGTCCGCCTGATGGAGGAGCTAGCTAGCTACGAGCTTGAATCGGCGTACGAAGGAGATTGGATTGATTTGGCTTCGTGCACTGTATTTGGTCGGCGGCGGCTTTGTATTTGGTCGCTTCCAGCTAGCTGGACGCCCGGGGCTTCATATTTGACCGCTTCGTGCGCTGTCCGCCAGTCTTGTAGGAGCGAGCTAGCTGACCGTGGATACAAGCGAGAGGAAGAAGAAGATATGTAGAAAAATATATGCAAATATTCGGTTTTACAGTTTAATTTTAAGGGGTCTGTTCGGCCGCAGCCAAGGTTTTGGATTCCGAATGGATAAATTTTCTCATGGGGGGCTGATATTCACGGTTACCACGGTTACCGAAAAATTCCGAACATATTACGGACGAAATTTATAATTGAATTTTCAATTCAAATTCTTCTAAACCAGATATAGAAAGAACTTGAACTTGTACTGTACAGAAAAGAGGTAGTAGTTGATTGGTAAGCCTACTACGCCCGTCGGAGGTGTTGTGAGGTTGCGAGTACGAGTCATTTGTCCTTTTTTTTAAGACTTTTTCTACTTGCGTGTTCTAAACATAAAAAATAAAAGCTGCGAGAAGAGGACTCGAACCAGGTACCTCTCGAGGCGCAAAACACTTGCATACCGCTACGCCACATACAAAAATGCTGTTGGAATAAGGATGTTAGTTTACCCGAGTTTGAGCGTTTAAATTTAAAATATTCAAAAAAAAATGGAATTTTTTGCCCGGAATTGTTAATTCTCGTGGGGCGGCGAGAAACGCGGATACTGCCCGGTATCCGAATTTTCCGGGCGGTACCCAAAACCATGGCCGCAGCTCAAACTGACCCTTAAAACGTGTTTTCCGCGAACTGTAAACCGCGTTTTTAGTTTCGCGGTTTAAGGGGTCTGCTAGAGATGCTCTTAGCCTCCTGACATCAATTGTATCCCCTAAACATTCTTATGATAAAAAAGTGTTGTGTGTTTAGACTCAAATAAAAATCACCACTTTTATTTGCTAAAAAATAAATACCACTCACTATAGGTACCAAGGGATCATCTCTCATGTCATCTTCAAGCTCTCTAGTAAATAAGGTTATCAATGCTATGGCGAACAATACTGTTTCCATGTTGTAAGTGAACACATTTGATAGTATTTTACTTCATAATTTTCCTTATTTATTAGTTTATTTTTTGTTTCCCTTTTTCTTTTTTATCTGCACACCTTTTCTCAAATCTTCCATTTTTTCTATGGCTTCTTTCCTATTTATTTTTATTTCTTGGTTTAGGCATGATTAGAAGTACATGTATTATCTCCATTTTGTATTGACTATTTTCATAATATATAAAAAAATCTTTGTAAGTCTGATGCATGACTTACTTCAATAACGTTAAGATATTTTTATGATGGTGGAACATATGGCAAGAAAGTGATCTGTTATATGAAACTTACTACCCTTAGAACAATTTTTTATTTATAGGAATTTTTATTTGATAGAGTGAACAATTTTATGTCAACAATAGAACATATTTAGAAATATATTTTACCATGAGAAATTGATATCTGACAAAACATTTATTTTGATGAGCTACTTGAACATTTTGGCCAATATATATTAAAAAATTCTATGTATAGCAAGCTTCTAAATCTAGGTCTGTACGATAATAATTTCAGTTTGGGGTTCTACAAACATGAGTATAACATATCATTATGTACATATCATTTTCGCCCACATCATCCGATATAGACCAAAATATCAATTGATAAGGTTGATATCTAATCCGACATGTCCATCGATAAATAATGATACACAGATGACAACATTTCTTTCTTGGAAAATAGTTAAAATAAGATTATGGATTTACAATATCATCATATTATCAAAGTCATGCATAATGTTTTTTAGAAACATATATATATATATATATATATATATATTAATTTTTGTAATATTATTGTAAGGATTTGGTGAATCTTTCTAAATTAAAATTTTAATAAACGGGGAATATAAATTTGTTATGCTCAAGCATTGCCATTATACAATTTTCTAAAATACATGTTTTGAACAAGAATAATACAAAAAGAAAAAAATCTGATATATTTTCTCTGATACAACTACATATTGTTGGGTATATCACCTTATACCCCCGACATCTGATATCTTGAAGCCAAACCAATACAAACCTGATATACCATATTTTGAACTTTGATGTATAGTGGAACAATTTTTATATAAATGTTATTTCATATTGAGCATTTTCTTGCAAATAATCAGAGCAATTTAATGACTTGCACATACATTTCTAATAATAAATTGTATGTAAATTTTTCCTTAATAATGTTTTGAATATCTAGTAGTATTAGACACGATGAATTAAACCGATCATGATTTGAATGCTTGGTTTGAATTTTTCAAATTAGTGAAATTTATCATAATCTAGTAAAGTACTTTTTGGAGGAACTAATGTAATATAGCTAATTGCTTTTTTCCTTTTTAGTTTGAAAGAGGAATATATCTAGTAGATCGGTGCTTTACAACCATTTAAGGGTCCACGAATATACAAGCCAAAAGTGCCTCACTGAAATTTCATGTTTGAATTCAAACTAAACTATCCTCTAAATTACGAACCATTTCTACTGTTGTAGTTCACGTTTCAGTATCTTTCAAACTAGACCACATTATAGATTTGGATAATAATTTTTTAGATTTGAGTGTATTTCATCTTCATGTTAGTGAATGTGCACTTTATGTGTTAGCATGTACTTCCTGGGTTTGTGTGTATTTCACATGTTAGTGTGCACTTCAGCATTCCAATGTGTGTACTTACGTGCTAATTCCCGCCTGCAACGTGTGTGCTAAGCCCTAAATAACAGTGGCGCCGCCCATTAACCCCACACTACTGTTAATCCTCTACCTATATTTCCTAGTAGTGGTGTGTCAGTGTGTACTCCCATAGTAGTTATGTTTTTGTGTATGAGAGAGAGAGAGAACACGTCCATCTGGCTGCTCCACGGGCTGCACGCTCGCCCCCAAAGTAACCTTTCTCTTCTGTGAAAAACACCCCGTCGCTCAATGGCTGCAAACAGAATTAGTTGTTTTTAATAGAAGCCCCAAACAAAATAGGTTGGGTAGCCCTCCTAAGGGCTTGTTCCATATGATGGGAATTGGCTCACCCTCAACCCCCCCACCCAATCCCTAGACCTTACTCAATTACTTCAGTGATTGAGATGCTTTTAAAGGGGCGATAGAGTTCCCTCTTTCGCCCATTTAAGCTCCCCATACTATAGGACCAAAGGCTCAGCAGCGTCCCAAAATATTGTGAGCGTTAGCCTAGCCAGCTTTGGGACCAAAGCCCATTGGTCTCAGGCTGCTACTCTACCCTATTGTTACTGTGCTAGGAAAAATACACTCAAACATGCATGCAAAGAGATGTGCTCCAGAAGTGTCATTTGGACCATTAGGGTAGGTAAATACTCAACTATCATATTAGACATTTTTAGACTTGGAACATGATTAATATTATGTACACAAAAACCACATTGCCCTTCACTTATTTTTACGTTATGTGTTTTTTCCTCTTGAGATAATATCCTTCTAAAGTAATTGGATGCAGTATTCCATTAGAAAAGATAAGAAGTGCATAATTAGTTATTTTATTGATGCCCTGATGAAGATTTTTGGCGTGATAGTCAACTGCATACGGTTAGTGTCCTCCTTCACAAGATAAGCTATCTTGAGCACGATAAGGAGGTATTGTCGAAAGATCACCTATTTCACTATTTCCAGACATTTCACAGTATAGAAGCCATCACTTCAGTGTGTGCCGATGGTCTTGCCAGGTCTAGCTAGTAGTAGGAGTCTTGCCGTGATGTTACATATGCAACGGCCAGCCCAAGCCCACGTGTTTGAACGCAAAAAACTCTGTGTTCTAATTAATATACACATGTTTTCAAGGAAAAAACGCACATGCGTGCGCACACACATCCCGTCTACTTGTACCACACTAACAATGTATGTGTGAACTATATGGGCATGTTTGTTTTTCGCGGGATTTAGAAAATGCAGTAACCGGGGAAAAAATGCAAGAACGGGGTGCAAAACAGATGATTGAAAAACACAAGTCTGAAAACTCGTGTGCTTGGTTCACCGGAATGACACTAAGCACAACCAAACCAAATGAAAACTTTCTCTTCCTTCCCTAGCCCATATCCAAATAAAATCAAGTCAAATCAAATTTTATCAAAACCTCAACTAAATCAAAACTTTACTTTTCTTCCCCTAGCTAGCCATACTCAAATCAAATAAAATCTTGCCAAAATCTAGAATATGATGGACGTAAGGTTTATGCCGGACATAATTAGTGTTAAACCACTAGAATATGTATGTCCTGTTGCAATGGCAGTTAGCTAGTAGATCCAAATGGCTTGTCAAACTTCCGTGTTTTTTACTTTGAAACTGAGGACCAAGAAAACTCTCTCCACGTTGGTTTCGCTTTAAACCGAACCGATGAATAGCGCACCGAAGAAGAAGGAGAAGGAAAAATGAAATCAATTCCTACACTTTCCCTCTAGCTACAGCTTTAACCGAGCAAGTTCCTATGAAAAAGCATGTTTTGTATATGCTCGAAGCGTCATCTCCGTGGGCACTTAACAGAGCAGCGTGCACAGTCACATTATATTCCATGGGAACTGACGCCATCCATCCATCCACCGATCTCACCAATGTACGTACGCCCCGGACAGACATCTCAGTACGTCCTACACAATCTATGAGATACCTTAAAGAATGTACGTTACATCATCTCGGGTAGCCGCTGCATGCATGGGTTCAATCACCCACACACACCCACCCTCTCTCTCTCTCTACAAATCATTCACAAGCTCTCTCTGCCTCGTCCCTGTAGTGGGAGTAGAGGTAGCTGGGGAGTGTGAGTGTGAGTGCATGTGCATGGTGTGCTTTATTCTCCCAAAGGGGGATACAGAAGCGGTCTGCTGCTGCGCTGAGGAGGGGTGGGGCTGGGTGGGGTGGCCTAGGCCTTCGAGAAAGCAAGCCACCCCAAAGCACACCCAAAGCAGCTAGGCTAGCAGGGAGAATCTGATTCCCCTCCCAGAGTAACATGCGCGTACCGATGCGATCCATCCACCCGTCGACCCATGAAATTCATTCCAGATCTCTCTCTCTCTCTCTCTCTCTATCTCTCTCTCTCTCTCTCTCTCTCTCTCTCTCTCTCTTGCTGCTGCTGCTTGGACCGTACTACCGTTCCGTTCCAATACGCATACCACTACCACCATCTTCTCTCTCTCTCTCTACAACGTTCTCTTTCTCTTTCCTCTCCCATGGAGCCTCATGCTCATCTCTCTCTCTCTCTCTCACACACACACACAGAGTCTCCACATTCTTTCGTACGCTTCTTTCACTTTTGGGTGGCAGTCTTGTTGCAGCAGCTTGGGCTTTTGGGGCGCACCGTCCGGGCTCGGTCCATCGCTCCTATCCAAGCTGCTACGAGAACACACTGGAAAATACTAGTGCACCAGTCGTCTCCCTTCTCTTTCTCAGTGTTCCCAAACTCCCATGTAACCGATAATCTCCATGCAACCAGCATTCATACATTCTTCCATCCATCCGACACCTATACACACACACCTTGACCTACATATACATACCTAGCCAGTCTCGATCCATTCATGCTCACATACTATATATAAAGAAGAGAATATATATAGTAGGTATTTGGTACGTGAAAAAAGCGTGGAGAATCCATGCATGCTGCATGGATGCAGTTGAACAACCTATCTAGGTACAATATGTCTCATGGAACTAGCAAAAGATCGATTTGTTTTATTAGAACACAAAAGATTGATCGATATGTGTGAGATATCTATCTTCGCGCTTTGGTACGTTCTATCGATCAGTGTAAAAAGAGGCCCGGCCGGGAAAGGAAAAGGTAAAAACTAAAGAACCGACCTTGCTTTTGGATGACCATCTTTGACTAGTCCCTTTTTGCGTGCAGCCGTGATCAACATTGCAGTGCTAACTCTAATCTAATTGCCCGACTTGGCTTAGAGAGATTAACATACACTACATTGCACATAAATCGATCCATCGCTGGTATTGCATGTTAACTTGGAGGCATGCAGGCAACATGAACGAATAATCTAATCTAATATATGCATGCATGCATGGCATCTTCACTTTGATTTTCTCTTTCTGCTTACGCACATGTCGATTCCTGGCTCCTATATGATTTTGAGTGATCAAGTTAGAAGAGTAACATCTATCCGTTAATTATATATTGCTAAATAAATTTATTTAGTTGCACCAGTTGATTGAAGTTAATGACCAAGCTCATGTGTATTCTCCAAAAGGAAAATGCATGGCTGTATGCATTTAGTCCATGCAGAATGTAGTATTCACAATCTTGGATCACAATTTTGGTGGTAATACCATCATTCGATTTCTTCAAATGTGCATTCACAATCTTGGATCACATGTATATAGTTGGCCGCACGCAAACAGAAATGGGAGAATTATATATATCGACCAGCAATATAATTTGGACATATAATAGAAGATTGTCATGAACAAAAGTGGTACAATACACACATAATTAACTTCACCCTGAATGCGAAAAAAAGAGCCCTAAAATAAGAAGAAGTAGAAGAAACACAGCAAGTGATCATGCTAGCTGAACTAGCTAATTAACACTAATAGTTGTCCATGATCATTAAGCAAGCACACAACACCATGCATCCTTATCCTTCTCCATGATCGACCTTGTCTAGTTCTTCCATCAACACAATGCACAACAAATGCAAAGCTTTTTCTATATCTCACAACACCCTCCAAGTCCATGCTACCGCTAGTTGTAGGATTAATCTGAGCTCGCCATTAGCTTAGCTCATTCATCACAAGAGGTGGTTACCTGTGGCAGCATTGGAGTAGGAGCTTGTGTAGCCAGCACCAGCAGTGAGGTGGTGATCACCACCGTACATGGCGATGCTGCCTGATCTCGGGTAGCCTTCTCTCTTTGATGGCATCGCGTGATGAAACTGTTGGTCTCCTCCGTCGTCTTCATGGCCGCCGCGACCATCACCGCCGTTGCCCAAGCCTAGGTAGTGGAACATCCCCGGCATGGCCATTGCAGGCGCTGCAGCTGGGGCCAGTGTGTGCTGCTGGTCGGCCATTGCTTGGAAGAACGGGAAGCCTTGCATCTGCTGCACTCTCCACTGCTCCAGCCCCGCCATGGCGCCACCGCCGCCACCTCCCAGGTAGTAGCCCGCTGCCGAGTCAACGGGAGACGGCTTCCCCATGCCGGAGAAGCTGGAGCCGAGGCTCATGGCATCGAAGTCGGCGAGGCGGAGCAGTGGCGGCAGGAGGCCGGACAGGTTGCCACCGCCGCCGTTCTGCAGCATCGCCGGGAGCACGGGAGCCGGGTTGGACATGGTCGTGCAAGCGGAAGTCGTCGATGACGTGGTCGACCCACCCGAAGCGGCGCCGCTGGCCGCCGGTGCCCCCGCTGCCGCTGCCGCGGCCGCCTGCTTGGGTTTGGCACGCTTGGCGTGGCGGCGGTACCCGCCGCCGACAGGGACGTTCCGGAGCGCGCCGCCGCGGGTCCAGTAGCGGCGGCAGGCACGGCAGAAGTGGCGCGGCTGCGAGAGGGAGTAGTTGTTGAAGTAGCAGAACTTGGTGTTGGCGGAGTCGCAGCGCGGGCACTTGAGCCCCTGCTCCGGCAGCGGCACCCGAGCCAGCCGCGCGCGCTCCGACATGGACATCGGCTTCGCCGGCCCCACCACCTGCCCGCCGCCGCCGCCGTCCCCACCTTCAGCAAGCGTCCCCTGCTGCATGATTGATGGCTGCAGGAGCTCATGGTTGTTGCAGCCGCCGTCGCCGGCGCCACCACCACAACTTGCGGCCGCGACCTGCTGGTGGTGAGGGTGAGCATGCTGCTCAAAATCCAACTATGGCATGAGAAGAAGAATCAAGAACCCAAGATAAGATGGAAGTGAACCAAGAACCAGAATTCAGGCTAAAAAATTATGCCAAGTATATACCAAACATATGTAAGTGTTTGAATCAGAATATTTAGCCAGAGACGACCTAGTATCATTCTCCTCTTTGCATCAATATTATTAATACTCCCGAACAACTTTCTCCTCCACTAACTTTATTTGAGCTTGTGCAAAAGCGAGAGTGAACAAAATCCGGGGAAAAGAAAGGGGAATGAAATTACCTGGTTATCATTCCAGCTCGAGGAATCCAGGAATGAAGGGGGGAAGATCATGGTGTGGGGTGGGTGGGTGGTGATGTTATCAGGAGAAAGTGAGCCTTGTGCTAGCTAGGGTTTGGCAAGCTCTCTTGTCTTCTCCTTTGCTTTGTGCAACTGCCGGCCAGCCTTGTGCGTGTGTGCTTCCTTCAATTCTGGTGTGTGTGTGGCTAAAGGTTGTGGTGTTTGATAGAGGCTTGGAGGTAGTGGGAGATGAGAGGGCAAGCTGGCTGGCTAGCTAAGGCTCCTCATGGTCCTCATGGGGCTGGGAAAATAATTATATGGGAATCAAAGGGAAAGGGAAAGAGGAAAGGGAGAGCGAGGGGTGAGAGAGTGAGACAGGATTAGCTAGTGAGAGTGTGAGGTGGGATGAGGGAGAAAAAGAAGGAAAAGTAGACATGTACCTTCTATGTGGCCCATGTTTTGTGATGTTGTGGCTTTTCTTTCCTGTGGTGTACGTTGAGGGCCGGGGAGGAGGGACACCTTGCCGTTTTTTGTGCAGACATAGGGGTGCAAGGAAAGCCCAAGGACTATGAGCCGCTCGAGTTCGACTCGTTTTTAGATGGATTTCAATAGAACCGACTTGATTTTTAAAAGCTATGGTGCTTGGATGAAAGGTTGCGTCAAAATTGAGCTTCTACGCATTCTCTACTCTAGTTAAGCTCGATAGATAGTGTATATTATGACATGTGTCCTACATATATGCAAATAAAGTATGACATATTGATATTTAATCCTAATTTATGGGGGAAATTGGTTTCTAGGTTGAGATACCATATTAATTTTCACATTTATATACCTGGCTATCCATATTTGCATATTTTGAACAAGCACTATCAATTCGCGTAATGCTAGCCATCAAGATTTAGAAAGTGTCTAAGTGAAAAAATGAATTCCTCCTTGTGCACATTTACTGATCTATATCATCACTATATAGTGTGCCAATTACTTCAATTATTAGCCGTTGGATAGTCCAACCTCCAACCTCTGGGAGATGGTAAATCTGAGCATTATTATCCGCTGGATAATATTTCAACTAATAAGATTCTTCCTCGTCACCTTCTAATTGAACCACCAACTCTATCAACTCATGTGTTCCAGAAACATCTATCCCCATGCTTATCTGATTCTCTAATAAAAAGAGAGACATAGAATAATTTGGACTCTAGAGGGGTAAGGGCATCTCCAGCCGTTGGTCCCCCAGGGAGCGTCTAAAAGTGTCACTGGGGTGAGCCAAAAAAATGGCCCTGGGCGAGTCGGTCTCACCGTCGGCCCTGTGGCCTCCCAGCGCGTATTAAAATACAAAAGAAGGGCCGTTCGGCGAAGTTATGATAAAAGTAGTTAAATTTGGCTAAACATGGCAAATTTGGTGAAATTCGCATTTTCATTACATTAACCTAATCTAAAAAAGAAAAAAGGGGCTGAAGTCGTCGCCGCCATCGTCGTCGTCGGCCTTCTCCTCCTTGACGCGGGCGCCCCTGCTGGACCCGGCTTCGCCACGGCGTCGGGCAACGGGGGAATGGGCACTCCCCCGGCGCCGAGTCTCCACCCCGTTGGCCCGGCGCGCATGTCCGGCGGCGCCGGGATGTTCGCCTGGAACAGAGGCAGGACTCTGTTCATGGAGCGAACGGCGGCCGTTAGCCGCCGCCGCCTCTCCGGGAAGCGTTACGCCATAGCTACGGCGGGGCTGGGCGGGCTCGGGAGAGGTAGAGGGAGGGGCTGGGCGGCGGCGCTAGGGAGAGGCAGGGAGAGGGAGGGGCTGGACGGCGGCGAGGGGCGGGGCTGGTGTGGGCACATGCGACTGGAGGCCGCCGGCTTTTATAGCCGGGCCTCGCCCGTGTGTACGCGTTCGAGGGAGAAGAGGCGTCGGCGCGCCGTCCCGTGAAGCGCCGCCCGTGAGGAACCAATGGCAAGGCTGACCGACGGCAGCCTTGCCATTGATTCCAGGAACCGAGCCGTTGGGGAAGACGAGGCGCTTGAGTCGCTGACGCAGCTGGCCCGCGTTTTTCGCCAAAACAGCCGCCTGGCGCCCAGGCGCCCCAGCCGGGTTCGGGTTGGGTCCGCGGCGCTGTTTTCGGCCCAAGCCGGCGAAAATCGGGCTCCTGGGGGCGCGACTGGGCCGTTTTCTCGGCGCCGGCGCGAAAAAATCGCCTGGGGAGGCTTTCCTGGGGGCGCGGCTGGAGATGCCCTAAGAACCAAGTTGAGATAGAGTTGTATCTTGTCCAATATGATTTCAAGGAAGTATATATATGATGGAGCGTACCATTACAAGGCTAGCTGAGAGTACCACGGCCACACAGTGATGCTTTTGTCATAGTTTTTGTTCTATTTTGTAGACTTGTCTTCTGGGTCATGATGTTCCTAGCATCTTTTGCAGTAGATTTATTATTGTGTGCATCCCAGATTGTATAGGCCGGCAATCTATGCCTTCCTCAAAAATATTGGAAATAATTTATGCAAGTCTCTTGAAGTTGTGCAAAGTGAACTCCAAGAGGACAACAGGGAAGCAACAAGAACTGAATCTGTAGCGGGGCCAGCTAGACATGGCTAGAATAGAGACATGAATCCCACATTTTTGTGACAGTTCTGCGTATGCAACCCAAGTCATTTTCCTAGGCTTGGGCTTTTATTGTTGTAGTTGGCTAGCTCCTCTGTTCAGGCAAGGCAATATGAAATTAGGAATGGTACATCTTTGACATTTTATTGTCCTCTCCTCCTTTCCTTTGTGTTATATGCAAGTTGGAGAGGATAAGCATGAACCCTTGTGGATTTCGCATAGCTACCTGCAGTGCAGCATCAGAATTCGTTCACCTGGAACTCATCAAATTCATCACGGATTGAGTCTCCCTCACAAACCAAGTACATATTTGTAGACTAATTAAGTATGTGGACACATGTGATCGACTCTCTCTATCTTCGAAAGAGTTAGTATGATTTTGGATTTGAAATGGTGGCTTCAAGCATATATTTGGAATAAGGATTTCTATTTGCCTCTAAGAGGGGCATTCAATGAGATGCCATAGAAAGCACAAAGACAACTGGCTTTTGTATTTTGATGATGTTTCTGCGTCATAAAAAACTTAATACAATGGGTTAAATCGATCACGATACAATACATCATACTGATCTAACAAGATGGAGAAATTAATCCAAAATTGATAGCAAAAATTAAGGAAAATCGGACTGGTATCACTGATATTTTTCTATAATCATATTACAAGTTACGTTTTTAGTCTTATTGCTACTTCGGAGTCACATGCATGGGATTTACAAAATAAAGACGGCAGAATACTATAAGGGTAGACATGACCCTATTTGTACCTCACAGAAACCCATAATTTCTGCCCATCTGAATACAAGAAAGTAATATCTCCTACTTAAAGAATATGTAATTTTCTGTCATCCTCCCGTCCCGCCCCACATCATCTCTTTTTGGTTTTGTTGATTTTCCCCAACTGGTTTTCCTTGAGAACCTTCTTAGCTGGCCTGCATCTTATTGGCTTACCAAATAAAATCAGGTTTACTTTGACAAGTCAATAAATACTACTCCCTCCAATCCAAAATAAGGGTCGCCAACTTTGAACTAAGGTTAGTGCAATCCTAGTTCAAAGCTGCTACACTTATTATGGATCGGAGGGAGTGCTAATTCAATTGACATTTTTGGTACATAAGGGAAACTTCGATGCTGATCCTCAAACGGCCCGCATACATCTGGATAGCACGGTTCGGACGTGTTGTGCCATCTAGCACGGGGGCGGTTCAGACGTACTTTTCTCCTGCAAACCAGAGACAAACTAGGTGGGGGTGAGGGGGCTTTGCGGGCATCCGGACCGCAGCCACGTCCGCTCCTGACCTTCGTGGCCCACAAGAAAATCGCATCCGCCTCTCCTGCACTTTCCACCGAACGTCCGCACCACATTCATTGCCGGCCCAAAGCATGCATCGGCCAGCATTGATGCCCACAATTTGACTGCAAGGGAGGGCGTCGTACACAGATGCTACCTCTCAGGCATCGCCACATCAATGTGGACACTGCGTCCCGAGAAACCAACTATGCTCGATGCGCCGCATTTAAGCGGGTTGACCGCCCCTTCGCCTGTCCGAGCCGCGGCTATTTAAGTCATGCACCGACGACACACGAAGCTTCACTCCCCCTCCCCGAGCACCATCCCCCTCCCTTCCCCACCACCTCCCCGAGCCGAGCGACAATGCTAAAGTTCTGGTTCTCCGCACCGGCAGGCAGAACCGATGGAAGTTCCTGCTCGTGCGGATCAAGGCGCTGCCGCCCTCGCTCTCCGGGCCCATTTGCATCCACGACGGCAGGCTCCTCCGGCAAGGAGGATATAGTCATCTCCTCCGGCGACGAGGAGGACCAGCAGCTTCAACAGCAGCCCCATCTCCTCTCGGAGGCGGCTTTGAGTGACGAAGAATTTGCCCGTCAGATAGGCCCGATGCCACCATCGCTGCCGCAAGTGAAGGAGGAGTCATCGTCCCCGATGCGCGCCCGCGTGAAGCGGGAGCCAGCATCCCCACTCGGGCAGGTGAAGAATGAAGCGGCATCCCCGCCTCGCAGTCGCGGCCTCTCGTCCCCGATGCGCGCCCGCGTGAAGCGGGAGCCAGCATCCCCACTCGGGCAGGTGAAGAATGAAGCGGCGTCCCCGCCTCGCAGTCGCGGCCTCCACATCGGAGGCCGCGTGAAGAAGGAGCCGGCATCCCCGTAGCGCCTCCACCATGTCAAGGACGAGTCGGCGTCGCCCCCGGCCGCCATACATCCAATACATGCGGATTGACGGCCCTCGTGGCAGCCAAGCCACCCGATAAAGGAGGAGCTGCCGCCCCCGATCGCAAAGTCACATAGCCGCATCATCCGCTGCCTCGGAGGGGGCGGTTATGGCGGTGCCTCCGGCTCGAGGGCCGTGGTATCCGAGGCATAGCGTGCGGCGAGGCAACACGCGAGGTACGATCGGCGCAATGCCGGTCGCCGCTTCGCGTTCGCCAAGACAGACATTGCATCGGAATGGGTCCGCAACGACCCTGACCTCGCCACCGCGAAGACGGCCGCCAGGCGCCGCCGTTGCCGCTCCATCACCACCGCGAAGACAGCCGCCAGGCGCCGCCTTGACGGCGAGCTCGCCAAGATCGGCGAGGAGACGCCACTTAGCGACTGCTCCGCCAACACCCGTAGAGGCAAGGCGGCCGTGAGGGCTCCGTCGGCAGTGGCCAAGCCGGCCCTCCTGTCCGGTCGTAAAATCATCCATGTAAATTATATCCAAGCTTTAATGCAATGCGCCGTCTTTGCATGAATTTTGTCTGTGTCGTTCAAATAGTTGATGGACTATATGTGGGCAGCTTTGGATGGCAGGCTCTTGCATCAGTGTCCGCGGACTGTTTCCCTTGTGTGTGGGCGGATGACAGAGCATATTTGTGGGTCAGCGTTGGAAATGCCCTAATCACATTGTAACAATAAATATAGTAAATCATGATTGTTGCTTACACAATATATGTGCCCCCGCTGCAACACACATACAATTATCTGGTCATGCAAAACAAACCCACGTGTACTAGCATGCAACAAGAAGATAAAGGTAAGTACATAGCTGGATATTGATCATTCAGTAGCACATTGCTGAGCCACTTATCTTCTTAGAATCCGATTTTTTATCCGTCCTTAATGCTCGTATTCCAACGCAGAAGAGAAAGCTTTTCGCGCTCATCAGACAAACAAATATAGTGGTAGCCATCGTTGTATATTTCTGTATAGCGCAGGGAGGTTTCCGCATAAAACCAAGTGCGGGGTCACTTTTATAGTTAATTGTTACTACAAAGAACGAGTTAATGTACGCCTATGAGGTTTTCAAGATTGTGTATGAATCTGTTAAATTGCTGCAAGTTCTTGTACCATGGGTGCAAATATGAGTGAAAATATGCATAGAGACGATTGCTTGTAAGATAAATAAAGGCAAGGTGCACGGATGAGCGAACAGTGAGTATATAGAGCAGCTGTCATGGTCGTTGAGATTGTGCTCCTTCTGATTTCTAGCATGGTCCCCGAACGGAATAAAAAAGGCAGCACTGCCTCTATTATGCATGTGTGTCTTCGATGGACCTGTCGTTTCTTGTCACCGGCAGCTAGCTTCCCTGCTAAGCCTACTTTAATCTTCTCAGTGGCAGTTGCTTCGTCGAAAAATTTAGTTAACTTTTAATTGAAGTCCCTACAGTTTGCAGCAGAACCCCTACAAAGTACAAGCTAGGGGAACCGATGCTTGATTAGTTGTTTTGGCTTATTATATAAGAGAACACCGGCTAGTCATTTGGTAGGTTTGTACTACTACATGCCACTTTTAGAACGAAAGAAAAATATTGGGCCACTTGGTGGTCCAAAAATGCAGCTTCACCTTAGCTGTTAGTTTTTTCTTCTTATTTTGTTTGGTCTTTTATTTTGCAGGTACTTAGTTTTGTTATCGTCTTGAAAATTAGGACCTATTGACAAACACATCGTTATGTGCAACAGAAATGTGCAGCGCGTGATAGAAGATACAAATAACAAGAGGGCATATGCACTTGGTACGCATGTAGCGTAAATCAAGAAGAAAAAAAGTATCACTGGTGGAAAAACAGGCTTCCGAAATTTCATAAGTCATGGCTGTAGGAACCGCGACTAATGGGACCTTTAGTCGCGGTTACGAGGTGAACCGCGACCAAAGGCCTGGGCCAGGCGCTCGGTGGCCAGCTGGTGCCGTGAGGGGCTTTAGTCGCGGTTGGCCGTGACAACCGCGACTAAAGGTTTTCGGGCACCTTTAGTCCCGATTTGCTGTGCCAACCGCAACTAAAGCCCTCCCTATATATACCCATCCAGCAGCCAACACTTAGCCATTTGGAGCCATTCTCTTCACAAGTGGGTGTAGGTTTGCTTTTGGTTCCTCTTATGCACATAAGGTGTTTGATGAAATGCCCCAAGAGCATGAAACAAACATGACATGAAGTGTTGGAGCCACACTCTTCGATCGCGGTTAGCAACTTGATGAACCTTTGATGTGTCAATATGCATGTGTGTAGTTCATTGTTTAATTTATATTGTTTGTAGCTAGTTAGTTTAACAAATGCATGATGGTTAATTATATATTTTATATTATAATAATGCAGATGAATCGGCAATGGATGTACGGTAACCGACTCTCCGTGAGTTCACTACGGGTTTGAAAGATTTCCTCGTAGTGGCTAATGCGAACAAGCGGGGGGTTTTGTTATCTGTCCATGTGTTATCTGTAAGAATGAGAAGGGTTACTCTTCCTCAAGAGTTGTTCACATGCATCTGCTTGAAGGGTTTCATGCCAAGCTATAATTGTTGGACCAAGCATGGAGAAAGAGGGGTTATAATGGAAGAAGATGAAGAAGGGGATGATTTCATCGATGAAAGCTATCTTGCTCATTTCGGTGATACTTTCATGGAGGATCTTTGAAGGTGAAGGGGAAGGTGAAGAAGAGGCACGTGATGATCCCGTTGATGATCTTGGTCGGACCATTGCTGATGCACGGAGACGCCGCTAAACCGAAAAGGAGAGGGAGAATTTGGATCGCATGTTAGAGGATCACGGAAAGGCGCTTGTACCGGATGCGATGATGGTCACGAAAAAGCTGGGCTGCACTGCTGGATTTGCTGAAATGGAAGGCAGAGGCAGGTGTAGCTGACTCGGCATTTGAAAAATTGCTGAAAATGTTGAAGAATATGTTTCCAAAGGATAACGAGTTGCCCGCCAAGACGTCTGAAGCAAAGAAGGTTGTCCGCCCTCTAGGTTTAGAGGTTACGAAGATACATGCATGCATCAACGATTGCATCCTCTACCGCATGATGAATACGAGAATTTGAATGAATGCCGGTATGCACCGCATTGCGTTATAAGATCGAGGCGATGACCACGGTGACGATGTTGAGGGCCGAAACCGGAAGAGGGTTCCGCCAAGGTGATGTGGTATGCTCCTATAATACCACGGTTGAAACGTCTGCTCAGGAACAAAGAGCATGCCAAGTTGTTGCGATGGCACAAAGAGGACCGTAAGTCGGACGGGAGTTGAGACACACCGCAGATGGAACGCAATGGAGAAAGATCGATGATGGTTCAAAGATTTTGCGGCTGACGCATAAGGAACATAAGATTTGCTCTAAGCACGGATGGCATGAATCCTTTTGGCGAAGCGTAGCTCCAGCCATAGCACTGCCCGTGACTCTATGCATCTACAACCTTCCTCCTTGGTTGTGCATGAAGCGGAAGTTCATTATGATGCGGTGCTCATCCAAGGTCCGAAGCAACCCGGCAACGACATCGATGTGTACCTAAGGCCATTAGTTGATGAACTTTACAGCTGTGGGTGGTGTCCGTGTGTGGGATGAGCACAAACAAGAGGAATTTGACCTCTGACGTTGCTTTTCGTAACCATCAACGATTGGCCTGCTCTTAGTAACCTTCGGACTGTCAAATAAGGGATACAATGCATGCACGCACCGCTTACATGAGACTGAAAGTGTACATTTGCCAAATTGTAAGAAGAACGTGTACCTTGGGCATCGTCGATTTCTTCCGAAAATTCATCCAAGAAGAAAGAAAGGCAAGCATTACAACGGCAAGGCAGATCACCGGCGAAACTGCGGAACGACTGCTTGGTCGAGGTATTTGATATGGTCAAGGATTTGAAAGTCATCTTTGGAAAGGGTCTGGCGGACAATCAGTTCGAAGGGAGCCGACGGGCACGCAGCCATGTGGAAGAAGAAATCTATATTCGGGAGCTAGAATATTGGAAAGTCCTAGATGTCCGCTCGCAATCGACGTGATGCACGTTCTGAAGAATATTTGCGTGAACCTCCTAAGCTTCTTGGGCGTGTATGGGAAGACAAATGATACAAAGGAAGCACGGCAGACCTGCAACGTTTGAAAGACCACGATGACCGGCATCCGGAATGGTTTCAAGGTCGTGCCAGCTACGCTCGACCAAAGAAGAGAAGGTCATCTTTTTGAATGCCCGAGCAGTATGAAGGTTCCGTCTGGATTCTCGTCCAATATAAAGGGAATAATAAACATGGCGGAGAAAAAGTTCCAAAACCTGAAGTCTCACGATCGCCACGTGATTATGACGCAATTGCTTCCGATTGCTTTGAGGGGGCTCCTGCGGAAAATGTTCGAGTAGCCATTGTGAAGCTATGTGCATTCCTCAATGCAATCTCTCGGAAGGTAATCAATCCAGAAGTTCTACCACGGTTCTGAGTAACGATGTGATCCAATGTCTTGTCGGTTTCGAGTTGGTGTTCCCGCCATCCTTCTTCAATATTATGACGCACCTCCTGGTTCACCTAGTCGAAGAGATTTTCGTTCTCGGTCCTGTATTTCTACACAATATGTTCCCCTTCGAGAGGTTCATGGGAGTATTAAAGAAATATGTTCGTAACCGTGCTAGGCCAGAAGGAAGCATCGCCAAGGGCTATGGAAATGAGGAGGTAATTGAGTTTTGTGTTGACTTTGTTCCTGACCTTAAGCCGATTGGTCTTCCTCGATCGCGACACGAGGGGAGACTAAGTGGAAAAGGCACGATCGGAATGAAATCAACGATATGTATGGACTGACCATTCTACATTGAAGCACACCACACCTGTCTTGACCAATTCCAGCTTGGTGGCTCCGTACTTTGAGAAACACAAGACTATTTTACGTTCGACAACCCGGGAAGCCTGAATCCTGGATTAGGAAGGCCCACATGGAGACTTTCGGCAGTTGGTTGAGAAAACATTTAATGAATGACAATGATGTTGTAGATCAGCTGTACATGTTGGCCAAGACACCATCTTCGACTATAACGACTTTCCAAGGGTACGAGATAAATGGGAATACATTTTACACGATCGCCCAAGATAAAAAGAGCACCAACCAAAACAGTGGTGTCCGCTTTGATGCAGCAACCGAGAATGGGCAAGAGGTCACATATTATGGTTACATAGAGGAGATATGGGAACTTGACTATGGACCCTCCTTTAAGGTCCCTTTGTTCCGTGCAAATGGTTCAAGCTAACAGGAGGTGGGGTAAAGGTGGACCAGCAATACGGAATGACAATGGTGGATTTCAACAATCTTGGTTACCTTGACGAACCATTCGTCCTAGCGAAAGATGTCGCTCAGGTTTTCTATGTGAAGGACATGAGTAGCAAACCGAGGAAACGGAAAGATAAGAAAGCGATCAGTACATCATGCGATGATCCAAAGCGCCACATTGTTCTTTCAGGGAAAAGAAACATCGTGGGAGTGGAGGACAAGACAGACATGTCGAAGATTATAATATGTTTGCTGAAATTCCGCCTTCAAAGTGAACACCGACCCAAGCATTAAGTTAAATGATGAGGATGCTCCATGGATACGGCACAATCGTAAGCAAGCAGGGACACAAGGGAAGAAATGACGTGTAATAATTTATTGTACCAAACTTTGTTGAATGGATCATGTTAATTTGAAAACTAATGGCACTAACAGAAAGTTTATAATTTTTCTAAAACTAAAAGCAAAAAGAATTAAAAATAAAGCAAAAAACAACAAAAATAAATAATAATGCAGAAAACTAAAATAGCAACAATAAGTATTTTGTTGTAAGTAGAAACAAAATAAAATAAATAAAGCAACAAAGAAAACAAAAAAAGTGTTTTCAAATTTGAAAACTAATGGCACTAACAGAAAGTTTATAATTTTTCTAAAACTAAAAGCAAAAAAGAATTAAAAATAAAGCAAAAAACAACAAAAATAAATAATAATGCAGAAAACTAAAATAGCAACAATAAGTATTTTGTTGTAAGTAGAAACAAAATAAAATAAATAAAGCAACAAAGAAAACAAAAAAGTGTTTTCAAATTTGAAAACTAATGGCACTAACAGAAAGTTTATAATTTTTCTAAAACTAAAAGCAAAAAGAATTAAAAATAAAGCAAAAATAGTTCCGCCTACTGGGCCCCCACGGCCTGAATACGACTAGAAACCCTACATGGGCCAGGATTCAGGCCCACAGGAGGCCAAGTAGGCCCACAGGCCCCTAGCTAGTGACAGATTAGGCTGAAGCTGCAGTTGAGAGGAGCTCGAGAGGGTGGCGCAAGAGCGCTTATAAACCACTCTCGAGCTCTCTCAACTAGCGAGGTGGGACTAAACATTTGGGCTATGAAGACAAGGCCTTTAGTCGCGGGTTGGCCACGAGGACCGCGACTAAAGGTGCCTTTAGTCATGGTCGCCTTTCCCAACCGCGACCAAAGGGGGGTCGCCTTCCCAACCGCTAAACCCCTTTAGTCGCTGGGCCGGGCAGGCGACCATGACTAAAGGGTACCTTTAGTCGCGGTCCTCGTACAACCGCGACTAAAGGGTCGGGCTATATATTCAAGCCCTCGACGCCGCCCGCCGTTTCTCGTCTTCTCCGATTCAGCGCTTTGTCAAGCGCCCTCGGCCGCCGCCGTCGCCCTCGCCCTCGACGCCGCCGCCGTCGCCGTCGCCCTCAGCGCCGCCCGCCGTCGCCGTCGCCCTCGACCTCGCCATCGCCCTCGCCCTGTAACCCCCTCCGGCGCCCGGTTTCGCGCCCTAGCCCAGCCCTAGCCCGCCTCTGCATGGCGGCGCCCGCACTCTCTGCATGGCGGTGCAGCGTCGCGGCCTCCAGACGCTGCGTCGATCGCCGTCCGCGTCGGTTGCCGCAGCGCGCCGCTTCGTCCTTAGCGGTGGCGCCCGCGCCAGCGCCCGTAAGCGGCGCCGATAGGCCTGTGCCTATGATGAGAGGTCCCACCCCAAAACTGTGTTGATATAAAAAAGAATAATAAAAATATATTAGTTAATTAATTAATTAATTAATTAACTTAAATTGTTGAGTTTAATTAACCTAATTAAAACTGTTATGTTAACACTAGTAGCAATTTAATCTTTATTCTCGAATTAGTTTTAATTACAATATATCAATAAAACTTTAGAAAATCATAGAAAATAAACCGTAGCTCGGATCGAAAAACTTTGTACATGAAAGTTGCTCAGAACGACGAGACGAATCGATTACGCAGACCGCTCGTCCGCCACACACCCCTAACCTATCGAACCTGCAAACTTTCCTCTCCGGTTCATCTGTCTGGCAGACGTCGAACCGGGAAAACTTTCCGGATGTTTCCCCTTCGCCGGTATCGCCTAGCGCTGCGTTAGAACACGTCTAGCTCTGTCATTGACCTGTTATGCACTTGCCTTCTATGTATTTAGAATTTTAGAAGAGGGGGCGGCGAGGGATATACATGAGTGTTGTCCTCGCCTCCCTCTCCGTGACGCCGTCGTCTGCCCCCCCGTCTCGCGCTCAACCGCGACACCCACTCCCACCCCTTACTCGCCGCCCCTCCTTTTGCCACCGCCCTTTCGCCACCGCCACCGCCACCGCCTTCTTCACTTAATTAATTTGTTTTTACTACATGTTTTCAGGATCGACATAATGGCGGACGATAGAGCTGACCCGATTATGGACAACTATGATCCGGAGGGTGAAGCACATATGTTCGGCATCATAAACGGCGATATTCAATATGTGCCGACCGGAGAAGAAGAAGATGATATCTCTTCTTATCTGAACCTTGACGGTGAAGATGAAGGGCGCGGTCAAGAAGAAGATGTCAAGAAAGCGTCGATAAACGACGATCTTCAAATGGAAGTAGCAACCACCTCCGCGCCGAGGTATATATATACATTGAGCCTGGTGATACAAACAAACTGATTTGAATAAATATGTGTGTACTAACGCCGCGACTCTCTTTCTTATTTTAGCCTCGGCCGGATCGTCGAAACAATTGAGTACGTCGTCAAAGCGTGGCGCAACCAAGACGATGAAACAAGGAGAAACATGCACCATCGAGGTTGTCGACAGTGCAACCGGCAGGCCGCTGGAGCCCCGCAAGAACGCCACCAAGTTTGTCAGCCAATGCGGAGCCATTGTTAGAGACAACGTCTCGATCACCGTCTAGGAGTGGAATGAGCCAAAGAAGGCACGAATTGATGGTTTCACTTTTGTCGATCAGAGAACAAAAACAGATTGCTTCAAGAAGCTTATGGAACATTTCGTTCTACCTCCGGAATACAACAAATTCGATGAGGAGGGTAACAAGATTGAGGAAAACAAGGAGAGGAGGAGGCTAGTCAAACAGTTCGCTCTTCATAAGATGGCCGACGCATTCCGGAAATTCAAGCAAAATCTAGCCCGTGACTTTGTCAAGCAGAACAAGACTCCGGATTTCAAAGGACAATATGAGAAACTGAAACATGATTGGCCAGAATTTGTGAAGCAAAAGAAATCGGAGCAGTTCATTGAAATATCGAAAAAAATAAGGAAAATGCGGCTAAGAAGGAGTACAATCATGTTATGGGGCCAGGAGGGTATCGCATTTTGGTGCCTAGGTTGGAGAAGATGGAGAACGAGATGAGGGCGCGAGGAATCCGTCCAGTGCGGAGGATGGGACCCAAGGGCCAAAAGCTGGTGAAATGCGGGCATGGGGAACGCTGAACCCGGAGACAGGGGAGTGTGTTTACCGGGCAAATTAATTAAACCCACCCAAGCCCTTATTGACGCAATGAAGGATGCTCAAGAGGGAAGATCAAGTTCAACAGAGAGAACGACGCTACCGACAAAAGCCCTCGGGAATCCTGAACACGGAGGACGATGTACGAGGCATGGGGCACATTCCGTGGAAAGTAGGGTTCCCCGTGACGATGACCCGACTGATTCTGAAGCCGTAAGAGAAAGATGGATCGGGAATCAGATGTTGTGGCGCGGTTGGCATCGGAAATGGATGTGATGAAGAAAACCATGAGTGTCTTGGTAGCGAAAGAGATGCAGCTCGGGTGCAGCATGAAGATCATCCAATGGATCTCGGAAGCCAGCGGAGAAGCAGCGTGGCTTCCACGGAGGCCCCACCGGCTGGTGCAGATGCACCGACGATCGAAATTACTGCACCGGAGCCTCCGGTGGTCGAAATACTGCACGGAGCCTCTGGTGGTCGAAATTACTGCACGGAGCCTCCTCGCTACCCGTGGGCGATATAAAGGAGATGAAAGAATGTCATCTGTATTATCCTATCGGGAACATGTCCATGAAGGTAGCCATCGGCAGTGCTTTACCATGTTTACCTGGAGCACTCCACCACAACAACCCCATTCAAGATGGCTATGCTCGTGTCACGGTGGAGGACATAGTCCAAGGGTTTGAGGACACGGAGATTGACATTGCTACACGAAGGGAGAAAAGACTTGGAGATGTCAAGCGCCATTTCATTCTATGGCAAAAGAAGTTTATCAAGTTTCCAGGCGAGGCGCCAAGGACAACAAGTCCACCCCCCTACGGTGGTGGTGGTGGCGGTGGTGGTGGTGGCGGTTCACCTACACCTCCGTCACGTCAGCCGACGCCGCCCCCCAGTCCACAACGTCCGGCGGGTGATCAGCCGCCGCCCCCCAGTCCTCGTCCGGCGGGTGATCAGACGCCGCCCCAATCCACCTCCGACAAAGAAGCGAAGCAGTCCTGGATTATTAACCCGACCCTTATGTACCTAAGACCACAAAGGTATGGAGCCATCACTGAAGCCTCTCCCCACAAGGCCTTGGGAACGTAGTGCCGAGGAAATCGACGCGGCCGCGGCTGCTCATTATGAGAAATGGAAGGCGGACTGCAAGAAGAAAAGAGAGCCCGAGCCCAAGCCAGTATATTCTGATGAGCAAAAGAAGTGGGCTAAGTCATTTTTGAGCACACCGTCCCAAGTCATGAAGAATCTGCTGACGACTATGCACGTGAACTGCAGGCAGGCACTCATGTTCAAGGAGAACAAAGAGCGGAGAAGGCCGAAAGTAAAAAAGCGGGAAACAAGTTGCCCAGCTTGGGGAACAAAGTAAACAATCGATTGCCCGCTTATAGTGGAAGCCCGGATGCCCCGAGATCATACAAGCTGCGACAGACATGGATTGACTCAGAACGAAAAGCGAGAACAAGCGGCCAGCTTAGGTATTACTCTTCGTGAACTGTTAGGCCTTGATGAGGCGCCAGTGCAGGATGTAGTAATTACATATGTCAAGAAAGGGCCTCTAGTCGAGCCTGCGCAGAAAATGATCTACGACCAAATGAAAGGTCTGCTGAATTGGTACAAGGGTTACATAAAAAATAAAACGCCAAAGAATATATTTATGCGGAAGTTAGACATGAGCATCACTTCAAACATTACTATGTAACAATTGCACTGAGTGAATTGTTCCAGCTTTTCAATCTTGAGCTCGACAAATCTATCATCGGTTGCTACGTTACGTAAGTGATTTATTAATTTCTACCCCATCTCGTTCATATTGCCTGCACTATATATATGTCCTAACTATATTGTTGTGTCCGCTATTATACATGCAGAATGAAGATTAAGGAATGCAGAGTAAGGAACATCCATGATGTTGGGTTCATTGACCCACACATCGTTAATGGATATGTGTTGGAGCGTCACCCCACCGACGTGGAGGCAGACCTGTGGCAGTTTCTTACAAAGTAGGAACTCAAAAGTGATATTCTATTTCCTTACCATTTTGGGTGAGTGTTTCTGTCTTGAGCACATTAATTCTCTTTTGTTTACTCCATGCATGGTATGTGGCGGCTAATCGATGAGTTATGCATGACGTCTTGTGCATGTATCGTGTCCGCAGGTTCCACTGGATTCTGCTATTAATTAAAGTTAACACGTCATAATGTCTCGTCCACGACTCTCTGAATATGGATCCAAAGCTTTGGGCCGACATGAGAAGAATGCTGCAGAAGTAATTATTTTCATTCATTTGCGCTCTATATCGATCGGCCTATTTCGTTCATTTCCTAATATCAAGTAACTAATAACTCTCTTGTTCACTTAATTTTCTTTGCCTCGTAGGGTTTGGAGACGGTTCGTAGATACAAAGGTCGGTGAATTCAAAAAGAGCTAGAATTCAAAATGGTAAAGCCTAAGAATGTGGGGATATTCAGCCACGAAGACCAATCTATGTGGATACTATGTTCGTGAGAGGATCCGGAGATACACCTCTGAGCGGGCTGCCCGAGTGATACCAATGCTCGGAGGAATAACCTCCGGATGATGCTTAGTGTAGAAGCTCGCTTCCGACCACTTCAAGAGGAACTAGCTGGATGGTTGAGCAGGAAGTCCTCCATCCTAAAGGAGAACACTATTACGAGGACGTAGAACTTTATATGGATTAAATCATGTATGGAAACTTGTTCAAAATTGTATATGGTCATCCGATGATATTGAATATATATTGTATATTCCTCTTGAATTCTTTTGGTTCTAATTTCAAATTTATTTGAGATTGTACATTCATATGCAAATTTATTTGATATTGAATATATATGTAAGTAGAAACAAAATAAAATAAATAAAGCAACAAAGAAAACAAAAAAGTGTTTTCAAATTTGAAAACTAATGGCACTAACAGAAAGTTTATAATTTTTCTAAAACTAAAAGCAAAAAGAAAAAAAATAAAAAAATGCCACCTAGTGGGCCACCACGGCCTGAATACGACTAGAAACCCAACCAGCTTGTTAGGCCAGGATTCAGGCCCGCAGCAGGCCCAGTAGGCCCACAGGCAGAAGAGTCAGATTAGGCCTGCAAGCCTGCAGTTCAGAGGAGTTCGAGTGGGTGGGCGCAGCAGCGCTTATAAACCACTCTCGAGCTCTCTCAGCTAGCGAGGTGGGACTAAACATTTAGGGCGGCGGGCAGCACAAGGTCTTTAGTCGCGGCTGGGCAGGCGACCATGACTAAAGGTCCTCCGCCTGACGGTCACTGGCGCCCACGTGGACGGGCCTTTAGTCGCGGTCCTTAAGCAGCCGCGACTAAAGGGGGCTTTAGTCGCTTATTTGAGCGGTTAAGAACCGCGACTAATGGCTGTTGCGAACCGCGACCGAAGGCCTTTTTTCCTCCAGTGTATCCATGCATATGTAGTGTAAGGCTAGTCATAGTGGGAGTAACTTAGGTAGTGTCCATGTAAAGCAAAATGCAATAATTATTAATATGTCCATGTAAAGCAAAATGGGGCTTAATTGTTGATCTTCCCTTTCTAATTAGCTTATTCATCACGAGTTTTATTTTGGCCGTTTACATGTAGTTATAGGAAATCTGTTCTTCTAAGATATATCTATAAGGAATCATAATCTATGCTTTTGATTATTGTAGACCATGTGTAGTAGATCTGCCGAGGACATTCTTGCGACCACAGTGACAACAAGAAGAGTGCGATTGATCATGATGTGCGCTTCTACCTTGAGCAATGCCAAGAAATGAATTAGACCTGGCGTGTACCACTCTAGTTGAGCTACAACACCCAGTAGTTTTCCCGTAACTAATATTGTGTACTTAACTAAGACATATCAACTGTTATGTAAAAGAGAGATGGACATGTGACTTGTGCATCGAGATGTCTTTAGAAGTCCAGAGGAGATTTGGAGCACGCAGGGGCACACATTCACGTCCTTCGTGGACCCCACATCTGCACCACGATTCGGAAACTTGATTTCGCACATTCAGCACATCTTCATGTTCACTTTAAGTTTTGTATAGAGGACCTCACAACAGTAGGCGATTATAGTTGATTTTCATAAGCTGTGAAGTTTCATTGTACAAAGTTTCATTTTCGCATGGCGTCTAAGCGTTCAAACTATGGACCAGCTAGTAGACAAACACATAGACTGACATAAATTGAAGTGTTTTAATAGTATTCCACCGAGTGTGGCGTATAAGCCCGCCGTAATGAATGATTGTAAGAACATTTTAACTAATTAATATATTGAAGTGTTTTTCAAAAAAATAGACTGACACAAGTGACACATAAAAAAATGTTATTTCCTTGTTTGTAAGTATACTTTCTTGTTAATTTTGCAATGTTTCGTACCCATATATTATAGTTTTGGGAAAAAGTACTGGAAAATGTGTAAATAAGCATAATTTTTAGGAAAGGCTGGTACATAATACATAATATAGTTCATTAGGAGAAGGAAGTTGAAAGCCCACATTTTAGATCATAATATAATTTTATGTTGCATTAAAATAAAAATCTTCAAAAAAAGTTCAAGAAAATCTTTAAAAAGAATCCAAATAGCATGTACATTTTTAGAGAAAAAATACAAGTTATTTATTACTCCTACGCTCAAAATATAAGAAGTTTAATAAACTTTTGATAATAGTTTTTTTTGCTTCAACGGTGGTATATAATATCTTTTTTTAAATCTATAATTTATATTTACAACTTTTTCATAATACATAATTATCATTTTGACATAACATAGATAGTGGTTCACAAATTTTTTAGAGGAGTTTACAAATTTATTGTGAACTTCTTTAAGACTAGGTTGTGGTAAAATCGGGCGGCGGTAGTTTTTTTTTTTTGAGCTGTGGACATGCTTCTTTCATTTCAAAACAAGGCATGTAATTCATGCATCGTCTTTCTCTTTTAATGCAAAGCACGAAGCTTCACCTTAGCCATTAGTTACTTTCCTTATTCTTTTTTATCATATTTTTATGGGTATTTTGTTTTATTATCATGTTAAAAAATAGGGCCTATTGACAAACACATCGTTATGTGTTGCGGAAATGTGGAGTGAATGAAAAAAGATACCAATAACACGAGGATAGATGCACTTGGTACGCAAGTAGCGTAAAGCAAGAAAAATAGTATACATGCTTGTAGTGTAAAGCAACATGAAAATAACAATTATTATATCCATGTAAAGCAAAATGAGGATTAACTATTGATGGATGTTCCTTTATAATTAACCCATTCATCACAAGTTTTATTTTGGACGTTAGATGTACTTATAGGAAATCTTTATTAATAAGGTATACCTATAAGGAACCATGACCTATGCTTTTCATTATTATAGACCATGTGTACTAGATGTTCCATGGACATTCTTGTGACCACAGTGACCACAACGAGAGTATGATCGATCATGATGTGCACTTTTACCTTGACTAATGCCAAGTAATGAACTAGAGTAGGTGTGTACCACTCTAGTTGAGCTACAACAACTAGTAGTCTTCGTGTAAATATTATTGTGTACTTAACTAGAGACATCTCAACTGTTATCTGCAAGAGACGCGGACTCGTCACTTGTGCGTCAATATGTTCTTTAGAAGTCTAGAGGTGATTTGGAGCACCCAAGGGCACGCACGCACTTTGTGGATGATGTCATGCAACTGCACAAAGTTTAGTTATATATTTTCTGAAGTAAGAGTATCAATCTCACACGAGCACAAGAAGTTTTCTATGTTCCTATATAGAGGGTTATTGCAATGTGTTTGCGAGTTAATTGATTGAGGTCCAAAGCATAGCAAATACGGAGGTTGAAGTGTTGTGAGTGTTTGGTGATTGGAATTAAAAGTGCAAGAATAAAGTAAAAGGGCAAGAGAGCAAATGGAAGCAATTGAAATTAACAATAACACATTCTCATGGAGTCTGGATTCACCACTAGTATGTATCTAATGTAATTATACGAATGCATAATTCTAGGTTCGGATCACTAAGCCACGTCACATCATTTCTATAAGTGGTCAGAGCCTGATGCAGCATACGTGCATACATGTGTAGCGACATATCACATATGCCACCATTGTTCCTCACCACATTTAGTTGTGGCAAAGATGATTAAGGGTCGCCCGTTGGACGTGGCCAATGGAGATCTTCGTTATTCCCCTATCAATTACTCAGGGAAGGAATGACTTTCACCACTTATACTTCCGCAACCCACCATCATAATGAGAGTAATATCATTCACGCTAGTAAGGAAATATCTTGAGTGGTCAACTTCACACAATATTGTGAAAAACATCAGCATAAACATGCAATAGAAGATTTCATATCCTATCGTCGTTCAATACCTAAAGATACTAGGGTTTCTTCCATATCCCCAAGAAATAGGTGGTTTACTCAGACATAGAGACAACAACCATCATAGAAACAATCATGGCAATCATGGATGAAAGATCAATGTAATTCACGTAAGGATCCACCTAGGGTTTTAATTAATATAACAAAGGGATGAATAGATTGGCGACAGTGGTGATGATGGTTGATGCCAGAGTCTCCTTTATCAGGTCGATGGCGTACCGGGGCCCTTTTCGTCGATTGCCCCTCTGGACCTCTTCCGTAGGCTAGGGTTCTTGATTCTGGTGCGATTTATGATCTCTGTGTCTCTTCTCAATGATACGAAGGAACGGGGGTGAAGTAGTCGATCCAGGGGAGGTGGCGCCGCGTGGTAAGAGTGTTGGCATGAGCAATTGCCCCTTTACCAGGTGTCGTCTTCTCCTCTAGATGCGTATGCACGACTTCTCTTTCTCCCAGCTAATCGTTGCTTTCTATGTTAGGTTATTATCAAGCCAATTAGCTTGATTCACCCGCATATTAAAATTCACATATTTAATACTTTGATTCTTTCCTTCATTAAGATCTTGGGTAAATCAGACAAAAAAAGGTGCACGCACGCAATAAAATCCAAAAACTCTACAATTATTATGCAAAATAAGAAGTAAAATACAATGTAAAATTGGACTCATCAGTGGACCGCACATCTGCGCCGCGACTCAAAATTTTGGTTTTGCATAGCCCGCACATCTCCGTGTTTGCTTTAAGTTTTGTATAGTGGAACTTACTACGGATGGCAATTACAATTTACTTATTCATAAGTTCTGTTGTACAAAACTTAAGGTGAACAAGAAGTTGGTGTGGTATGTGGGAAATCCAGTTTTCGAATCACGCAACAGATGTGCAGTTGATAAAGTGCGTGTCGTCCCTTGCGTGCCCCTACGAATTTCTCCTAGAAGTTTCGGAAGATACTAAACCTGTCAAGTCTTTATTTATTTTCTTCGTGAATACTTTTTACATGGCATATAAGCCTGCAAATTATGGACCAGCTACTAACCAAGCACATCAATTGACATAAATGGAACATAAAAAATGTTCTTTTCTTCTTTATAATTATACTTTCTTGTTAATTCTGCAATGTTTTGTTACCTATATATTATCAATTTGGAAGAAAGTAGTATAAAAAACATGTAAATAAACATAGTTTTTAGGTACATAATACATAAACCATTTTATTAGGAGAAGGAAAGGTGCAAGCAGACATTTTAGATCACAATATGATTTGATGTTGCCTTAAACTAAAAATCTTTAAAAATCTCCAAAAGGAATTCAAATAGCATGTACGTGTCTAGAGAAAAAATACAAATTATTTATTACTCCTATGTTCAACATATAAGAAGTTTTAGAGTTTTTGACAATCAAAGATTTTTTTTTGTTTCACCATTGGTATAAAAATAATATATATTGTATAAACTCTATAATTCTTATTTACAGTGTTTTCATACTACATAATTATCATTTTGAAATAACATACATAGTGGTTTACAAAACAAAACAATAGGAGTTAACAAATTTATTGGGAACTTCTTCAAGAGTAGGGTGTGGTAAACTCAGGTGGCATTAGCCTAGCGATGTGGATGCATGCATCGTCTTTTTCTTTCAATGCAAAACACGTAGCTTCACCTTAGTTGTTAATTTCTTGTACTTCTTTTTTGTTATCGTCTCTTTTTACAGGTATTAGTTTTTTTATCTTCTTGAGTTTAGTGCCTGCTGACAAACACATCATTACAATGGAAATGTGCAAGGAATGATAGAAGATTATAAATAACACGAGCACAAATGCATTTGCTAGACATGCAGTGCAAAGCAAGAAAAAAATAGCAGCGATGCATCAACTGTAAAGAAGAACGAAAATAATAATTAATATATCCATGTAAAGCAAAATGAGGCTTAATTATTGATGGATGTTCCTTTTCTAATTAACTCGTTTATCATGTGTTTTATGTACATGTATAGGAAATCTTTATTTGTAAGATATACCTATAAGTAACCATGACCTCTGCTTTTGATTATTGTAGACCATCTGTTGTAGGTCTGCCTGCAGGGACATTCTAGTGAGCACAGTGAACAGTAATTGTGATGTGCGCTTGTACCTTGACCAATGCCACTAGGTGTGCACCACTCTAGTTGAGCTACAGCAGCCAGTAGTTTTCGGGTAACTAATATTGTGTACTTCACTAGAGACATACCAACTGTTACATGCAAGCCATCTCAAAATAAAAAAATAAAAGAAAAAACTGTTAGATGCAAAAGACACAAACGCATGACTTATGTGTGGAGATATTCTCTAGAAGCCCAGAGGAGATTTAGAGAACGCAGGGGTGGCTGAGGCTCTGTGTTGACCAACACATGCTAAAGAGGGTGGCTGAGGCTCTGTGTTGTTGTATGGGTTAAGCGTTTGATACTGTTAGCAGCACTATTGGCAGACGGGACGCTGCTTTGCTATTTGTTTTCAGTTTGCCAGAACTTGACAAACTAGACAAGTGTTTTGTTCTGCTACCGTTTGGCGTGGAATGCCCAGTGTGCTGTCCTACTGTCTCCCGTTTATTTATTTTTCAACATGAACATCATACATACTACATTTCTCTACTTCATTTCCACACAAACATATTTCTGTACATTTTTTCTCAAGGAGTATTATATTTCCCCAATTTTTCTTCGTCTTGAGAGGATAATATATTTCTCTATATTCTTTAGGTTTTTTATCTGTCAGTCTATTTAACGTGGGCAGGAGAATTTTCTTTGTTCCACCAGTGGTATAAAAATAATATTTGTTGTATGAACTCTATAATTGTTATTTACAGTTATTTTTCATAATACATAATTCTCATTTGGAAATAACAAACATAGTGGTTTACAATTTCTTTGAGAGGAGTTTACAAATTTATTGGGAACTTATTTAAGACTAGTGTGTGGTAAACTTAGGTGGATGTAGCCGGCGATGTGGACATGCTTCTTTCTTTTCAAAACAAGGTATGTAATTCATGTGTCATCCTTTCTTTTAATGCAAAGCATGCAACTTCACCTTAGTTGTTACTTTCTTTTTCTTATTTTTTTGTTATCGTTCTTACGAGCATTTTCTTTTATATTCTTGAAATATAGGGCCTACTGACAAACACATCGTTATGTGCAACGGAATGTGCAGCGAATGAAAGAAGATACAAATAACACACGGACAAATGCACTTGGTACAAATGTAGGGTAACGCAAGAAATAAATAGTATCCATTCATGTAGTGTAAAGAAAAATGAAAATAATAATTAATACATCCATGTAAATCAAAAGGAGGCCTAATTATTGATGGGTGTTCCTTCTAATTAGCTCACTCATCATGAATTTTATTTCGGCCATTTACATGTATAGGAAGTCTTTATTTGTAAGATATACCTATAAAGAACCATGACCTATGCTTTTGATTGTTGTAGGCCATCTGTAGTAGATCTGCCTGGGATATTCTAGTGACCACAGTGACAGTAACAAGAGTACGATCATCATGATGTGCGCTAGTACCTTGACCAATGCCACCAGGTGTGTACCACTCTAGTTGAGCTACAGCAGCCAGTAGTTTTCGCGTAACTACTATCGTGTACTTTTTTTTTGCGAGATAACTAATATTGTGTACTTAAAAAAGACATTCTCTAGAAGTGAAAGTCCAGAGTTTTTATTTTTTTTCTTTTTCGTTTTCTTGCTGGTGATTCCAGAGGAGTTTGGAGCACGCAGGGGTGGTTGAGGCCTGATGCTCTGTGTTGTTGTATGGGTTAAGTGTCAGAGCATCCCCTCAAAAAAAAGTGTTAGAGCATCTCCAGCCGCGCCCCCAAAACGACCTTCCCAAGCGATTTTTTTGCGCCGGTGATGAAAAACGGCCCAGTCGCGTCCCCAGGACGCCGAATTCCGCCGACTCGCCCCGTTTTTACGCCCGGCGTTCGCAGGCCGAACCCGGCGCACTGGGGAGCGCTCTGGAGCACCGGCGCAAGGGAAAAGCGTTCCTGGGCCACATTGCAAGGGCGGAGACAGGGGGTGCGAGCAGGGGTCAGACACCCCCCATCGCCTCGCCCCTCCTATGTGTTTCGGTTACCAGGTACTTATACGTATAGTGCAGATCTGTTGTACGTACTCACGTCTATTTAATTAATTTTATTATTATAATGGCCTAACACGCCACTTTCCAGCCCAAAGCCCAACGTGAGAAAGCATTGCTTGATGCCTTGATCTCTAGATGTACGCATCAGAACGCAAGTGTTACTCCACTAGTTCCCTCTAGTTAGGGTTTACTCCTCTCGGGGCGATTCCGATCGCCGCCGTTGAGCTTCTGTGTTCCCCTGCCTCCGCCGCGATTCCCAGCCGTCTACCCTGATTAGGGGGCGCCGTGTGCGCTCGCTAGTCCCGGCGGCTTGGGGAGGGGGAGGATCTAGGGTTCCTCTGGAAGGCCCGATAGTTCTGTCGGGTTAGGGATCGAAGGTAGATGGCATCTGACGGAGCTTCAGGATCGGCTTTGGCGGGGCCGGAGGTTGACGACGTGACTACACCGATGGAAGAATTGGGACTGCGAGAAGAGGATCTCGATGACGTGGTTTTTGATGAGAAGGATGCGCCATTGGAGGCGGCTAGATGGATTGCACTCATCAAGGTGAACAGTCCCAAAACCTACACCCAATATTGGTTTTTCAGGAACATGAGATCAGCTTGGGATCTTGCCCAACAGGTTCAGTTCAAGCCTTTAGAGGAAAATCTTTACACAGCTCAATTTGCTTGCTTGGGAGATTGGGAGCGTGTTACCCAGGAAGGCCCTTGGCACTTTCGAGGAGATGCGGTAATCCTTAAGCCGTATGATGGATTAGCTAAACCCTCCACTGTCCAGCTTGACTCCATTGAGATCTGGGTGCAAATTCATGATATACCACCCCTTTTTGCTCATCTAGTTCCATCTTTGGCCGCAAAGATAGGGGAAGTGCTGTTTGCCGAACCCCAGTCGCAAGATTTTGCGGGGAATTTCCATCGAGTTTGGGTGAGGATCAATGTCACCAAGCCGTTAAAGAATGCAGTCTCGATGATACGAGATGGAAGAAGGCAGATCTACAGGGTGAAAAACGAGAAGCTCCCTGATTGGTGTGCGGTTTGTGGCATGTTAGGTCACCTATTTAAAGAACATGGCACTGGCATCCACCCTCCTTCTGCTTTGATCTTCAAGGACCTGAGGGCTACTTGGGCAATGCGCACGGGACAGGGGCCTGGCGGGGGCCATGGACGTCGCGGAGGCCGTAGAGGAGGCCGAGGTGGCCGGGGGACGAATGATCGGGATGATCACGATCTTGCTCGTGAAGGGAAGTCTGATGGGGGCGCACAGGAAGATCTGCATATGCCTGATGCTGAGCATAATAGAAAGAGAACACAGTTGAATGCAATGGTCAAGTCCTATGGGGCAGGACAGGGTGTGACAATGAACGGTGGAGTCTTGGCTCTACCATCGCCACAAACACCAGTGAGTCCACCTCCAAAGCAAGATCAGAAGAGGGTGAAGACGGGCCTGGTCGATGGGAAAGACGCACAAGGGAGGACTGATAACAAGATAGGTGGCAAATTACTTGAAGCAGCATCGGCGGACTCCTTCGGGGAGTACCGCCGGGCACAATGAGTCTCCTCAGCTGGAACTGTCGTGGCGCGGGCAAAGCCGCGACAGTCCGAGAGCTCCGTGAGCTAGCACGGAAATTTGCCCCTACCCTGCTTTGTATCATTGAAACGCAAATTGATAGGCATAGGGTTGAAAAACTAGCAAGTACTCTTGGTTATGATAATTCTTTTGCTGTTAGCAGTCAAGGCCGTAGTGGTGGCCTTGGAATATTTTGGAACAATCCAATAAAAGTTGAAATTCTGGGTTACTCAGTGTATCATATTGATTGTCAAGTGGATGAACCAGATCATGATCCATGGCGAGCTTCGTGTTTCTATGGTGAAGCACAGACACAGCTTTGGCACCAGACTTGGGACACGATGAAGGGGATTGCAAGTTCAAGTGCACTTCCTTGGGTTTGTTTTGACGATTTCAACGAAGTTCTACGTCCAGAAGAACAACAAGGAATTGGAGAACGTAGTAATGCTCAAATCCAGGGATTTCGAGATGCCTTGGACGTTTGCATGTTGGAGGACATTGGCTATCAGGGCAACTTTTGTACTTTTAAAAAAAAGGTAACGGGGGGTAGCTATACCCGGGTGCGCCTTGATCGAGCTCTTGCGTCGTCTGAATGGATGGCGCGGTTCCCTAATGCTGTGGTGAAGCACCTAACGGCCGCCAGTTCGGATCATAGTCCGATCTTGATCTTGATGGATGAAGAACAAATTAGACCACCGGCAAAACCTCCGTTTAGATACGAGGTGATGTGGGAAACACATGGTGAATGGAATGATACTATGAAACAGTTGTGGAGTGTCGATCAGCCGGCTTTGAGCCTGGATGAGCTGCGGACAAAGCTAGATGACATGGCAAAAAACCTTGGCAGATGGAATCGGGAAACTTTCGGCAGTGTTCGAAAAGAAATCAAAGAGTTGTTGCATGAACTTGAGCGGCTGCGTGGTGATCCCACAAGAATAGGTCCGATACATCGAGAGATCAAAACCAATGAGAGGTTGGTTGAACTATATCACCGCGAAGAGCTTATGTGGAGGCAGCGATCCAGATTGGAGTGGCTAGCTTCGGGTGATAAAAATACTAGATTCTTCCATCTTCGAGCGAGCAAGAGGAGGAAGAAAAATATGATAAAGGCACTTGTAAATACGCTTGGGGTGACTGTTGAGGACCCGGCTGAACTTCGGGTTATGGTGACAGAGTTTTACCAGACCCTTTGTACCTCTGAGGGGGTAACAAACATGGAACAGGTCCTTCAACATGTGCCCACGAAGGTGACGCAGAATATGAATGATATGTTGATGGCTTCATACACAAAGGTTGAGGTCAAGACAACATTGTTTCAGATGGGACCGACCAAGGCGCCAGGGCCGGATGGTTTCCCAGCACACTTCTATCAGAGACACCGGGAGATTTGTGGAGATGAGGAGACCATGGCAGTCATGCGGATTATTAAGGGGGAGGAGAATGCAGAGTGTGTTAATGACACGGTGCTAGTTCTTATTCCCAAGGTGATGAACCCAACACTCCTCTCACAATTTCGTCCAATAAGCTTATGTAATGTGTGAAGGAAATATGCCCTAGAGGCAATAATAAAGTTATTATTTATTTCCTTATATCATGATAAATGTTTATTATTCATGCTAGAATTGTATTAACCGGAAACATAATACATGTGTGAATATATAGACAAACAATATGTCACTAGTATGCCTCTACTTGACTAGCTTGTTAATCAAAGATGGTTATGTTTCCTAACCATGAACAAGGAGTTGTTATTTGATTAACAAGGTCACATCATTAGTTGAATGATCTGATTGACATGACCCATTCCGTTAGCTTAACACTTGATCGCTTAGTATGTTAATGCTTTCTTCATGACCCATACATGTTCCTATAACTATGAGATTATGCAACTCCGTTTATTGGAGGAACACTTTGGGTACTACCAAACGTCACAACGTAACTGGGTGATTATAAAGGAGTACTACAGGTGTCTCCAAAGGTACTTGTTGGGTTGGCGTATTTCGAGATTAGGTTTTGTCACTCCGATTGTCGGAGAGGTATCTCCAGGCCTTCTCGGTAATACACATCACTTAAGCCTTGCAAGCATTACAACTAATGAGTTAGTTGTGAGATGATGTATTACGGAACGAGTAAAGAGACTTACCGGTAACGAGATTGAACTAGGTATTGGATACCGACGATCGAATCTCGGGTAAGTAACATACCGATGACAAAGGGAACAACGTATGTCGTTATGCGGTTTGACCGATAAAGATCTTCGTAGAATATGTAGGAACCAATATGGGCATCCAGGTTCCGCTATTGGTTATTGACCGAGAATGGTTCTAGGTCATGTCTACATAGTTCTCGAACCCGTAGGGTCCGCGACGCTTAACGTTTCGATGACAGTTCATTATGAGTTTATAAGTATTGATGCAGAAGTTTGTTCGAGTCCCGGATGTGATCACGGACATGACGAGGAGTCTCGAAATGATCGAGACATAAAGATTGATATATTGGAAGCCTATGTTTGGACTTGGAAGGGTTCCGAGTGAAAGCAGGAAGTTACCGGAACCGGGGTTACGGAACCCCGGGGTATATGGGCCTTCATGGGCCACAAGGGAGAAGAGGAAGGGCGGCCAGGAGGGCTGCGCGCCCCTCCCCTCTAGTCCGAATAGGACAGGAGAGAGGCGGCGCCTTCCTCTTTCCCCTCCCAATCCTACTCCAACTAGGACAAGGGGGAGTCCTACTCGGTGGGAGTAGGACTCCTCGGCCAGCGCCTCCCAAGGCTGGCCGCACCCCCTTGGCTCCTTTATATCTGAGGCAGGGGCACCCCATGACACACAAGTTGATCTACGGATCTTTCCTTAGCCGTGCGGTGCCCCTTCCACCATATTCCACTTCGTCATATCGTCAGCGAGCTTAGGCGAAGCCCTGCGCCGGAGAAGTCATATCGTCGCGGAGCTTAGGCGAAGCCCCGCGTCGGTGGAGCATCAACATCGTCACCACGCCGTCGTCTTGTGGAACTCATCCCGACACTTTGCTGGATCGGAGTCCGGGGATCGTCATCGAGCTGAACGATGTGCGAACTTCGGAGGTGCCGTGACGTTCGGTGCTTGGATCGGTCGGGTCGTGAAGACGACGACTACATCAACAGCGTTGTTATAACGCTTCGCTTTCGGTCTCACGAGTGCGTGGACGGACACTCTTCCCTCTCGTTGCTATGCCATCACCATGGTCTTGCGTGATCGTAGGAAATTTTTTGAAATTACTACGTTCCACAACAGTGGCATCCGAGCCTAGGTTTTTATGGTTTGATGTTATTTGCACGAGTAGAACACAAGTGAGTTGTGGACGATACAAGTCATACTGCCTACCAGCATGTCATACTTTGGTTCAGCGGTATTGTTGGACGAGACGATCCGGACCAACCTTACGCGTACTCTTACGCGAGACCGGTTCCCTCGACGTGCTTTGCACATAGATGACTTGCGGAAGACTGTCTCTCCAACTTTAGTTGAACCGAGTGTGGCTACGCCCGGTCCTTGAGAAGGTTAAAACGGAGTCTATTTGACAAACTATCGTTGTGGTTTTGATGCGTAGGTAAGATGAGTTCTTGCTTAAGCCCGTAGCAGCCACGTAAAACTTGCAACAACAAAGTAGAAGACGTCTAACTTGTTTTTGCAGGGCATGTTGTGATGTGATATGGTCAAGACGTGATGCTATATTGTATGAGATGATCATGTTTTGTAACCGAGTTATCGGCAACTGGCAGGAGCCATATGGTTGTCGCTTTATTGTATGAAATGCAAAAGCCATGTAATTGCTTTACTTTATCACTAAGGAGTAGCGATAGTCGTAGAAGCAATAGTTGGCGAGACGACAACGATGCTACGATGGAGATCAAGGTGTCGCGCCGGTGGCGATGGTGATCATGACGGTGCTTCGGCGATGGAGATCACAAGCACAAGATGATGATGACCATATCATATCACTTATATTGATTGCATGTGATGTTTATCCTTTATGCATCTTATCTTGCTTTGATTGACGGTAGCATTATAAGATGATCTCTCACTAAAAAATTATCAAGAAGTGTTCTCCTGAGTATGCACCGTTGCCAAAGTTCGTAGTACCCAGACACCACGTGATGATCGGGTGTGATAAGTTCTACGTCCATCTACAACGGGTGCAAAACAGTTGCACACGCGGAATACTCAGGTTAAACTTGACGAGCCTAGCATATAACAGATATGGCCTCGGAACACGGAGACCGAAAGGTCAAACGTGAATCATATAGTAGATATGATCAACATAGTGATGTTCACCGTTGAAACTACTCCGTCTCACGTGATGATCGGACACGGTTTAGTTAATATGGATCACGTGATCACTTAGATGACTAGAGAGATGTCTGTCTAAGTGGGAGTTCTTAATATGATTAATTGAACTTAAATTTATCATGAACTTAGTACTGATAGTATTTTGCTTGTCTATGTCTATTGTAGATAGATGGCTCGTGCTGTTGTTCCGTTGAATTTTAATGCGTTCCTTGAGAAAGCAAAGTTGAAAGATGATGGTAGCAATTACACGGACTGGGTCCGTAACTTGAGGATTATCCTCATTGCTGCACAGAAAAATTACGTCCCGGAAGCACCGCTGGGTAGCGAACTGCTGCAGAATCTGAGCCGAAGTTGTGAACGTCTGCAAAGCAGAGCTGATGACTACTCTATAGTTCAGTGTGCCATGCTTTACGGCTTAGAACCGGGTCTTCAACGACGCGTTTTGAACGTCATGGAGCATATGAGATGTTCCAGGAGTTGAAGTTAATATTTCAAGCAAATGCCCGGATTGAGAGATATGAAGTCTCCAATAAGTTTTATAGCTGCAAGATGGAGGAGAATAGTTCTGTCAGTGAACACATACTCAAAATGTCTGGGTATAACAATCACTTGATTCAGCTGGGAGTTAATCTTCCGGATGATAGTGTCATTGACAGAATTCTCCAATCATCGCCACCAAGCTACAAGAGCTTCGTGATGAACTATAATATGCAAGGGATGACTAAGACAATTCTGAGCTCTTCGCGATGCTAAAAGCTGCGGAGGTAGAAATCAAGAAAGAGCATCAAGTGTTGATGGTCAACAAGACCACTAGTTTCAAGAAAAGGGCAAAGGGAAGAAGAAGGAAACTTCAAAAGAACAGCAAGAAAGTTGCTGATCAAGAGAAGAAACCCAAGTCTGGACCTAAGCCCGAAATCGAGTGTTTTTACTGCAAGCAGACCGGACATCGGAAGCAGAACTGCCCCAAGTATTTGGCGGATAAAAGGATGGCAAGGTGAACAAAGGTATATATGATATACATGTTATTGATGTGTACCTTACTAGAGCTCGTAGTAGCACTTGGTATTTGATCTTGGTTACATTGCTAATATTTGCAACTTCGAAGCAGGGGACTACGGAATAAACGAGCAATCGGCAAAGGACGAGGTGACGATCTTGGCGTGGGAAATGGTTCCAAGGTCAATGTGATCGCGGTCGGCACGCTACCTCTACATCTACCTTCGGGATTAGTTTTAGACCTAAATAATTGTTATTTGGTGCCGCCGTTGAGCATGAACATTATATCTGGATCTTGTTTAATGCGAGACGGTTATTCATTTAAATCAGAGAATAATGGTTGTTCTATTTATATGAATAATATCTTTTATGGTCATGCACCCTTGAAGAATGGTCTATTCTTGTTGAATCTCGGCAGTAGTGATACACATATTCATAATGTTGAAGCCAAAAGATGCAGAGTTGATAATGATAGTGCAACTTATTTGTGGCACTGCCGTTTAGGTCATATCGGTGTAAAACGCATGAAGAAACTCCATCTTGATGGGCTTCGGAATCACTTGATTATGAATCACTTGGTACTTGCGAACCGTGCCTCATGGGCAAGATGACCAAAACGCCGTCCTCCGGAACTATGGAGCGAGCAACTGATTTATTGGAAATCATACATACTGATGTTTGTGGTCCAATGAATGTTGAGACACGCGGCGGGCATCGTTATTTTCTCACCTTCACAGATGATTTGAGCAGATATGGGTATATCTACTTAATGAAACACAAATCTGAAACATTTGAAAAGTTCAAAGAATTTCAGAGTGAAGTGGAAAATCATCGTAACAAGAAAATAAAATTTCTACGATCTGATCGTGGAGGAGAATATTTGAGTTACGAGTTTGGTTTACATTTGAAACAATGTGGAATAGTTTAGCAACTCACGCCACCGGAACACCACAGAGAAATGGTGTGTCCGAACGTCGAATCGTACTTTACTAGATATGGTGCGATCTATGATGTCTATTTCCGATTTACCGCTATCGTTTTGGGGTTATGCTTTAGAGACGGCCGCATTCACGTTGAATAGGACACCGTCAAAATCCGTTGAGACGACGCCTTATGAACTATGGTTTGACAAGAAACCAAAGTTGTCGTTTCTTAAAGTTTGAGGCTGCGATGCTTATGTGAAGAAACTTCAACCAGATAAGCTCGAACCCAAATCGGAAAAATGTGTCTTCATAGGATACCCAAAGGAGACTGTTGGGTACACCTTCTATCACAGATCTGAAGGCAAGATTTTCGTTGCTAAATTCGGATCCTTTCTAGAGAAGGAGTTTCTCTCGAAAGAAGTGAGTGGGAGGAAAGTAGAACTTGATGAGATAATCTGTATCTGCTCCCTTATTGGAAAGTAGTTCATCACAAGAAATGGTTCTGTGACAACTACACCAATTAGTGAGGAAACTAATGATGATGATCATGAAGCTTCAGATCAAGTTACTACTGAACCTCGTAGGTCAACCAGAGTAAAATACGCACTGTGAGTGGTACGGTAATCCTATTCGGAAGTCATGTTACTTGACCATGGCGAACCTACAAACTATGAAGAAGCGATGGTGAGCCCAGATTCATAAAATGGCTGGAAGCCATGAAATCTGAGATGGGATCCATGTATGAAAACAAAGTATGGACTTTGGTTGACTTGCCCGATGATCGGCAAGCCATCGAAAATATATGTATCTTTATGAAGAAGAATGACGCCGATGGTAATGTTACTGTCTACAAAGCTCGACTTGTTGCAAAAGGTTTTCGACAAGTTCAAGGAGTTGACTACGATGAGACTTTCTCACCCGTAGCGATGCTTAAGTCTGTCCGAATCATGTTAGCAATTGCCGCATTTTATGATTATGAAATTTGGCAAATGGATGTAAAACTGCATTCTTGAATGGATTTCTAGAAGAAGAGTTGTATATGATGCAACCAGAAGGTTTTGTCGATCCAAAAGGTGCTAACAAAGTGTGCAAGCTCCAACGATCAATTTATGGTCTGGTGCAAGCCTCTCGGAGTTGGAATAAACGCTTTGATAGTGTGATCAAAGCATATGGGTTTGTACAGACTTTTGGAGAAGCCTGTATTTACAAGAAAGTGAGTGGGAGCTCTGTAGCATTTCTAATATTATAGGTGGACGACATATTATTGATTGGAAATGATATAGAATTTCTGGATAGCATAAAAGGATACTTGAATAAAAGTTTTTCAATGAAAGACCTCGGTGAAGCTGCTTACATATTGGGCATCAAGATCTATAGAGATAGATCAAGACGCTTGATTGGACTTTCACAAAGCACATACCTTGATAAAGTTTTGAAAAAGTTCAAAATGAATCAGGCAAAGAAAGGTTTTTTACCTGTGATACAAGGTGTGAAATTGAGTCAGACTCAATGCCCGACCACAGCAGAAGATAGAGAGAAAATGAAAAATGTTCCCTATGCTTCAGCCATAGGCTCTATCATGTATGCAATGCTGTGTACCAGACACGACATATGCTTAGCTGTAAGCTTGGCAGGAAGGTACCAAAGTAATCCAGAGTGGATCAGGACAGCGGTCAAGAACATCCTGAAATACGAAAAGGACTAAGGATATGTTTCTCGTATATGGAGGTGACAAAGAGCTAGTCGTAAATGGTTACGTCGATGCAAGCTTTGACACTGATCCGAGACGATTCTAAATCGCAAACCGGATCGTGTTTTTATTAAACGGTGGAGCTGTCGGTTGGTGCAGTTCTAAACAAAGCGTCGTGGCGGGATCTACATGTGAAGCGGAGTACATAGCTGCTTCGAAGCAGCGAATGAAGGAGTCTGGATGAAAGAGTTCATTTCCGATCTAGGTGTCATACCTAGTGCATCGGGACCGATGAAGATCTTCTGTGACAATCTTGGTGCAATTGCCTTGGCAAAGGAATCCAGATTTCACAAGAGGACCAAGCACATCAAGAGACGCTTCAATTCCATTCGGGACCAAGTCCAAGTGGGAGACATAGAGATTTGCAAAATACATACGGATCTGAATGTCGCAGACCCGTTGACTAAGCCTCTTCCACGAGCAAAACATGATCAGCACCAAGACTCCATGGGTGTTAGGATCATTACTTTGTAATCTAGATTATTGACTCTAGTGCAAGTGGGAGACTGAAGGAAATATGCCCTAGAGGCAATAATAAAGTTATTATTTATTTCCTTATATCATGATAAATGTTTATTATTCATGCTAGAATTGTATTAACCGGAAACATAATACATGTGTGAATATATAGACAAACAATATGTCACTAGTATGCCTCTACTTGACTAGCTTGTTAATCAAAGATGGTTATGTTTCCTAACCATGAACAAGGAGTTGTTATTTGATTAACAAGGTCACATCATTAGTTGAATGATCTGATTGACATGACCCATTCCGTTAGCTTAACACTTGATCGCTTAGTATGTTAATGCTTTCTTCATGACCCATACATGTTCCTATAACTATGAGATTATGCAACTCCCGTTTACGGAGGAACACTTTGGTACTACCAAACGCCACAACGTGAATCGGGTGATTATAAAGGAGTACTACAGGTGTCTCCAAAGGTACTTGTTGGGTTGGCGTATTTGAGATTAGGTTTTGTCACTCCGATTGTCGGAGAGGTATCTCCAGGCCTTCTCGGTAATACACATCACTTAAGCCTTGCAAGCATTACAACTAATGAGTTAGTTGTGAGATGATGTATTACGGAACGAGTAAAGAGACTTACCGGTAACGAGATTGAACTAGGTATTGGATACCGACGATCGAATCTCGGGTAAGTAACATACCGATGACAAAGGGAACAACGTATGTCGTTATGCGGTTTGACCGATAAAGATCTTCGTAGAATATGTAGGAACCAATATGGGCATCCAGGTTCCGCTATTGGTTATTGACCGAGAATGGTTCTAGGTCATGTCTACATAGTTCTCGAACCCGTAGGGTCCGCACGCTTAACGTTTCGATGTGAGTTCATTATGAGTTTATAAGTATTGATGCAGAAGTTTGTTCGGAGTCCCGGATGTGATCACGGACATGACGAGGAGTCTCGAAATGATCGAGACATAAAGATTGATATATTGGAAGCCTATGTTTGGACTTGGAAGGGTTCCGAGTGAAAACAGGAGATTACCGGAACACCGGGGTTACGGAACCCCGGGGTATATGGGCCTTCATGGGCCACAAGGGAGAAGAGGAAGGGCCGGCCGGGAGGGCTGCGCGCCCCCTCCCCTCTAGTCCGAATAGGACAAGGAGAGAGGCGGCGCCTTCCCTCTTTCCCCTCCCAATCCTACTCCAACTAGGACAGGGGAGTCCTACTCCCGGTGGGAGTAGGACTCCTCGGCCAGCGCCTCCCAAGGCTGGCCGCACCCCCTTGGCTCCTTTATATCTGAGGCAGGGGCACCCCATGACACACAAGTTGATCTACGGATCTTTCCTTAGCCGTGTGCGGTGCCCCTTCCACCATATTCCACTTGGTCATATCGTCGCGGAGCTTAGGCGAAGCCTGCGCGGAGAAGTCATATCGTCGCGGAGCTTAGGCGAAGCCCTGCGTCGGTGGAGCATCAACATCGTCACCACGCCGTCGTCTTGTGGAACTCATCCGACACTTTGCTGGATCGGAGTCCGGGATCGTCATCGAGCTGAACGTGTGCAGAACTCGGAGGTGCCGGACGGTCGGTGCTTGGATCGGTCGGGTCGTGAAGACGTCTGACTACATCAACCGCGTTGTTATAACGCTTCCGCTTTCGGTCTACGAGGGTACGTGGACGGACACTCTTCCCTCTCGTTGCTATGCCATCACCATGGTCTTGCGTGATCGTAGGAAATTTTTTGAAATTACTACGTTCCACAACAATGTGCTATACAAAATTGCGTCCAAAGTTGTTGCAAACAGGCTGAAAGTGATCCTGCCAGATATTATTTCTGAAGAACAATCAGCCTTTGTCCCAGGGAGGTTGATCACAGACAACATTATCTGCGCTTATGAGTGCTTGCATTTTATGAAGAGAAGCAAAGCAAAGAGAAATTCTCACTGTGCATTGAAGTTGGATATGATGAAGGCATATGATCGCTTGGAATGGTCCTACCTCCAGGCTATAATGATGAAGATGGGCTTTGCACAACAATGGGTGAATATTGTTATGAGCATGATCAGCTCCGTAACATTTTCAGTTATCTTCAATGGTGAAAAACTTGAATCTTTCAAACCAACACGAGGCATCAGACAGGGAGATCCGATCTCCCCTACCTCTTTTTTATTGCAGCAGAGGGCCTTTCGTGCCTACTCAAAACCAGTTCACAGTCGACCGCGCTCGAGGGGATCAAGGTGGAAAATTCAGCTCCGGCTGTTAACCACCTCCTCTTTGCGGATGACAGCCTGCTGTTATTCAAGGCGAGTTGAGAGGGGGCAGTTGAGGCTTCAAACCTTCTGGAGTTATATTGCAATGCATCGGGGCAGCGTATCAACTATGAGAAATCGTCCATCTTCTTTAGCAAAGGTTGCGCACAACAGTTGAGGGACAGTGTTAAAGCAATTCTTCATGTACACAATGAATCATTGAATGAACGTTATTTGGGCATGCCTACGGATGTGGGGCAGTCCAAAATGAACACATTCAGATATCTCCGAGATAGAGTGTGGGAGAAGGTGAAGGGTTGGATGGAGAAGCTCTTATCAGTGGGTGGGAAAGAGATCCTAATTAAAGCAGTGGCACAGGCCCTGCCGGTCTATTCCATGGCCCGCTTCAGATTACCTAGAGGCCTCTGTGAGAATATTTCCTCTATTATTAGGCAGTTCTGGTGGGGAAGCAAAGCGGGAAAACGTAAACCAGCATGGGTGGCGTGGGACATTATGACACGGCCGAAACATCTTGGAGGCCTTGGCTTTCGGGATATGGAGATTTTTAACCTTGGATTATTGGCAAGACAAGCATGGAGAGTGTTGTGTGATCCTGATTCACTGAGTTCCCGGATCCTAAAGGCAGTTTACTTCCCGAACTCCTCTCTTATGGATGCGGATCTTGGCAGTAGACCATCACAAATTTGGCGGGCAATATTGGACGGGAGAGACATGCTAAGGCTAGGCCTTATCAGAAGAATTGGTAACGGGAAAACTACACATATATGGACGGAGAACTGGCTTCCACGACCTGGAATGATGAGGCCGATCGCGCCCATGCTTCAAAATCCCCCACAGTTAGTTTCAGATTTGCTACATACAGCGACAGCGAGTTGGAATGAGCAGCTTGTCCGTTCGGTGTTCTTGCCCATCGATGCAGAAGCAATTCTAGTTATACCTCTATGCACTAGAAACATAGAAGATTTTTGGGCTTGGAGTGGAGAGCACAGAGGGTCTTTTACTGTCAAGTCTGCCTACAAAATTATCGTGCAAACCAAGATCACAAGGGAGAACTGGATTGATGAAAGGGATAGCTCATCGACAGCTGACAGTTTGCGGACGGACTGGACTGAACTTTGGAAGATCGAAGTACCTCCAAAAATCAAACACTTTCTATGGCGACTCGCTAGGAACTCAATCCCGACAGCCGATCTCTTGGAGCATCGGCATATGTCAACGTCGGCTGCCTGTTCGTTATGTGGAGCGAGGGACTCGTGGAGGCATGCTTTATTATCTTGCCCAATGGCTGCCAGCGTATGGGCACTAGCTGATGAGGCCATCCTAGACCAAATGACCCGTTTTGACACCGTCAATGTCAAGAGTTGGCTGTTTGACATGAAGGGAGCTTTGTCAAGTGATATATTTGTCCGCATGACGACAACTTTATGGGCTATATGGGCGGCAAGAAGAAAGGCGATCTATGAAGATATATTTCAGAGCCCATACTCCACTCATTGTTTTGTCAATTCCTTCCTCAATGATATCCAACTTGTCAAGCAACCAGAGATGAGAATTGTGCCACCAGTGCATGTGAGGCCAACTGGTTGGATTAAACCACCCCAGGCTTGATGAAAGTAAATGTTGATGCGGCCACTATGACAAGATCAAAATTTGGGACAGTTGCTGCGGTTTGCAGGAATGGAGAAGGCTTGTATCTTGGTGCTTCGGCTATAGTCTTTAATGGGATTTGTGACCCAGCCACCCTCGAGGCTTTGGCAGTACGGGAAGCAATGGCACTTGCAGAAGACCTCCATATACATGCAATACAAGTTGCCACAGACTGCAAAAGCGTGGTGGAAGATATCAAGCAAAATAACAGTCCGAACTATGGGGCTATTATCCGTGAGATAGTTGATTATTCTTGTAGTTTTCTTTCATGCAATTTTGTGCATGAGTTTAGGAGCTCGAATGTCGAGGCTCACAATCTAGCGAAGCATGTTTTGAGACTAGGGATCGGCCGCCATGTTTGGTTGGGCGACCTTGATGACCTTCAGTTCGTCCCTGTAAACATTGTGACGGTTTGAATAAAAAGCTTCGTGGATTGTCTCAAAAAAAAAGATGTACGCATCAGAAAAAAGGGATTGCGTTGCATGCAGCCGTGAGATCTGGCAGTCAGTTCCCTGTTATTTCGTTCATGGGCATCGTGGCTCCTGGGTCTGGTTGCTCCGTACGCCCCAGCGCCGCCGCCGTCGCCTCTCGGCTCTTGCTGCTTCAGCCGTTGTGGCTCAGGGCCGAGGGCACTCCACTCCAGCGAGGATTGAATCCATGATAGAGGCCAGCTATGACAGTTTGTTTCCTTCACCGGCATCATGCATCACAAAATCAACTTCAAGGAATTGAGATAGGAATTGAGGTACGTACTGCTAAATAATAATCTTTGCGAATTAGTACAATTCCTTTGAAGATAGTAGGATTGTAATTTAAGAATCTAATTTTAATCCTCATTTAATGTTTCAATGACTGGAGTATGAAGAGAGAAAATATAACAAAAAAATTGATTCTCAAACCCATTGCTTCTAGGTTAAATATTACCAAAAATGCAAATCCACCTAAGGAGCAACCGGTAGATGATAATTCCAACCCAAATACAGTTGATATGCTACAAATAGAAATGTATTTTTTTATATTACTAAACATATATTTCCACATATTCATATCAATTACACTTTTGATATTATGTTATTGTGTTGTGTCTTTCGAACAATCATTATCTTCCTCGCCCTCCTCGTGTCTAAATCTTGGCTCCGCCCCTGCCACATTGGCAGACGAAAAGTCAAGCCCCCCGTCCAGATTCGCCTCCTACCCCCCGCGCTCGGCCGCCACCCTGCCGATCCCGGTGCTGTGCACCGCCCACCGCGGCTAGGTAGACCATCTCCTGCCGGGAATAAGAAGGGGTTTCGCCGAGGCAGACTCTTCGCCGCCGTCCGGGAACCTTTTCCAGCGTTCCGGCCGTGCAGGGCCTGTACATCGGCGGTCTTGCGCCCACCTCGCCCACAAGGTGTTCGGTGAATTACCCGGCCCGGCGATGGACTCCGAATATGAGGAGGCGCTCGCGGCGTTGCTGGAGGAGGAAGCCGAAGCCGACGTCCAGGAGTAGGAGCATCTCATGGTGGTCGCCGCCCTCGCCGGCCTGCTCACGATCAATAAAAAGCCGCGGCGAGGTGGCTCGGCGCTTGGGCGGGTGAAAGCAAAGAACCGACATCGTCTGGAGGGCTACTGCATGCTCTACTCGGACTACTTCGCCGACGCTCCATTGCACGGTGAGAAAACACTTCGGCGCCATTATCGGATGAGCCGAAAACTTTTCCTCCGGATTGTGAATTCCATCCGGGAGTTCGACAGCTACTTCAAGTGCAAGAAGGATTGCACCTGCACACTTGGATTCACCTCGATCCAGAAGTGCACGATAGCTATGAGGATGCTTGCATACGGAGCTCCCGGTGATTCACTCGACGACTATGGGCGCATGGCCGAGTCCACCACCATTGAGTGTTTCTACAAGTTCTGCAGGCGGTGGTGGCGATGTTTGGAGCGCTTGATGCTGCGAACACCCAATGCGGAAAACACTGCTCAGATCCTAGCACAGAATGAAGTAAGAGGATTTCCTGGGATGCTTGGAAGCATCAACTGCATGCATTGGAAATGGAAGAACTTTCCATTTTCTTGGCACGGGTTGTACAAAGGCGCCAAAGGCGGTTGCAGTATGGTGCTTGAGGTAGTGGCCACATAAGACCTCTGGATTTGGCACTCTTTCTTTGGGATGCCTGGAACTCACAATGACATCAACACCCTGCAGTGCTCCCTAGTCTTTGCCAAGCTTGTTGAAGGTCATTCTCCTCCAGTGAACTTTGAGGTCAATGGACGGCAGTACAACAAGGGGTACTATCTAGCTGATGGCATCTATCCGAGATGGTCGACATTTGTGAAGACCATCTCAAACCCTGTGCACGGAGGCAAGAACGCCTGGTTTACGAAGATTCAGGAGGCTTGCATGAAGGATGTCGAGCGGGCATTTGGTATGCTCCAATCTCGATTTGCCGTTGTCCGGTTCCCTGTTCAAACCTGGTCGAAAGATCAAATGTGGGAGATCATGACTTGCTGTGTCATCTTGCGCAACATGATCATTGAGAGCGAGCAGGAAGAACATGTGTTTGACACTGAACCATATTACAAGCTGGGTCCTCTTGCCCAAGTTGATCACCAGCTATCGGCAAACTGGACTGACTACCTCAATATTCGTCAGGAGATCCGAGACCCACAGGTGCATCAAGAACTGCAACACGATCTGATGAAGCACCTATGGAGGCTCAAGGGCGAGGCCGGGAATGACATGAGATGAAACTTGAGTTTTTATTTGGTAAACTATATAATTTATATTGAACTATTTGTTGAACTATTTGATGGCGTGAACTATTTGATTTATGTGATGAAACACGCCGAAACACGTCGAACCAGGTCGAACTATGTGACGAACTAATTGATTTCTATTTGTATGCGAAAATTCACGCCAAAATACACCGAACCGCGCCGAATATGGGCCGATTCACGCAGTTATTGGGCCGTTTTTGGACATAATTGGGAAGAAAATTGGGCCGAAATCAGCGCCGGGGGCGACCTGGGGGCCGACGGCTGGGTGCCGAACCGCCCCCAGCACCGAGTTTATCGCCGGCGCACCCCCAGGCCGCTCTTTTTGGCGCCCTGAGGGCCGAACGGCTGGAGATGCTCTTAGGTACTGTTAGCAGTAGTAGCGGCAGATTGGAATCCCACTTTTTAGTTTTCCAAAACTTGAGAAACTAGACAAGTCCTTTTTTCTCCTGCCGTTTGGTAATGGAATCTCAGTTGTGTCCCCCATTTATTTTCTTCAACATGAACACCATACATGCCACATTTCTCTACTTCTTTTTTGCACAAATGTATTTCTCTACTTTTTTTCTCGGGGAATAATGTATTTCCCCAATTTTTCTTCTTCTTGAGGGGATAATATATTTCTCTATATTCTTAAGGTTTTTTATCTGTCGGTCTGAGTTTTATTTTAATATGGGCAACAGAGTTTTGTATTTGAGGAATAGTAGAGCTTTTTTATATGCTTTTTTAAAATTTATGCAGAGCTTTTTTTTAGGGGTGCATGGGCAGTAGGGTTGTCGTCCTTGGAGGATATAAAGCTCACGTCGGCCTGGCCAACCGATTACAGTACTGAGTAATCATTCTGCGGGCCCATGGAGCGCCTGGGCTGGCTTCGGCCCACGGTACACGTGCTGTACCAGACCGCCCTGTCCCACCCATGACGCCAGCCTCTTCTGCCTGTCCCTTCAGGCTCAGGCATCGCCACTGTCACGAGTCTAACTTCTCATCTAGCTAGGTTCAAAAAATCAACTAAAAAAAAAGCTAGGTTCAGAAAACGTCACATCTTGCTTAACGATGCATGATTGAACTACAAAGGAGCTAAATGCTCAATGTTGCATCTTTTTTTTTACTTCAGCAATTTCTACGGCGTCTCAAAAACCTAGGATCCTCGACAAAACTATTGTAACCCTATGACGACACAATTCCTTGGGGTTAATCACACTCGACACTCCCTGTCACGTTGATGCCCTAGGGGTTCAAGTTTGAGATGTGACCGCCACATGCGGAAATGACACGGCACCCGCCGTCTACACTCCCCCTCATGCTGATGGGCCGCTTCAGCTGACCGCAATTCCGTCCAACTCCTGCTTCTGCTCCATCAAAAGGCTCTCCCACATCGGTCTGTAGAGCTTGCAGTCATGACGGGATATGGTGCAGTGTTGGTCGTGCGGGGCGAGGAGGCAGCGTTTAAATAGTGGGTGCCGGCCAGGCCAATCAACGAGATGTGTCAATGCAAGTTTCTCAGCCGCCACACTTGTTTAAAGCCGACAGACGGGAGCCAGTTTGAATGCAGTACACAGTCTTTTAGTCTTGTCCGGTCACGCGTCTCCGGCATTGAAACATGCGTGGAGACCTGGTGGTGCTCTCGATCAACGTGCCGCTTCAATGCCGGCTCAAGTGAGCGATCGTGTCCGTTCTTAGGTGGCATGAATGCGGCACTAGCGCTTTGGAGTGGCGCTAACCGGCATGACTGTATGGCAATCTCCTTGCGCGGTAAAGGGTGCCGACACGGGGTGGCAGACGCGTACGTGGCAGCGGTCCGAACACCTGCAAAGCCCCTCTAGTTTGTGTATGGTTTGCGGAAAAACTGATGTTCGGATCAGTCGGCAGACCGACGGTGTACCATGTTGGATGGCAAACTACATCCGGACATCTACGTTCAATGGTATGCGGACGTTTTGAGGGTCCACGTTAGAGATGCCCTTACATGTAGGAAATCTTTACTTGTAAGATCTACCTATAAGGAACCACGATATGCTATTGATTATTGTATACCATGTGCATTAGATCTGCCGGGTACATTCTTGTAACCACAATGACAACAAGGAGAGTACAATCGATCATGATGTGCGCTTGTACCTTGACATGTGCCAATAAATGAACTAGACCACGTGTATACCATTCCAGTTGAGGAACAACAGCCAGTAGTTTTCACGTAACTAGTATTGTGTACTCCCTCCGTCCGGAAATACTTGTCTAAGAAATGAATATATCTAAACGTATTTTAGTTCTAGATACATTCATTTTTATCCATTTATGCGACAAGTAATTCCGGACGAAGGGAGTACTATTTTTAGACGACTAATATCGTGTAGTTAACTAAGACATATCAACTCACTGGTGGAAAAAAGGCCTTTGGTCGCGATTCGCAACTGCCATTAGTCGCGGTTGCGCAACGCTTTCAAATAAGCGACTAAAGCCCCCACCTTTAGTCGCGGCTGCTAAGAACCGCGACTAACGGCCCGTCACGTGGGCGCCAGGCTGACCGTCAGGCGGAGGACCTTTAGTCGCGGTTCTTCCGGCCAACCGCGACTAAAGGCCATACAGGTTTAGGGTTTTAGCCCCCCTAAACCTGTTTTACATTTTAATTTGTATTGTTTTATTTCATTTGTGCTTTATTTTAATTTTGAAGGAGTTTCATATATTCTACGATACTACATACATGCATATGAATGTACAATTTCAAATAAATTTGAAATTAGAACCAAAAAGAATTCAAGAGGAATATACAATATATATTCAATATCATCGGATGACCATATACAATTTTGAACAAGTTTCCATACATGATTTAATGCATATAAAGTTCTACGTCCTCGTAATAGTGTTCTCCTTTAGGATGGAGGACTTCCTGTTGAACCATCCAGCTAGTTCCTCTTGAAGTGGTCGGAAGCGAGCTTGGACTAAGCATCATCCGGAGGCTATTCCTCCGAGCATTGGTATCACTCGGAACCCGCTCAGAGGTGTATCTCGGATCCTCTCCTGAACATAGTATCCACATAGATTGGTCTCCGGTGGCTGAATATCTGACATTCTTAGGCTTTAACATTTTGAATTCTAGCTCTTTTTGAATTCACCGACCTTTGTATCTCTGAACCGTCTCCAAACCCTACGAGGCAAAGAAAATTAAATGAACCAGAGAGTTATTAGTTACTTGATATTAGGAAATGAACGAAATAGGCCGATCGATATAGAGCGCAAATGAATGAAAATAATTACTTACTGCAAAGCATTCTTCTCATGTCGGCCCAAAGCTTTGGATCCATATTAGGAGAGTCGTGGGCGAGACATTACGAGGTGTTAACTTTAATTACTAGCGAGAATCCGGTGGAACTGCGGACACGATACATGCACCGACGTCATGCATAACTCATCGATTAGCCGGCCACATACCATGCACATGGAGTAAACAAAAGAGAATGTGCTCAAGGCAGAAACACTCACCCAAAATGGTAAGGAAATAGAATATCACTTTTGAGTTCCTGCTTTGTAAGAAACCGCCACAGGTCTGCCTCCACGTCGGCGGGGTGACGCTCCAACACATGTCCATTAACGATGTGTGGGTCAATGAACCCAACATCATGGATGTTCCTTACTCTGCATTCCTTAATCTTCATTATGCATGTATAATAGCGGACACAACAATATAGTTAGGACATATATATAGTGCAGGCAATATGAACGAGATGGGGTAGAAATTAATAAATCACTTACGAGCGTAGCAACCGATGATAGATTTGTCGAGCTCGGCAGATTGAAAAGCTGGAACAATTCACTCAGTTCAATTTGTACATAGTAATGTTTGAAGTGATGCTCATGTCTAACTTCCGCATAAATATATTCTTTGGCGTTTTTATTTTTATGTAACCCTTGTACCAATTCAGCAGACCTTTCATTTGTGGAGGTAGATCATTTTCCTGCGCGAGGCTCGACGAGAGGCCCATTCTTGACATATGTAATTACTACCTCCTTCTTTGGCGCCTCATCAAGGCCTAACAGTTCACGAAGAGTAATACCTAAGTTGGCCGCTTGTTCTCGCTTTTCGTTCTGATCAATCCATGTCTTGTCGCAGCTTGTATGATCTCGGGGTCATCCGGACAGAAGGCTTCCACTATAAGCGGGGCAATCGATTGTTTACTTTGTTCCCGAGCTGGGCAACTTGTTTCCCGCTTATTTTACTTTCGGCCTTCTCCGCTCTTTGTTCTCGTTGAACATGAGTGCACACTGCGAAGTTCACGTGCATAGTCGTTAGGCAGATTCTTGGCGGCTTGGGACGGTGTGCTCAAAAATGACTTAGCCCACTTCTTTTGCTCATCGAATATCTTGGCTTGGGCTCGGGCTCTCTTTTCTTCTTGCAGTCCGCCTTCCATTTCTCATAATGAGCAGCCGCGGCAGCGTCGACTTCCTCGGCACTACGTTCCCAAGGCCTTGTGGGGAGAGGCTTGATGATGGCTCCGGTACCTTTGTGGTCTTAGGTACATAAGGGTCCGGGTTAATAATCCAGGACTATACGCTTCTTTGTCGGAGGTGGATTGGGGCGGCGTCGATCACCCGCCGGACGAGGATCGGGGCGGCGGCTGATCACCCGCCGGACGTTGTGGGATCGGGGCGGCGTCGGGTGGCGTGGCGGAGGTGTAGGTGAACCGCCACCACCACCACCACCACCACCACCGCCACCGCCACCACCACCACCGTAGGGGGTGGACTTGTTGTCCTTGGCGCCTCGCTTTGGAAACTTGATAAACTTCTTTTGCCATAGAATGAAATGGCGCTTGACATCTCCAAGTCTTTTCTCCCCTTGGTGTAGCAATGTCAATCTCCAGGTCCTCAAACCCTTGGACTATGTCCTCCACCGTGACACGAGCATAGCCATCTTGAATGGGGTTGTTGTGGTGGAGTGCTCGGTAAACATGGTAAAGCACTGCCGATGGCTACCTTCATGGACATGTTCCCGATAGGATAATATAGATGACATTCTTTCATCTCCTTTATATCGTCCACGGGTAGCGAGGAGGCTCGGTGCAGTAATTTCGACCACCGGAGGCTCCGTGCGATAATTTCGACCACCGGAGGCTCCGTGCGATAATTCGATCGTCGGTGCATCTGCACCAGCCGGTGGAACCTCCGTGGAAGCCATCTTTGCTTCTCCGCTTGGCTTCCGAGATCATTGGATGATCTTCATGCTTGCACCAGCTGCATCTCTTTCGCTACTAGTACACTCATGGTTTTCTTCATCACATCCATTTCCGATGCCAACCGCCACAACATCTGATTCGATCCATCTTTCTCTTACGGCTTACAGAACCGTGACGGGTCATCGCTCGGGGAACCCTATTTTCCACGGAATGTGCCCCATGCCTCGTACACGTCCTCCGTGTTGAGGATTCCCAAGGGCTTTTGTCGGTAGCGTCGTTCTCTCTGTTGAACTTGATCTTCCTGTTGAGCATCCTTCATTGCGTCAATAAGGGCTTGGGTGGGTTTAATTAATTTGCCCGGTAAACACACTCCCCTGTCTCGGGTTCGGCGTTCCCCCATGCCCGTACCACCAGCTTTTGGCCCTTGGGTCCCATCCCTCCGTGCACTGGACGGATTCCTCGCGCCCTCATCTCGTTCTCCATCTTCTCCAACCTAGGCACCAAAATGCGATACCCTCCTGGCCCCATAACATGATTGTACTCCTTCTTAGCCGCATTTTCCTTATTTTTTCGATATTTCAATGAACTGCTCCGATTTCTTTTGCTTCACAAATTCTGGCCAATCATGTTTCAGTTTCTCATATTGTCCTTTGAAATGGAGTCTTGTTCTGCTTGACAAAGTCACGGGCTAGATTTTGCTTGAATTTCCGGAATGCGTCGGCCATCTTATGAAGAAGCGAACTGTTTGACTAGCCTCCTCCTCTCCTTGTTTTCCTCAATCTTGTTACCCTCCTCATCGAATTTGTTGTATTCCGGAGGTAGAACGAAATGTTCCATAAGCTTCTTGAAGCAATCTTTTTTGTTCTCTTATCGACAAAAGTGAAACCATCAATTCGTGCCTTCTTTGGCTCATTCCACTCACGGGCGGTGATCGAGGCGTTGTCTCTAACAATGGCTCCGCATTGGTGACAAACTTGGTGGCGTTCTTGCGGGGCTCCGGTGACCTGCCGGTTACCTTGTCGACAACCTCGATGGTGCATGTTTCTCCTTGTTTCATCGTCTTGGTTGCGCCACGCTTTGACGGCGATACTCGATTGTTTCGACGATCCGGCCGAGGGCTAAAATAAGAAAGAGAGTCGTAGCGTTAGTACACACATATTTATTCAAATCAGTTAGTTTGTATCACCGGAGGCTCAATGTATATATATACCTCGGCCGGAGGTGGTTGCTACTTCCATTTGAAGATAAATCGTTTATCGGCGTTTCTTGACATCTTCTTCTTGTGGCGCCCTTCATCTTCACCGTCAAGGTTCAGATAAGAAGAGATATCATCTTCTTCTTCTCCGGTCGGCACATATTGAATATCGCCGTTTATGATGCCGAACATATGTGCTTCACCGTCCGGATCATAGTTGTCCATAATCGGGTCAGCTCTATCGTCCGCCATTATGTCGATCCTGAAAATATGTAGTAAAAACAAATTAATTAAGTGAAGAAGGGGCGGTGGCGGTGGCGGTGGCGAAAAGGCGGTGGCAAAAGGAGGCGAGGAAGGGGTGGGAGAGGGTGTCGCGGTAGAGCGCGAGACGGCAGGTGCTCCGTGGTCGAACTTGGGGTCGCCCGGCGGTCTCGAGGTCTCTAGGAAAGAAGTAACGGAGGAACACAATAAATAACAGAGCAATCAAAGCATCACAAAGCGTAACTGGCAATACGCGGTGCTAGGTGTGCCCTAACGCGGCGAGGGTCGCATGCCGTGAAAGGGGAAACATCCGGGAAAGTATCCCCGGTGATTCGCGTTTTCGGATAGATGAACCGGAGGGGAAAGTTACGTGTTTGCTATGCTAAGGATGTGTGGCGGACAAACGGGCTGCGTATCCGGATCCGCCTCATCGTTCTGAGCAACTTTCATGTACAAAGTATTTTCATCCGAGTTACGGATTATTTTATATTAATTTTTAAAGTTTTATATCATTTTTAGAATTAACAGAATTAATTAAATTGTGCATTAACTAATTAACCAAGTTAATTAGATTAATTAACAGATTAGTTATATTAGTTATTTAATTAGGTTTACTAAACACAATTAATTAAGTTAATTAATTTAATTAACTGATTAATTAATTAATATATTTATTTATTTATTTTCTAAATTCTCTTCTCTCCTTTTTTAAATCGTTTTAGGCGTGGGCCCCAATTGTCATTGGGCGGGGGGCCTTAAGGCGCCGGCTAGCGGCAGGCGGGTGTGGTGCCCATGCCCGAGGCCGTAGTCGCCCGGGCGAGGAGCCGGGCACGAAGCTCGGCCAAGGGCGATGGCGCCGGCCGGAACAGGGCGGCAGGGCGGAGGGGAAGTGGCCGGTCCGGCGAGGCAATCGGACGCAGGGAGTCGCGACGCGGCGCCATGCGAGGCGGGCGCGGCGACGGACGGGCGGGCGCAGCTCGGAGGGGGCCAGAGGCCAGACGGGCCCGGGCGGGGAGCTCACTAAGGAGAGGGCGGCGATGCGCGGGAGGACCGACGAAGGAGAGGCGGGACGGCAGTCCGCGCGACGGGGCGAGGGCGACGGCGGCGGCGCCGAGGGCGCGGGCAGAGACGAACCGATCGGAGAAGACGAGAATAGATCGGGCGTGGTATTTATAGCCCCCCCTTTAGTCGCGGTGGGCTCACGAGGCCCGCGACTAAAGGTACCTTTAGTCGCTGGTCGCCCGCCCAACCGCGACTAAAGGTTTTTAAGCGGGTTTTTGTGTTCCCGCGCCCCACCTTTAGTCGCGGCTGGTCTGGCGACCCGCGACTAAAGGCCTTGTGCTGCCCCGCGCCCAAAAGTTTAGTCCCACCTCGCTAGTTGAGAGAGCTCGAGAGTGGTTTATAAGCGCTGCTGCGCCCACCCTCTCGAGCTCCTCGCAGCTATGAGCTTCGGGCCTAATCATCACTAGCTATGTGCTGTGGGCCTACTTGGCCTCCTGCGGGCTGAATCACAGCCCATGTAGGGTTTCTAGTCGTATTCAGGCCATGGGGGTCCGAGGGCGGCACTATTTTTCCAGTTTTTTGTTTTGTTTTCTGCATTATTATTTATTTTTGTTGTTTTTGCTTTATTTTTTAATTCTTTTTGCTTTTAGTTTTAGAAAAATTATAAACTTTCATTAGTGCCATTAGTTTTCAAATTTGAAAACACTTTTTTGTTTTCTTTGTTGCTTTATTTATTTTATTTTGTTTCTACTTACAACAAAATACTTATTGTTGCTATTTTAGTCATGGTCGCTTGCCCAACCGCGACTAAAGGCCGCCATGAGTTTAGGGTTTTCCGCCATTTCTTCCCTGTCTTCCCGCCTCTTTCTTCCCGCCACTTTCTTCCCGCCTCCTGTCTTCCCGCTCCCATTTTTCCGCCATTTCTCACTACATATATGTAGCCCGGCTTGGCCAGCATTATCACATCTCTACAATCTCTCATCACTCTCTCATGGCTTCCACCGCACCCACTCTAACCTACCAGCGGGTGGAGGAGCTTTGCGCCTCGAACTACCCTTGTCCACCGGGCTACCGCGTCCCCACCGGCTGGAGCCTAAGCGCCGGCGGCGTGCAGTCCCTCCGTCCCTCGTGGTACTGCTGGCCGGGCGGCCATCACGAACCACTACTACCTCGACCTCACGCCGAGCAGCGGATGAATCCCGGCTGGCATCCCGATAACCAAGCATACTTGGGGCGCCTTCTTCATCAATCGGCGTGAGAGGGCGCCGCCCGGTATGAGGAGGACGGTGCGCCTCACGGGAATTTCCACGAGGCGGCCGTCGGCTATGGTGGTATGGCGGACTCTGCAGAGCGTCATGGACTACATCACGGCAGACGACAATGACGGCCCGGCGGCAACTTAGAAGGCGGCGACTACGATTACAAGACAACGGCGGCTATGAAGACTACGGTATGCATATTATCGCCTAGGCAGGAGTATGACTAAATCACTCCAAATTTCATGTATCATCAGTGGTATCTCGAATCATTCAAAATGGACACCAAACACATCACGGGTAATATAATTCACATGATCCATTCAACAAAGTTTGGTACAATAAATTATTACACATCATTTCTTCCCTTGTGTCTCTGCTTGCTTACGATTGTGCCGTATCCATGGAGCATCCTCATCATTTAACTTAATGCTTGGGTCGGTGTTCACTTTGAAGGGCGGAATTTCAGCAAACATATTATAATCTTCTGACATATGCATCTTGTCCTCCACTCCCACGATGTTTCTTTTCCTGAAAGAACAATGTGGCGCTTTGGATCATCGCATGATGTCTTGATCGTTTTCTTATCTTTCCGTTTCCTCGGTTTGCTACTCATGTCCTTCACATAGAAAACCTGGCGACATCTTTCGCTAGGACGAATGGTTAAATCAAGGTAACCAAGATTGTTGAAATCCACCATTGTCATTCCGTATTGCTGGTCCACCTTTACCCCACCTCCTGTTAGCTTGAACCATTTGCACCGGAACAAAGGGACCTTAAAGGAGGGTCCATAGTCAAGTTCCCATATCTCCTCTATGTAACCATAATATGTGACCTCTTGCCCATTCTCGGTTGCTGCATCAAAGCGGACACCATTGTTTTGGTTGGTGCTCTTTTTATCTTGGGCGATCGTGTAAAATGTATTCCCATTTATCTCGTACCCTTGGAAAGTCGTTATAGTCGAAGATGGTGTCTTGGCCAACATGTACAGCTGATCTACAACATCATTGTCATTCATTAAATGTTTTCTCAACCAACTGCGAAAGTCTCCATGTGGGCCTTCCTAATCCAGGATTCAGGCTTCCCGGGTTGTCGAGCGTAAAATATTCTTGTGTTTCTCAAAATGCGGAGCCACCAAGCTGGAATTGGTCGATAAGTGTGGTGTGCTTGATCGAGAATGGCCGTCCATACATATCGTTGATTTCATTACGATCGTGCCTTTTCCACTTAGTCTCCCCTCGTGCATGATCGAGGAAGACCAATCGGCTTAAGGTCGGGAACAAAGTCAACACAAAACTCAATTACCTCCTCATTTCCATAGCCCTTGGCGATGCTTCCTTCCCAGCCTAGCACGGTTCTGAACATATTTTTAATACTCCCATGAACCTCTCGAAGGGGAACATATTGTGTAGAAATACAGGACCGAGAACGAAAATCTCTTCGACTAGGTGAACCAGGAGGTGCGTCATAATATTGAAGAAGGATGGCGGGAACACCAACTCGAAACTGATAAGACATTGGATCACATCGTTCTGTAACCGTGGTAGAACTTCTGGATTGATTACCTTCGAGAGATTGCATTGAGGAATGCACATAGCTTCACAATGGCTACTCGAACATTTTCCGGCGAGAGCCCCTCAAAGCAATCGGAAGCAAGCTGCGTCATAATCACGTGGCGGTCGTGAGACTTCAGGTTTTGGAACTTTTTCTCCGCCATGTTTATTATTCCCTTTATATTGGGCGAGAATCCAGACGGAACCTTCATCTTTGCTCGGGCATTCAAAAAGATGACCTTCTCTTCTTTGGTCGGGCGTAGGTAGCACGACCTTGAAACCATTCCGGATGCCGGTCATCGTGGTCTTTCAAACGTTCTTTGGTCTGCCGTGCTTCCTTTGTATCATTTGTCTTCCCATACACGCCCAAGAAGCTTAGGAGGTTCACGCATAAATATTCTTCGTAACGTGCATCACGTCGATTGCAGAGCGGACATCTAGGACTTTCCAATATTCTAGCTCCCGAATATAGATTTCTTCTTCCACATGGCTGCGTGCCCGTCGGCTCCCTTCGAACTGATTGTCCGCGGGACCCTTTCCAAAGATGACTTTCAAATCCTTGACCATATCAAATACCTCGGCACCGGTCGTTCGCGAGCTTGACGGTGATCTGCCTTGCCCGTTGTAATGCTTGCCTTTCTTTCTTCTTGGATGAATTTTCGGAAGAAATCGGCGATGCCCAAGGTACACGTTCTTCTTACAATTTGGCAAATGTACACTTTCGGTCTCATATGGCGATGCGTGCATGCATTGTATCCCTTATTTGACAGTCGAAAGGTTACTAAGAGCAGGCCAATCGTTGATGGTTACGAAAAGCAACGCTCGTAGGTCAAATTCCTCTTGTTTGTGCTCATCCCACACGGACACCACCCCACAGCTGTAAAAGTTCATCAACTAATGGCCTTAGGTACACATCGATGTCGTTGCCGGGTTGCTTCGGACCTTGGATGAGCACCGGCATCATAATGAACTTCCGCTTCATGCACAACCAAGGAGGAAGGTTGTAGATGCATAGAGTCACGGGCAGGTGCTATGGCTGGAGCTACGCTTTCGCCAAAAGGATTCATGCCATCCGTACTTAGAGCAAATCTTATGTTCCTTGCGTCATTGCAAAATCTTTGAACCATCGCCGATCTTTCTCCATTGCGTTCCATCTGCGGTGTGTCTCAACTCCCGTCCGACTTACGGTCCTCTTTGTGCCATCGCAACAACTTGGCATGCTCTTTGTTCCTGAGCAGACGTTTCAACCGTGGTATTATAGGAGCATACCACATCACCTTGGCGGGAACCCTCTTCACGGGTTTACGGCCCTCAACATCGTCACCGGGGTCATCGCCTCACGATCTTATAACGCAATGCGGTGCATACCGGGCATTCATTCAAATTCTCGTATTCATCAGCGGTAGAGGATGCGATCGTTGATGCATGCATGTATCTTGAACCTCTAAACCTAGAGGGCGGACAACCTTCTTTGCTTAAATGCGTCTTGGCGGGCAACTCGTTATCCTTTGGAAACATATTCTTCAACATTTTCAGCAAGTTTTCAAATGCCGAGTCAGCTACACCTGCCTCTGCCTTCCATTTCAGCAAATCCGATTGTGCAGCCCAGCTTTTTTGAGACCATCATCGCATCAAAATTTTAGCGCCTTTACGTGATCCTCTAACATGCGATCCAAATTCTCCCTCTCCTTTTCGGTTCGCGGCGTCTCCGTGCATCGGCAATGGTCCGACCAAGATCATCAACGGGATCATCACGTGCCTCTTCTTCACCTTCCCCTTCACCTTGACATCCTCCATGAAAGTATCACCGAAATGAGCAAGATAGCTTTCATCGATGAAATCATCCCTTCTTCATCTTCTTCCATTATAACCCCTCTTTCTCCATGCTTGGTCCAACAATTATAGCTTGGCATGAAACCCTTACAAGCGAGATGCATGTGAACAACTCTTGAGGAAGAGTAACCCTTCTCATTCTTACAGATAACACATGGACAGATAACAAAACCCCCCGCTTGTTACGCATTAGCCACTACGAGGAAATCTTTCAAACCCGTAGTGAACTCGCGGAGAGTCGGTTACCGTACATCCATTGCCGATTCATCTGCATTATTATAATTATAAAATATATAATTAACCATCATGCATTTGTTAAACTAACTAGCTACAAACAATATAAATTAAACAATGAACTACACACATGCATATTGACACATCAAAGGTTCATCAAGTTGCTAACATGATCGAAGAGTGTGGCTCCAACACTTCATGTCATGTTTGTTTTATGCTCTTGGGGCATTTCATCAAACACCTTATGTGCATAAGAGGAACCAAAAGCAAACCTACACCCACTTGTGAAGAGAATGGCTCCAAATGGCTAAGTGTTGGCTGCTTTGGATGGGTATATATAGGGAGGGGCTTTAGTTGCGGTTGGCACAGCAAACCGTGACTAAAAGTGCCGAAAACCTTTAGTCGCAGTTGTCCTGGCCAACCGCGACTAAAGCCCTCACGTGTACCAGCTGGCCACCGAGCGCCTGGGCCCAGGCCTTTGGTCGCGGTTCACCTCCGTAATCATGACTTAAAGGTCCCATTAGTCGCGGTTCCTACAGCTTCGCGACTTATGGGGCTGGACGGAAGCCTGTTTTTCCACTAGTGACTGTTACGTACAAGAAACAAAGACGTTTGACAACGGTAGCGGAACTTACAACAGTAGGCGATTTTTTTTCTGAAGTTAACGATAGGCGATTATAGTTGATTGATTCATACCTTGTTAAAGTTTCGTTATACAAAAACTTAAGGTAACCAAGAAGTTGGTGCGGGATGTGCTAAACCAAAGTTTTGAATTGCGGAGCAGATGTGCGGTCTATGGAATGCATGCGCGCACCCCTGCTTGTCCCAGCAAAATTCTTCTAGAAGAACATGTAAATATCGTTTTGGAAGGAAGTATTGAAAAACATGTAAATAAGCATAGTTTTTAGGAGAGGCTGGAACATAATACATAAATCACTTTATTAGGAGAAAGAAGTTGCAAGCCCACATTTTAGATCATAACATAATTTGATGTTGCATTAAAACTGAAATCTTCAAAAAGAATTCAAATAGCATATACATGTGCAGAGAAAAAATTCAAATTATTTATTACTCCTATGTTCAAAATATAAGAAGTTTTAGATTTTTGACAATCAATTTTGTTTGTTTCACCTATAAACTCTATAATTGTTACTGACAGTTTTACATAAATAGTTATCATTTTGAAATAACATAGATAGTGGTTTACAATTTTTTAGAGGAGTTTACAAATTTATTGGTAACTTTAAGACTAGGGTGTGGTATCGGTAGCCGGTGATATGGACATGCTTCTTTCTTTTCAAAACAAGGCATATAATTCTTGTATCATCTTTATCTTTTGATGCAAAGCATGCAGCTTCACCTTATAGCTGTTAGTTCCACTTTTTTGGTTATCATCTTTTTTATGGGTATTTTGCTATCGTTGAAAAATAGGGCATCGACAAACACAATGTTATGTGCGGCGAACGAAAGAAGATACAAATAACATGGGGACAGATGCACTTGTTACGCATGTAGAGTAAAGAAAGAAAAAAAAGTATCCATGTGTAAGATGATTGTAAGACTACTATGAGTTGAGTAATACAAGTTTTCACCCACAAAAAGAAAGAAAGAAAATAGCATACATGCATGTAGAGTAAAGCAAAATGAAAATAATAACTAATATATCCATGTAAAGAAAAATAATGCTTGCTTAGTTATTGATGGATGTTCCTGTGTAATAAGTAACTCATTCATCACGAGTTTTATTTCAGCCGTTTAGATCTACTTATAGGAAATCTTTATTTGTAAGATATACCTATAAGAAACCATGCCCTATGCTTTTGATTGCTGTAGACCATCTGTAGTAGATCTACCAGGGTCCAGGGACATTCCAACAGTGACCGTAATATTGACATGTGCCAAATGTGACCGCAGTGACAGTAACAGAAGTACGATCTATCATGACGTGCTGTTTTTTACCTTGACCAATGCCACCAGGTGTGTACCACTCTAGTTGAGCTACAACAGCCAGTTGTTTTCGCGTAACTAATATTGTGTGCACCTAGACATACCAACTGTTACATACTCCCCCGTTCCACAATGTAGTGTCTATAGATTTTTTTTTTGAGAAGTCAAATTTTATAAACTTTGACCAAGTTTGTAAAGAAAAACACATACATCTAGAATACAAAATACATACCCTTTGATACATCAAGAGAAATACTTTCATATTGTATATATTTGGAATTGTAGATATAAATAGTTTTGTCTTTAACCTAGATGAAAGTTTGTAAAGTTTGACTTTACAAAAAATCTATATGCACTGCATTATGAAATGGAGGGAGTACAAGAGAACACAAACGCATGACGTGGTGGTGTGTCGAGATATTCTCTAGAAGTCCAGATGAGATTTGGAGCACACAGGGGTGGCTGTTGTATGGGTTAAGCATTTGGTACTTTTCTTTGTGGAATAAGCATTTGGTACTTTTGCCTTAAAAAAAAAGCATTTGGTACTGTTAGCAGCAGTAGCTGCAAACGGGACGCCCGCTATTCCTTTATTTTCATTATTAGTTTGCCGAAACTTGAGAAACCAGACGAGTCATATTGCTATCGTTTGGTACTCCCTCGTTTCTTTTTAGTCTGCATATAAGGTTTGGTCAAAGTCAAACTTAATGAAAATTTGACCAACTGTATATTAAAATATATCAAAATTCACAATATGAAATCAATGTTATCAGATGCACCATGAAATGTATTTTCGTACTATATAGTTTAAGTACTGTGGATGTTCGTATTTTTTTATATAAATTTGGTCAAACTTTATGTAGTTTGACTTTGACCAGATTTTATACGCGGAGTAAAAAAGAAACGGAGGGAGTATTTGGTAATGGAATCCCAGTGGTGTCCTACTGTCCCCCATTTATTTTCGTCAACATGAACACCATACATGCCACACTTCTCTACTTCTTTTTCGCACAAGAATATTTCTCTACCTTTTCCTTGAGGAATACTAATATATTTTCCCATTTTTTCTTCTTTTTGAGGTGATAATTTTTTTTGAGGTAGAGGGGATAATATATTTCTCTATATCCTTAAGGTTTTTCATCTGTCGATCTGAGTCTTATTTTAATATATGTGCAGCAGAGTTATTTTCTTTGATGAATAGCAGAGCTTTTTTATTTTACTTTTTGTACGAAAAGGGGTTTTCCCCCGCCCATTTTATTAGAAAACGAGGCAAAGCTTTAAAAAAAATCATTTTGAGGGGTAGAGCTTTTTTATATGCATGGGCAGTAGGGTTGTCGTCTTGGAGGATATAAAGCTCACGTCGGCCCGGCCAGCCGATTACAGTAGTGAGTAATCATGCGCGGGCCCATGGAGCGCCCTGGGCTGGCTTCGGCCCACGGGAACACATGCTGTACCAGACCGGCCTGGTCCCACCCATGACGTCAGCCTCTCCCGCCTGTCGCTTCAGGCTCAGGCATGGCCACTGTCACGACTCAACTTCAACTTCTCATACTGCTTAACGATGCATAACCGAACCACAGAGGAGCTAAATGCTCAGGATCTTTTCTTTTTTTTCCTTCCTTATCATTCTGTTTTTCATATTTGTTTCAGGAATTTCCGCAACGAAAAGAGCATTATCATCAGACGCTCCATTCCCATTAAACGTCTCAAAAATCAAGGATCCTCGCCAAAACCATCGCGACCCGGCTAATTTTTTTAAAATAATACATTTTTTTTATTAATTTGCACAAATATTACACGGAAAAAATTATTTTCAAAACTAATACACCGTCGGCCCATAGCAAGCCGACTGGTCCTAATCGGCCTGGCGGGCCATTGGGTTCTATCGACTTCTGGCGGGCCGATTAGGTGTCGGCCACCATTTGAAGTGCCGATTGGGCTGTCGGCCAGCATTAGTTCCGGCCTCTTTGTGGGCAGCGGGGACTAATTGGCTCTGCTGAGCCGGTGGTGCATGTGATTTTTTTGCCCGCACGATTTTTCTTTCAAAACTATGACATATTTTCCCGCCAACTCGTTCCCGCCACCCGTTTCCCGCCATATGTTCCCGCCAACTCTTTCCCGCCACTCGTTTCCCGCCATATGTCCCGCCAACTCTTTCCCGCCACTCGTTTCCCGCCATATGTTCCCGCCACTCGTTTCCCGCCATATGCTGTCGTTCTTTCCCGCCATTTTCTCCTCTCTACCTATAAAACCCCCTTCAGACGGAGGTGGATAAGCATTCCAGTCAAGTTTAGGTGAGATGTCCCATTATCCTTTCGATCGTAGTTTTCACCACAGGATGAGCGGTACTCTTGAGCCTAGCTACCGATTTCGGGATGGACAATAGGGTAGTTCCATGGGACGAACTCACGGTAGTGACACCATAATGAATGAGTTGGCTCACCAATTACTTAGGTGCAGGTGGCACGAAAGGACCTATGAAGAGGTGCGTAAAGAACTTCTTAGGTTGCATGAAAGGTGGGAGAAGGTAGTAGTGCCGAAGAGTGAAACTTTCGGAAGGATTGCAGCAAATAATCCATGTTTATGGGTGAGGAGAGCGAGGGCGAAGATGATATCTTCATGTCGCCGCTCGGGTTCTGCATACTCGAAGGGCAAGAGTTCTTCATCATCGAAGGGCAAGGTTTACGCATCGTCGAAGGCGAGGTTTACGCATCGTCGAAGGGCAAGAGTTCTTCATCGTCGAATGGCAAGAGTTCTACATCATCGAAGGGAAATGTATCTTAATCGAAGAAAGGCGAGGAAGACGATGATGACTTCATTTAATTTATATTCTGTATTTTGCGAGTTCGATTAAATGCGTACCGTTTAATTTAGATTAAGTTCTATCTAGTTGTTTGTAATGTCTTGTTGTATGAGCATTATGTTCTATCAAAATATGATCTTGTAGTTCAAATAACATAGTACTAAAATAGAGTAGGCATATGTCTCACACATAAGTACATAGTCATTTGTCTCATACATAGAATAGACATAAGTCTCACACACAAATAGATGGTAATGTCTCTCTTGATAGATGGAAGCGTCGGTGTGACGTCTGGCCGGCGGGGAGGCGGATGCAGGCGGCGACCATCCCCACCTGTCGGGTGCCCTAATGTGACGAGGAGGAATCTCGGACTCTTCCTGGTCATCTTGTGTATCCTGTGTGGGGCCTGGTGGAGGAGTCGAAAACATGTTCATCCACTTTGGGTGTGCCGCGACATCTCGAGCCTTTATGTTCTCCTCGGGATGTTGATCACTCCCCACGTATCATGTGATGCCGACATAGGCGCTTTGATATCCGTAGGCTCCTCGCGATGAAATGTTTCATCATGAAGAATGAGGTCGCGTCAAATAATATAAAAACAATAAATATGAAGACGCATACCTGCTGGCTGTGACGGCTGCTCGACTCAAACACGAAGCTGGGCGAGGGACCGTGTTCTTTGTGGCTGTGGAGAAAACATGAAGCTCGACGAGGGACCGTCTTCTTTGTGGGTCGTGGAGCAAACCACGAAGCTCGACGTGGGACCATACTATTGTGGTTGCTGCCACGTTGAACTGCCAGGTTGGTCGGGGCGGGTGGCCTGGTTGATGTCGGTGCTAGACGTGCACGTGGTTGATGTCGGTGCGTGGAGTGACGCGGCTGCTGCTGCTGATGATGAACAACGTCGGTTCTCCGGGTGCACGTGATAGCTTCGTACACAGTCCGTATCTTGTTCTGAATGAAGAAAATATGCCCTAGAGGCAATAATAAAGTTATTATTTATTTCCTTATATCATGATAAATGTTTATTATTCATGCTAGAATTGTATTTACCGGAAACATAATACATGTGTGAATACATAGACAAACAGATAAGTCACTAGTAAGCCTCTACTAGACTAGCTCATTAATCAAAGATGGTTATGTTTCCTAACCATAGACATGTGTTGTCATTTGATTAATGGGATCACCTCATTAGAAGAATGATGTGATTGACATGACCCATTCCGTTAGCTTAGCACTTTCGATCGTTTAGTATATTGCTATTGCTTTCTTCATGACTTATACATGTTCCTATAACTATGAGATTATGCAACTCCGTTTACGGAGGAACACTTTGGGTACTACCAAACGTCACAACGTAAGCTGGGTGATCATAAAGGAGTACTACAGGTGTCTCCAAAGGTACTTGTTGGGTTGGCGTATTTCGAGATTAGGTTTTGTCACTCCGATTGTCGGAGAGGTATCTCTGGGCCTTCTCGGTAATACACATCACATAAGCCTTGCAAGCATTACAACTAATGAGTTAGTTGTGAGATGATGTATTACGGAACGAGTAAAGAGACTTGCTAGTAACGAGATTGAACTAGGTATTGGATACCGACGATCGAATCTCGGGCAAGTAATATACCGATGACAAAAGGAACAACGTATGTTGTTATGCGGTCTGACCGATAAAGATCTTCGTAGAAAATGTAGGAACCAATATGGGCATCCAGGTCCCGCTATTGGTTATTGACCGGAGATGTGTCTCGGTCATGTCTACATTGTTCTCGAACCGTAGGGTCCGTGACGCTTAAGGTTTCGATGGCGGTTATATTATGAGTTTGTGTATTTTGATGTACGAAGGTTGTTGAGTCCGGATATGATCACGGACATGACGAGGAGTCTCGAAATGGTCGAGACATAAAGATTAATATATTGGACGGATATATTTGGACACGAGAAAGGTTAGGAGAAGTTTGGAGCTCGGGAGGTTCTGGAACCCCGGGAGGTATATGGGCCTTATTGGGCCCATGTAGGAGGAAGGAGAAGGAACAAGGGAGGCGCGCCCCAAGCCCAATCCGAATTGGGGAGGGGGCCGCCCCTTTCCTCTCCTTCCCCTCTTCCTATTCCTACTACTAGTACTACTTCCTAATACTAGTACTCCTTCCTTCCCCTCCAAATAAGATAAGGAAGGAGAGGGAAACCTACTTGGAGTAGGTTTCCCCTCCCTATGGCGCCCCTTGTGGCCGCCACCTCCTCCCTCCCTCCTTTATATCACGGGGTGGGGGCACCCTAGGACACACAAGTTGATCCTTGAGATCGTTCCTTAGCCGTGTGCGGTGCCCCCTCCACCATATTCCACCTCGGTCATATCGTAGCGGTGCTTAGGCGAAGCCTGCGTCGGTGAAACATCAAGATCGTCCTGCACGCCGTCGTCTTGTGGAACTCCCTCCCCGGAGCTTTGCTGGATCGGAGCCCGAGGAGCGTCATCGAGCTGAGCGTGTGCCAAGAACTCGGAGGCGCCGGAGTAACGGCGCTGGGATCGGCTGGATCGCGAGGAGAACGTACGACTACTTCCTCTACGTCATCATCGACTCGGAGGTGCCGGAGTAACGGCATTGGGATCGGCAGGATCGCGAGGAGAACGTACGACTACTTCCTCTACGTTGTGATCGCTTCCGCTTTGGTCTACGAGGGTACATAGACAACACTCTCCCTTCTCGTTGCTATGCCATCACCATGGTCCTGTGTGTGCGTAGGAAAATTTTGAAATTACTACGTTCCCCAACAGTGGCATCCGAGCCAGGTTTTATGCGTTGATGTCATATGCACGAGTAGAACACAAGCGAGTTGTGGGCGATACAAGTCATACTGCCTACCAGCATGTCATACTTTGGCTCAGCGGTATTGTGAGATGAAGCGGCCCGGACCGACATTACGCGTACGCTTACGCGAGACTGGTTTCACCGTTACGAGCACTCGTGCTTAAAGGTGGCTGGCGGGTGTCTGTCTCTCTCACTTTAGTTGAACCGAGTGTGGCTACGCCCGGTCCTTGAGAAGGTTAAAACGGAGTCTATTTGACGAAGTATCGTTGTGGATTTAATGCGTAGGTAAGAACGGTTCTTGCTCAGCCCGTAGCAGCCACGTAAAACTTGCAACAACAAAGTAGAGGACGTCTAACTTGTTTTTGCAGGGCATGTTGTGATGTGATATGGTCAAGACGTGATGCTATATTTTATTGTATGAGATGATCATGTTTTGTAACCGAGTTATCGATAACTGGCAGGAGCCATATGGTTGTCGCTTTGTTGTATGAAATGCAAGCATACATAATTGCTTTACTTTATCACTAAGCGGTAGCGATAGTCGTAGAAGCAATAGATGGGCGTGGCGACAACGATGCTACGATGGAGATCAAGTTGTCGCGCCGGTGACGATGGTGATCATGACGGTGCTTAGGAGATGGAGATCACAAGCACAAGATGATGATGGCCATATCATATCACTTATATTGATTGCATGTGATGTTTATCCTTTATGCATCTTATTTTGCTTTGATTGACGGTAGCATTTTAAGATGATCTCTCATTAAAATTATCAAGTAGTGTTCTCCTGAGTATGCACCGTTGCCAAAGTTCGTCGTGCCGAGACACCACGTGATGATCGGGTGTGATAAGCTCTCGTCCATCTACAACGGGTGCAAGCCAGTTTTGCACACGCAGAATACTCAGGTTATACTTGACGAGCCTAGCATATGCAGATATGGCCTCGGAACACGGAGACCGAAAGGTCGGCGTGAATCATATAGTAGATATGATCAACATAAGATGTTCACCATTGAAAACTACTCCATCTCACGTGATGATCGGTTATGGTTTAGTTGATTTGGATCACGTGATCACTTAGATGACTAGAGAGATGTCTGTCTAAGTGGGAGTTCTTTAGTAATATGATTAATTAAAAACTTAAATTTATCATGAACTTAGTACATGATAGTATTTTGCTTGTCTATGTTTCTGTAGATAGATAGCTCGTCTTGTTGTTCCGTTGAATTTTAATGCGTTCCTTGAGAAAGCAAAGTTGAAAGATGATGGTAGCAATTACACGGACTGGGTCCATAACTTGAGGATTATCCTCATTGCTGCACAGAAGACTTAAATCCTGGAAGCACCGCTGGGTGCCGAGCTTCTGCAGAACAACGCCGAGAAGTTGTGAGCGTCTGGCGAGCAAAGCTGATGACTACTCTATAGTTCGATGTGCCATGCTTTACGGCTTAGAACCGGGTCTTCAACGGCGTTTTGAGCGTCATGGAGCATATGAGATGTTCCAAGAGTTGAAGTTAATATTTCAAGCAAATGCGGATTGAGAGATATGAAGTCTCCAATAAGTTCTATAGCTGCAAGATGGAGGAGAACAGTTACGTCGGTGAGCACATACTCAAAATGTCCGGGTATAATAATCACTTAATTCAGCTGGGAGTTAATCTTCCGGATGATAGTGTCATTGACAGAATTCTCCAATCATCGCCACCAAGCTACAAGAGCTTCGTGATGAACTATAATATGCAAGGGATGACTAAGACAATTCCTGAGCTCTTCGCAATGCTAAAAGCCGCGGAGGTAGAAATCAAGAAAGAGCATCAAGTGTTGATGGTCAACAAGACCACTAGTTTCAAGAAAAAGGGCAAAGGGAAGAAGAAGGGGAACTTCAAGAAGAACAGCAAACAAGTTGCTGCTCAAGGGAAGAAACCCAAGTCTGGACCTAAACCTGAAACTGAGTGCTTCTCTGCAAGCAGGTAGTCCTTTGAAGCGGAACTGCCCCAAGTATTTGGCGGATAAGAAGGATGGCAAGGTGAACAAAGGTATATGTGATATACATGTTATTGATGTGTACCTTACTAGAGCTCGCATGTAGCACTGGGTATTTGATCTTGGTTACATTGCTAATATTTGCAACTCGAAACAGGGACTACTGATTGCGAACAACGGCAAAGGACGAGGTGACGATGCTGGCGTGGGAAATGGTTCCAAAGTCGATGTGATCGCGGTCGGCACGCTACCTCTACATCTACCTTCGGGATTAGTTTTAGACCTAAATAATTGTTATTTGGTGCCAGCGTTAAGCATGAACATTATATCTGGATCTTGTTTGATGCGAGACGGTTATTCATTTAAATCAGAGAATAAAGGTTGTTCTATTTATATGAATAATATCTTTTATGGTCATGCACCCTTGAAGAGTGGTCTATTTTTAATGAATCTCGATAGTAGTGATACACATATTCATAATGTTGAAACCAAAAGATGCAGAGTTGATAATGATAGTGCGACTTATTTGTGGCATTTCCGTTTAGGTCATATCGGTATAAAGCGCATGAAGAAACTCCATACTGATGGACTTTTGGAGTCACTTGATTATGAATCACTTGGCACTTGCGAACCGTGCCTCATGGGCAAGATGACTAAAACCCGTTCTCGGTACTATGGAGAGAGCAACAGATTTGTTGGAAATCATACATCTTGATGTATGTGGTCCAATGAATGTTGAGGCTCATGGCGGATATCGTTATTTTCTCACCTTCACTGATGATTTAAGCAGATATGGGTATATCTTCTTAATGAAACATAAGTCTGAAACATTTGAAAAGTTCAAAGAATTTCAGAGTGAAGTTGAAAATCATCGTAATAAGAAAATAAAGTTTCTACGATCTGATCGTGGAGGCGAATATTTGAGTTCTGAGTTTGGTTTACATTTGAAACAATGCAGAATAGTTTAGCAACTCACGCCACCCGGAACACCACAGCGCAATGGTGTGTCCGAGCGTCGTGTCGCACTTTACTAGATATGGTGCGATCTATGATGTCTCTTACAGATTTACCGCTATCGTTTTGGGGTTATGCTCTTGAGACGGCCGCATTCACGCTGAATAGAACACCGTCAAAATCCGTTGAGGCGACACCTTATGAACTGTGGTTTAGCAAGAAACCAAAGTTGTCGTTTCTTAAAGTTTGGGGATGCGATGCTTATGTGAAAAAGCTTCAACCTGATAAGCTCGAACCTAAATCGGAGAAATGTATCTTCATAGGATACCCAAAGGAGACAGTTGGGTACACCTTCTATCACAGATCCGAAGGCAAGACATTTGTTGCTAAGAATGGATCCTTTCTAGAGAAGGAGTTTCTCTCGAAAGAAGTGAGTGGGAGGAAAGTAGAACTTGATGATGTAATCTGTACCTTCTCCCTTATTTGAAAGTAGTTTATCACGAAACCAGTTTACGCAATATCTACACCAAATAGTGAGGAAGTTGATGATGTTGATCATGAAAACTTGAGATCAAGTTACTCTGAGAACCTCGTAGATCAACCAGAATAAAATCCGCACTGAGTGGTACGGCAATCCTGTTACGGAAGTCATGCTACTAGATCATGATGAACCTCACGAACTATGAAGAAGCGATGGTGAGCCCAGATTCCATAAAATGGCTTGAGGCCATGAAATCTGAGATGGGATCCATGTATGAAAACAAAGTGTGGACTTTGGTTGACTTGCCCGAGGGTCGGCAAGCAATAGAAAACAAGTGGATCTTCAAGAAGAAGAAGGCGGCCGACGGTAATATTGCTTTGTCTACAAAGCTCGACTTGTCGCAAAGGGGTTTCGACAAGTTCAAGGGATTGACTACGATGAGACCTTCTCACCCGTGGCGATGCTTAAGTCTGTCCGAATCATGTTAGCAATTGCCGCATTTTATGATTATGAAATTTGGCAAATGGATGTAAAGACCGCATTCTGAATGGATTTACGGAAGAAGAGTTGTATATGATGCAACGAGAAGGTTTTATCGATCCAAAGGGAGCTAACAAAGTGTGCAAGCTCCAATGATCCATTTATGGACTGGTGCAAGCATCTCGGAGTTGGAATAAACACTTTGATAGTGTGATCAAAGTATTTGGGTTTATCTGAGACTTTTGGAGAAGCTTTGTATTTACAAGAAAGTGAGTGGGAGCTCTGTAGCATTTATGATATTATATGTAGATGACATATTCTTGATCGGAAATGATATAGAATTTCTGGATAGCATAAAGGGATACTTGAACAAGAGTTTTTCGATGAAAGACCTTGGTGAAGCTGCTTACATATTGGGCATCAAGATCTATAGAGATAGATCAAGACGCTTAATTGGACTTTCACAAAGCACATACCTTGATAAAATTTTGAAGAAGTTCAAAATGGATCGAGCAAAGAAAGGTTTTTACATGTATTACAAGGTGTGAGATTGAGTCAGGACTCAATGCCCGACCACAATGAAGATAGAGAGAAAATGAAAGATGTTCCCTATGCTTCAGCCATAGGCTCTATCATGTATGCAATCTGTGTACCGGACTGACGTATGCTTAGGCTGTAAGCTTGGTAGGAAGGTACCAAAGTAATCGAGTGGATCCTTTGGACAGCGGTCAAGAACATCTGAAATACGAAAAGGACTAAGGATATGTTTCTCGTATATGGAGGTGACAAAGAGCTAGTCGTAAATGGTTACGTCGATGCAAGCTTTGACACTGATCCGGACGATTCTAAATCGCAAACCGGATCGTGTTTTTGTTAAACGGTGGAGCTGTCGGTTGGTGCAGTTCTAAACAAAGCGTCGTGGCGGGATCTACATGTGAAGCGGAGTACATAGCTGCTTGGAAGCAGCAAATGAAGGAGTCTGGATGAAAGAGTTCATTTCCGATCTAGGTGTTGTACCTAGTGCATCGGGACCAATGAAGATCTTCCGTGACAATCTTTGGTGCAATTGCCTTGGCAAAGGAATCCAGATTTCACAAGAGGACCAAGCATATCAAGAGACGCTTCAATTCCATTCGGGACCAAGTCCAAGTGGGAGACATAGAGATTTGCAAAATACATACGGATCTGAGCGTTGCGGACCCGTTGACTAAGCCTCTTCCACGAGCAAAACATGATCAGCACCAAGACTCCATGGGTGTTAGAATCATTCTTGAGTAATCTAGATTATTGACTCTAGTGCAAGTGGGAGACTGAAGGAAATATGCCCTAGAGGCAATAATAAAGTTATTATTTATTTCCTTATATCATGATAAATGTTTATTATTCATGCTAGAATTGTATTTACGGAAACATAATACATGTGTGAATACATAGACAAGCAGATAAGTCACTAGTAAGCCTCTACTAGACTAGCTCATTAATCAAAGATGGTTATGTTTCCTAACCATAGACATGTGTTGTCATTTGATTAATGGGATCACCTCATTAGAAGAATGATGTGATTGACATGACCCATTCCGTTAGCTTAGCACTTTCGATCGTTTAGTATATTGCTATTGCTTTCTTCATGACTTATACATGTTCCTATAACTATGAGATTATGCAACTCCCGTTTACGGAGGAACACTTTGGGTACTACCAAACGTCACAACGAATCGGGTGATCATAAAGGAGTACTACAGGTGTCTCCAAAGGTACTTGTTGGGTTGGCGTATTTCGAGATTAGGTTTTGTCACTCCGATTGTCGGAGAGGTATCTCTGGGCCTTCTCGGTAATACACATCACATAAGCCTTGCAAGCATTACAACTAATGAGTTAGTTGTGAGATGATGTATTACGGAACGAGTAAAGAGACTTGCTAGTAACGAGATTGAACTAGGTATTGGATACCGACGATCGAATCTCGGGCAAGTAATATACCGATGACAAAAGGAACAACGTATGTTGTTATGCGGTGCGACCGATAAAGATCTTCGTAGAAAATGTAGGAACCAATATGGGCATCCAGGTCCCGCTATTGGTTATTGACCGGAGATGTGTCTCGGTCATGTCTACATTGTTCTCGAACCGTAGGGTCCGCACGCTTAAGGTTTCGATGACGGTTATATTATGAGTTTGTGTATTTTGATGTACGAAGGTTGTTCGAGTCCGGATATGATCACGGACATGACGAGGAGTCTCGAAATGGTCGAGACATAAAGATTAATATATTGGACGGATATATTTGGACACCGGAAAGGTTCCGGAGAAGTTTGGAGCTCCGGAGGTTACGGAACCCCGGGAGGTATATGGGCCTTATTGGGCCCATGTAGGAGGAAGGAGAAGGAACAAGGGAGGCGCGCCCAAGCCCAATCCGAATTGGGGAGGGGCGGCCCCCTTCCTTTCTCCTTCCCCCTCTTCCTATTCCTACTACTAGTACTACTTCCTAATACTAGTACTCCTTCCTTCCCCCTCCAAATAAGATAAGGAAAGGAGAGGGAAACCTACTTGGAGTAGGTTTCCCCCTCCCTATGGCGCGCCCCCCGTGTGGCCGGCCACCTCCTCCCTCCCTCCTTTATATACGGGGGTGGGGGGCACCCTAGGACACACAAGTTGATCCTTGAGATCGTTCCGTAGCCGTGTCAGCGGTGCCCCCTCCACCATATTCCACCTCGGTCATATCGTAGCGGTGCTTAGGCGAAGCCTGCGTCGGTGAAACATCAAGATCGTCACCACGCCGTCGTCCGACGGAACTCCTCTCCCCGGAGCTTTCTTGGATCGGAGCCCGAGGAGCGTCATCGAGCTGAGCGTGTGCCAAGAACTCGGAGGCGCCGAGTAACGGCGCTGGGATCGGCCGGATCGCGAGGAGAACGTCGACTACTTCCTCTACGTCATCATCGACTCGGAGGTGCCGGAGTAACGGCATTGGGATCGGCGGGATCGCGAGGAGAACGTCGACTACTTCCTCTACGTTGTGATCGCTTCCGCTTTGGTCTACGAGGGTACGTAGACAACACTCTCCCTTCTCGTTGCTATGCCATCACCATGGTCCTGTGTGTGCGTAGGAAAATTTTGAAATTACTACGTTCCCCAACACTGAATTCGTTCCAACAAGGGTTGTAGCACTGGACGGTGCTGAAGGAGAGGTCCAGATGACAGTGATCGTCCAAAGGTGGTCACGTCGTTGTAGAGGTCTTGTGTCAAGGTAGCCTGCAAATTTCCATGACAATGAATAATGTCTGATTTTGTCATCCAGTAATATCGGTCCCTTGTGCATAGCACAGACATACCACCAGGGTATCTCGCTTGTATGGCTGCTTCCGTGTAGGGCTGCCAGATGACCCCGGTGTATGAATCAAACTGCTCGTTCAATGCTGTGTATGCTTTCTGAGTGCGATTACTAGCAAAGCGTCTCTGCGAAAACAAAAGTTAATAGCCGCTAGCATCGAACTATCTCTTGTGCAGAAAAAAGTTGCATTAAACTATAACACGATGCATACCTCGCGACGTGTCCAACACAGATCGAAAGTAGGCATGTCGATGCCGTCAACATCAAACATGGCGTCTATAGGCTCACGAACACGGACATCTGGTCGCCCTATAGAGAACCTCTCCCACGACCACAGCTGTAGGAATAGAGGGCATCCAAGAAGGGCTGACTTTCTCGATGTAAGCGAGCAACCGTTGCACATACCTCGGTATGTAGCCGCTAAGACCGCCGAACCCCAACTCATCATGCGATCTGATCCGCCGTCGAGCGCTCGCTATCTCGAGTGCCATAGGGATGTAGTCTTGCGCTAATAGTGGTGACATGGTTCTCGGTGAACATCACCTTGCCGAAAAGCCACATTAAGTAGGTCTCGAGGCTCCGAAAGTGATGCATTACGCATTCAACGGTGCACGAAAGTTCTTGATCTGCATTAAGTAAAGTCAAAGTTTTAGTAAGCCGCAATTATTTTACTCAAAACCGTATGAATGATGACTTGAAGATAAGAGGTAGGGAAATTACCGGAAATTGAGGAACCACTCATACTTAGGTCCGTGATGCTCCCATACCGGATCCGGAGCATCCGGAAAAACACCATGAAAGCGTTGTGTAAGAGCTTGCTCCCAACCAGCCGGTGCATCCAACGGTCCTATGGCATGACACGCCAACGGTAGTCCGAGCAAAAGTGACACGTCCTCCGAGTAGGAGCCATCTCTCCCCATCGGAAGTGAAGCGTGTGGGTCTCTGGCCTCCAACGGTCCACTAAGCAGCTCAGCAAGGACCCATCGATGGCGAGACGTTTCTCACCCGGGATAGACTCTACCAGACGCGCGAAAGGTAAAAGACCGGCCCATTTCAGCCTTCATCAGAGAACACCTCCACCAAAATGCTCACCACAACCACCACGAGCTACCCCATCAGTAGATCGACACCTCTTTTGGCTGCCCTAACTAAGTTGAATCCATTCACGGTGCCAAAACCGCAAAAATCTTGGCTCATTTGGGTGTAGAAATTGGTGCCTTTTTTTTATAGAGAGAGGAGAAACTAAGAAAGAAGAAGAACAGAAGAAGAGCAGCAGGCAGACGATAAGGCGAAGGGCCACTTGTGAGGAGCCGGGCCACACAGCGAGGTGGGGCCGCACTGTCGGCTGACAAGCCGATCGGCCCGGGCCGACAGTGCGCCAGCGGCGCTCCCTCCCCCCCCCCTCGCGGCGTGGCGCCCAATGCGAGGCCGACACGCGTTAAGCGGGCAAGCTGTCGGCTTGCTAGTGGCCGACTGCAGCCTCTCGGCTTCCTGCGGGCCGACTAGAGCTTGTCGGCCACCTGCGGGCCGACGGTGTGTTAGTTTTGAAAATAATTTTTTCCGCGTAATATTTATGCAAATTAATAAAAAAAATGTATTATTTTAAAAAAATTAGCCGCGACCCGACAGTAACGACACAATTCAGTTCAACGGGTTGATCATACTACCCAACACTCGCCCTCACGCCAAGGCCCTGGGGCCTGCGTCCGAGACGTGACATCCATCCACGTGCCGAAATGACGCGGCACCCGCCGTCTACATTATTTCCAACCTTCTTCTAGGTTAAAAGTCTAGACCCCCAGACCGCCTGCCGCGGCGACAAATGGCATGCTCTAGGCACAGAGATTAGACTGCGTTGCGGTTGTGGTACAGTTTCGACACGTTGCTGCCCGGTGGCTTGTCGTTTGCCAGGCACTGCAGAGACGAGCTCGTTAGACCTACCGTTTACAGCAACCACGACTAAACCTGCATCAATCAGTAACATGTACTGCTACATATGTAGATAGATTTGGGGACTATATGGCGACCAGGCAGACATATAATAAGCCATGAGCAGCAAGCATGCTGTGCTTGGTACCCTACAAACAAAAAAGGGTGCAGAATTGCATAAAATTAGGGGATATGGTATGGCAGACCTCTGTACTCTGCAGCAAGGCAAGTGCACAAAGCCTGCAGTACAGCTCACCTAACTCGAGGCCGGCAGCACATGAACAAGATCAGAGACCCACCATCACAAGTAAGCAGACATACAAATAAGCCGGCAACAGTGAATGGCGTCTCGTTCAAATACTGTGCTTGTCACCCTACAAACAAAGTACCAACGACGATCGAGGGCGCACATTGCAGAGTGACATCAAAGAAAATGACAGCATGGGCCTTTGTTTCTGTTCTAGCAACAAGGCAAGAGCACACTGACTAGAAGGTGTCGATTTCGATGTCGATGGAGAAGGGAATGACTGCAGCCGAGACAAGCTGAAGAACAATCTTCATAGCAGTGTAGGTCACATAACCCAGGACAAGGTCGGATAAGAATATATAAACGAGCAGTGCATTGGTGTCTGTTCTACCCGACTTCTGATAAGAAATATATATAAGCGAGGAGCTGCGGGTTCTGATGATAACACTTCCCCACAAAATGACACAAGCTCATGACGATGATGGCGGGGGCGGTGGTGGAGGTGGCGTCGATGGTCCCCTTGGCTCATTGCCTTGCTGGTGATCCTTCCCAGCAGCCTTCTCATCCAAGACATCCTTCAGCCCTTCCTGATAGGTCTCCACATAGTTCTTCACCGCACTCGTGTAGGTAGAGGCGCGGGTCATGTATATGCGCCGCAGCGCAGGCTTCAGAGTCTCCGCCCCGCCCTTTGCTGCCACCGCGAGATCCTCAAGCAAACTGGGCTCGCTTGTAGTTTTCCCCTCCTTGGCCTTGGTGCTGTTAGGCTCAGATTCCTCTTTCACCTTCTTGTAATCATTTGGCCTGAGCTCGGGACCGATGTCCCTGACCCAGGAAGCCCCGTAGAGCCTGGTCGCCTCCTTGAGGATACACCATTTCTCTTTCAGTGTGAGCTTAGGACGCCTCTTGGTGCCCGGAGGGTCTGGCAGAGAAGATGGGAAGGCGATCTCTTTAAGATCATACCTCACGTAATCATACAGCTTCCTGCAAACAACTCTGAACTTCATGCTACTTGATTGCTCCTACAGCAACCTCCTTATGGGGATCGACGATTAATTAACCTGCACAGCTGTAAGAAGAGCATAGTGTGTTAAGCCTTTTGATTTTTTCTCTCCAACATTTTGGATTAGGAATATCAAAGAAAAGACAATAAGACAGAACACAGTGAAGTTGCTGCAAATTGTAAGCCTGAACTAAGGATGTGATGTGGCAGGAAATTTTTTGGAAACCATGTGCGAGTTTAAAGTAATTAACTGGATGTCCTGCAAACAACAAAGCACCCGTTCGGTGTGTGCATCACAGAGGCACGTTATCAAACACCTTGCCTACATAAGCAAAGTAAAGAGAGCCCACGGATTTAGCTAAGCGTTAAGCAAGCAAACCACTCATCAGGCTATAAGTTCAGCTAGAATGGACAAACCCATACCACGTACCACTTATACAGAAGATAACAAACCCATACCACGTGAATATAAATCCATACTGCATGAAACAATCAGACTGGAAGTGTAGGCTCAGTTCCTGGACAGAGAACTGCTCGGGAAGTAAGCTTAGAAAGAAGGTCACTTGAGTCCTAGAGGCACCGTCGCCCTTGGTGACACCCCCAGAGCCCAGAGTCGACGTCGAGCGAGTGGGAGGCGATTTGGCAGGAGGGGAGGAGCAGTGACGGTGAAGGTCATCTGAGCCTTTTCGGGGGAGTGGGATGGTATCAATCAGGGTGCAAGTGGGAGAGGGATGTCCGCATGGCCACTAATCCCAGCCTGAACTAAAAACTGCAGGATTACAAAACTAGCAGCATACACTTGTTCATCTCCGGCGCTTAGACAGAGCCAGTGAATCAACTCCAAGATGCGGAAACTGGAGCACACAAGATCCAACCTTTCCTAGTCAAGCAAGCCCTGGATAATTAGACATGTGAGTCAAACAACATTTTTTAGTTTAGGTAAGGTGAAACTGCATTAAGATTGGTGTGGATCGCAGAAAGTTAAACTGCATTAAGATTGGTTGTTTATTGCAGCAAACAAAGAAGAAATGACGGCTTAGATCATCACCAGTCTAATGGACCTCGCGAGTCTGACTCGACTTATGCAATTCTGTCCGGGCTCCTCCCCTGGCGGCCAGGTTTTGGCCGTGCCAATTCCACCATTTGTGAATACATGCACTCTTCATTATTAGTATACGACAGTTTCTTGACGTTGTTTGACTAGGAATTAATCCGCACCGTGGCGGAAATACATGCACTCTTCGGGTTCCAGAGTCATAATGCTAGATGGTTTAAAAAATCATACTATCAAGGTTACGAAATCTAGGACCGGACACAGCATGAATGCGTGGGCATGGGCATTGGCTTGGCGATAATCGTGAGCGTGTGCACGGAGGCATTTGACCGAACACCTTGCCTTCGTATCAGAGCGTATCCTTCATCTATGAAGCGTCTAACCAAAAACCTCGGCTTCACAAGGAAATGCGACGCGGCTGGATCGCAGAAACTAAAGGAGCAACCAATGAAGCGGGAATCGAAGGCCGTGGAGCTCTCGATTTTCGGACGGGGTGAAGATCAGCTCGCGAGAGATGCAAACCTGGCGGTGGTGGGCCGAAGCGAGGCTGCTGAGTCCGCGCCGTCGCTGGGGAGGGGAGGGCCGAAGGGGGAGCAGGAGGCGCGGCGCCTTCTTTCTTCCAAGAGTCGGCGCGGAGAGGCGACGGCTGCGGCGCCGGCGAGCCTAGCGTAGCGCGCGTTCCGGGCGGCGGGCTGTATTTGTTTTTTTTCCTTGGAAATGATTTGTAACTTTTTTTCTGAGTGCTGAAATGATTTGTAACTGGGCGCGCCGCTTACTACGTGGCTTAAATGGGCCGGGCCGCCCAACCTGGTTCTCCTCCTCTTTCTTTTTCTTTGCTCCCTGCCTCCCTGGGCGGCTGAGTCAACGTGACACACTACTGTATTATCATCAGGTTTCTACGTTTTTCTTCTGTTTTTATTTTCTACCATTTCCTTTCTTCTTTCTCTCTTTAGTTTTTTTTAATTTGAGACAATTTTTAAAATACACTGATATTTCAAGATTAGATAAAACATAATGCAGTAGTAATATTCAACAAAATTTAGTAAGTTAAGAATTTTTAATATACATGAACATTTTTTAAATCGAGGTCATTTTTTAAAAACACAAACATTTTATTAAATTCGACGACAGTCTTAGAATTTGAGGACATTTGTTTGCGAACAAGAACCATTTCAAATTTTACGAATATTTTCTGTGAGCATTCTTAAAAGAAATCAATTGATTTTTCAAATTTTGATTTTTTTAACCTTTTTTATATTAATGACAGCAGAAGAGGCTCCTACTGTGAAAATACTGAAGATCACAGGGGATATTTTGTCCCAAGAGAAAGGGTCCTTGGACAAAAGAACGAACTATGCACGGACCCATAACAATTAAAAAGTGATTAAAAATGTCTGAAGGGGGGATTAACCCTCAACGCAAGAATAGTGAGCTGTTGCTTGAACAGGATAAGCCAATTATCATTGCAAGGAGGAATTCCCTCAACGTAGCAGCGGTTCTTTTGATTCCAAATATTCCATGGCCCAAGGATCAATATATCTTTGAATAGTTGTCGACGCCAACATTGAGCCACATGTTCAATCATACCCTAGAGACCCAATTCATACTTTGACGGTATAACCCACGTCACCCCAAAAACAATCCAATCGTCTGGGACCAAGGGGTCAAGGTGCATCTAATCAACACAACTCAATGGATTAGTCGATCAGGTTCGCACTAGCTTCCAAAGATAATGGCAAGAAGAACTAAGACTCAGGGGTATGTTTTGCATGAATTGGCAAATGGAGACATCCTCGGTGCACGCAAAGAGAACAAATGATCGTATACCTCTTATAAAGGTTGATTTTCTTCACAAACATCATCCTAGAGAAGCACATCGTCCTAGTATTATTGAAGCATGTGGACATCCCTCTATATGTATCAATTAGAGAGAACGTGTCATGCCAACGGAAGGAACCACAGACGGGCATGGCATGGGACTACCTTCAGTGTAGTATTTATCCCAGATAAGCATCACTCCAGGAATGCCATGTTTGTGCATAAGTTTATGAATGAATTTGGAGCCTCATTTTGGACCTTGAGATCAACCACTCCGAGACCATCTTTTTTCTTAGGGCAACACACCAAACTCCAAGAGGCTAAATAGTGGTTGCAGACCTCCCGATTAGCCACATTGTGCCACAAGCAGTGCCTACGCACCCGATCAAAGTGATCAATGAGTTTCAATAGCAGTTTCAACACACATATAGAGAAAGATGTCAAGCATGAAAGCACAGAATTAATGAAATGAATATGACAACCATAAGTTAGCCAGAACGTCGCGCTCGGGAGTTGACGTTCAGTATTGTGAACAAGAGGCATAAGCTCGATGATCGTGTGGCGAGTGGTGCCAAGAGGAAGCCCGGGCTAAGTACATGCCATGCGAGTGGCGAGTGGTGCTAAAGTATATAACCAAGAAGTCTTCGTGTGCAGGTTGATCAATAGTGAGATTTGAAATACCTTCATGCCAAGCATTATTGATCAACGATTCAAGCAAGTCAGCTGTGAGGACAAACAATAGAGGAGAGAGGGGGTTATCCTTGCAAACTCCTCATTTGCAATGAACTTCAATGCGTGGTACTCCACTGAGAAGAATAGTAGATGAACCAAATTCAAGGATCAATTGCATCCAATGAAGCCATATATCATCAAAACCACGATATTTCAAAATTTCCAAAATGGAGGAATGCTCGGTTGTATCGAAGGCTTTGTCAAATTCTTATTGAAGTACCAGAATCTCCCTCCCAGATGTTTGTGTTGATAAAATGCCCAAACTAGGCAATCTTGGATGGTACAACGATGGCTCCATTTTATGATTGTTTTCCGAGGGTATTTTAGTCGGCTAAACCAGGGTTCTGTTGATTTTTTTTCCTTTTTATTAATAATTGTCTGCCAAAAATATAAAACCCATGTTTCCTTTTTTTCAAGAGCAAACATTTTTAGAAGGAACAAGAGATGTATTTGGATAATAGAGGAGGAGATGGACGACTTTCCAATTGGAAAGCTCTTCATTTGGCGCAACCATCGAAGGAAATGACGTGTGGTACAAGCATCACCGCTCATACCGCTCCTCGTACCAGGTGGAGCCGCCTCCCCCTCATCTATACAAGAAACTTCCGTGTTGACAACATACAGAGAAGAACAACAAATTAACAACGGATCACGACCATGGCAGAGGGGAGAGATTCGGAGGAGAAATTACTTCACATAGAAACGTCTTGGCTCCCGCTACAACATGATCGTCCATTCCATCATCTACATCACAGTCGAAGAGAGAGAATCAAACCTGTAAGGTTGTTGTTTCTAGAGTCTATTCGTATTTTGATCTAGAGACTAAGATTTGTTTAATCATTCATCGCTGTGTGTGGTTGTTTATCCTTCTCCCATGCGCAAGTAATTCCCCAGGCTAACTTGATTTAACAACCTATAAAAACCAAAGTAGGATGGCCAAAAACTATCAAAATGAAAAAAAGCCCATGTTTTGCAATGGAACTTCCAATGGTCATAACACACGGCACATGATCCGAGATAAGACGGGTTAAAGGCTTGACCAACGTGTTAGGAAATATTGATGCTCATTTCCACAGATATCAAACACCAGTTGAGCTATTCGAGGAGAGGTTGTTCTTGCATGTTACACTAGGTGTCTATGTACCCTTGAGAGGAATACCCAAAAGAGAAAGGCCATTGATCACATCATTAAACTTATAATATTGCCAACATTGCCCCTAGCAAGTTTCTGTTTTCCATAGAACGCATGAAGTTGAAATCACCCATGACTGAGAAACCATTTCTTGCTCTCTTGAGCGTTGGGATACCCCCCCCCCCCCCCAAGTGTAAGGTTTGATGTAGCCTAACGACAAGAATTTCCCTTGATTGAGAACCAAGGTTTACCAAACCATTAGGAACTACTCTACGACACCTAATGATGGGTATCTGCTGATACGTCCATTTTGCATCATGTTTTCCTACTCTTATTTATAGTGTTTTTATGCATTCTAACACTTTGTGGAGTAATTCTAATGCCTTTTCTCTCATAATATGCAAGGTTTACACAAAGGGGGAGATTGCCAGCAGTTGGAATTCTGGACCTGAAAAAGCTATGTCAGAGATACATATTCTGCACATCTCCAAATGAGCTGAAATTTTACGGAGAATTATTCTGGAATATATAAAAATATTGGAGTTAAGAAACACCAGAGGGGGCCACCCAGGTGCCCACTAGGCACCATGGCGCGTCTGCCCCCCTGGCGCGCCCTGGTGGGTAGTGGGGCCCCTGGATCACTTCTGGCGCCCATCTTCTGGTACATAAGGTCATTTTCCCTAAAAACAATAAAGAGAGGACTTTCGGGACAGAGCGCCGCCGTCTTGAGGCGGAATTTGGGCAAGAGCCCTTTTGCTCTTCGACGGAGTGATTCCACCGGGGATACTTCCCTCCGAGAGGAGGGAATCAAAGCTATCGTCATCACCAACAACCCTCTTATCATGGGAGGGCCAATCTCCATCAACATCTTCAACAACACCATCTCATCTCCAAACCTTAGTTCATCTCTTGTGCTCAATCTTTGTATCAAAACCTCATATTGGTACCTATGGGTGAATAGTAGTGTTGATTACATCTTGTAGTTGATGCTAGTCGGTTATTTGGTGGAAGATTATATGTTCAGATCTATTATGATATTCAATACTCCTCTGATCTTGAGCATGGATATGTTGTGTGAGTAGTTACTTTTTTCTTGAGGACATGGGAGAAGTCTTTTCATAAGTAATCATGTGAACTTGACATTCGTTCGCTATTTTGATGATATGTATGTTGTGATTCCCTTAGTGGTGTTATGTGAACGTCGACTACATGACACCTCACCATCTTTGGGCCTAAGGGAATGCATTGTGGAGTAGTTATTAGATGATGGGTTGCTAGAGTGATAGAAGCTTAAACCCTAGTTTATGTGCTATTTCATCAGGGGCTGATTTGGATCCATATGTTTAATGCTATGGTTAGATTTTATCTTAATTCTTATTTCGCAATTGCGGATGCATGCGAGAGGGGTTAATCATAAGTGGGAGTCTTATTCAAGTAAGAATAGCACCCAAGCACTGGTCCACCCACATATCAAATTATCAAAGTAGCGAACGCGAATCAAACCAACATGATGAAAGTGACTAGATGAAATTCCTGTATCCTCAAGAACACTTTGCTTACTATAAGAGATTGTTTTGGCCTGTCCTTTACTACAAAAAGGATTGGGCTACCTTGTTGCACCTATTATTACTACTGCTACTTCTTACTTATTACAAATTATCTTGTTATCAAACTACCTGTTACCAGCAATTTCAGTGCTTCCAGAAATTACCTTGCTGAAACCCGCTTGTCATTTCCTTCTGCTCCTCATTGGGTTCGAACTCTTACTTATTGAAAACCGCTTGTCATTTCCTTCTGTTCCCACCTATACTTGTGGGTCATCATCTGCACACACAAACAAAACGGAAAATGAAAACGGAAACAAGGTTGTTAGTCTTTTTGTCTCATTAGTTACAAGGCTACTTGTATAATATGGTAAGTATAGGTGATTATATGATAAATAACAAAATGGGACAGTAAAGACATAAAGCGAGTAAATAAATGGTGTAAACAATGCAAACTGATGGACCGGGGGCCATAGTTTCACTAGAGGCATCTCTCCAAGAAGATAGATGTGTTATGGTGAACAAATTACAGTTGGGCAGCGATTAAATTCAAATATTTATGAGTATCATCATTCATGGGATAATTCAACATAGGCATTATGTCCGTGATATGTAGGTTGTTATCCAACTTCATCTCTACAACTAATACTCCACCCAAAGGCCATTGTCCAACATGCATCTCGAGTATTAAGTTCATAACAAGAGCATTAAAATAAGCATGATGACATAACATATACAATAAAACTTTCATCCAAGCTTGGTAGAAAAAACCTTGTTTTATTCTTAGTAGCAACAATACAAATACATGTCTTGTCCCTTCCTATCACTAGGATAGAACAATGCAAGATTGACCCCCCTATCATATACAAATCCCTCTAAAGAACTAAGGATCAAACTTGCCAAAAAGCAAAACATAGATCGAAAAGCATACATGACTATTAATTATGCATCAAAGAAACCATAAGAAATTGAAGGAAATTCATGAATAGATCATTATCATAAAGTGACAATTCATCATATCCCAGCAAACATAACAACGATCACATCAAATTGACCCCGATCATGTGAGGCGGCTCACGTGAGCTTTTATTTAAGCACAAGGGAGAGAGGATGCCATCTAGCTACTGATATGTATGGACCCATAGTCCAAAGGAAAATACTCACTAATGGTCATGGTGGTAGCAAGGTTGATGAAGGTGGCTACGAGATTGATTCCCCCACTGCCAAAACGCTAGAATAGGCATCCATATTGGATCTTCGTGGAACAGAAACTTGCGCCGATGAAAAAAAATAGGGTAAAAATGTTACGAAGCATTTCAAATATTTGCAATTTGTAAAGCCTAGGGGGGAAGTACCCGAGGCCTCTGCACTGTAGGATGGAACGGTTCCCTGGCTGCACGGGGCCCTTGGGTGGCCCCCATCTGGGTCCACTGTTGTCTGAAACCTTCATATTTCGAAAAAACATCAAAAATCCCCTGTGACATTTGGAGGTCCTGGAATAATGATTTTATAAAAAGTAAAAAATAAACATGCAGAAAATAACAACTGGTTCTAAGCACTAGATTAATAGATTAATACAAAAATAATATAAATATCTCCTACTTAAAACGAATGTAAGGTTCTGTGTCCACCACGTCCTTCATCCAATATTTCACCTTCTCTCTGGTCATTTATTATTTATTGAATTATATCAAATAAAATTATGTTTTCTTTGGCAACACAACAAATTCTTACCAAAAAATCCTAAAATTTATTTCGTTAGGTAAATCATGGGCATGATTTGGTAAACCATTATTTAGACAATCACACTAATAGGATATTTACACCGGTTGCAATGCACGGATAATTATCTAGTTGCTATAAAAAGTATGTAAAGGAGGTATGATATATTTGAAACATCTACACCCATTACAACTCGCATATTTACACCCGTTGCAACTGAAACAACCAAACATATTTTCCCCAAACATATGGCTGTTTTTTAATTTATGTTTTTCTAAAATTCACTAACATTTTAAATCTCTATATATATTTTAGCTAGTTTTCTTTGAATGGTTTTAGGAAGGTTCTAGGAGCTTCTCGTCTAGTTTTTCGAAGCTTCCAGGCTAGGTTTTTATCCTTTTTTTTTTCGTGTCTTATGCGTGTTTTCAAAATTTCAAGAAAATTTGATTTCATCAATGTTTTTTAATATTGCGCATATTTTTGGAAACCATGATGATTTGAATTCATAAACTTTATGACTTTCGCAAATATTTCTGGAAGCACTATTTTAATTCGTGAAGTTTTTTGAATTTCACGAACATTTTTAAAATTCACAAGTATTTTTTTATTTCATGAATAACGTTCGAATTCGTCAACACTTTATTAATTATGGAACATCTTTTGAATTCATGTACCTTTTAAATAGTCGTGAACTTGTTTTGAATTCATGAACATTTTATAAATACAAGAATATTTTTCAAATTCACGTACATTTTCTGTATTAGTGAACCATTTTTGGATCCCTTAATACTTTTTCAATTCAGAAACATTTTTTCTAGGCAAAAACGACAAAATTGACTTGAGGACGAAAAGAATTCACAAACTGAACTGGTTTCAAAAAATCGCTCAGCAAACCATTTCGTGCGGCGCCCGACAGCCACTGGCCAGCGTGGCTCAGATGGGCCCCACACCGAGCAGTGCAGCGCCTTGGAGCTAGGCGCCCCACATGTAATGTGCAGCGCCTAGCTCTTGGGCGCTGCACATTCTGTTAGTAGTGGGAAGGCTAGTCCCCCTGCCCCATCCCCCACACCCCAACCCCCACGGTGATTTCCCCTCTCTTCTCCTCTCAAATCCTTCTCCAAATCTTTCAAATCTGAAGATTTTGTCTGTGGATTTTGAACCCAAACCCTCCCTCAAGGTAATCTCCTCTGATCCCCTCGTTTTCATCCAAAAAATGCTCACATTTGCTCATATGTTGCTAGTTTGGGGAAACCGTAGTTTTTTATGCATCTTGAATTTTGAATGGAGATATGAGGTGTTTGTTTGCCAATTTACTAGGGTTATGCTTCTTAGTATGTTAGGGTTAGGGTTATGTGTGGTGTTATGTTGGGGTTAGGGTTAGGGTTGTTAGTATGTTAGGGTTAGGGTTATGCTTATGGTTATTGTTTAGTGGGGGTTCACTATTAGGGAGAAGCCTAGCAGTAGCGTGGGTATTTGGTGTATCAGTAGTGCGGGTACCCGCGCTACTGATACGGCGCTACAACTAACGTTTAACAGTAGCGCGTTTTGACACGCGCTACTGCTATACCTACTTAGCAATAGCGCTTTCCATACCAGCGCTACTGCTAAGTGCTTTAGCAGTAGCATTTTCCTGTCCAGTGCTAAAGAGAGCTACTATTATATTTTCTCATATCTTTTGTTGCTGCGTATTTGCGATGTTTTTGTATAGGTTTTATACAGTATTCTAATCATATCATAAACATGCAATATGCTCATCATATCATACACATAATAGTCTCATCATATCATCATCTAACACAATTCATGTTGTCACATCATAATCACGATATAGCTATACAAGTTACATGACATGTCTCATCATACATAATGTAGTACTTGAGGCGTCGGTTTGTATCCCTCTCTCGCACTAGTGTGAACCTAAACTAACTACTGGCTGTCGCTCGGAAACCGGAAACTGGTACACCTGGGCCTGACACCCCGGCCACTCCTTGTATACTCCTGGCGTAGCACTTCTTTGCCATCGATGATCTATGCACCTGAATCATCACATGAGTCGATGATATGCAACATATATAGTTGAGCAACAGAAAAAGATAGACTTGGCAAAAATAGAAGCAACATATCATAAGCATAAATAACAAAGTTCATCGTACCCAAAATGCCCTAACTAGAGTGATCTTCGCTAGTTGAGGAGGACGGTTTAATTACATCACAAATAAAGTTTCGTCGTGCATAACTCAAAGTTTTGTCATACAGAAATTATGGACTAAACGGTCACATTGTCAATCACTCCAACATGTCGTGCCATCCATCCAAGTCAGGGAGATAGTCCCCGAGCTTAGTGAAAGGCTTCAGGTCAAGACACTTAGCGGCTACGCGTGTTCGGAAGTCTTCCCGCGACATTTGCCCTTCCTCGTAGAACATCCCTGTATTTTCAAGGACCACCTTCATGATGATTTGGGCAAGTTCACGCTGGATGTGATTGTCGGTGGGAAACGACACCTATGGGATCACTAGAAACCCTACTACGGTTGCGGGGCGCTGGATCGTGAGAAGAGCGGGACTAGTAGACAACACAAAGGGGATTTACCCAGGTTCGGGCCGCAAAGATGCGTAAAACCCTACGATCCTGCTTTGGTGGATGTATTTAGTGTTCTTGAGCTCTTGAAGTAGCTCTGGGTGCTGCTAGGTTCGAAAGAGCCGAATCCCTCTCCACAGTGCGCCATGGGCCTCCTTTTATAGGCAAAAGGGGCTGCCATAGTGGCACACAGGAGGTGGAAAGTGCTACAACGTTGTGAGCTTATCGCTGGTATTACAGGACAAAGTGCATTTAATGCAAAGCTTAGGTGTCCCTTCACTTTATCGGGGACGAGAGCGAGGCCCGTCCCGTCCGTCGCCGCTCCCCCTTGCTATGACACGCGCCCTGGCCAGCGATGCATGTGGTGCCATGTAGGCAGGCAGGCAGCTGAGGTGGCGCGGTGGTGGAGCCTCCACGAAGATCTGCGTGCTGAGTTGGCCTGGAAGCTGCATGTTGCCACGCAGGTGCCTGCCCAGCTGGTTGGGCTGGCAGCTGCATGCGAACGGCGGCGGGGAGTTGGTTGGTGCGGGCCTGGCAGTGGCCCCGTGGTTGCCTCTGGCGAGGGTCTTGTCGGGTGGCCCGGTAAGGGTCTTGCCGTGTCGCGCTGGCGTCCCCGGCAAGGATCTTGCCGGGGGTCTTGTGGGTTTCTTCGATGAGGATCTTGGTGAGGATTGTTACCCTCCAATCATCACCTGATCTTGAGCATTCTATGTCTTCACAAAGATCTGTATGCCACCATGGAGGTGCCTCCCGAGCCCTGGTCCAACGTGGTTGTTGACATTGGAGGCCGTGGGTTCAAGGGTGGCTCGCTCCACTGGTGTGGGCGAGTTGCCCCGACAAGGGGCTTGCCGGGGCTGCGGAGGCTGCCCCCGGCAAGGGTCTTGCCGGGGAAACCTGCTTCGCCCATCTGCACTTTGTGGCCTTAGTCCTTGTCGTTGCTTTGTTTGTGTCGTGCCTTCGGCTTCTCTCTGACTTCCCTTCCCTGCCCTGTTATGCGTGGCCGTGGCGGGTGGCTCTAACTGCCCGTGCACAAGTAAAGGGGTCAAAAGCAGAGCCCCTACTTTTGTACACCGACAGGAGCCCCCGGGCCTGGGCCATACATAAGCGCATCACGTTGTTGGGGCAGGCCCAGAACGGTGCGCGGGCAGTTGGGGCGGATTTTTATGGCGGTAATTGTTCCATCCGCTGCGCTTCCCCACGACCCGCATTGAACGCGCGACGTGGGGGTCGTGCGCGCGCATGACGGAAGCATGCTGGCATCATCCCGTGGTGGACAGTAAAGAGGCGGCTTGCGTGTCTCTTTGAGACTGCAGGGCCGCTGCTCATTTACTGCCCTCGCTTGGGAACCATCACTCCACGCGTCCCACTACGCATATCCCTTGCGCCATGTTCACTGCATGCATGATGTAGGGCGAATGACAGGTGCGCGGGATGTGGGAAGTCGTGCGCGTGCGTGGGTTGATTCCCACGCGCCTTCAATGGAGCGGGGAGGACAGTCAACGGCCCCGCTTGCTGTCATTTCGACGGGCCGGATTGGCTGAGAGGGGGCGGCCGAGCCTCGCCCCCACCCCTTTATAAGGAGGGGAGCGGGAGGAACGGTGCCTCTCAACCTTTTGCCATCTGCCTCTCCCCATTCCCGCGTCCTCCTTTCTTCTGCCATGGCGAGGGGGCGTGGCGACGCTTCATCGGTGGCGGCGAGGGTCTCGGCTCGACAACGCATCGCTCCTCCCCTAGAGCTCATGGTGGCGGACCCGCCTGTTAGAGGGAGGGGGAGGGGTGAGGTCGAGGCCGCCGTGGCGCTCGAGGGAGAGGAGGACGGGGCGGCAGATCGGCTTCGCCTCCGCCAGCGGCCCCTTCTCCGGTGGAGGGCCACGTCGAGGACAACCCTTGCGAGTTCTTCATCAGGTTGCGCCAGCCGCCGCGCCGTCGTCTTCGCCTCCCGACTCCGTTTGCGCGGGCGATGGAGCTGGATCCACCGCAGGCGTTGCGGCTGCATATGAGGGGTTGCGGGAACAGCGGCACATGGGCCGACGTCGAGTTCCCCGCCCCTCACGTCATGTATCTCTGCCGAGGGTGGAAAACTTTTGCTCGCATCCACAGCTTGACGGAGGGGCTCACTCTCCATTTCAAACTAATGGAGAGTGGCCTCCTCTCCGTCAAGATCTTCGGGCACTTCGGGACTCACGTAAGGTGCTGCGTGGAGAGCTCTTCTGACGACGAAGATTCCTCCTCGAGCGAGAGTGGCGAGGAAGACAACGGCGACGACGACGAGGGTAGTGGGCGGCAGGATGACGGGTCCGACTAGGCGTCGGGCGCCGCTTCGGGCGGCACCGGCGACCCCATCATCCGTGTTGCCAACTCCTTGAACTTCTCGGGGTCGTCTCCTTGGGTGGCTGGCGTTGGGAGGATGCGGAAGAGGAAGAGGGCGGGTTGCAAGGCCGCCAAGTCGGAGTACGCGGGCACCGACGCCTTCGTCGCGTATTGATGTCCTGCTGCCTTGTCTTCGAGCTCTTCCTCCGGCGCCGCCATCACCATCCAGCCTTTGGACGGCCACCGAGATGTTCTCTTGGTGTCTTCTGCCACTCGTAGCTCGCCTAGGCGCCCCTTTTGCCCTTCTGCCTTCTTGTTTCATTTCCTGAGGAGAGAGACAAGAAAGGGATTACGGGCATCTTATCTCTTTTTAGCCTTGTAAGCCTTCGGGCCTTTGTTAACTTTAGAACTTGTAATCCCCTTGCTCATGTTCATTCCGTATGAACTGTACCTGTACGGGGTGTTTTTAATGAAAAAGGGATGTTTGCCGGGCTTTTCGTTCACGGGTGAAACCCACGGCAAGGATCGAATCCTTGTTGCCATCTAAAGTAAACGTTTTTCGCCCGGCAATAGGCCTCGCCGTTCTCCCATCTCGCTCGACCTTTCTCACGCTCTCGGTGGAAGCAAGGATGAGATGAGTTTGGGCTCCACGTTCTATCCCCTTGCTGCCGCGACTACAACCAACTTCGGACCCAGGAGATAATCCTTGGGTTCGGAAAGAGGGGAGCACGGTAGCTTGGATATAAAACGCGGTTCTATATACCCCAGTTCATAACGAAATGCATGATAGAGGATAAAAGACTTATCTGGATCTGCAGCCCCCGGCAACCTTGGCTTGCCGTGGACGGATCCTTGTATTTGTAGCGCCCGGCAACCTTGGCTTGCCGGGGTCGGGGCACCGGTCCGTTCCTCTGTTCCAAACAGCTTAGAAGAAATACTTACGTGTCCTGCGAACCAAAAAGGACAGGGAAGAAACAGAGAGATGCACACTCGACCTCTAAGCTAGGGGTTAGCCGCTGCCAAGCACTATCAACCGTAACCGAGGAGGAGACTCTACCTAGCATGCATGCTATAACTTAGGGCGCCAACGCTTCGTTTATTATTGCTCAGGGTCTGTGCCTGGCTTTGTACAAAGGGTTACATGCCTTGCCGGCAAGGCTTGTACAAAAGGGTGGCTTGCCGGGAGGCCCGGCAGCTGCGCCTTATGGGTAAAACTTGCGAAGATGCTCGATGTTCCAGGAGTTACTTACTGGAACGACATTTTCGGTCTCCAGGCGGACCGCGCCGGGCCTGGTGACTCGTGTTACCCGATAAGGGCCTTCCCACTTTGGAGTCAACTTGTTGGAATTCTTGGCCGACTGAACGTTCCTAAGAACAAGGTCGCCTTCCTCAAGGCTCCGGGCATGGACCTTGCGGCTATGGTAGCAGCACAAGGCTTGCTGGTAGCATGCTGCTCTCACAGCCGCCCGGAGACGATCTTCCTCAAGAAGCGTTGTGTCATCTTGCCGCAATCGCTCTTGCTCAAGCTCATCATAAGCGAGCAGTCAAGGTGACCCGTATATGAGTTTCATGGGGAGAACTGCTTCTGCCCCGTAGACCAGGGCAAAGGGTGTCTGGCCGGTGGCTCGATTTGGCGTCATTCTGATTGACCAAAGAACCGCTGGCAACTCATCAATCGAGCATCTTCCACTTTTGCGCAGCCTGTCAAAAGTCTTCGTTCTTAAGCCTCGCAGGACTTCAGCATTTGCTCTCTCCGCTTGGCCGTTGCTCCGTGGATGCGCCACGGAGGCAAAACAGACCCTGCTGCCAAGATCCTCAATGTATTGCATGAAGGCGTGGCTTGTGAACTGTGTGCCATTGTCGGCGATGATCCTGTTGGGTATCCCAAAACGACACACTAGTCCCTTGGAGAACTTGATGGCTGACTGTGCCGTCACCTTCCTCACTGCTTCCACCTCTGGCCACTTCATGAACTTGTCGATTGCGACGTACAAGTACTCAAAGCCCCCGACAGCACGGGGGAAGGGGCCCAATATGTCGAGCTCCCAGACAGAGAAGGGCCAGGAGAGAGGGATAGTTTGAAGGGCTTGAGCTTGTTGATGAAGCTTCTTCGAATGGAACTGGCACGCTTCACACTTGGTCACTAGTGTCGTCGCATCCTGGAGGGCAGTGGGCCAGAAGAAACCTTGCCAGAAAGCCTTGCCGGCAAGGGCCCTCGACCCTATGTGGGAGCCACATATGCCTCCATGTATCTCTGCCAACAGCTTTAGTCCTTCCTCCCGGGAGATGCACTTCAATTTCACCCCATTCGGTCTTCTTCTGTACAATACGTTATCAACGAATTGGTACAGAGCAGACCGGCGGGCTACTCTTTCTGCCTCTTCCTGCTCCTCAGGAAGCTCTCCTTTTTGAAGGAATCGGACGGTGTGCTGCGCCCATGCCGGAGCCTGTGGCTCGACGACAAGGACCAAAGGCATCTCTTCTGCCACGGGAGCGGCCGCCTCCACGGCCATGACCTGAGGTCCTGCCGGAGTCGGTTGTCCCCGGCAGGATCGACATCCAGGGCAACATCTTCGCCGGCGGCTCCGAGGAGCTCGGTGGGGAAGTACTTGCCGGAGCCTAGCTGCCTCCGCTTGTTCTGCCCGGTCGACGGTTCAATGGATGGTTGGGTTAACTAAAGCACAAAAGTACCTGGTTCCACAGGTAGCTTGAGGGCAGCGCGCTTTGACAGGTAGTCGGCGATGTCATTCTCCGTCCGAGGGACATGCTCCGCCTGTATTCCATCAAAGCGCTCCTCCAGTTTCCTCACCTACGTAAGCTTCCATCAACGGGCTTTGATAATCTTTGTTGACCTGCCTGACGACGAGTTGCGAGTCGCCCCTGACGATGAGCTTTTTAACTCCGAGGTCCACCGCGATCCTGAGACCGGCAAGCAAACCCTCGTACTCGGCGCTGTTGTTGGTTGACATCTCCCGGGGAAAGTGCATTTGGATGACATACTTGAGGTGCTCTCCGGTGGGTGCGACAAGCAGCACACCAACACCGGCGCCTTGCAGCGAAAAGGCCCCATCAAAGTACATGATCCAGTTGCCGCTTGTTTCCTCGCCGGGGAGAGTAGTCTCTTGTATCACTTCGTCAGGCGTCGAGGTCCATTCCGCAACAAATTCCGCCAAGACTCTGCTTTGGATCGTCGAGGTACTTTCAAACTTTAGACCAAAACTTGACAGCTCCAGGGCCCATTCCATGACCCTTCCTGTTGCATCTAGGTTATGCAGTATCCATTACAACGGAAGGCGGGTAACCACGGTGATCTCGTGCGCTTGGAAGTAGTGGCGCAGCTTCCTCGAGGCCATAAGGAGGCCGAAAAGAGCATTTTTTGCACACCTGAATACCTCGACCTAGCTCCCTGCAAGAGGGAGCTGACAAAGTAAACCGGGTGCTGCACCATCTTCTTCCTTTGCGCCACTTCACTTGGCCGTGCGGGTCCTGTCATACCAGCGTCAGTCTTGCCGGGACCGAGCCCTGCCAGGGACTCGGTCTTGCCGGGACCGAGTCCTGCCGGGGAGGGTTCTGGCCTGCCAACCGTTGACTCTGCCGCTACTGTTGTCTCCTCGTCGACCTCTCTCTGCACCACCAATGCGGCGCTAACCACTTGGTTTGTTGCCGCTAGATATAGCAGCAACGGTTCTTGTGGTTTGGGCGCAACCAGCACCGGGGCAGAGGAGAGGTACTTCTTCAAGTCTTGCAACGCCGCCTCGGCCTCTGGGGTCCACTCCACTGGGCCCGTCTTCTTTAAGATCTTGAAAAAAGGGAGGGCACGCTCCGCGGATTTGGAGATGAATCTGCTCATGGCGGCAATGCAGCCAGTGAGCCGACGCACGTCCTTGATCCGTTTGGGTGCCTCAATCTGCTCGATGGCTCTAATCTTGTCTGGATTTGCCTCAATCCCGCGCTGCGACACAAAGAACCCGATAAGCTTGCCGGACGGGACACCGAAAACACTTCTTAGGTTTCAATTTGAGGTTGATCTTGCGCAGGTTTCCGAATGTTTCCTCCAGATCTTGCACAAGTGTTGCTTTGTCCTTGGTTTTGACCACTATATCATCCATATAAGCTTCCATATTTCTATGCAGCTAGGGTTCAAAACCAATTTGGACCGCTCTTGCAAAGGTTGAGCCAGCACTCTTCAACTTGAAAGGCATCCGTAAAAAGCAGTACTTACTGCATGGGGTGATAAATGTTGTCTTTTCCTCGTCTTCTTTTGTCATGAAGATCTGGTGGTATCCTGAGTAGGCGTCAAGGAATGACAACAGGTCACACCCAGCCGTGGAGTCAACAATCTGGTCGATGCACGGTAACGGGAAGAGATCCTTTGGACATGCCTTATTGATGTCTGTGTAATCAATACACAACCTCCACTTCCCATTTGCCTTGCGCACCACTACCGGATTGGCCAACCACGTCGGATGGAGTACTCCTCTCACCAAGCTTGCCGCCTCTAGCTTTCTGATTTCCTCCGTGATGAACTCCTGCCTCTCCAGAGCTTGCTTCCTGACCTTCTGCTTGACGGGACGCGCATGAGGACAGACAGCACGGTGGTGCTCAATCACCTCCCTGGGAACGCCGGGGATGTCAGAGGCTTGCCACGCAAACACATCGACATTCGCCCACAGGAAGGTGACGAGCTCGCTTTCCTATTTGCCGTCGAGGGAGAAGCTTATGGTAAAAACTCCTCCCGTGCCGTCCTCCTTGTCGGGCACCTTCTTGGTCTCTGGTGGTGTGGCTCTGGACTTCTTGCTCTTGCCAGCGGAGCTCTCTGGCACGCTCTCAATGGAAGCGCAACACCCCGATGAGGTGCGCTTGTCGGAGTGGGTGCGAGGGGTCTCGCCGGTCTTCTTGCCCGACCGCAGTAGTGCCGTCAGGGTGGTCCTCGGTGTCGAAGATGATGGGCGTGCTGGACCATTTCAGCGGCTTCCGTGCGTCGAACAATGGCTCCACCGCCGTGATCTCACGCGCCCACTGCTTGAGTTGGCGATGGGACGTATGCAGCAAGGTGCCACCATCGACGCACATGGCCTCTGTGGCTTTCTGAAACTCGTGGTCGCCGGACTCGTCGTCCTCGTCATGATCATCGTCTTCCTGCTTCTTGTTGCGGCCCCGGGCGGGCCTCTCCTGCTGATTATCCTTGTCGCGGCGGCCTCCTTGGCCGCCACGCTTCTTGCCGAATCCCTCGGCACCATCGGGGCCTTTCTCCTTGTCCCGCCGCTCATACTCGGCTTTCTGCTTCTCGGCGAGCAGCTCTACCTGCCGGAAGTTTTGGAGGTCATGGCCCTTGGTGCGGTGGATCTCGCAGTACTGCTTGTCGGAGCCTCCTGGCTTGTCGGCGGCCGCCAAGGCCCGACAAGCGACACACCCGGCAACCTCCTTGCCGGGGTCGCTCGCCTTGGTCTTCTTGGTGACACCGGTGTCGTAGGATCCCTCGACGGCAAGCATGGCTTTGCCCTTGCGCTTCCTGTTACGGCGCCGACCCTTCTACGCTGGGGTGGCGGTGTCGCCAGTGGAGTCGGTTTCCGCGCCAACATCTTCGCCGGGGTACTTCCTTCCCTCTTCAGCATGAGCGCATCGATCGGCCAGGACATAAAGCTCGGCCACATACTTGACCTTGTTCATCGCCAGCTCTTCACGCATCTTGCGGCTGCGCACATTCTGATGGAACGCACTGATCACGGCGGTGGGATGAACATCGGGGATGTTGTACTGCACCCGGCTGAACCTTTGGATGTACTTGCGCAAGTTTTCTCCTTCCTTCTGGGGGATGATGTGTAAATCACTCGCCTGGACATGAGCTTGGTGACCTCCGGTAAAGGCACCAACAAACTCATGGCACAGATCACGGGAAGTAATTGGCAAGCACCTTACCATCGCGGGCCCCAGCAGCTTGCATCGCAATGGTGTAGATGCTGAGGAACTCTGACGGGTGAGTCTTGCCGTTGTACTTCTCGCCAACGTCGGGCTTGAAAGTACGGTGGGAGGGCCACTGGAACTGCCGCAGCTCACGGGTGAAAGCCGGACAACCCACCTCGTAGGGTAGGCCACCGTAGCCTCCCGATGCTGGGTGGTCCGTAGTGGGCCCTGCCCGCCTGTTCGACTGGTGGCGCGCGTCACGTTGGCGCTCGATGGTAGTTCGAGCGTCCTCATGAACCCGCTCCCGAAGAACTTGACGCTGATCGCGGTTGGTTCGCGGGTCGGACGACGCGATGGAGATATCATCACGAGCGTCGTCGTGACGGACCGACGCCCGGGGTGGCCGGGATGGAGGAGGGGAGTGCACCATGGCCGCATCGCCTCAGGCACGGTCTCCGCTGGCATGTGGTGGCCCTGCGGAACGATGGCCTACGGGTTCCGCCGGCCGCAACTCATCCTTGTTGGCGATGCCGACGAGGCTCCGGATGCTGGCCCTCCATTCGCCGAGCTTCTCCGCGGCGGGAGGAAAATTGAGGAGCAGCTGCGCGCGTGCTAGGGCTTCCGCTGGCGTGGGTGGCCGCGAAAGCTGCGTGGACCGCGATGCGCCTCGACTTCTAACCACGTTAGAAGGAGCTGCATCATGGCCCCGCAGCCGTTCACCACCTCCGCCAGCACCTCGGCGTGCATGCTGGCCCTCCTCATCATGTGATGGGCGCACGGGACTCTTCCCAGGGCGGCGCTCAGGGTCACCGGCAGGGTGACGCTGCTCATCACGCACAACTTGAGAAGAGAGCGTCGTGGGCGCCGGTGTTGGCGTCTTGGAGCTCACCGTGCCACCGCCTGGCAGGATGGCGGCGCCCCTGGAGGGCCCCGCGCCGCCTGCGGGGGGCCTGACTCCGTCTCTGGAGCCCGCGACTGGTGGCTCGTCGCCTGGCGTGCGAACGACGCCACTCGCCAGGCCCGGACTGCCAGGGTGATGTGAATGTTCGCGGTTCGCGCCACGGGTTCTCTCCATGGCTGGCCCGCTACTGGTCCGCACCGGTACTGGCAACCCGGCCCCGGACGAACCAATCGTCGTGGTCATCTTGTTCTTGGGAGCCATGGCGATGAAGAACAGCTAGGTCAACTGCTAGACTAGATTCTCACGATCTGGGCCTCCCCTACCTAGCACGCCAAAGATGTCGGTGGGAAATGACACCTATGGGATCACTGGAATCCCTACTACGGTTGCAGGGTGCTGGATCGTGAGAAGAGCGGGACTAGTAGACGGCACAAAGGGGATTTACCCATGTTCGGGCCGCAAGATGCGTAAAACCCTACGATCCTGCTTTGGTGGATGTATTTAGTGTTCTTGAGCTCTTGAACTAGCTCTGGGTGCTGCTAGGTTCGAAAGAGCCGAATCCCTCTCCAGTGCGCCATGGGCCTCCTTTTATAGGCGAAAGGGGCTGCCACATCGGCACACAGGAGGTGGAAAGTGCTACAGCGCTGTGAGCTTATCGCTGGTATTACAGGACAAAGTGCATTTAATGCGAAGCTTAGGTGTTCCTTCACTTTATCAGGGATGGGAGCGAGGCCCATCTCGTCCGTCGCCGCTCCCCTTGCTGTGACACGTGCCCTGGCCAACGATGCATGTGGTGCCATGTAGGCAGGCAGGCAGCTGAGGTGGCGGGGTGGTGGAGCCTCCACAAAGATCTGCGTGCCGCCACGTAGGTGCGTGTTGAGTTGGCCTGGAAGCTGCATGTTGCCACGCAGGTGCCTGGCCAGCTGGTTGGGCTGGCAGCTGGATGCGAACGACAGTGGGGAGTTGGTTGGTGCGGGCCTGGCAGTGGCCCCGTGGTTGCCTTTGGCGAGGGTCTTGTCGGGTGGCCCGGCAAGGGTCTTGCCGTGGCGCGCTGGCGTCCCCGGCAAGGATCTTGACGAGGGTCTTGTGGGTTTCTTCGATAAGGATCTTGGTGAGGATTGTTACCCTCCAATCATCACCTGATCTTGAGCATTCTATGTCTTCACAAAGATCTGCATGCCACCATGGAGGTGCCTCCCGAGCCTTGGTCCAACATGGTTGTTGACATTGGAGGCCATGGGTTCAAGGGTGGCTCACTCCACTGGTGTGGGCGAGTTGCCCCAGCAAGGGGCTTGCCGGGGCTGCCCCCGGCAAGGGTCTTGCCGGGGAAACCTACTTCGCCCATCTGCACTTTGTGGCCTTGGTCCTTGTCGTTGCTTTGTTTGTCTCGTGCCTTTGGCTTCTCTCCGGCTTCCCTTCCCTGCCCTGTTATGCGTGGCCCTGGCGGGTGGCTCTAACTGCCCGTGCACAAGTAAAGAGGTCAAAAGCAGAGCCCCTACTTTTGTACACCGACAGTGATAGAACTCTGCTCGAAGTCGATGATCCGACATATCTCCTAGGTTCTTTGCCCATTGGAAAATATGGGCATCACCGGATGTAGGTGACATGCGAAGGTTCTGCTGATCACCTCTGTACTCCAGCATGTGGTGTAGGACATAGAATCCATCACTAAGAGTATCACTCGGTTGCTAGATGCAGCAGAAGTCGGTCTTATGGCCGAAGGCGGGCCAGCGGTTCCTTGTCTTGATCTCTCCACCCCGTACGCCGTTGAAGAAGATAGCACTGTCGAGAACAAACTTGATGTGGGTGTAATCCTTTTTGTCCCTGTTCTTCGACGAGTCCAAGTAACGAGCGTGGGAGAATCGGGAGTAAAGGATGATGAGGACGGTGCGCCCGTGGCTACGCAAAATAAGTACACCTCAAATTAGCCTCCACCATGCAAATGAATGATTGAAATCGAAGGAAGGATATCCGCATGGATTACTTACATGAAACCATGAAATCGTCTCCTTGTCCTTATTGGAAACCATGAAATCGGCGATGTAGTCCCTCGCGTATTCACGGTTCTCTGGGCAGACTGCCAAGAAGCCCTCGTGCATGAAGTACGAGTCAGCAACACTGATATAAGGTATTTGCTCAATCCCGACTATGTAGTTCATGTACAAGGCAAAAAGGCGGACAAACATAAAATCCAACTTTTTCAAGTGAAATATGTCGAAGATGTAACCGAATCGAAGGAAGAACTTCTTCACGGGGAATGTGTTGATGTACAACCTTTGCCACGACACGTTAACCACGTAGAGTGGGTATCCTGGATTTTCCAAAGCGATTATGCTTTTCTCTCTCTGCAGCACATCGTCATGAAGTCTCCTTAGATCGCCGTATATGGCCGCTACCGCTGCCTTAGGTAGGATTGGTCCACCAGGGATATGGTATTTCGCTGCACCCATGACAGGTATATGGTCTTGAACCCGAGGCTACAGAGGCGGCTGGATCATAGAAGCAGCTTTGTTGCCTTTCCTCACTCTCTTCCTATGCTTCTTTGGTACTGGAAGGTCGTCTATAATACGTTCAGCCTCCGAAGGCGGCAATTCAGGCACGACTCATGATGCTCAAACCCTGAGTTATCATACTGCTGAGCCATCAATCCTCCGTCGTCGTAGGCGCCAGTATTGAGATACTGTAGAGTGTCATCGTCATCCTCATCCTCATCTATGGGATCGATATGATGCATTGATTCTTCGACGGCGGCGATGTCATCATCGACTAATGGAGGCTCTTCCTCACCCTGTCCGCTATCACCTGGCATCATAGGTGATGCTAATTGGGTAGGTGGGGTGTTGATGTTCATACCTTGCTGAAGCTGCGTGGTCGTGGGTGTGCTCCCGGCCGTCTCCAGATGAAGCAGAGTCTTTGGCCACAACAAGACCCACCTCTTGCAATCGCCAAGCCACCGCGGGGTCTTGTCATCATCTCCCCCTAGTACCGGAGGAGCCAAATTCTTGTGGCTCGGTTTGACACTGCCCACAGAAACCTTGAAGACGTCAGGGGGGATCGGCCGGCTGTGGAACAATTGTTCCTTTAGCAATTCATTATCGTCGCCTTCCCCACTTCCATCTTCTGGACGCTGATGGTGTACAATATGGTGCACGGGGTTACATTGGCCTGCAAAGACATGTCTGTGACGTGAGCCATCCGAAAGGCAACGAAAACGGGAGATTATACATTTATTGAAGAGGGCCGGTGTGACAGGTACCGTGAGGGCGTCGAGCTCAGCCAAAGACGAAGCGCCGCCGAGAACGTCCGAGATGGAGGACGGGCTGTAATGAGTAGGTGCGGGAGCCGGTGCTGGAGCTGGTGCGGGAGCTGGTGCAGGTGTTGGGGAACATAGCATGCAATTTCAAAAAAAAATCCTACGCTCGCCCTCGTAGACCGAAAGCGGAAGCGTTTCACAATGCGGTTGGTGTAGTTGAAATTTCTTCATGATCCAACGATCTAATGCTGAACGGACGACACCTCCGAGTTTAGCACACATGCGGATTGATGAAGTCTCCTCCTTCTTAATCTAGCAAGCAGGAGAGGAGAAGTAGATGGGATCACAACCAACACGATAGCGTGGTGGTGATGGTGGTGGTGGAGCACCGATAGCGCTTCGTTAAGCGTCGCCGGGACGAGACGGTGGAACTACGGAGTAACGGGAGAGAGAGGGGCGCCAAGGGCTTGGTGTAATTGGTGTGTTCTCTAGGCGCCCCATATATAAAGGAGGGAGGGAGAGGAGGCCAGCCTAGGCGCGCCCAAGTGGGAAGGAGTCCCGCTTGGACTCCTAGTTGGATTCGCCCCCCCCCCCCCCTTCCTTTTACTAGAGGGGGAAAGGGGGAAGGAGAGGGAGTAGGAGAAGGAAAGGGGGGTGGCGCCCCCTTCCGTAGTCCAATTCGGCCTCCTCCCTTGTGGGTGGTGCACCATCCCCTTGTGGGCTGGTTAGCCTCCCTTCCATGGCCCATATCTTTCCCCGGGGGGTTCCGGTAACCCCTCCGGTACTCTGGTATGTGCCCGATACACTCCAGAACCCTTCCAGTGTCCGAATACTACCTTCCAATATATCAATCTTTACCTCTCAACCATTCTGAGACTCCTCCTAATGTCCGTGATATCATCCAGGACTCCGAACAACCTTCGATCACCAAAACACATAACTCATATAATACATATCGTCATGGAACGTTAATTAAGCGTGCGGACCCTACGGGTTCGAGAACTATGTAGACAGGACCGAGACACCTCTCCGGTCAATAACCAATAGTGGAACCTGGATGCTCATATTGGTTCCCACATATTCTACGAAGATCTTTATCGGTGGAACCGCTATGTCAACATATGTTATTCCCTTTTTCATCCGTATGTTACTTGCCCGAGATTCGATTGTCAGTACCTCCATACCTAGTTCAATCTCATTACCGGCAAGTCTCTTTACTCGTTCTGTAATGCATCATCCCGCAACTAGCTCATTAGTCACATTATTTGCAACACTTCATATGATGTGCATTACCGAGAGGGCCCAGAGATACCTCTCCGATACCCGGAGTGACAAATCCTAATCTTGATCTATGCCAACCCGACAAACACCTTCGGAGATACCTGTAGAGCATCTTTATAATCACCCAGTTACATTGTGATGTTTTATAGCACATAAGGTATTCATCTGGTGTCCGGGAGTTGCATAATCTCATAGTCGGAGGAATATGTATTTGACATGAAGAAAGCAGTTGCAATAAAACTGAACGATCATTATTCTAAGCTAAAGGATGGGTCTTGTCCATCATATCATTCTCCTAATGATGTGATCCCGTTCATCAAATGACAACACATGTGCATGGCTAGGAAACATAACCATCTTTGATCAACGAGCTAGTCAAGTAGAGGCATACTAGGGACACTGTGTTTTGTCTATGTATCCACACATGTATCAAGTTTCCGGTTAATACAATTCTAGCATGAATAACATACATTCATCATGATATAAGGAAAGATAAAATAACAACTTTATTATTGCCTCTAGGGCATATTTCCTTCAGTCTCTCACTTGCACTAGAGTCAATAATCTAGTTCACATCGCCATGTGATTTAACACCAATAGTTCACATCTATATGTGATTAACACCCATAGTTCACATCGCCATGTGACCAACAACCAAAGGGTTTACTAGAGTCAATAATCTAGTTCACATCGCTATGTGATTAATATCCAAAGAATACTAAGGTGTGATCATGTTTTGCTCGTGAGAGAAGTTTAGTCAACGAGTCTGCTACATTCAGAGTCGTATGTATTTTGCAAATTTTCTATGTATACAATGCTCTGCATGGAGCTATTCTAGCTAATTGCTCCCACTTTAAATATGTATCCAGATTGAGACTCAGAGTCATTTGGATCGGTGTAAAGCTTGCATCGACGTAACTCTTTATGACAAACTCTTTATCACCTGCATAATCGAGAAATACTTCCTTAGTCCTCTTAGGTGACTAAGGATAACTTTGACCGCTATCCAGCGATCCACTCCTGGATCACTATCATACCCCCTTGCCAAACTCGTAGAAAGGCACACAACTAGTCTGGTACATAGCATGTCATACTTTATAGAACCTATGGCTGAGCCATAGGGAATGACTTTCATTCTCTTTCTATTTCCTGTTGTGGTCGAGTTTTGAGTCTTACTCAACTTTGCACCTTGCAACATAGGCAAGAACTCGTTCTTTGACTATTCTATTTTGAACTACTTCAAAATCTTGTCAAGGTATGTACTCATTAAAAAAATCTTATCAAGCGTCTTGATCTATCACTATAGATTTTGATGCCCAATATGTAAGCAACTTCACCGAGGTCTTTCTTTGAAAAACTCCTTTCCAACTCTCCTTTATGCTTTCTATAAAATTCTACATCATTTCCGATCAACAATATTTCATTCACATATACTTATCAAAAAGGCTGTAATGCTCCCACTCACTTTCTTGTAAATACAGGCTTCACCGCAAGTCTGTATAAAACTATATGCTTTGATCAACTCATCAAAGTGTATATTCCAACTCCGAGATGCTTGCACCAGTCCATAGATGGATTGCTGGCGCTTGCACATTTTTGTTAGCACCTTTAGGATTTACAAAACCTTCTGGTGGCATCATATACAACTCTTTTTTAATAAATCCATTACAGAATGTAGTTTTGATATCCTTTGCCAGATTTCATAAATTGCAGCAATTGCTAACATGATTCGGACAGACTTTAGCATCGATACGAGTGAGAAAATCTCATCATACTCAACACCTTGAACTTGTCAAAAACCTTTTGCGACTAGACGAGATTTGTAGATAGTAACACTACCATCAGCATCCATATTCCTCTTGAAGATCCATTTATTCTCAATGGCTTGCCGATCATTGGGCAAGTCCACCAAAGTCCACACTTTGTTCTCATACATGGATCCTATCTCAGATTTCATGGCCTCAAGCCATCTGTTGGAATCTGGGCTCATCATAGCTTCTTCATAGTTCGTAGGTTCATCATGGTCAAGTAACATGACTTCCAGAATAGGATTACCGTACCACTCTGGTGCGAATCATGCTCTGGTTGACCTATGAGGTTCTGTAGCAACTTGATCTGAAGTTTCATGATCATCATCATTAACTTCCTCTCCAGTTGGTGTGGACATCACGGGAACGGATTTCTCGGATGCGCTACTTTCCAAATTGAGAGAAGGTAAAATTACCTCATCAAGTTCTACTTTCCTCCCACTCACTTCTTTCGAGAGAAACTCCTTCTCTAGAAAGGTTCCATTCTTGGCAACAAAATTATTTTTGCCTTTGGATCTGTGATAGAAGGTGTACCCAATTGTTTCCTTAGGGTATCCTATGAAGACGCACTTCTCCGATTTGGGTTCGAGCTTATCAGGCTGAAGCCTTTTGACATAAGCATCGCATCCCCAAACTTTAAGTATGTCAGCTTAGGTTTATGGCCAAACCACAGTTCATACGGTGTCGTCTAAATAGATTTAGACAGTGCCCTATTTAACGTGAATGTGCCTGTCTCTAATGCATAACCCCAAAACGATAGTGGTAAATCGGTAAAAGACATCATAGATCGCACCATATCTAATAAAGTATGGTTACGACGTTCGGACACACCATTACGTTGTGGTGTTCCAGGTGGCGTGAGTTGTGAAACTATTCCACATTGTTTTAAATGAAGGCCAAACTCGTAACTCAAATATTCGCCTCAGCGATCAGATCGTAGAAACTTTATTTTCTTGTTACGATGATTCTCCACTTCACGCTGAAATTCTTTGAACTTTTCAAATGTTTCAGACTTGTGTTTCATTAAGTAGATATATCCATATCTGCTCAAATCATTTGTGGAGGTCAGAAAATAATGATACCCGCCGCGTGCCTCAACACTCAGACTGCATACATCAGTATGTATTATTTCCAATAAGTCATTGGCTCGCTCCATTGTTCCGGAGAACGGAGTTTTAGTCATCTTGCCTATGAGGCATGGTTTGGAAGTATGAAGTGATTCATAATCAAGTGATTTCAAAACCCCACCAGCATGGAGTTTCTTCATGCGCTTTACATCAATTTGACCTAAACGGCAGTGCTACAAGTATGTTGCACTATCATTATCAACTTTGCATCTTTTGGCATCAATATTATGAATATGTGTATCCTATGATCGAGATTCAATAAACCATTAACATTGGGTGTATGACCATAGAAGGTTTTATTCATGTAAAGAGAATAACAATTATTATCTATCTTAAATGAATAACCGTATTGCAATAAACACGATCCTATCTTGTTCATGCTCAATGCAAACACCAGATAACATTTGTTTAGGTTCAACACTAATCCCGAAAGTATAGGGAGTGTGCGATGATGATCATATCAATCTTGGAACCACTTCCAATACACATCATCACTTCACCCTCAACTAGTCTCTGTTTATTCTGCAACTCTTGTTTCGACTTACTAATTTTAGCAACTGAACTGGTATCAAATACCCAGGGATTACTATTAACACTAGTAAAGTACACATCAATGACATGTATATCAAACATACCTTTGTTCACTTTGCCATCCTTCTTATCCGCCAAATATCTGGGGTAGTTCCGCTTCCAGTGACCATTCCCTTTGTAGTAGAATCACTCGGTTTCAGGCTTGGGTCCAACTTTGGGCTTCTTCCCGTGAGTAGCAACTTGCTTGCCATTCTTCTTGAAGTTCCCTTTCTATCCCTTACCCTTTGCTTAAAACTAGTGGTCTTGTTAACCATCAACACTTGATGCTCTTTCTTGATTTCTACCTTCGTCTCAGCATTGCGAAAAACTCGGAAATCGTTTTCTTCATCCCTTGCATATTATAGGTCATCACGAAGTTCTAGTAGCTTGGTGATAGTGACTAGAGAACTCTGTCAATCACTATCTTATCTGGAAGATTAACTCCCACTTGATTCAAGCGATTGTAGTACCCAGACATTCTGAGCACATGCTCACTAGCTGAGCTATTCTCCTCCATTTTTAGGCGAAGTACTTGTTAGAGGTCTCATACCTCTCGACACGGGCATGAGTCTGAAATACCAATTTCAGCTCTTGGAACATCTCATATGCTCCGTGGCATTCATAACGTTTTTGAAGTCCTGGTTCTAAGCCGTAAAGCATGGTGCACTAAACTATCAAGTAGTCATCATATTGAGCTAGCCAAACGTTCATAACGTCTACAGCTGCTCCTGCAATAGGTCTGTCACCTACCGGTGCATCAAGGACATAATTCTTCCGTGCAGCAATGAGGATAATCCTCAGATCACGGACCCAGTCTGCATCATTGCTACTATCATCTTTCAAGTTAGTTTTCTCTAGGAACATACCAAAAAACATAGGGGAGCTACAACGCGAGCTATTGATCTACAACATAATTTGCAAATACTATCATGACTAAGTTCATGATAAATTAAGTTCAATTAATCAAATTACTTAAGAACTCCCACTTAGATAGACATCCCCCAATTCATCTAAATGATACGCGATCCAAATCAATTAAACCATGTCCGATCATCACGTGAGATGGGGTAGTCATCAATGGTGAACATCTCTATGTTGATCATATCTACTATATGATTCACGTTCGACCTTTCGGTCTCCAGTGACCCGAGGCCATGTTTGTACATGCTAGGCTCGTCAAGTTTAACCTGAGTATTCGGCATGTCCAAAACTGTCTTGCACCCGTTGTATGTGGACGTAGAGCTTATCACACCCGATCATCACGTGGTGTCTCAGCACGAAGAACTGTCACAACGGTGCATACTCAGGGAGAACACTTATACCTTAAAATTTTAGTCAAGGGATCATCTTATAATGCTACCGCCATACTAAGCAAAATAAGATGCATAAAAGATAAACATCACATGCAATCGAAATATGTGACATGATATGGCCATCATCATCTTGTGCTTTTGATATCCATCTCCAAAGCATCGTCATGATCTCCATCATCACTGGCTTGACACCTTGATCTTCATCGTAGTGTCATGGTCGTCTCGCCAACTATTGCTTCTACGACTATCGCTACCGCTTAGTGATAAAGTAAAGCAATTACATGACGTTTATATCTCATACAATAAAGCGAAAACCATAAGGCTCCTGCCAGTTGCCTATAACTTTTACAAAACATGATCATCTCATACAACAACGTATATCACATCATGTCTTGACCATATCACATCACAACATGCCTTGTAAAAACAAGTTAGACGTCCTCTACTTTGTAGTTGCAAGTTTTACGTGGCTGCTATGGGCTTCTAGCAAGAGTTGTACTTACCTACGGCACAAAAACCACGACGGTGATTTATCATGTTTGTTGTTTTAACCTTCACAAGGACCGGTCGCAGTCAAATTTGATTCAACTAAAGTTGGAGAAACAGACACCCACCAGCCACCTTTATGCAAAACTAGTTGCATGTCTGTCGGTGGAACCGGTCTCATGAACGTGGTCATGTAAGGTTGGTCCGGGCCGCTTCATCCAACAATACCATCGAATCAAAATAAGACATTGGTGGTAAGCCGTATGACGATCACCGCCCACAACTATTTGTGTTCTACTCGTGCATATCATCTATGCATAGACCTGGCTCGGATGCCACTGTTGGGGAATGTAGCATGCAATTTTAAAAAGATTCCTACGCTCACGCAAGATCTATCTAGGATATGCATAGCAACGAGAGTGAAGAGTGTGTCTGCGTACCCTCGTAGACCGAAAGAGGAAGCGTTTCACAACGCGGTTGGTGTAGTCGACCTTTCTTCACGATCCAACCGATCTAATGCCCAACGGACGACACCTCCGAGTTTAGCATACATGTGGCTCGATGACGTCTCATCCTTCTTGATCCAGCAAGCGGGAGAGGAGAAGTAGATGGGATCACAACCAACACGATGGCATGGTGGTGATGGTGGTGGTGGAGCACCGATAGCGCTTCGCTAAGCGTCGCCAGGACGAGGTGGTGGAACTACGGAGTAAAGGAAGAAAGAGGGGCGCCAAGGGCTTGGTGTAATTGGTGTGTTCTCTATCCCCCCTCCCATATATAAAGGAGGGAGGGAGAGGAGGCTGGCCTAGGCGCGCCCCAAGTGGGAAGGAGTCCCACTTGGACTCCTAGTTGGACCCCCCCTTCCTTTTACCGGAGGGGGAAATGGGGAAGGAGAGGGAGTAGGAGAAGGAAAGGGGGGTGGCGCCCCCTTCCCTAGTCGAATTCGGCCTCCTCCCTTGTGGGGTGTGCACCAGCCCCTTGTGGGCTGGTTAGCCTCCCTCCTATGGCCCATATGGCCCACATCTTTCCGGGGGGGGGGGGGGTCGGTACCCCTCCGGTACTCCAGTATGTACCCGATACACTCCAGAACCCTTCTGGTGTCCGAATACTTCCTTCCAATATATCAATCTTTATCTCTCGACCATTTTGAGACTCCTTGTCATGTGTGTGATCTCATCCGGGGCCCCGAAAAACCTTCGGTCACCAAAACACATAACTCATATAATACATATCTTCATCGAACGTTAAATGTGCGGACCCTACGGGTTCGAGAACTATGTAGACATGACCAAGACACCTCTCCGGTCAATAACCAATAGCGGAACCTGGATGCTCATATTGGATCCCACATATTCTACGAAGATCTTTATCGGTCGAACCGATATGTCAACATATGTTAGTCCCTTTGTCATCGGTATGTTACTTGCCCGAGATTCGATCGTCGGTATCTCCATACCTAGTTCAATCTTGTTACTAGCAAGCCTCTTTACTCATTCCATAATGCATCATCCCGCAACTAACTCATTAGTCATGTTGCTTGCAAGGCTTCATATGATGTGCGTTACCGAGAGGGCCCAGAGATACCTCTCCAATACTCGGAGTGACAAATCCTAATCTCGATCTATGCCAACCCAACGAACACCTTCGGAGATACCTGTAGAGCATCGTTATAATCACCCAGTTACGTTGTGACATTTTATAGCACACAAGGTATTCCTCCGGTGTCCAGGAGTTGCATAATCTCATAGTCGGAGGAATATGTGTTTGCCATGAAGAAAGCAGTAGCAATAAACCTGAACGATCATTATGCTAAGCTAACGGATGGGTCTTGTCCATCACATCATTCTCCTAATGATGTGATCCCGTTCATCAAATGACAACACATGTCCATGGCTAGGAAACATAACCATCTTTGATCAACGATCTAGTCAAGTAGAGGCATACTATGGACACAGTGTTTTGTCTATGTATCCACACATGTATCAAGTTTCCGGTTAATACAATTCTAGCATGAATAATTGACATTTATCATGATATAAGGAAATATAAAATAACAACTTTATTATTGCCTCTAGGGCATATTTCCTTCAGAAGGAGCAGGTGCGGGAGCAGGTGCTAGTGCAACGCTAGTTGAGCTGCTCCCGAAGAAGTTGGCAAGGGGAAAGTCCGCTGCATCTTTATTTGGATTTTGCCTACTTCAACTGATGATAGCCGGAAGCAACACACCATACGCAGCTGCCATTTCCTCTTTTGCAGCAGCTACCACTGCTTTGACTGTCTCGGTTGATTTCTTCTTAACCGCAATCGCAACCTTCTTGTCGATGTTTTCTTCATTTAACCTCTGTCTTTCCTTTCTCTCCTCTGTGGTCTCACGGTAGTACTTCTTCCACGTGGTGCCATCTCCGACGCCGTGCACGTCTCCATGTGATGGCCGAGTGTCCACCAGGAGCCATTTCAATATGTTCAAGGCCCTGTTGTATGGGGTGTCCCACTTGAGCCTCGCCAACGCCTCAGACGGCGAGTCACTTTTGGCCGCAATCATGCGCTGCTCTCTCTGCAAAAGGAATAAGGATCGTTGACAAATATGACTAAACGTGCAGTCGAATTGATCAGAAGCTAAAATTACCAGCAGTCTCATGAACTCCGTCATGACCGCGTCCATCTCGAAAACCTTCTTCACTGGGTCCCAATGGTACCGGGCCCTGAGGAGGTCATGCTCCTGCGAGACAATGAACTCCGCCAAGGGGTCTGGGATGCCTAGACTTTCGCGTTCCGAGTCCTCCTTGGCCCATATGGACCTCTTCCCCGCGTAACCACGGCTTCCAAGGTGGTGGCACCCCATGTTCCTCTCTTGAAGCCCCTTCATGTACTTTGACTTTTCTTTGGCAGCTTCGGCATCGCAAGACGCCTTAAATATTTCAAACCGCTCTTCCATAATTGTCGGATTATCCTTTACAATCTCGGAGTAGGGTTCCTTTTTGTCGATTATCCTTGCTTTCACCCTTACTTTACAGGCGGCCAACGTGTCGCTAAATTTGCTCATGGCGCGTTTGTTTATCTGGGTCAGTATATTTCTTTTCATCCCGCCCCGAGAACAAGAATACCTGGTGCAGCTTCGTTAGGAGGGAGTGCTTCATATTTTCTATCTTCTTTAGTTTCTCATCGTTGGTGGTGGCTGTTGTCCGTACGATGAAACCTATTTGATTGTCATAGCACGCTCGCGCTTCTGCGGGTTCTTTTGGCTCAAAATTGCCGTCGTCCACCTCCGTGACCACCACTCTAGTAGTGATGAGCTGGTTTGGGTGTCGACGTCTCCTCTTCGGTTTCGGTTCTATACCTGCTTTGCCAGTCTCGGTGCCGGTCTGGGTCTCAACACCAATCTCGGTGCTGGTCTCGATGTCGGTCTCGGATATGACAGGTGGGCCCAGCAACAACAACCGTTGCTCATCGACAAGGTTCAAATGTTCGTCTGCCGCCAAGTAGACGTCGTCGCAATCACCAAAACCCTGTCCTTGATCGTTGCTAGCCATGTTTTCTACGATTAAATTTAGTCAATTAATTATAGACCTAATAAAATGAATAATGACATAAAAAGGCCTATGTTTTGCAGGAACGTTGATTCCTTCCTGGTGCGGCAAATTTCGGCATGACCTTTGCTAAAAAGTGGACAAATCGAGCACCTGAAATTTGCCGGAACAGAAATGAATCAACACTCCGACAAAACATAGGCCACTCGACTTCATTCCCTGGAAACAACAAAAGGCCACTTGGGCACAATCGAACCACTTCAATGTTGCATATAACATGAGCAAACACTATTGAGAAAATTTGCATATAACATGACCACTTCAGTGAAAAGATATAATCAACAATAATGTAATATGCAAATTAACATCAATGACATATATCATATAACATCAATATTGTTTTTCGTTTACATAGCAACAATTACTTTAACCAAGTTTTTGAAAAGAAAAACAATTCTGTTTTCTGTTTATAGCAAAATGCCATAGCTACTGTTTTTTATTTATAGCTAAATACTTTTGTTTTTTGTCTAAAGCTAAAAGTCTAGGAAGGGGTCATCTTTAAACTAGAACTTGCCTAAGTTACTTTCCTTGAAAAATAGTGGTCTTTTCAAAAACCCAAAACCTTTGCAAAATGACCTCACTAAACACTTCTCTGCCTAGGATAGAACCCAAATTCTGTTCTAGCTATTCCTCTCTCTCTCTCTCTCTCTCTCACACACACACACACACACATTATTTTCTTTTCATCCAAATTTTTTTAGAGCAAATATTCCAACAATACTTGACCTTATTAGAAATTGCAAAGGAACTCCATTTTCTCTAACCCTTCTGACCTCACCAAAATTTCCACTGCAAGACCTTAGTACCTACACCCAATTTCTTCAAACATATTCATGTCCATAGTCCAAATAATTCAAATTTCATTTGAATGAAATTTGGACCAGATTCAGGTTCATAGTCCAAATAATTTTTTATAGCTAAATGCTACTATTTTTTGTTTATAGCCTCTATTAATTTAAAGCTAAATGCTACTATATTTTATATACCCTCTGTTAATTAAATTTAAATGGAATTACTGTTTAGGCATTTTCATCAAAAAAATTCGTAGCTAATTTCCTAAAAAAATTGCTCATTTTATCCAAAATGCTAAAAAAATGCCTAAACAAATCTAGGGTTCATATGAACACCAAGGGTTCATATGAACATCATCATAGTAGCAACATATGAATTGCCCTATTAGAGAGAGAGAGAGAGAGAGAGAGAGAGAGAGGAGGAAAGGGGAGAGGAGAGGGAGAGCCTTATGATCGGCGGCGAGGCGGGCTCGGGCGGCGGCGGTACTGGGCGGGCTCGGGAGGCGGCGGTGAGGTCGAGGGCGGCCTTGGGCGACGACGGTGAGGTCGAGGGTGGCCCCAGGCGGCGGCGGTGAGGTCGAGGGCATGCTCGATCAGGCAGGGCGATCGACGGCGGCGCCAGAGGAGTTGAGGGATAGAGGGAGAGGAGAGAAAGGACTTAGCAAAATTTTAAGCCCGCACGGGGTTAAGTCAAAATAGCAGTAGCGCTGGTAGGAAAAAAGTTCTATAGCTAAGTTAGCTATGGAGCTTTCTACGAAAACCGCTACTGCTATAGGAAGTACTTATTTATTTTCTTTTTTCTTTTCTTTTTATCTAAGGAACGTAGCTATAGCGCGGGCTTATAAAACGGCTACTAATAGAGTAACTATAGCGCTTTGTGGCAACAAGCGCTACTGCTATGCCTTTCTCCTCTATTTTTATTTTTCTTTTATTTATCTTTATATTTTCTTTTTTTATTTCTCCTTTTTCTACTTCTTTCCTTTTCTTTTACTTTTCTATTTCTTTTCCATTTTATTTTCTTTTTTTAGCAGTAGCGCTCTATACAGGAAACACGCTACTACAAGGCACTTAGCAGTAGCGTGCTTTTTGCGGCATCGCTACTACTATTGCTATCCTATCGTACCGTCAACAGTGAGGGAACTATAGTAGTAGCGCTTTTACATGCAGACGCACTACTGCTACAACCATAGATGTAGCGTGCTTTATTGACACGCGCTACTACTAAGTAGCAGTAGCGCGTTGTTTGAACCAGCGCTACTGCTATACCTCTGTGTATAAGGTTTTCCCTAGTAGTGGTTAGGGTTATTATTTCATATATATGTTAGGGCTTTGTATTTTGTTTCAATCTTCGAATGATTACCTATGGAATATATGTTACATTGTGTTGTTTTAATTATTCTAGGGATGCGAAGAACGTGTGTTTATGTTCATTATGTGGACAAAGACGCCTTCTTGAAAGGCAATATTGACTGAACCCGGATGAGCGTGACATAGTGTTTGAGAGTAGTCGTAGCTATGCCGAGGTCATCTACTAGGAAAAGGCATGCTAGTGGCGCATCAGTTTTGCCTACTAATGGCGCACCACTGGTGCGCCACTAGCATCACGCCATTAGAATTAAATTCTAATGACGCACCATCGGTGCGCCATTAGTATCTGGTGTTCTAATGGCGCACCAGGTAGTGCGCCATTAGTATGGCCCATAGTGCGCCATTAGAATGCCTCCCAGAGGGCCATATGTATCCATGTGCTCTGGCATACTAATGGCGCACCAGTGTGTGATGCGCCATTAGTGTGATTATCACAGTGCGCCATTAGCGTCTTGTGTGGTGCGCCACTAGTATGAATATTAGGATTTTTTTTCTTTTCTGATATTTTCACAGGTTACAAAATATATTATTGGACAGAATTTAGACAACATCACACAGCAACAACAGATTCATCGAATACAATAGAAGATTAGTCTCCGAATACAATTCATCATATTAGTCTCCGAATTCAAAAGACCGAAAAAGATAGAACATTACAAGTCTCGAGACCGCGAGTAGCGAGTTTGTCTTCACATTACAAGTCGATATCGATCATCTAAACTACCATCACATAGAAGAGAGCTGCGGCCATCCCGATGAGCATCATCGCGATGAAACTGGTCTTCATCCGGTTCCTCCAACGCTCCCTCCTCTCTCCCGCTAGATAGCGGGCGTATCTAGATTCCGTCTCCGCCCTAGTGGTGTATCCTTTGTAACTGTTACCGCTGAAACGGTGAACCTGTCTCCGACACTCCTCCCAGTCGTCGTAGACTCCGGGAACCTTACCTTTGTACACGACATACGACGGCATCTCTATGCATAAGCCAAACAACAGACAATACATAAGCAATATATAAGTATGCAACAAAAGGATCGGAAGAGAAAAGCAAGACATTAATAGCATCGATTACATCTAAGTTGAACGACTGTCCAACCCACGAGACATACAAGTTCATTAAAGTTTAATTACAACATGAGCCAATCAATGTTTCAGAACTACACATAGCATCACCATCATCGACTTGACTCATGGGACCGGGCGTGGATGAAGCCGCCGTCTGTCGTGATGGTCATGAAATCGCGGCGTTATCAGCCTGCATTTGTAGCGTTGTGTCTATCTCACTGTTGGACGGTTGATGTCCGAGGTAGAACTGCCCCGAGGTACGGCGACATCTTGATGGATAATTTCCGCAAACTCTGACTGGATGCGAAAGAATTCTTGTCTGATGTCCGCGTCTTGGATTGCCGACAAGCTCGCGGCCCAATCTTTGAGATTATCTGGTAGCAAAAGGTGATGATGGTCCCGTACGATCGCCCGCATGTGATGGATGGCCTAGTACGCATCCTTCTGACCGCCAGGCAGCTGCTTGACGCAGGAGAACTTTGTCTTGTGGGCAAACACGTGCGCGCCGTACCGCCTACGAGCTGGCTTGGTGAAGCTGCCTCCAGATTTGGCGTAGCCGGGGAGAACATCATCAAGAACTTTCTTGATATTTGTGTAGTCTATCTTGGAGTCACGGTCCGGTCGAAAATACGTGGCCATGGAATATTTCGGGCTTAAGAGGATGAGTGTGCAATGTGTGTCACTGCACAGAACACGGAATGTTAGAAAAAAAAAAGAACGATCGAAATCTAAGAAATCATATGTTACTGGGCGGTGAGGGGATGACTTACTCGGGAAAGTAAGGCACAAGAAAGTTATCCTTATCTGGGTTTGCCAGAATGACGCCTTCGAGGTAAGAACTCGCGACTTGCCGGTCCCCAATGCTGCCCAAGATCTTGGCACGCATGTAGAAGGGGTCGACTATCACGATGTCCAGGGTCTTGTCTCTAATGATCCGCATCTCCATACTCAGCGAAAACAGCCGAACGAAGGTGTAGTGCAGCGGATGAAGGTTAAACATAGCAAAGATGTCATCAAACCGCAGGACGATCGTACCCCCGACGGTGCCATCCAGAAAGCCTTGCCCTCTGGCACCTTGGCCACGAAAACCGGGTATGCCACATCATTCTCTCTGAGACGCCGCTTCTCCAAAGAAAGAACACTGTCATGCAGACTCCGCATAGCACCGGTTGCAGCATTGAGCATATTTGTCGGTAGCATCGCCCTACCCGCCACGTGCACCCTCCTCGAGATATCCTTAGGTGAAGGTGGCCCGTCCTGAGCACGGATCGTACTCGGTGCCGGCTGGCTCGCACCCTTGTTACTCTTTCTTTTCCGTCCCTTCTTGATCTTCTGTTGTAATGGGACCGAGTTCTGCTCACAGACCGCCTTCTTGAGTGTGTTGGGGCTGATAATATTTGGCACCTCAGCTATCTGAGGCTCGGTGAAGTCGGCAGCTGGAGGCGTCTCCTGAGAACTGAACGCCAGACGACGCCTGTTGCAACTGGGTTTCTCCGTCGTACCAGCTAGACCGCGGTCTTCTTGGTTGGGTTCTTGAGAAAGAGGCCCGCAGAATTCGTAATCGTACCCATGTTCTTGAGAAAGAGGCCCGCAGAGTTCGTAATCTCCGTCGTATCGTTGTCGTCGTCGTCCAGATCCTGTGCCATATGCTTGTTCGGATCCTGTGCCATAGGGATGTCCGGCATGTCCGGTAGCGTTGCGGCGGTCTTGCCATGGCTTGGCACCGGCACGACTGGCGGTGTTGTCTTTGGGGTGGTGTCCCCCGCCCCCAAACGAATCTGGCTCTTCGGCCAAAGCAGGGGCCAGCTTAGCGGCGCCGAGGTCATCAGATCATCTTCGTCGGCCTCGGTGGGTCGAATCGGAGGTAACAACTCATCAGCGGCCTGGCAGCACCGAACCAGTTGAACCCTATACACGGTGGGTGGCATCGGTTTACCGTGGAACACGGGTTGCCGGTTGAATGATTTTGCCCTTGGCGACATCGACCAACTCGTCGTTCACGAAGTGCAGGAGAGTGCACGGAACGTCGGCAGCGCCCTGCGAAAACATGTAGGGCGTCAGGGATGCCCACTCAAAGGCAAAAGGAGATGAAGTCCTCGGCCGAGAGGATTAATTAATTACCATGATGATGTCGTTGAGCTCGGCTAATGTCGAGGCACTGCCAACGGCGGGCGTGCAACTGACGGAGGGGCCGCCTGCGGGCGAGGTGCCGGCCGGCGTACACCCGGGTGCATTAAGCTCCAATGTCGGCCGTGCCGGCGTCGGAGACACCAATACCGCCGCCGCCGGAGACACCAATGGCGCCGCCTGCGCGTTGTGCGAGTTGCTGGCCGTGAAGCTGGGAATCGGGGGCGGCCCCTATTGGCCACCCACAATCCACGCCGTCAGCCCATGAATCAAGGTAGGCATAATGCCGGTGAGCATCGATCCCAGTTGTTCGTGCACTTGCTCTTGGACAATCTCCGGAATCCGCGCCACTTGTGCCTTGAGTTCTTGAACCTCGCGCGACTGGCTTTCCAAGCTGGTCTTTTTCTCCTTTCGCCCACCAGCGGTATAGTATGACGACCATTTTGTGGACAAGCCTTTGCCGGCCACACGACCAGCTGACGACGGCTTACTGAGCTTATCCTTGTTTTTCATTACGTTCAACGCCCTATTTAGAGTGCTGTCCCAAGCATGGGTGCTCTGAGACGACCCCGCGCTACTGCTTTCAGTCTCCTTCCCCAGAACAAGCTCAAGCGCCCTGGTCTTCGGATCCGTGGTAAGCTCCTTTGTTATCGGGTCCTCCTTGTACCGGGCCCTGACATAGTTCCTGGTCTGCTTGTCACTGCTGTATTTCTCGAAGCGGGGCGGTAGGCCTTGCTAAACGCGCTCGCGTCCTCCTTGTCCCATATAGGCTCCGCCACTCTGTAACCGCCGGGACCGAGTTTGTGTTCCCCTAAGTTCAACTCCCGCATTTCCTTCCCCCACTGACTTGATTCGGAGGTTGCACTGCTCTCGCACTTGATCTTGAACTCCTTGTAGTCCTCTTCACTGATCGAAGGATTTTTCGCCTTGATCTTCTCATAACTATCACCTTTCTCAATCATTCTCTTCACCGCGCTTCTCCAAGTAGACAGGGTCGTGCGCATCCTCGTGAGGGCAGCACTGTTCACTTTATTCCCTGAGAGGCGTGTGTTTTCAAAATCAGCGGGGAACTTGTATCGTTCGTGCAACTTCGTGAAGAGGAGGTTGCGCAAATTCCCTCAGTCCTTATGCCTAAGGTTCTCGGTGTTGATCGAGACGGTGCTTCTGAGAATGCACCCGAGCTGAACCGAGTACCCCTTGACTATATGTTTGGGCTCCGTTGGATTCCCGTCGGAGTCCACTTGAGTAAATTCCTCCTTGAAGGTGCGGAGCGCGTTCGGGCGCCCGATCCTTCCGTTGCTTCTTCGGTTGGCTGCCATACGTGCATGCGCCGCCATCATCGATGGTGGCATCCTCGGCGGCACCATCGGTGGTGTCATCCCCGACGCCACTAGGGGTTGTGTAGTCAGGATCCGTGTCTTCCATGGCGTCCTCATAGCGGTGAGGTTGTTCCTCCATCTCTGGGACAGCTCCAGAATTGCTTGCCACCGAACCGCCGGCCTCATCGTTGTGGGCCATGTTTCGCTCTAAATAGGAAAAAAGTTCGGTCAAAAAGTTGGTTGTTGTCAAGGAACAAGATCATGGTCTCATCATTTAGGGTTTGTCGACACCGAGGCATCCTAAAAGCTAAGCTTTTATCATGTAGGGTTTGTCGACGCCGACGCATCCTAAAAGCTAAATGCTAAGTTAAGTTTTCATCATTTGGGGTTTATCGATGCCGAGGCACCCTAGGTTGGGCCTAATCACTTGGCTCTATTGCCACCTAACCTATGGTTTAATGCAGCAAGAATAAAGGGGCAGTTGATCCTACTGAACTAAGTACTAAGATACCCCGGCCCATGCATTAGTAGCAAGTACCCCATATATCCGATTTTTAGCAAAGTCATGCTAAAATTCACGGAAAATTTCAGCATGACCTTTGCTGAAAATAGGACATATGGAGTACCCGAATTTGCAGGAACGGAAGTTAATCGACATTCCGGCAAACTCAAGGGCCTCTCGGGGTACCTGCAAATTCATCACGACACAATGGTCGGAGACAAAACCCAGCAAACTAGCAAAGTTACTGACGTGTTTACAGATATTGTTTTCTGTAAAAGATGATGATCATCTCTGCAGGTCTTTCTCAATGTGATCAAAAGTAATTCAGAGGCATCACAATAAAGCAACACCCTGCACTAGCCTAAAAACAAGTGAAGTTTCACCCATATAAGAACAACTTTATAAAATCAGAGAAGTTACTCAATTTTTTGTATCCTTCATACACACTTGAGTACAATGCTTTATAATGTTCCATCGTCATTACAGAAATCCAAGACCATGTGTTCCATCATCATCATCATTACAGAAATCCAAGAAACATCATGCTTTTTAACAGTTTTCAGTTTGGACAGAATACTGAAAACTACAGTTTGGACAGAAATAGTATCCCAGGTTTCCATGTTAATACCACAAAGAATACCATAAAAAAATCCAGGATCATTTTTTCTAGAGAAAAGCATCATTATAAGGGGAGTTTCTTACTCTACCAGATCTACTAGGGGCAAAGTAGAACTGATATTCTTTTGCTGACTTCTAGTACAAGGTATAGAAGAGGAGGTAAATACAGTAGACATGTAATTGCAGTGTATTAACAGTATAATTTCAATAGATTTATAGTGCAAATTTATAGTAGAATTACAACTACAGTGTGAGCCAGAACCATACTCCAAATGTAGTAGAAGATACCTTCTGTCCAGCTCTAAAGGGCTGCAACTTGGGCTTTGAAATGAAGATAAGTGGCGATTAACACCTTTGTCAAAAAAATTCAGTTAACACACTGTCAAAAAAATTCAGTTAACACACTGTCAAAAAAATTCAGTTAACACACTGTCAAAAAAATTCAGTGAATGGATGGCAATACATCATACACTCACATTGCTACATTATTCATCAACTTGTATCATTAAGAAATACTACTCCAAAGATAGTTTTGGTGTAACTAGGTTTTGCCTCAATTGTTGTATTCTTCTTTTTGTTAGCTATCTCAAAAGACTGGAATGAACCGTTAGCTATCTCAGAAGACAAAAACAAAAATTCAGTGTGTTAACCATATGGCCAAAATATTGTCCCTAGACATCTCCTGGTCCTACCCAAGATAAACCCTAGTTACAAAAATGCAGTGCGAAAATTCAGTTAACACACTGCCAATACATTCAGTTTGAATTATTTCTCATGGTGATCCTCAACAAATTCTTATGACAGAACTACCAACTTTGTTGAACTAATCTGACCACTATAACATGTTCATCATTCAGCCATAGTTTGTTGTTGCTGCTACAATTTCAGCAAGCAACATGCCTAAATCCAGTGCTTGTTTGACTTTACTGAATTACCAACACATGGCACACACCACATTTATATTTTTTCAGGTCACACAACACATGCCCGAGGAGGAAGATTGAATTTTCTACAGAAGCATCATCAGGTACACTTCAACATGTGCTAGCAGCAACAATGGTCAATATTCATTCTTATTTATGGTCAATATTTTATAACCTATCAACAAATGGCAAGAATATTGAGTAATCTACTGCAGTTTGATCTACTGCAGATAATCTATTGCAATTTGAATCGTGAACCCTAACTTTTGGAGCATGTGATTTCTGTCTTGAAATTCCTTTTGGAGAATTGGTTGGAAGGAACGGGAATGGTGGAGAGAGGGAGGAAGGAGGAAGGAGGAGAGGTACACAGTCGCCGGAGGGGTCGGGGTCGGGTCGGCGAAGGGGTCGGTCGGGGTCCGAGCTCGTCCGGGTCCCGCCGCCCTTGTCGAAGGAGAGCAGGGCAGTGGTGAAGGACGGCAGGGGCAGGCGGGGTGGGCGCGGCTGCGCTTGCCGGCTGCTGGAGGGGCCGGAGGAGGCCCTCGCTCGTCGGAGGGAGGAGGAGAGGAGAGGAGCGGGCGGCGCGCGCTCGGCCGATCCCGTTCGAAGTCTTGTGGGCGGCGGGGTGGAGTCCAGCGGTCGGGCGGCGGCGTCTGGGCAGCGCAAGACCACAGCGGCCGCCCGGCAGCGTGCAAGCGGCCAGACGGAGGGGCGGAGCAAGGTGCGGCGCACGGTTGGGCCGAGTGGATCTAGCGAGGGAGGGAGGAGGCAACAGTCACGAGGGGACAGGTGAACTGGGGGGAGGGATCTAATGGCGCACCGCACCCCTAGTGCACCATAAGTACAACCATTCTAATGGCGCACCCCGCCCCGGTGCGCCATTAGAATTTACTAGCCCGACTGGTCAGGTTATATTCCACATAACCCCCACTCCATCAGAACAAGCCCACTAGCCCGACTGGTCAGCACGCAGCACACACACCAGGAGGTCCTGGGTTCGATTCCTAGGCTTCCCATTTATTGTATTTATGCATTTAAAATGCTTTTTGATATTTATTTATGTTTAAATATGTTCAAACTTGTTTAAATCATAACAGTAATATTTTTTATAAAAATAGTAATAATTTTTTAAAAATATCATCAAATTTGTTATTTGAAAATTTTTATGAATATGAAAAAATATCATCAAATTTATTATTTGAAAATATCATCAAATTTGTTATTTGAAAATATAATAAAATTTGTTTTTTTAGCAATTTTAGTTGCATTCATTTGTGACGGTGGAGCGGGCCGGGGAGGGTGCGGGGGAGAGGGTGCGGGTGGTCGTCGGCGGCGGTGGAGTGGGGGAGGGTGCGGGCCGGGGGTCGGCGGCGGCCGGTGGAGCGGGGGAGGGTGCGGTGGGACGTCGGCGGCGGTGGAGTGGGGGAGGGTGCGGGGGGGTCGACCCTGGTTACTAATGGCGCACCAGCTTCTGGTGCGCCATTAGAAGTTTTGCAAAAAAATAAAAAAAAGTATATATTCTAATGGCGCACGGTGTGGCCAGTGCGCCATTACTAGTTAGCACTAGTAATGGCGCACCGTGCTACGGTGGGCCATTAGAATGTTTGGAAAAATAAAAAAAATTGTTTCAAGTGGCGCACCATGTTCCTGGTGCGCCATTAGTGTCTTCCACACTAATGGCGTACCAAAACATGATGCGCCATTAGTCTAAACTCATAATATCTCAGTTGGTAGGTCGCGTTTCGGGTTTTATTTTCGTCCCACCACTTTCGTCCGGTTTTATTTCGCTGGTTTTTTTCGTCTCCCCTCTCCCACCCCACGCATGCAGCCCCAAAAAAAAGACGCCGCAAAAAACCAAAGCCTATCGATCCCTCGAGGACACAACGCCGCCCTCGTGCGATCTCGAGGTCACTGGCGCCGCCTCCTCGATCGCCAACTCGACGCGTGCGATCTTGCCGCCGCTGACCTCCCAGAGGAGACGTCGCCCGCGGACGTCCGGGATCGCCTCCGCGGACTTAAGGGATCAACGTCGTCGACCTCCCAGAGGAGACGCCGCCGCCACCTCCGCTAAACCCTAGGCATCCACCACCGTGATCCCGCCGTCGGGTTCCGCCTGCGTTCACCACCATGCGATCGACTTCCTCCCTCAGGTTCATCTTCCCTCTTTTCTCTGTTTGGATCAAGATGGAGAGAATCAGATCTGAGACGGAAAGAATCAGATCAGGATAGAGAGACGGAGATGAGGATTGAGGCCATGGGATCCCTTGCTAAAATTGAGAGGGAGGGAGGGAGGGAAAGGGTATCCTTGTCAGGGCCGGTCCTGATATTTCGGGGGCCCAGGGAGAAATTACAACCAGGGGCCCATACTATAAAGATCAAAATAATAATCTTATTTTTTTAGTTCATTCCTTTACTTAACTTATTATTGTCTATTGTTCCAAAATAAAATAAAAATTGTAAATGGTGTATTCCTTTACTTAATTAGACAAATCGAATACCTGATAGAGGACAAACATCAAGATGAAAGGTTTATAAAGTTTAAAAGCTTCATTTACAACAATAAAAGATCATTTACCTATCCAATGGCTATGGGAGTCTGAGTGGCTATGTAACCATGCTTGGATTGAAGTTATGCGTGTAAGAATTGCAGAGACCTACTTCCAATTTTTAAGTTAACTTTGCAGTCATGATAATTTGGAGAGAGAATGCAAAGACCGACAATCCAACACATAGCAGGCAATTTTTTCAATAGATAAGGCGATTGGTGTTGTGTTGACAAAGTACAGATTGAAGTAAGAAATAGAGCAACGGGCACACGAAATCAAAATTTTGTACTGCATCATATGCGAGACCTTCTAAGATCTGACTGCTGCTGCACCATATGAACGTGACCAAGTAGAAAGAGGAGGTTAGGGATGACCTTATAAGTGGGGTGGCTTCGTCTTGCACATGAGAGACATCTCACGAACGCGGGATAACACAACGGGCCCGGGGACCTGGAAAGACCCGCCGGTCGCATGGCGGAGAGCGGTCTACATCGGCGGCGCGTCTCACGATCGGGGCCCTCGGGGGAATAGTATCATCGCGAAGCGGCGAACTTGTGATGGAAAGAAGGAAAACATGACTACTCGTGGACTACGTACGTCTAGGTCGCTGCCTACTTACGGTCTGGGCCATGGGCTCCTTGCGAACCCTGGAGGGGGGTCCTAGATTTCGGGGGCCCTGGGCGGCCGCCCCCCTGCCACCCCCTCAGGGCCGGCCCTGATCCTTGTGCTCGGCTGTGCGGACCTCGTTCAGTTCATGATGCATTGCCTCGTTCAGTTTCTGCTATGTTCTTAAACCGTTCTTCTTTTCATGTACTAATGTACGTCCTGCTAGGAGTAGTACCACCGTAATCTTCTTTCTCTGTACTCCAAAATCTGAAAGAGGATGTCAATTATGTGATCGGAAAGATACCACCTATATAAAAATAAAAGTAACCAGTCGTCATCACTCCAAGGTATTCAAGTAAGAAAGCATGCGTTTGTTGAGTTATGCAAGGCCATGCTTCCGTGTTTTGTGTGGATGCTGGAGCATACAGCATCTTATCTTCTTGCCCCTTTATACCAAATTTTGGTATTTTTATCTTTTTAACTGACAAAACCACTCTATATTTGTCGGCATGGAAATTGGAATAGACATTGTAGATCCAGTGTGAGAATATCATAGCTGCGCTAAGTAAATGTACTATTGTTTAGAATGATAGTCTCACTATTTTTTTAAAGTTAGGATGGTTTGCCTTACTAATTGTACAATTTTAATTTTTTTGTTGTTGTTAAATTTGCTCTCTGCCATATTATTCTATTTTTGAGAGTTCATGAAGTCATTCTGAAATTTTATTTTTCATGTTGCTCAGCTCCTTTTCTCTGCGCTCTGTCAGGCTGCAACAGCCTAAGTTTCTATTTTCTATCTTGGCTCCAATGGCAGTAGTAGGATGCTCATTGGCAACCCAAGGTGTGTATGCCCCTACTTCCCCAAGGTACTCAAGCCCCATGCCTGGGCTGACTTCAGCCACTGGACAATAGTTCCGCCTTAATTTGTTCCATATGTGTGTTACAGTATCAATGCATTTTCCATTCAACTTTCTAAAGATTTTTGTTCACAGATGTATGCTGCTGTGAGGCATGTAGCACCACTTCTCCTGACTGCTATAATCAGTGGAAGATCTCATGACATGGTATGTGGTTCATGTTTTCTGTGCCTCTTGATATTTTACTTTGTGAAACTAACTTGAATTGTACTAAAGATAGGCGTCATGGTCTCATGGAATGGACATCATGGGGCTTATTAGGAACTCTGAGTTCAGGGGCACCATGCCGAAAGGTGAAGCAACTTTTGGTATTTTGTTATAGCACGATTTGTCTTCTGTTTCCTAAACTTGATCACTCACTTGCTTTCTTTCACATGGTAAAGAGGTCAATCTCTTCCAATACACAATCGCTGAGGTATGTATCAATGTCTAAAGGTTAAAAAAGACCCAGGTTACACCATATGGTTTAGGTTGCTCACCTTGGTGGCTGACTAGGCGTTCAAAAATCTTAGTGAGAGTATAAAGGACATTGTTGATGGTGCAATAATGGAACACAACAAGTTGTGTGTGTGTGTGTGTGTGTGTGCATACGACCTGGGAGTCTACATCTAAGAGTTCCTTTCAATTTTCTATCAGAAACATTTCTTTATAAAAGTTCTGTTGGACACTTATCTTCTCTTTACTTATCGTTTCGTGGGACTACGAAAAAGTTCATCTGTGTGTAACTACAGGGTTCTCGAAGTCCGCCCTCTCATTGACAGGGTGAAAGTTCCAGTGAAATTAGGTGTTCATAAGACAATTCTTTCAAGTTGCGACCTACATTGTGGTGTCTCCGTTCATCAAGTTCTGAGCACCAGCTCGGTGAAATTAGGTGTTCATCCAGCCATACTCCTAGGTGGCTTTCTTTGGTGTGCTTATTATTGTGTAGTTAGTGGTTATGCACATGCCTCATCATCTGATATTTATGCAGTAGTTACTGAAAGCAATCTGAGGATAAAGCTTTGATTGTTGTTGTAGTTGAAGATTCAAAGTTGCAAGGCAAGCACAGTTAACAGGGATAAGAAACTATAGAAGATTTATCAAACCAGATATGGGCTTGCTTATGCACTTTGAATCATTGTGGAGGATCTCATGTAATTAGGCCATACACCCAAAATTAAATTTTACTTGCTTTTAAATGTTTAGGGGCAGATGATGTTTCATGTGCTAGACTGAAATACGCACCTTTTAAGAGTATCATCGATACTCAGTCACCCATAAAAATGGAAGTACTGGAAATTAGTTTGTAAGGAAAATAACTAAATAGTGAGTCCGAGCAAACCTACTGCCTAGATTACATGAGATCATTTTAGCTGTAAGTGTTTCTTTTATCTTTTTTTACATTCTGGTAAACATGTGGGTGAATAACTGTTAGAAATTGTTCTGTGTGTACACGTGCATTCTACTAGAACTGATGCTTGAAAGAATAAAAAAGTTCTATAATATTTGTAAGCCAAGCAGTGGAAAAGCTCACTCCTCACAGTAGATTACCATCGTCTACGTATCTGCTTTGTCCAAGAAGAGTCCACAGGTTTACTCATGTCATCTGTTTTTTGTTGTTTGAGGGAAGGTTTGTTAGGAGCCCATCTCTTCTGCAGCAAGCCCTGCAGAAGAGAGCTAGATATAATGGTACTTGCTAGCCTTTTAATGGACACTTCCTTTTGGCCTTTTTTAGTTTCTCTAATTAGTTAAAATACTTCAATGACTGAGAATTTTTTATTCCCTCCCTTTTTCATTGTCTTTTTGAGTTTTGCTTTGTGGTGAGAGGAGGATAGAGATACCCAATTGTCGTGGGGATCAGAGATTAGATGAGGTCGCATTGTTTGTCTCGGCTTTACAATGTGAGGTAAAGGAAGAAAATAAAGTAATGTTAGAATATTACAATCATATATCTAGACATATCTCTACTCCTAATGGAGCAGTTGGAAAATAAAAGCCGGGAGAAGTATGAATCCGAACACGATCCCCTCCGTCCTCCTCCATGACGCGCGTCACGGGAGAAACCCTAGTGCCGCTGCCTTGGGACCCCCTCCTCCTCCCCTTCTCCCCTCCCCTGCCGCCGCCTGTGAGCAAGGCCGGGCAAAGCCCGGTCAGCTCTGGCTGTGTGTGTGTGGGGGGGGGGTCTTCCCTTCACCGTGTGGCCACGTGTGGCCACGTGTGGCGCAGGATGCCGTGGCCGGTGAAGGCGCGGTGCAAGCAGGGGGCACGGCAGCGTGGCATCTGAGTGCAGGCGGCGATGCACGGCGGTTGCTCGTGCGGGTGGCTCTCTGGCGGGGTGGCTGCGATGTTGCCGGCGGCTGCGTTTGTCGCGCGCCAGATCTAGCAGCTGCTGCGCGCGGCTTGCGCTAGCTCAGCTGTTACGGGTGGCTCGGCACGTGCGGGAGCTCGGCGGGCGGCGGCTTGGGTCGCCGCTGCACCTCGCCGTCCGGCTGTGTGGTTACTGGTGGTGGATAGCGGTCGTTGATGACATTCATCTTGTCCAGCCATGGCGCAGGTCTGAGTGTGAGGCCAATCCAGCCCCTGCTAAGCTTGAACATGTCGCGACATAGGGTTGGACCTTTCGATGATGGCCACAGTTGAGGATGGACCCGGCGCGGGAGGGCCACGGAACCATCCTTGCCTCCTGTTAGGTGGCGCACCGGGGAGCTCGTCCTTGCACGGCCTGGCAGGCCAGGGCGGTGGCGGCCGAGTACGGCCGGCCCGAGGGTGGGCCTCGGACCTGGGGACCGTCCAAGGGCAGGGAAGGAGGTGCCTTCCCGCCCGTCTCTTTGCCTGTCATGGCTGCAAACTTCGGTAGGGGGTGGTGTCGGGACCATGGGTGTTGGGGCGGCGGCCCTGGAGGTGGGAGGCGTGGGCTCATGGGCGGAGCTCACGGCTCGGGTGTGAGCGAGCTGCCGTGACCGTGCGGGGGTGTGGTGGTCAAGGTGCGACAACCGGAGGGGTAGGTCCGGCGGGCCTAGTTTGTTGTGCGTCGCCTCTGGGGCTGTGAGGACTTCCCGGGGTGAAAACCTGCTTTGGCTCTGCCAAGCCGACGGCGACGTCGCCTATGATTACAACAGTTACAGTAGCTAACTACTTAAATTGCCCGTGGCAACGCACGTGCATTCTACTAGGAAACTTGTTACAGTAGCTAACTACCCCATGATTACAACAGTAAATATTGATAGGAGTACAAGCATTGGAGGAGTACTCAGTACTCACCATGTTTGACAAAGTCGTGGTGGTGGTGGTGGTTGAGGAAGTCGTAGGTAACGGCGGCATCATGACGGAGCAGGGACCATCTTCTCCTCGATTTAAGAATAACAAGACTTTCAACTCATTCAAATTGTTGTAGGGCACATGCATATACTGTCTTTGAAGTACCAAGAAAACAGGAGAACACATGGAAACAAACATCTATGTAGCAATCGCTTATTCAGGTGCAGAGTAAAAAGCCAATACACAATAACGAACGGTGGTTTGATTAAAGATTAGTCGTCTGGAAAAATATACCTTGCCGTCGCTCAAGTTTTGCTTGGAGGTGGGTACGGTGGCCAAATGTGTTGAGAATCCACCCAAGTAATCGGCCTGACGATGCGGTGCTTAGAGGGGAGGGAGTAGATCTTGCAGGCGAAATTGTCCATAGGCTTGAGGCGGCTGTGTCCCCGTGACAAGTCGGTCGGTGCATGCTCTACCTCATCCCTCCTTGCCGAGGGCGGCGGCGTCGGGAAGCAGTCGTCGTCCTCACTGTGCATGTGAGGCCGGGTCACGACTTGTGACCTGAAAGAACAGAGGAACGAGATCAGGGAAGAAAAGATTCAAAGAAGAGGAGGGGGGGGCGGATCGGAGCGGCGTGCGTTGAATGGATTTGTCAAGCATGGGGAGTGGCGTACCGGAGCTGTGGCATTGCAGATCGGGACGCCTCGCTTCGGATCCACCTGCGACATCGCCGGAGAGGAGTGCCGCCCCAGATCGGACCGGATCGGGACCAGATCGAGCACCTGCATGTGCTCCAAGAAGCGTGCCCCGTCCGTCCCGCTCGGTCGCGCAGCACACAGCACGCAGCCCCAAGGTCCATCGATGCAGGAGACCGATGCGGTGGTCGGCCAGCGGAAGAGTCTGACTACCTGCTTGTCGGCGTGGGCAGCGATGCGGCGGGGGGAGGGAAGGGCGAGAGGGTTTGAGCGAGTGAGTTATGAGGAGAGGAGAGTGGTGTGGATAAGGTAGGTAGAATGCGGCTGGGGAGGGGAAAGGGTGGCCTTGGCGTCGCTCTAGTGCTCCAGCTCAAAAATACCTGACAAATCAACATGGGAAAACAGGTGACTAAAAATAGTATCTACACACCTTGTCATCAAGGCCCAGATTGAGGTCTGACCTTTACCCCATTATATCTGTCTAGGTTAGAATAAATATTTGAAAAGAAATTCCTTTCTTTCCTCAACCTTGAATCGCATGATTTGACATGTCAACCAGGATTTTTCTTTCTTTCTGATTTGGCATGTCAACCATGAGAGACATGAGAAACTATCAAGAATGCAGGTAAGAAAATATGAAACACTACTAACCAAAGTTTCTACTCCTTAAAACAATTCTCAATTGATACCAAATAGAAGGTAGGAAGGGCACTTTGTATGAATGACCATCCTTTGGAAAAATTGAATAAACAACACTTTGTATGAAGAAATAAGTAATAAGCAGAGTGAGTGCATGCATTGAAGATGGAGACAGGATGACTACATATAGACACATGCAAAACATCTAGACGACATCAGGCATAGTATAGTTAGCTTGCTACTCCCACCCCCGCTATTTCAAATATTCTTGCAATCAGGCAATGGTCATTTAATGTCAGGAACTGCCATTCCATAGGTGCGTATGGGGAATTCAAAAAGCAAGGCAGGTGAACATCAACCAAAAGAGGGCGTTACTACGAGTATGATGCACTCTATCAGAAATTCCTACACATGCGTTCGGTGCATTTACGGAAGTGATAAGCTTTATGCATAATGTATTGCAGGCCTTACGAGCGGGAGAAATGTTGAAGAATACAATGCAAGCATCATACCCGTAGATGAAAATGTTGACGATAGTTACACGACAGTTCAGGTATAAGACTACGTGAAGATTGGGTTTGTCGCCTATGTATCATTGGTCTTATATTCATCCTGGTTACAACTCTACAGGTGGATCAAGATCGCTACGGGTTGGAGACCATCATGATGCTTCGTTGTCGGCTCCGAGTAATCTAACACTGGATTATGGCACATGTAGCACAATATTCATATGGTACTGACTCATCTGCATTTCATATGACATGATTTATAATTATGGGTGATCACCTTCATGTACAACGTACCGCATTTTTTGTTGATTGGTAAGTTGTAGGCTGTGAACCTTTAAGCGATGAGATGCGGTCGTCTTATCAGAATAAGGCAGAAGGTCTTGTGGCTACAAGATGATACTCAAGGTATTCCCATGCATGCTTTATTTCATCAAGTTTTCCGGGATGATACTACAAGATGATACTCAAGCTACAATAAAGGTCATCAAGTTTTGTGTACTGCCACTTTATTTCATGTTAGTCACATGTGAGCATAACTACAGGCAAAGTGAAGACTTATGTAAGCTCATAAGTCATAACTTGTTCCTTTTCTTTTTCTTAACTACATGTTTTCATCCAAGTCAGAATTTTTATGTGCACTTGAGAACTAACCATGCTTGTACAGAGACATATAATACAGCCCATTCGTTCCATAGGTAGGTGTAGGGTTAACCAATAATAATTGCCTCCTTTTTATTTTCTAAAACTTACATTCGAAATATGTCCCTTTAGGGGATCCCTAGAGTGTACAACATACCAGTATGCAAGGACTAATCAGTAGTCTTGTATGCTTTTTTGTGCTTACATGTCTAAAATTTGTTAAGGTGGATGTCAAGCATGCTTTAGTTGTAGATTCCTTAAGTTCATTGTTTGATTGTCGTAAAGCGTCCACATATAATAACCCTTCAGCTTATTAGTTGACCGTTTACATGTTCGAATAACCTTACCTCATGCTAAAGCCGAAAAGGTAGTCAGGTAGAGAGTGTCAACTCACCATTGGATCAAAAACTATTTCGTAAGCTATTGTTCTCTAATTTCTCAGCGAATGAGAACAAATTCAGAAGGGTACACAAAATAACCCATGTACAAAGTCTCTACTCTTTTACCAGGCTATCCACCGTCTACACAGCAGGATTCACAAAGGATGCTAGCAAAGTGATAAAATTTGGATGTTTTTGGAACTATAGCATCACAAGCCCAATAAGAGAAAAAGCAAACATCATGAAGAATGCATTAGGATAATGATTTTACCTTGGGGTTATACTCTGCATTGCGTTCCTGGAGAGCTATTGCTTTCAGTTCCAATTTACAGTCCGGGTTGACCGTCGACACAATATTCTTGTCATCAGATCAGACACCCGAAAGCAGAGTATACCCAGGAGAAATCAGACCAGTAAATAGCTCTGGCTCATACTGTCAAGCAACCATATAAAATATCAGTTCCAAAACAAGGAAAGAGACAATTTCTTGGAAAGAAAGAAAAAATATAATACAGGATAAAATAGTGCTAACAGAACAGATTTCAACTTAGTAACTTACAGAGTTACACTTCAAAGCGCCGTGAGAATATGTGAGGTCCTGAAGCCTGATAGCCAGTTTCAAATAACGTAAGATCTCAGTGCTCCAGTTTTAATGTGAAAAGGGTACTGATATGCTTTTATATACTAGAAAAGCTAGGCATGAGATGCCTCTGGTATCTACGTACCTTGTGTAACTCTGAGTGAGGCAATTGTAATCATATAGTAGATCACTACATTTTAGGCTTAGGGTGTGTTTCAGAGAGCTCCACCCCACCCTCGACTTCAGTTAACTTCCAAACTCCACTCTACTTCTAAAGTTCTAAACTCTCAAGCTACGTAAGCTCCAGATTCACATTACATGGAGCGTTTTTGTTTTAGTACCAATTACCCTTCTTTTTAATTTGTTTTACAGGTGGTTGCTCTAGGGCCTTCACTACTGCTATTTTCTGTTCTCTAAGAGACAAATTACGAAGCAAATCAAACAGTACAAATATATTAGAGGTTGTATTCATTAGTTCATGTATATCCAAAAATTAATAATTATCACCCTAAGAGAAATTAGTAGTTATAGCTATCAGCAAGAATTCATGAAACCAACGGAAATCAAATATCATGTAGGAGTATATTGTTTTCAGTTTTCTTGTCGAACAACATTTATTAATAGTTCACCATGTATCAATCGGTTGATTTGGTACTACACTTTGGACCGCTTGAACGTTTGAACAAGCACGAGGATAGCTTTTGAGTGTGGACCAATTTATGCGAATCAATTACTAAGTAATTGATGTTGCCTGAACTCTGAATAAAAATGCATAGACGCTCATGTAGCAAGAATTTTCATCAGGTAATTCCCCATTCATTCATTCAGATCCATTCAACATCAACCGAATTGAAGAACACAGATTATATACAACCTGAACGAAAACCACAAAAATCGAAGAAATAGACAACCAAACAGTAATCAGGAATCCACCATGTCGAATATGGAAACTCACCAGTAGTAGACTGCTTTGTAGCCTCACTAGAACAGCTCGAGCGGCATGAGGAAGGAGGCGAGTTGTGGCTGGATGCAAATGAGAAGGGCAACCGGGAGATGAGGCCACCACGCGACGAGCAGAGAGTCAGCAGCGCCACAGCCGAGCGCGGCAGCCGGGAGTGGGGCATGCGGCGGCGGGAGCAGCTGACCTCTGGCGGTGGCAGGCCGCAAGATGCGTGACAGCTTCTCCCGACCAGCTCTAAGGGAGGTAGTGCCACCTAGATCCAGACAATGAGCTCTTCCGCCCATCCAAGTCGAATCCATTGCCGAGGATCGCGGATCTGCGGTAGCGCGTTGGCTCGGTGCCTAGCAGTGGCGCGAGAGGTCGTCTGTGGCGGAGGGATCGAACCGCCGGGTGACGGGCGCCGGGAGAGCGTTCGGCGAGATGAGAGAGGAAGAGAGTGAGGCAGTGATGAGTCTGCGTGCGTTTGCTTTTTTCTAGAAACTTTTCTAACATACTGTGCAGCAGCGCCGTATCCGAACCGTCTGGTGCATCCCTCGCCGCATGATCTACTACGACTATGCTTTGTAAGATTGTTTGCGAGGCTTGCCTCTCTTGCTCTCCTATGTACAGTACGTGACTGCCAATTAGCATCATCATGTTATCAGTAGTAGGCCATCAATTTGCTTATTTATGCCAGTCAGTCATATAAGCATCCATCACCACATAAATAACTTTTTAGGGCATGTACGTATTATCATATCATCAGTTCGAGCTATCAAGCATGGCCTGATTTTGGCGGGTACTGTTGGCTGCCATAACGTAATTCTTGAAGCTGATTGTATGGAGTTGATTGACGTAATGGTCAATGGCGGTAATTCGCTAGGACCAGCAGCGGCCATCGATGAAGAATGTTCCTTCCTTAGTCGAAATTTTTCTTCTCTTACTTTTAATCATTGTCCTAGAGAGGCCAACACGGCGCCGGACGTTTTAGCTAGCAAGGCGGGGTGCGATCGATCCATTGTTTGGCAATCGGAGCCTCTGGATTTCTTGTTGATGTTTTGGCAAATGATGCATCCATATTTGAGCCTGAAATATAAAATGCCATGTTGGTGTATTGCCCTAAAAAAACATCATCAGTTTACTTGTGTTGTTTATATAATGATCAAATGTTAGGAGCACTTACCAAATTGTTTAAAACAATTGCCATTTTTTCCCACATAGCTAATGTATTACTTTGAAGGGTACCTTTCTTTTAGAAAGAAAAGGGCACCATATTGTTTAGGATAACTGCAATTTTTTCATTGTATATCAAATTATTTCAAGAAAACGTTATCGCCTTTTAAAGAAACAATTGCCATATTTTGTTTACACAGCCACCGCACACAAAGATTGTGGTGTGCACATCTTCCTATCAGAACTTCCGAACATTTTTTTAGAATATTTTTTATATGACAGGTTTCTTTGAACTGTTTTATATAACAGATAGGGGAGCCTATGTATGTTTGCTATATTTCAGTTTCATGCTGAAGCCCAAACTAAATCACTGTAGTATTTTTTTTAAAGGTCATCCCACGAGGTACTTAATTTCACTGTGGTTATGATCATTTCGTTTTTATTGGTTGTAACTAATTTGACTCACGCGTGATAGATTATGCATGCGCCCTTGAAGCTACATTTATATGATCACGTAAATCACTGGTTGGTATTCTAAAGATATTAACTTCTTCATGTAAATCATCGGTTGGTATTTCAACGAGCCCGGACAGTTGAATACCTTATCATCATTACTTGTATTATTTCTTTGTAATAACATCAAAGATAATGATCAGTGATAGTGTATTCATCTACCTAATTGCTTTATCAGTTTGCACGGTGAGTATTTTATAATGCATATTCTTACATATTGCACATAATAGCCTCATGCTAACAACATATATTGCTCGTGTGGGATAGTTACAATCTTTGTACACTTGCTTAAATACCATGTGAATTACGCCAAAGACAACATATCTAAGTTATACATGAATTTCTTAAGCGTGTCAAAGTAGATATGTTACATTACTTAGCTGAATCATTGTTTTCTATACTTTATACAAGTACGGCCTGTTATAACATTTTGGCCATCGTGGGTGGCCCAAATTTTGGGGAGCCTGAGCTGGTTGCATGGTTAGATTTTGCGGAGTCTATTGGGCGCCACTTGGATGTATGAGTGACAGACACCGTGGGAATGAAGCTAAAGACAACTTTCCTGATATTGTTAAAGAATTTCTTAAGTGCATCATCTAGATATTGATAATTTTGTAATAGAAGTTTAGATGGAACATCGCTCAGTTTATTACATGGACATGTCTTTAGTCTTTCTTTTTGTTATCAATTTTCATTGCAAAATGGACTTCAATTGTTCAGTAATTGCGTTTGTGTTATATTGTTTGTGCATGTGAAATTTAACATGTAACTCTTCTAAACTTTTTCAAGAGCCTGTGACAGCGCACGGGCATCTTCACGCTCACACCCAAGTTCAATCATCTACACATGGAGTAGTGCAAGCGAGTGGTCTTTTCCATGCCCGAATCGACAAGAGGTAGTGGCATCAGGAGCTGCATCGTCCAGGAGCAGCAGCAGCCTTTCCAATCGCTCCTTGCGCCTTGCCTTTCCAATCTACTCACGCGGCAGAGTGCAGTTCTTGGCCACAGTACATCTGCATCCCTGTTCCATCCAGAGCAACAATCACAATCAGCTCTAGAATCTCTCCTTGCCTTTCCCCAAATCATAGGCTCCAAAGATTGGAAAGACGTGGGGAAAATTAAGGATGCAAACCTTGCAGGTCGAGCGTGGGAAGCTCGACTTCAGGGGCGACCTAGGAGCAGGTGACGACGAACTCGTCGAAGCGATGGAGGACCAGCAGCGTTTGGGATGGCAGCGTCCAACACGACGCTCCTCCTTGCAGGTAGATGGCGACGAGGAGCGCCAGAGCGCCAGCGTCCGTCGCCGCCGTCGTCGAGCAGAACAAGGCCGCCGTGCCCGCGCTCGTCAGGCTCCAACTCGACCTCACTAAAACAACCAACTTTGGCTCGACCGTGATGCAGAGGATGCGAGCGAGAGGAAGAGGCGGCAGAGACGAGAATGCGAGGAGGCGACGCAGGGAGAGAAGGGCGGCGACAGCTGGTTGAGTCGCCAAGACACTGAGGGGGGGAGGTGCATCGCCCGACGCAGGTGAGGGGAGGTAGCGTCGCCGCCGCGGGCTAGGGATTTAGGGGAGTGGGTGAGCGAGGGGAATGAGCGTGAAGATGGGACGGAGCGAGTGGGTGAGTGAGTGAGTAAGCGAGGGGTAAAGCTGGAAACCACAGAAAGTAACTTTTTTGAGAAATGTACTACAAGAACCATCAATATTCAAAACACAAGCATTTATTTTTTATTATCTCTATTTTAAAATAATACTAATTTAGGAAATTGCAGGATGTGTCTGGCTATTATTATTTTTATGCTCTGGTGGAATGGTAAAGAATTACTTCGTCCGGTTAGTACCATGAGTATTTTCCGTTGCACATTTTAAGACCTTCGACATGAAGTATTCTCGTTACAGGTTGCTTGTGTAAGATGTGTATAAGCTAAGGAAGAATGCTTTATTATATTTGCTCAAATATTGTGCGAATGAAACTGAAGACAACGTTCTTGATATTGTGCGAGAATTTCTTAAGCATAACAACTAGATATTAATTTGTAATAGAATTTTAGTTGGATCATCACTATATGTAGATATCATTAATTTATCATTTTTTATCAATCTACATTGTAAGTGAATTGGACTTCAATAAATACCCAACTTTGCCTGTGCTATCTTGTCTCTACATGTAAAATTTGACATGCATTATGTTTACATAATTCTAGCAAAGTATTTTCGTAGCAAGTGGCAAGGCACCCACATTCCCGTGATATCTTATCTCTACATGTGAAATTAAACACGCATTATGTTTATACAACTCAACATAAATATTTCAAAAGCCCGTGGCAACGCACGGGCATTATACTAGTATATATTAATGGCGCACCACCTGACAGGTGCGCCATTAGTGTCCATCCCATCTATAGCCCTTTTCCTAGTATAGTGGGTCTTGGAACAAGTGAGGAAAGGTTTGAATTGGATGGACCCAAGTGATATCGTTGAGTTGGAGGGAAGGCATAATGTGGGTTTTGAAATGCACATCCGTTGGAAGACCATGAGTGTGAACTCCGAGCAACGTTGGGTTGCATACAAGAAGACGATGGCTGAATTAGTAAACAAGGCTATTTAGCTATTTGCTACGAAGAAGGTTGAGTCTAGTTTGCATTTGGATTTGAACCGGAATGCCTCCCCGTTGGTTGCTAGTTAGCACTAGTAATGGCGCACCGTGCTACGGTGGGCCATTAGAATGTTTGAAAAAATAAAAAAAAATTGTTTCAAGTGGCGCACCATGTTCCTGGTGCGCCATTAGTGTCTTCCACACTAATGGCGTACCAAAACATGATGCGCCATTAGTATATATTAATGGCGCACCACCTGACAGGTGCGCCATTAGTGTCCATCCCATCTATAGCCCTTTTCCTAGTATAGTGGGTCTTGGAACAAGTGAGGAAAGATTTGAATTGGATGGACCCAAGTGATATCGTTGAGTTGGAGGGAAGGCATAATGTGGGTTTTGAAATGCACATCCGTTGGAAGACCATGAGTATGAACTCCGAGCAACGTTGGGTTGCATACAAGAAGACGATGGCTGAATTAGTAGACAAGACTATTTAGCTATTTGCTACGAAGAAGGTTGAGTCTAGTTTGCATTTGGATTTGATGCCTCCCCGTTGGTTGCTAGTAGTCCCCCACCCATGAACCAAGATGAAATGAGTGGACCTTCTTTGACTCAACAAGTGAGGCAAACATTGAGCCCTATTTCAAACAACCAAAATGAATCTTTGCAAGAAGAGAATGGTGAGTATGAGGACAATGACAATGAAGTTGATCTTCATGACCACAATGTGGGTGATCTCGACAAATATCATGTGCAAGAGACAATGGGCCATTCCATACCTTATTCCCATGGCTATGCATCGGAGTCGGATTACAAAGGTCCCGATGAAGAAGTTGATGAGGAGGGAGTTCACGGTGAAGGAGGCCGAAGCTTTTGAGAAGGTATTCAGGTGAGGATCACCGGACACCATTATTCAAGGATGTTAGTTCGCGGATGAAGCTTTTGAGAAGGCCGAAGCTTTTGAGGAAGCATACAACCGAATCTATTATAGTGTGATGCCTTGCTGTCAAGCGCCACACAAAAGGCTCAGCTGAGCGTATTTTTCTGAAAGCAGTTCAGTTTGTAAATTCTTTTCATCCTAAGGTTAATTTGTCATTTTTTCCTTTTTTTTCTAATTGTTGAAAATCTTATTGATTTCGCGAACAATTTTTGAAATTTATGAAAAAGAGAATTTTTAATTTTCTTAAAATTCAAGTTTTTGACTATAAAAGACGCCATAGAAAGTGTTTCGGGAAACCATACGGGCGCTATAGAAAGTGAGTTTTTTTAGACAAGCTATAGAAAGTGAGTGATCCTTCGACAAACAATAAGGAAGCAAGCGACCCATTGATGGCTGGCCCACCCACGGGCGCTACTTGAGGGAGCAGATGTATCACTCACTTTGAGCGATATAATGTTTTTCATACAAATATAACATTTTTGAAATGTATGATTAATTTTTTTCATACATGATCAGTTAAAAAAATTGTTTGATGCTTAAATTTTTAAACACGTTCTACAGTTTTCATATACACCTGGAACATTGTTTTTACATGTCTAACATATTTGAACTATATGATTAATTCTTTTTCAATTTTTTGTGTTTGATGACTACATTTTTTGTATACATTTTTTATTTCATATATATCAGGGGCATTTTAAATATTTTTTAAATATATCATTCACATTTTTTCCCGAACTAGAAAAACAATGAAAGATTTAATTACATTTGTACTTAACAAAAAAGCAAAAAAGATAAGGCGCTTGCGCGGGCAGCATTTGGTCTCACGCCGCCACGGTCGAGGGCGATAGCTCCGGCTATTGCGACACACATGTGTTATTTGAAGGAAACAAGTAGTGCAATTTTTGCAAACTCATTGCGGCCTGCCTGGTCATGGACACGGCGCTGCACAGGAGAGATTTATTTCCGCCTCGCTTGAAGCGATACATAGTCGCGCCCATAACTACCCCACAATTTATTTTGGTGTTATCTTTTTAGACAAATTTTTGTGTTAGCTTGGTCCAGCTATCATTTAATTGAAAATAAGGGCCATCTACAGGGTTTCCACGCCCGTGACAAATACTAAACTAAAATAAAAATAATAAAGTTTCTAAAGAAGAATGAATTTAGGTCATTCGTATTACCCATAAAAGAAATAAGATGAAACAAAAACTAAAATAAAATTAAAATAATGTAGTTTTGTAAGAAAGAATGAAATTGTGGCATTGGTATTACCCTTTAAAGGAAAATAGAACGAAACAAAAAATAAAATGGAATCAAAATAATGATTTTTTTCTTAGGAAGAATGAATTAGTGGCATTGGTATTACCGATTAGAGAGAAAGAAAATTAAACAAAAAATAAAATAAAATCAAAATAATGAAGTTTTCTAAGAGATTATTAATTAGTAGCATTGGTATTATCCTTTAAGAAGAAATAAGATGAAACACAAATTAAATATCAAAATGATAAAGTTTTCTAATGAAGAATGAGTTAATAAATTTCTATTACCTTTTAAGAAGAATGAAAATGAAAATAATATTATGCAAACAATGGATAAAATTCGCACACAATTGACACACAAATTATGATTTTCATCATATGCAAGAATAATCATATAATAGTGGTACTTCGGGATAAAGAAGTTCTGTAAGAAGAAAGAAAAGGAAACAAAACTAAGAAATAAAAGGTAGAACGAATTAGTGATACTGGTATCACCTTTAAGAAGGAAAAATATATGTGAGAAACAATTTTTAAAACTTGCACACAACTTTGCAATTTTAACACTTTAGTACAATTTGTACACTTGTTCTATAGTAATTGCACCTATACATTTTACGCTCATCCAACGCCCCAAAAATACCCATATAAACTATCTAAAAAGTAAAAAAGAAGAACAGAAAATGTATAGAAACAGGAAAAGAAGTTGCATCATCGGCCTTTTATGCAGGCAATACAAAATGGGCTTCAGCCCAATAAAAATATCGACTGAACCAAAACAGTGGTTTGTCAGAATATTTGGACCAAAAAATGACAACAGACACAACAGAGAGAAAAGAACAAGGAGCATGAATCTTGAAGCAGAGATCAATGACCCGCTGGGAAACTGACGATAGCCGCGTCGGTGCCTGCTGAGGAAGCAGCGAAGAACAAGATCAAGAACGCCACCCCTCTGGTACCTCATCCTCGTCTGGTGCCTCGCGCATCTTCTTTGGCCACCCCTACGGCTCCTACTTCGGCGCGTCAGGGCGCTGCTGCTCGCTACAAGCGTTCGTGCCCGCCAAGTGGTCGATGAATTGCCTTCAAGGTAAAAAAATAAATGTATTGCATTTTTTGTAAAATGCTGTGCCTAATGTTTATGAATTTTTTAAAACATGTCCTAGTGTTTCAAGAAATATGCTCAAAACATCTTTAAATAATGTTTATTCAATGTAAAACAATGTACGCATAATTTAAAAAAAATGTTCATATCATACAAAAAAGATTTTCTGACATTAAAAAAATTCTAAAACTTCAAAAAAGTTTGTATGTTTTAAAAATTGTTCATGGTAGTTATGAAAAAGAATTACATATTTTTAAAATAATATTCAGGCATACATTCATAGAATATCCAATGCACATTTCGCAAAAACGATCAATGTGTATCTGAAAAAAAGTTCGACCAACATAAGGAAAATGTTCAACTTATATTTCGAAACAATTGGCAAAGTATCTGAAAATAAATGAAAGAACAAACAAATTTGACACTAAAAATAAATAAAGGACGGATTGGAAACCTAAAAGAAAGCCAGCAAAATAAAACACAAAGAGAAAAGAAAGAAAGAAAAAACCGATACAGAAAACACAGAAAAAGTTAAGCTCGCACAACAGAATGTAAAGCAGGTCGCTTACTTTCTATAGAACCTTCCTAAAATCACTCTAATCGGCCAGCCCACTAAGGCAAGCACGCACATTGGCGAGACCAGGATACATCTCGCAGTCAGGGACATATATCTCTCGCGCCCAATAAGGGCAGAGCCTCGTCCACGTGTAGGTCTAGGTTGAGACCAAACACACACCCGCATGATAATGGGCTAGCTCATTAAGCCGTTATGTGCCTTCTCATGCCAGTTTTGGAAGATTATAGAATTTTCTTGGATTTTTTTTTGTTTTTTATCTTCAGTTTTGTCTTTCCAGGGTTTTTTTGGTTTTAAATCATTTATTCGCTTGTTACATTTTATAATTATAGACTTTTTTGAAATTTGGACATAATTTTGGAAATCCAGAATTTTAAAAATAGTGTACTTTTTTTTGAATTTGGCAACATTGTTTTCAGACTACATGAAATTTATAATCTCGTTCTTTGAGACTACAGTAAACCGATACAGAAAGCGCCACCCATCCTGCCGGTGGCGGAGGCCAATGCTTGACGGGAGTATGCGGCACCTTGCTTCTTGCCGCCGGCGTATGCGGCGGCGGCGGGGGCCTGCTGCTCTCCAAGGGATACGGCCTGGTGGGCTCTTGGCAGGTTGCGGGTGCGATGCAGATCTGGAGTGGCCGTGTCTGGTCCACAAGGCTGCTCCTGGTGGCTGGTGCAGCGTCTTGGCAAGTGGGAGGAGTGGGAAGTGCCATGTGGCGATGGATCTGGACTGCTCTCCAGCAAGCGTCTTGTGATGTTGAGATGCGGCGGATTCAGAGGCCATTGGCTGCTGGGAATCGGAGATGCATCTCGTCTCGTGGCGGCGCGCTCAGATCGGGAGCTCCATGTGGTTCTAGCGGCATTCCTCGTCGGCCCTGGGGCTACTCCAAGTCGTCAGCGAGGTGCCGCTTGTGTCCGCGTGATGCTGCGGCATGCACCGAAGTAGCGGCGCGGTGGGCGCACGCCTTGCAGCTGTGCGGGTTGGCCCGTATGAGTCTGCGGCGGCGAGGTGCCGACCTTCCGCACCTGCCAACATAGCTGTGGTGATTCAGATCATCTGGTCGGTCTAATGGCGGTGATTGCAAAGCACTGCAGCGACTTTCTAACGGCTGCATGATGACGGGCGGTGCGATACAAAATATGGACGAAGACTTGACGCAGAGGAATGGTTGGGCAGTGGCGACGGTCGCGTCGCATGTAACTGCTGGGTTCACGGAGAAGTGGTGGCGACAGCACATGAGAGATTTCGATGATGGTGCTACTCGAGCACCCGGTCTCGAGCTCCGGGGCGAAAGCCTAGGTCAAGCCCGAGTGGCTATACCTCGCAATGACAATGTGTTTCCTACATCCTTATCTTGTTGAAGGCATTGCTCAGGTATGCTTGAACTGATTCTTCAGGGTGAAAATCTAGATTCTGGCCTTCTGGTTGGATCCTGTGACGGCGGCATTAGAGTGTCGCCCCCTTAATGAAGGCGTTGCTGTTGAAGAATATCGTTGTTCATGTGATGTCATGAGATGATTGGTGCGGATATGGTCATTACTGTAGGTTGCCGATCACAGATCTGATCACTTTAGGGCTTTTTTTTTCCTCGCCTACACATAGCTTTGTTTTTATTTGACTTTGCTAGTTGTTGGCGTGTTTTTGTGTGTGTGATTTGGTATTAGCTTTGTGCATCCTAACTATACAGAGGCCGAATGTGTGTTCATTGTGTCATGTATCTTCTTGATGCTTCATTTTGAGTCAATAAAATCCACCCTTTATCAAAAAAAAAACAGCTTTATAAGGAGCAAGGTGGTTGACAACTCAAAATTGCAATCAACTGCTCTCAAAGAATTAATTAACCAAATATTTTTGGACACAGTACAATCGAAGCCGTCACATACACGTGCATACACTCGTCTCTATAAACGCACGCACACATACTCTACCTTTATAAGCATATCCGAGAGATTGAGCCGTCATAATATTTTAAGATTGATGAAGTCACCACAGGCAAATATGAAATTAATTAACTTTTGGTGGGTAATAGTTTTGCAAATATGGAAATTACATGAGGGTAGTTTGCACGAAATTTATTTTCACAAGCAAACATGTACACAAACAAACACGAGGCTATTATTTCGCTTATTATTTTGCACTTCACGAGAATTATTTGGACCCCGGTTGGATTTTATGCTAGCTACGAGCCAGCCATACACTAACAAATGGATTCGCCACCACCAGATACGCACAACGAGCTAGAGTGCTTGTAGGTAGCACTATAGTTGACTAGCTGTACTCCACCCATCACGGGTAGTTCAAGACGATCTTGTCGCACTGTGCGACCTCGTCGGCCGACTCGCCGGCGCCGTCGAGCGGGAAGAAGAACGGGTACACCTCGTAGCGCGCCATGCAGCTGCTGTAGATCACGCGGCACCCGCGGCGGTACCGGCAGTAGTTGGGCAGCTCCGCCACCGCCTGCGCCACGCATAGCCCGCAGTCCGCCGCCGTGATGTCCCTGGTGCACCACCCAAGCCCGTAGATGGTCGTCTTGGCTCCGCCGCCGCTTCCTCCGAGACGCGTCGTGTCCGTCGCCAGCCCTTTGTTGGCGGCGTCGCCGGCCTCGGAGGCGACGCGGGACATGAGCTTCCCCTGCGCCCGGTCGAAAGCGGCCAGGTCGACGCCGGTGGCGTTCTGGGTGTTGAGGAGGATGAGCGTGTAGCCGGTGTCCGCGAGGCCGATGAAGTTGGAGGTGGAGTACCGGAGCAGGCAGTAGTCGTAGAAGACCCGCCCGTCCGAGCTGCCGCGGCAGGACGACGCCACCTCCTTGGCCGCCGCGGCGAGGCAAAGCGAGCAGTCCTGGCGCGGGACGTCGCCGCGGCACTGCGCGAGGCCCCAGACCGCGGACGAGGAGTGGCCGGCGGTGGCCGTGGCGTAGTAGGCGGCGGAGGCGCGCGGGACGAGCGCCGCGAGGACCTGGTCGATGCTGGCCTGCGTCTCCGCGCTGGTGCCGTTCTTGGCGCAGTATGTGCCGATGGCGTCGACGCCGGAGCACGGACGCGCCATGGCGAGCAGGAGAGGGAGCAGCAACAGGAGCAGTGGAGAGGAGGAGGAGGACGCCATTGCGCGCCTGCTTTGATGATGTGATGTGTGCGCTACTAGCAGTTTGTTTGCATGCAGGATCTCGGTGGTGCGTGGGAGATTCTTATAGAGAGAGCGGGCAGTGAGTGATGGGTGCTTGGTCCATGGCTGATGCCTCCATGCTACTACATGCGCAGCCATACTTGACGAGCTGCATGTCTCTTGTGTTTTAATGGTTGGAGACTGTGTATGTGGCGGCACTTGATCCTGTCAACTTCTAGATCCTGCGGACTGGTCCATGGATGTGGATTATTATTCTTGTTGGGTAGTACAGTACGTGGTGTTGCTGCTCAACTAATTAAAGCCTGCCACTTAGGCATGCACGTACCCAAAAAAATCTCCTCCATGCATGCTCACTTGCTTAAATTAATCGCTAGGGAATCAGCCCCAAGAGAGCTGGGTCATCTCCCATAGCGCTAGCATACGACTGATCCTTCCGCCATACATGCCTTAGCTAGGTCATACCTCAAAAAAAAAAAGTTATCTTGGCCACGTGCTTAACTCAAAACATATCGTCGCATAATTAAGCCATTGCTTAGCAGTGAAATTAAGAACAATCCATTGACTAAGTTAGTGTTGGAGAAGGCCGGTTATTAGGACCTACCGGGTCGGTCTCCGCGTCGGTGGTGACACACTAACGCAGCGCATTACTGGTCAACGCTTTTCTGGATGTGATGTGGAGACAACCATTCAACGGGGATCCATCAATCGATCGTGACAGCAAAGTTAGGTCGTCGCCTTGCTGTGGCGGGCACCCAAGTAATACTACCCAATTTTCTGTTCATGGATTTGTTAATGTTAAGTTGCCCGAATAGGACAGACACTCATTTTCTGTGTCTGCTTGGATCTAAGCTCCCTATTTCCTTTGTCTTTTTTAGATTTCTTGTGTAAATCGAGTAGTAGCCGCTAAAAAAACACAGTAACCACATGACCCTCTAAAAAAGCTTAGGCTTAAGACGAGCATAACCCAAAAAAAACGCACGACTTATGGGAAAAACACTTGCCTTACATACGAGGCTCGGAAAGCACCTGCCACATGGCTATCCCCACCGCACTTAACGGCTTTGTAACGACTATCTCTATAAACCAATTGCCCTCTAACGTCATACTCAGCTTACATATGCCTTTTTTTTAGAAAATACCAAACACGTATGCCGAGTGCCTGATATAAAACACTCAACTTAGTTAATTATATTTTTCGCGCCGCACCCCCTTTGTCTTCCCGTTATAAGAGCGGCCCACGCATAACCCTAGCTCTCCTCCACCTCAACCTCTCCGCCTGCATGAGGTGCCCCCCCCCCCCCCCCCCCTCTTCCCAAGCTCGCCGCCTGCCAGCCTCTTCCCTAATTGTAGCGCATCTTCACTGCACCGCTGCCATCTCTCCATCCTGCAATCGACGTCGCCGGCTCCATCATGATGAACATGTTCTACACCCGTCCGGGGTGGACGACGCTGATTTTGGGGTGTAGACGTGGCTTTTGAGGCTTCTTGAATCCATTTACCTTGTTGCACCTTTTGGAATCTAATATGAATAGACTTCATAAATCATTAGCACTCCAGATATGTTGACACTGATTACCAAAATCCACCTAAGATGAAGATGCACTTTCAGTATGCTCCTTTGTGGTAAGTAAGGGCATCTCCAACGCCGACTCACAAACCTCCGCAACCGTCCGGACCGCGGTAGCCATCTAACGCCGACCTGTATCGGCGCGGTCCGGACGGTTAAGGGAGCCATCCAACGACGACCTGTATCGGTCCACGGCGCGGTCCGGACGCGATTCCTCCCGCAAACCAGAGACAAAAGTGGGGGAGGTTTGCGGGAGTCTGGACCGATCTCAAGCCCTTTCTGACTGCCCTATCCCGCCAAAAAACCCTACCCCTCCCGTGCATTTTTGGTCAGCGTCGTTCGAGAGCGTCAACGCTCGCATTCATGCACGGACAGAGGGGACACGTCCGCTCACTGGCGCCGGCATTGAAGTGGCGCGCCGGCCGAGAAAGCGCAGCCCGCGCCGCTTCAAAGGCAGTAATCGCCAGATGTTCAAACGACACGACGCCGCGACGTCGTCTGCCCGCCTGCATTGACGGCACGCGGTGGCCAAGGTGTCTCCTTCGGCGCCACCCGTCCGTCCGTCTGCTGCCCACCGGGGCTATATAAACCGCCGCCCCGGTGCCCCGACCAGTGCCACAATCATCCCTCTCTCCACCACTCCCCGCCAAGGATCCTTCCGCAACCAAAGCTCTCTGGGACGGGCTGACGTCGGAGCAGAAGAAGGCCATGGCCGCCATTGCTGCCGACTAGCAGGCTAGTAGGCAGCCGGAGGACGCCTCCGACGATATGCCAGCGCCACCCTCCTCTTCTTCCGTGACACCCTCATTCTCCGCTGCACCCTCGCCGGTGCAGTGCACCATGCCCATCGATGAGGCCCGTCCCCATTATATGGATATGGTGCGGGAGGACCAGTTTCGGGAGGCGCAGACCGAAGACAACTACAACCACAACCTCCTCCAATAGCATCTGCAGGCCGAGGAGCAGGTCGCCTCTAGAAGGGCGGTCGCGCTAGACGCAGACCTGGCGGAGCAGGAGGCACTGCTCGAGTCCTACCGGTCCGCCCGCGAGATCCACCTCGCCCGCTGGCGATACCGACAACGGGTGGCAGAGGTGGTGGCTGTCGGCAAGGAGTGCGACGACAAGGTGGGCGATGCTTTGTTCGGTGATACCGACAACGAGGAGGCCGTGCCCCGACCACGAAGAACCGGCACGTCCGCGGGCGCCGCCGGCAGCGAGAAAGAGTAGTGCACGGTAGGTCGTCGCTGCTCGTGTCGAAGGAAGGCCACCACTCCTCCCCTCCCGTCGACGCCAAGCTTGGTGGGATGAGCATCTTCGGCCGATTAGTCGCTTGGCGGCAACGTGGAGGAGGACAGCTTCAGTTCCTGGGGCTCCGGAGGCAGAGGTTATGGAGGAGGAGCTGGAGAGTACTGAGGCGGAACTGGAGACGGTGAAGCTTCAGTTCTCGAGGCTGATGGCCGGACACGTGGACAGGACCCCGGCGATCATTTAGAGTAGGTATTAATTATACTTCAGAGTCCGCCTAGCACCGCTTTGATGTATTTGTAATGAAATCCATCATGTTTATATGAAATCCGGTATATTTGTATGAAATCCGGCCGTGTTTATATGAAATTCAGGCTTGTTTGAACGAATTTTGTCCGGTTTGTTTAAGTTGTTGTCAAAATATATGCGGCTACGGTTGGATGGCTGCCTCCCGCATCCATGTCCGCGGACCAGCCCCCCCTGTTTGCGGGCGGATGTGGGAGGATTTTTGCGGGTTGCCGTTGGAGATGTCCTAATGAGAACATAAATCAAAGCTTTGCATATGATATAAAATATGAGTACGAGGTTTTGAGAAACATGCGATATACGAGAGTTGCGCTTTTATTTGTATATTATTAAAAAATTCTTTTGAAATGCAAATGCACAATCATTTCGGTACATGAGAAACTTTTCTATGTCACATGGATCTAGTTGATGTGCACGGAGAATACATTTATTTAGATATGCTCTCCACTAATATGCAATCCAAGGATAAACACATGTTGCCAATAAACTCAAAAGGTGTACTAAAGTATAAGAATGAACATAATTGCATGAAGTATCATAAATGCATAGGTCATCGCATGGGACTTGGAGCTCTCTCTCTCTCTCTCTCTCTACCTATATGTAACCTAACCGTACTATATATTTTGAATGATAAGTCCAATTTAACAATGTCAAAATATGTAGTAGTTGCTTACATATAGGTAGATTGAGCAAAATTTGGTAGATATGGTTAGGTTCATGGAAGCTAAAGCTAATGCTACAGGCCCAACAGCATGGGCATGAATGGTGGACAAAAAGGCAAGCCGTAGATGACGTCACTGGCTGCCATCTTGGTCTGTGAGTAGCATGCATCATGGCTTAATCGCAAACCAATTTTATATTTTGGTTATGGGACAGGCAAAGGATAATTAAACCAATCATGGATCACAACTATAGTGTATAAAAAGTTGACATGATGAAAGCGTCACAGAGCGAGAACACCGATTCAGCAAAAGTGCTTAATTACATAAGACGACTCGTCCAAAACAAGTAACAGCAATCGAAAACAAGTACATACTCATATTATACCCCTATATAGTGTGCGAATAACTTTAAAAGTTGATCGTTGGATGAAGCCAATCCGACGATACAGAGATGGCAAATTTGAGCACTACTGGCCGTTGGATATCATCTACACTCCACCAGATTCTACCACATGTACAATCTAGAAGACTTCCTGGTTAAACTTAAGCTTAATGCACACACCTCAAAACACAAGCACTTCTCCTTTGTTCTGTAGAATCTTCCATATCTTAATTGCCCAAACTTTTCTTTTCTAAATGAATTGTCACTTTTTGTTTTTAGTTTATGCTTCACAATGCACAATTCCATGAATCTTAAAATAGATTTTTTTTATAAAAAATTAATTAATTTTAGATGAGATAAACTATAAGAATTAAATGAACATCTACATCATGCATATATGACTCAAAGCTTAAATGCTATAGTGTGGTATTTATTTATAATTTAATTACAAAATCTCTTGCATGCAATGCACGTGTACCTTACTAGTATACTACTAATACTTCATAAGAAAAAAAGTCTAATTAATCTAGTATCCATAATGCTAATTGGGCCGGCCGGCCAGCGTGGATCAATCAGCTGGGAAGCGGGATCTTCTGACATATACTGCACCCTTGACGTGGGGCCACTGACGTGTGGGCTTGGCTCCTCCTGTTAGTGTGCGAATGGCACGTCAGGGGAGCCGCGTCCATCAGCTGGAGCTTCCCTCCTGCCGCCCCTCCAAGAAGCGGCAAGCTGCATTGGCTATGCACTCTGCCATCGCCTTCCGCGTGTTGTCGCAGGCCAGAGCGTCCGGCGCTGACCCCAGGCTCGTGCACGCGACAAGGCACGCCTCGATCTTATCTCGGCATTCACCTTCGGCGCAGTTGAAATGCTCCTTCATAGTCGTGTTGAAGGCGTTAATGGCAAACGCCAGCTCATGAGCAGACTATGGCGACGGCGGGGATGATGGCGATCCGCTCTCCATGACGATGATATGTCGATAGCTGCTGGAACTTACGAGAAGAAGTAGCTAGGTGGGGCGTAAACAAAACTGGCGATGTTGCTGTGGCCGGAGGGGCTCGATGGGTTTTCTGCGTTGGGGCGTGATCTTTTCCTTGTATTCATTGGCGCACGCACGTGCAAATATTACCATGTAGATGAATCCGGCTCCAACTAGTATTTGTTTTGGTTTCGAAATCTATTCTTCTCACAACTAATAGTATAGTAGCTTTGGGCGACGCTACGCGTCCACCGGCAGAAATTCAAAAAGATCCGCCCCCTTGCTGACCATTGGATTGACTTATTAATAACCGTCCGATCTACCAACGTAACGTAAGCAGCCACAACCATCCTTTGCAACAGGAGTAGTGTTTCTGCAACAGTCTGCTTGTTGCAATCACTTGAGCATGTACTTTTTATTTTTTTGCAACAGATATCTTATTGCAGAAATTTTTTGCAACACAGATCTTGTTGCAGAAATTTTAAAGATCGCATGTGTGTGTTTTTTTTATTTTCTGCAACAGACATCTTGCTTCAGAATTTTTTGACAACAAAAGTCTTATTGCAGAGTTTTAAAGATTTGTGCATATGGTCCCTCTTTGCTGCAAGAGCTTTGTTTCAGAAAAACACTAAGGATGTGTTTGGTAGGGTGTATGAAGGGTGCATGAGCCCAAGAGTTCCCTTCTCGACCCACTTTTGGGTGTTTGGTAGAGTGTATGAAGGATGCATGAGTCCACACTAGTTTAACACAAATACACTAGAAGCATGCATGAAAAGAGCATGCATGAAGAGGGGTGTTGAGTTGAGCATGCATGAAGAGGGAACAACTATGCTGAGACGAGAACGCAACCATAAACACCCTAACTATTGCAACAATAGCTTTATTCAGAAACATGCTCTCTTGAAATCGTCGTTCACCGCGAGCTTCGCCGGATGGTGGTGAGGGAGGATCGGCGCCGCCCGTCCCCGCCTTCACGCCGCCGCCGGCGAGCACTGGACCTCCGACCAAAGTCACCTCGTCACCATCGTCCTCTTTCTTCTGTTTTCTCCATCTCTCTATATCTCTCGCCGCAGGAGCGCCGTTCGCCGTTATCGTCATGGGTCCTTGTTGTGAAGCTTACTGTCAACCCCGCCAGACCTCGTCGAGACGAGCTCCCGCCGCTCCCAGGCATCCCCACCTCCTGCCCGCGGGTTATCCTCATCGGATCCGACGAGATTCAGCTAGAATTCTCGCCATCGTCGCACTCCTATCTGCACGAGTCTCCGCCCCCGCGGCTCACGGACGTCCCTGCCTCCTGCCCATGCGCCATCCTTGTCGGATCCGGTGAGATTCCTCGCCGCCATCGCCCTCCTAGTTGGACGAGTCACCGCCGCTGCAAAAAGCCAGGCAACTGCAAAACTCTCTTTTTTGAAACAAAGGCTCGGTTGCAGAAACACATGTACACGGGGGTGCTCTTGTCCATCTGATCAACAGAGGATCTGACGGACATGGAGCCGGCGGACGCGCCCTCGCGATCGGCCGGCTGAAGGTAAGCTTTTCCCCAAGTCAATCAACGTGTTTGAAGTTCATCAGGTTGCATCCCGCCCCGCAGCGGGCCAGTTTCGTTCGGAGGTCATCCGTTGCGTCCGTGGCTCGGCCAGGTTAACTTGGGCCTTCGCTCGCAATTAGTGAAAAAATTGTCGCTCAGCTGGGCCTCAGCCTGTGCCCGCGGCTCCAGTAGCCCAACTAAGCCTAAGCCTGTGCCCGCGGCTCCAGTAGCCCAACAAAGCCTCATCAGCATCCGTCATCTAAAAAATTGTTGCATTGGTCAAAATCTTTTTTTAAACACATCACAGATTGAAGCGCTCATACATACGCGCCGTACACTCATCCCTATGAACACACACACACCCTGCTTCTATAAGCATCATCGAAAGACTGGGCCGGCATATCATCTTGAGATTTACGAAGTCACCGTAAGCTCCTTGTCGTCGGCGGAAATGTCTCTTCACACTGAAAGCGCATAGCCGGAAATCCTGAAATAAATCAATGAATAATGCGAGCACGAGGACTTGAATCCTGATGGGCTAGGGATACCACTGTTTCTCTAACCGACCAACCACAGATTGGTTCGCAGTCAACGACAGGTCAAAATCGAAGTCATTGAAAACCTCATGCATAATGCTATGCCTCGGTGTTTCTCCAAAGGCCCTCGATATTGCCCGAATGTTTGGTGTGAGCCCTTCCCGGATCGAACGAAAAGGTTCGCTGGGAAGGATCCCTCGACACGAACGACTTTCATTCGGGGCCAACAGAACCCCCCCTCCCGAACCCCAGTCAAGGCAGGCCCTTAGCTGGCCTCCTGGCCCAACCAAAATACATTTCTCTCCAAAAAAGTTAACGTTTCCAAAACTATTGAATATACAATACAGAAAATTCATGAAATGACATGTGCCGTAGGCAGTACCATGAGTTGCATAAAAAGAAAATCAATTTGCCAAGGTTTATTACATTTCCAAAAAAAACATGTATATTAAAATTGCCATGAAGAAAATGTACAGAGACAAAAGCCGCCCTTTAGCTAGCTCACCTTGGGGTTGTTGCCGTCGAGGTGGGAGGGGTGGTCGGCCGGCAGCAAAATGTGTCGACGGCAAGGTTGTGGTGGTGGACGCCGGCGAGCTTGGGGCCGGAGCCGTGAAGCGAGGAGGGTGCGAGCGGCCTCGGGCGACGCCGTATCCGACCGGTGGCTCGCACGGCGGCGGCCCATGGGTACGTATAGGCCCGGTGCCAGAGGGGAGGGCCAGCTGCGGCGACTGAGCCACACGGGACGAGCGGCGGCCTGCTCTCGATCGAGAATACCATGCATAAGCTGAGTTCCTTTATGTTTGCCGAGTATATATACCTTGCGGGGCAAATCCATGAACGGAAAATTGGGTATTACTTTGCTGTCACGATCGATCAATCGATCCCCGGTTAAATGGCTGTCTCAACATCCATCCAGAGAAGCGTTGACAAGTAATGCGCTGCATTAGTGTGTCACCACCGACGCGGAGACCGACCCGGTCCTAATAACCGGCCATCTCCAACACTAAGTAGTCCATGGATTGTTCCTAATTTCACTGCTAGGCGATTAATGGCTTAATTATGGGATACGTTCGTTTTGGGTTAAGCACATGCCCAAGATAACTTAGTTTTGTTGGAGGTATGCACGGCTGAATATTAACCAATCTAGAACAGTTCAGTTCGATCAAGTCGTTTGGTTGCAGTTTGAGAGATGACCCAGCCCGCTCTCTCAGCCTCACGTGGTCCAAGTACATACCTTGCGACTAGAACAATTCACTTAGCGATCAAGTAAAATGGATAAATCGTAAACAAGTGAGCATGGAGGATCCTTCTGGGTACATGCTTGCCTACGTGGCCAGCTTAACTAGCAGAGAAGCAACACCACGTACTACTACCCAACAAGAATAATAACAAATCCACATCCATGGACCAGTCTGCACGATCTAGAAGTTGAACAATGACGTTGAATATCAACTTCAGAATAATGACCATCGACTGTTGACTAGTTTGACCATTGACTTTTCAGCTTTGCAAAAAAAGGGAAATTTCAAAAATGGTTCAGAAAATTTGAAAAAAAAATTAAAAAAAGTTGACAAGTTTAAAAAGTGTTCATCCAATTTTAAGAAAAGTTCACCAAATTTTACAAAAGTGTTCATCATATTTAGAAAATGTTTTTGAATTCAAAAAATGTGCACAAATTAAAAAAAAGTTGTTCATCAAATTCGAAAGATGCTGACGAATTCAATTTTTTCATCAGTTACAAAAAATGTTAGCTAATTTTAAAATGTTCATCAAATTCAAAAATTGTGCATCATATACAAAAATTGTCCATGAAACTCAATAAATCTCATTGTATTAAAAAATATTCATGAAAATCTATTTTTTTAGAAGTTCAAATATTGTTCATCATATTCAAAAGTAATCATCATATTAAAAAATTACGAAATTGAGAAATTAAAAAAGGTAGAAACAATGTTCATGAAAACTAAAATCTAAAAAAAGTAGAATGAAATTAAAATAAAAAAGAAAACAAAACGAAAAAGGATAGAGAAAACAAAAAACCCAGAAAAGAAAACCAAAAATAGAAAAAATCAGAAAGAAAGCTAAAAACGGGAAGCATCTAGAAGTTTCAAAATCAGAATCCAAAAAAAAAAACTCAGAAGAATAGATTCCCAAACCAAAACGATACTAGCTAGTTTGATTCCAATTCTTATATATAAATATACGAGGGCAAAGAGCAGGGACGTATACCTACGAAAAGCACGGGCGGCCGTGTCCCGTCCAGAGCGACATCGATCGGCAATCTTAGGCGCACGCGGAGTTCGACCACCTGCGTCGGTCGGCGTCGTCATGGGGAGCGCATCGTCGACGATCAACATCAGAGGGAGCGAATCGTCATCCTTGTCATCGTCGTCGCCTTCTCCTGAGCAGCTGATGGACGGGGCCATCAAGGCTGTCGTCTGTGTCATCGGATGCGATGGTAAGATGGACGCGATGAAAGCCGCCTGCGACAAGCAGGACGGCTCGGACAAGAAGAAACTGGCGTGCTTCAAGGCGGCAGCGGCGCTGCGCAAGTGCATGCATGATAACGCCGCCGTGTACGAGTCCGTCGTCAGCGACGAGGATCAACAGCACCAGGGGAATTCCAGCCAAGCATAGCCTTATTACGTCTTTAGTTAGTTAATTATTAGCAACTCTATATAGTACCTAGGTAGATCTATGGATGTTCGTGCATTGACTAATTATTAGTACTCCTAGCTTGTTATACGTAGATATCATCTTCGCATTGAAGAATATTTGGTCCCGAGAGAGTTGTGTTTTGCGTATGCAGTTTTGCTCTTACTTTGTAAGAGCTTTCAGTCTTTAATTTGGTCATGTCAACCTTACAATGTAATAGTGAAGAAATCTGCATTGTTACACTCACGAAATTGAGTTCAGGCCCGTTAGGTGATAATAGCGGCAGCAGTTTATAGGCCCGTTAGTGCAGACGCTAAGGAGAGGTTCGAACGTTGGCAAATCGGCGACCATCCTGGTTCAATGGGATTGGCGGTGGATTCTATGGGTGAAAGCCCAATACTGGCTTTGTTGGCACAACGACCTCAGTGCTTTAGGGCGCCATCTTAATTCCTTCTTGAAGGTGCTGTTGTGAACCTTCCGCATCTTGCCAATACCATTTGTGCTCAGGGTGAAAGCCTTTGCCGGATCTTACCTTTGGATTGGATGGACATGGAGTCATATCGATGTCATTTTCTCCTTGGCTTTGTGGGAAAAAAAATAGAGCGCTTTACGGAAGTCAAAGTCCCACACACAGTAAATAAACGAAAATCTCGTCGGCCTTTTAATAGAAAAACTACTACTTTTTGTTTTTATGGTGCCGCACCTAAGTCTCACTAAAACAAGAATTTGCATACTTATTTTCTAGAACTGTATGTCCAATAAAAAGGTTCATCTGTCGAATATCTAATACTACTTGCATTGCTTGTTTACCTAGACGATCAAATATATATAAATCAGTCGATGTGTTTCATAGCACACACTAGCATGACACAAAAATCCAAAGAAAATATGGGGTGCAGCCATGTACAACTTAATATGTTCTAGAACACCGTCGTTAATGTTCATGACATAAATACACTCACAACTTTACCGCCCCTGGATCTTGGGTCTCACCAAGATGATGCAGAAATTAAAAGCATGCATAATGTCAATTAGTGTGGTTGCACGGGGCGACTTGCCACATCACCACAAGCTTCGCGTCCTCGATGCTAAGCCACATGTTGATGGCTTTTACTCTTTTTCCTAGAATTTAAATTTCCGATGTTTTGTTGTTGAGCCGATCGATGTAACCATGTTGCATTTGTCATGCGTATAGAATTTGGTGTTGGACAAGGGTGATGATAGTGGCGAAAGTACTTGAAGAAAAGTTGAGGCCAGTCGGCTAGTCGATCGTTCACTCGGGAGATGTTGAGGGCCATGTGCATCATAAAGACCTAGGCACCTTGAGTGAGCAGCACAGGAAAAGGCCAAATGGAGCCAACCGCATGCAACAACCAAATCTACAGCTAGTCCGGGCAGTAGCATGGCATGGACATCAGAGATGGAGAAATGAGGAATTATGTGAAATCATCTATCGCCATATACAAAAAGAATTTGAGAGACACAATGCAAACGTAGAAGCTCACATACACACATATACACTCGCCCGTACCAAAGACATATCTTTAGATTAGTAAAGACAGGTTTAGTCCTTGGGCCTGGGCTTTTAGTCGTTGTTAGGTTGTCCACGACGTGGTTGTAATTTTCGTTATCTGTGTTCTTTGTAGTGCCATGATTGAGAATGAATAAGAACGAGGACTTTTTGTTTTTCTTCCCTAACCCTAGACGGTTAGGGCAAACTCTCCCCGTTAAACTTCGCCGGCAAGCCCGTGGATTCGCCTCCCCTATGCCTGCTACTTCGGCGGCCAGTGGCGGGGAAGAGAATCCTGGTGCCTCTACTCCGGTTAGTTGTTTAGTTTAGGGTTTTGTAGTCCTCGCGGGTGCGGTACTCGGGCGGGTGGCGGCGCCACTTCTTCGAGTTTGGGGCAATCCTCCTCGGGTCGTTCATCTGGAGGAGTCAACAGAGCTCCGGCGTAGATACCTGTCGTCTCTTTGGGGCGGTGAGGTTAGGGTTTCTGGTCTTGTGGTAGGATTTAATGTTAGGTGCTTCAGATCTTTACAAGGGTTCAACGGCGCTGGTCCTTAGGGGCATGTGCACGAACACTTCCTGACTCTCACCGACAAGGTCAATCCGACTCCGGTAGGGGGGCAGTGATAGCCGCTCGCTGGCGGCTCGTTCGGGCGGCAGTAGTGTTTGTTTGGGGGACTTGGAATCTCAATGTAGTTTTTATTATATTTGAGATGCTTTGCACTTACGCTGAACATTAATAATAGATTTGGATCATTTTTGAAAAATGATTGGGAATGAATAGATTGAAAGTTTTATCGCAAATAAAAAAACACTATCATGATAACTTTCCAATCATAGATTAATTCTCTAAAAAATATACATGATAGAATTTTCTTGGCTAGGTGTTTGCATCGTCATAGATGCAAAGTGCAACCCCTCAGAAAAAATGATGCAAAATTCAATAAAAAAAACCAGTAATAACAGAAAGAGAAAATAGAATAGCAGGTGTTTTGGTTGGTGGTCTCTAATCTCAATCCTCACGCAGATTCCGCACCAAATATCACTTCCCGGCAAACTAGATGGAAATTGGAGGACATACGTCTGGAACGAGACCTACGTCTACGTTAATCTTGGGATTTGTTCTCCGTTTTTTTACAGTGGGAGTTGTTTTCTCTGCAAATAGATACACAAGGGAAAATTTAGGGCAGAATACGTGCTTGGCCGCCTCCATGGAGGACGGCGCAGATATCCTCACCACCGACGCCCTCGTCGAAATCCTCCACCGCCTCCATCCCAACGACCGCCGCCGGGTCCGCCTCGTCTGCCGTCACTGGCGCCACCTCATCGACACACGCACCGCCACGAGCCTCCGCAGCCGCGCCAAGGCCCTCGTCGTCACCGTGGAGTCCGCCAGAGTCATCGACGTATCCACGGGGCGCCGCGGCATAGAGTGGCGCCTGTCCAACGGAACTGATAGTACGCACACCACGGTGGTGGGCACCCACAACGGCATCGTCTGCCTGCGCACCGACGCAAGGTGGGGCAACACCATTAGCCTTTACAACCCGGTCACCGGCGAGAGGCTGGCCGTCCCACCTTTGCCGCCGCCGCACGCCGGCGGCATCCGGGTCTGGGACCGCACGTTCAGCTTCGCGTACGACCAGACGACGGGACAGTATATGGTGGTCCACATCCCGTGCTGCTTCGACAGGGTCTTGGTGTTCACGCTCAGCGAGGCGGCATGGCGGGACGTCGTCTTCCCTGGCGCCGCCCGTGGCATGAGATACAACCTTGACGCCGGCATTGTCACTGTCAACAACACCTTATACTGGGCCGGCAATGGAGAAGGGGTGAACAAGGTCATGTCGTTTAATCTTGACGGCTTGCGGGCCGTGTCCGCCATCGCATTGCCGTCATCCACCCCACCGGACACCTGGCGCCTTACGAATGTGTTCGGCAGGCTCGGTATCACCTTCAGCCACGTCTCACAGACGATCAACAAGATAGAGGTGTGGGTTCATGATGGCGGCTTGTCCACGGAAAGACAACCGCGGGTCAAGTGGACCCACTGGTATAGCGTGCAAGTGCACGCGCCGCGGCACCAACCACAATGGCACCAGCGTCAGCATCTCACGCTGCCGCACTTTTCCTATGACGGTGAGCACATCCTGACGAGGGAGTGCCTCAGGGGAGAGTGTGCCTTGTACAAACATAAGCCGCTTGAGGACACGAAGTCACAGTGCGGCACGGTTAGGATCAGTGAGAGGAACCCTGGGAAGGAGGTTGCCCGTATCAGAACCTGCGAGGATACCTTCAAGACATTTGCTTATGTCGACACGAATGAACCGTTGAGTGTCTACAAGTGCTGGTGAAGACGATGGTTTAGATTGTAGAGACGACAGGGGCAAATTTGGTTTCTACCAAGCCTTGTCCATTGAACAGCGGGTCGGTATTTATCCGAATACTTGTTTGTTCTGCTTTGGATTATCTATTTGATCAGAAATAAATATAGTTGTTTGTGCTGCTTTGGATTAGTTTTTTATAATTGATGATTACGTCGTACTTTCTCATAGGCAGCGTATCATTGCATCTACTAGGAGAAATAATTATCAGTTTAGGAACCTTTGCACCGAAAATGTTGACCAAATAAACAAGAAGAATGCTCCGATTGGTACGTGTTAGCCCTGCAAAACTGAGCCCTATGTCACTCTGCCTATTCCGATGGTGTGGTCTATGTTTATTTCAGAAACAAACAATAAAGGGAGAGAAAATAAAGTGAAATGAAAGAGAAAGAAAGAACTACTCCCTTTGTCTCACAAGCTTGAAAAACGATCGTATATCGTGAGACCGATGGAGCATGTTGATGTGAAATTTAATTAAAGAAATAGTATATTTTTCGTCACTCAAGTCTCTTGAAAATATAGAAATTATCCCTCAACCTCAAAACTATCGAACCTTAGCCCCCAAACTATCAAAACTGGATAAGTTCAGTCTTCATACTGCCTTTTTTGTTCCTTGCTGATGAGTGATTTTTGACTCGAGCTGACAAGTGTGGGCCCCATCACACCTACCCATTTTTTTTTACTTCGATTCTGCTCTTTATCTGACATACCCGTGGACAACACCTGTGAGGCATCTTCAACCTACAAACGATCAGGCGGTTCTTGCATGAGCGTCATTTGCTAGAAGGCGACGCCCATGCTCCGAAGCTCGACGACGACCATGCCTGCTCAAGAGGTAGCACACGGCAGCACACGCTCCACCTGCTCGACCCGCCACACACTAGGTGTCCTTCATGCTCGGTACGTGTGTGTTGATGTCGCCTACGTGCGTGATGTGTGCTTAGTGTGCTGCATTGGGCAGTGGCATATGTGAGGCATCCGCATGTATGCACGTATCTATACTTGCCTCCCACCCACAAATAGAATCATATAAAGTGGATTAGAAATTCAACGTAGCATATGCTTAGGCATCGCCCATGTAGACATATACTAGTGGGGAACCCGGACTCCCTGGGAACACCTTTGTTCTATCAATCCTATCGACTGTTATTCACGCCTCGCGTTATTTTACTTTATTTCTACAAGTTTATTTCACTGTTCACAACCTTTACTCAACCCTATTATTCGCTGCCACTTAGTTTTGGATTGCATTTAACTTGCAAGCTCCTCTATTCAAACTCTACAAGCGACAATGACTAATTACTGATCAATACTCTTAGTTCGAAAAAGCTATAACTAAACCATGTGCACTTGCAAGCCATCATGCCACTACCCGCCAAGGCCCCTTAATTTTAGCCATGCCTCTACCCGCCTCCTCAACTATTCAAGAGGTGCATGGAAGCTTCTCCACACACACACACACCCATCCTTCATCCCCATTTCCTCGTCCCTGATTTTGAGAAGGCCAGGCCCTGTCGCTGCAGCGCAAGCCACTTACTAGTTAAACATCATCGCTGGGCAAACACAGTCACATGCATCATGGGCTCGATCATTCTCCTTTGCTACTGACACATTAAATACGGCCACCCGCACCGATGCCGCTCATGCTAGGGAGTTGATGACCTACTATCGTGGCGCCGAGCCTCCACCTCCCGCACCATCTCGGACTACAACTCCAAAGTCCACATCCCCATCTTTGTTGAAGATATAGACGGTCTGCGTCAGATTGCCTTATTGCTGGAGCATTCTGATCATCAGGAGGATGTGTACAGAGTCGTCGAGTAGTGCCACCACGGCTGGACCATCCCCCTCAGCAGGAAGAAAGAGCAGAGCTTCTTGGAGCTTGTCGCCGAGTATGAAGCCGCGAGACTGAGTGTGGTCACGGGAGGGCCGCCGGTGAGGCGCAATCCTCTTTTCTCTTCAAATCCATGGGAGTTTACTTATGTGCTCTTCATGTATTATCGCTTGACCGCGACGATGCAACCCTCTTCAGCTCTACTAGCAAGAAAACAACCCTCGTCCTGCTAGCCACCAGAAAACAACACTTGTCATGTGGCCCTCATATTAGTGACATGACGGTACTTACAGGCCATACTTCCATTTGAGACGACCTGAGGTGATACGAGCAATGGGCCATACTCCCGTTTGAGATGGAAAGAAGTACAATTTTAGTCTAATTATCATTTATCTTTAACTTCAAAAGTTAGGCACTAAGACTCCGTGACATGTGTGATGGAATGAGTGGATACACGTAGAAAGTAGTGTTTCATCGTTTTTCTTGAGAGATGGCTAGCATCTTGCTATAACTAAGCTAATCTTCCAAAGGTAAAATATAGGAGATAACATAGATCTGATAATATTCATAGATCGGATTGTATTATTGTGCCTATGATGCTATTATTTATCCCACACCTTGCACATGATAATATCTCGCTTCTATAATTTGTAGGAGTAGTTGGTGCTCATTTTATTGTACGTAGGTCCTCCTTATTTAAATATACCACATATATGGAATCTATAGATAGACACAAATGTATATATAGATAGGTATAGTTATCTGGATAAAAAGAAAAGTACATGATGAGATGAGAAAGTAATAGCTTTGCATTACTATGTACGGCATACTTGTTTCGCAATTTGTGAAATAATCAGCAAAACGTAATCATGAATATACTATGATGAAGTCAAGAAAGTATGTCAACTACATCGTAACTAAAGTCTACATGATTACACCTAGAACAGTCTCGGAAACTCCTACGGATGAATTTAAATCTCTACTCCTAATGAGAGAGTCCATACGTCGTTTCGTTGGTATGCAGCCCCTATCCATCGAAGGACACCTCCCCTCATTGACCCCCTCCTACGGGTTCTGTTTTTTATTTGTTGATTTCTTTCCTAACGTTCCCATATGAATCAATCGCCCATCTCCAATTTTCTACTATAAACCATAACTTTCCTTCTACTCACCGCACCCCACCGCCATTGACCGCTCTGCATGGCGGTGGAAAACCTATCACCTTCCGGTCCTCTCGTTCCTCTCTCTTGAAACATTGACGATGGGCGAAGTCATCGTTGGTGGTAGCGGTGAATCAGGTAGAGCCCCTCTCTAGCTCTCCCAAGGCCTGCCTCTCTCATCCTCTCCCTCGAGTGGCAAGACCCCATGGTGGCGGAGCCATGATGGCGGGGGCGTTGGTGCGCTAGTGTGGCTGTCCAGTGGTGGCTGGAGGACGCGCCCATCCTCTTTCGGAGCAGCATAAGGCAACTAAGTTGGCACCGGAGCAAGAAAGCAGAGTAGATGAAGCACCGGGGTAGCCTGAGGTGGCTCGGTGCATCTCCAAGTGTCGCAGCAGCTGCATCCTTGGTGGAGCTGGCATGCCCGACATCATCAAGCCCTTCAACTTCCGAAGGCAGTTAGACCCTGAAACCCTTGCCCTCGCGTCGCTCCCTCCCCGGGGTGACACGGGCGGTGGCTACGACCCCCTCGACCAGCCCCATCCCCACCCTCCTCCCCTCGCCGTCGCCGGTGAGATCCGTCGGGCGAAGCCCGCGCGGATCCGGCGGTGGCGGGTCCTACTCTTCCCGTTGGATTCGAGCGTTCGCGGGTAGGGGAGCTCGTGCCGGCGGCCTTCGGATGGCGGCCGGAGTTCATGCTTCGCGTCGGCTGCGGGTTGGAGGTGCTGCTGGGATGCGGCGGTGGCGTGCTGGTGGCTGGTCGTCGTGTGGTGGCGGGGTTCGTGCAGGCCCGATCTGGGCTCGGCCGGCCTGTTGCTCTCGTGCAAGATCACGACTCATGGCGCCGCTGTGGTTGGCCATGTTCCGCAATAGCGGTCCTCTGCCGGCCGGTTGCTCGTTGGCGGCTCCAGCTTCTGTGCTCGTGCACTGGCCACGGCGTGGAGGCACTTGGTGCTGTGGTGGTCTGGCCCTAATGTTCTTCATCCGCCAAATCGTCTTTCTGCCGGACTTCGACCTCTTCGATCTGGCTGCTGACTAGTTCCGGTTTTTCCGTCAGAGATCTATACGGATTAGCGTGTGTCGCTCCAAAGTATCTAGGTCGGAAAGGTCCCTTCACGCGAGCTCATATTATCAGCTGGCACGGCTTCAAGTGGGCGCGACGCGAAGCTTCGCTTTCTTATCAGAGTCATGGGACATGTCTAAGTCAAGATTTTCAAGGCATTGCTAAAGGTGAAAAAAGCCTTGGCGGCTGCGATTGGAGGTCTTGAAGCATTGGTGAAAGGTATATTGGATGGCATGAAGACTGTATGCTAGGTGTATCGTGACTTGCAGCAGCGGCCTTGGCAAGCGGGGGGGCGGCAGAACTGGAGGACGGCAATTTTGGTGGTGCTCCTCGAGTACCGAGTCTCGATTCTCAGGGTGAAAACCCAAGGTCTGGCCTTTATTGGTTGTACCGGGCAATGACCTTATTGAAGACATTGTTATTGGGTGAATTCGGACTTTCCCCAGGGTGAAAACCCAAGATCTTCGATCGGGCAATGACAATGCTTGTGTATTGTTTCCTTCTTGGTGGCGTTGCTTTGGAGAGCCTCTTTTGTAATCCTGGTGTTGTCTTCGGTGGTGGTTAGAGTGCTATTGTTGTTAGTGATTGATCACCGTGGCGGTACTTTTTTCTTTTTTCTTTTTTGGCTGTGTATCCTTGGTGTCCTTGAACATCTTATTGGTACAGAGGCCGGGTGTAATTGGTATCTTCGCGATATTAATGTATTCCCTTTCTTGAAAAGAAGGCAGTTAGACCAAAGGATGAGTCATCGATGGATGGATTAGATATATGTCCAGCCATTCATTATCCCCGTGCTTGTTCTAGAGGATCAACTACTATATTTGACTGATGACATATAAATTTTTTTTGATGGAATTACACATCCAGACAGCTCATGGTGTTCAAGGATGGTTTCCGCAGCTGGCAGTACCGGTACATACTTGATGCAGAGCAGTTCGAACCATAGAATTCTTCTACTCGATTCAGAACAGCATGAACGTAATGTGTCTGTCTGTACTTACAGTTTATTCATCCAAATAGATTTGCAAACAATTTGCTTTTCAATGATGGTCATTTCTTGTTGGCATTAGAAGATATCTCTGTTTCACATTATCACTTTCAATATGGATTATTCTTCAAACTGGCAAATGCCACATCATTGCTTACGATTCTGCCTGTTGTAAGAGAGCAGTATTCTTCCATGTCCAATCAGGAATAGCTGCTAACTAAGCGCATCAGTTAGAAGAGAAGTTAGAGCTGGTGGGAGTGGTGCCAGCAGTTTCCACATATATATCTTCTCATTTTTCATATTTGGTTATTCAATTCAGTTAAAACTATTAGCTTACTGGTTGCAGTATAACTATTTCTAGAATTTACATCTGATTTGCGTGCCTATTGATTTAACTTCTTGAGAGAAAAATTAAATCTATGATGTTCGAATTTTAGTGGGGACGGATCTTGATTTTTGAAAGCACTGCCTGGAAGGTAGCTCTAAATAAATCCTCTATAAAATCAAGATATTTTGTTGTTAAATTTTGTATTTTTAGAAGGAGATACCGTTCGTTGTTTTTTTACAACGGTACATGTTCAGTTATGTATTCTTATATCACGTATAGAGTTTTAGATATGAAGCAAACAGTTCAAGGTATTTCGGATTGTTAGAGCTTAATCTGTGACGTGTGATGTTTTCTAATGACACTGTTTATTGTATAATTTAAGATATAACTATTTATAATCATGTTAAGTCATATTTATACATGTGACGATCAACATGTGTAGTTATATACTCAGCCACCCTCGTAAAATTGAAATTTCTTGCTAATTATAGCTGCATGCGAGAATTGATTTTCAATCTGGTAGCTATTAGTATCTTTTGGAAGGGAGATTACTTTGCTTCAGGGTACATGATGTTCTGGTCTTTGTTTTTATTGCTTTCTTATATGCCACCGAATATTTTTGACATTGGCTTTACATCCTTTCCTTTCATTCTCAGTGAAGAAAGGAAGCCTTGTGCCAAGTAGAAACTGAACTCTCGCTGTTTCTTGAGTTCACCATACCGAAGACGTGTCCAAGGTAATCACAATCCATTTGGGATACCCTTGCCTGCAATTAGATTACAACACATTTTTTATCATGACAGTTGAAAAGCACTCAAATTTATGTGCTAAAAGTAGGTCAATGGTGTTTACCTGAATGAGTGCCCACAATGTCCAGTACAGGTATGATGCTAATCTGAAGGTGTTTGTTTCAGTCTAAAGGCCATCCAGATCCTGCTCCTGTTGAAAGTGTGTTAAGTCGACTAGAGAGGGGGGTGAATAGACGATTTTTATGAATTCTTCACTGAGGAAAATTCCTAAGCGAAGAACTATTTGCAGCGGAATAAGTACTCAGATGTATACATGACATAACATAAACATGGACATCATGATGAAATGAAAACAAGCAGAGTACAGGAAGCGTAAGCACAGGATAAAACAAGATGAAAACAAATAGACTAAAGAAATTGAACTGAATAAATTGAGAAAGTCTCCAGTCAAAGTCTTCAAACAAATATACCCATGCGTTGCAACGGGAGACAAAAAATTATGGCTAAGCAAATAAGTATGACTCAATATCCTGACACATGAGCGTACTCTATTTTAACACTGTCGCTCACCATGTTGCTATTTTTTTTCTCACCCTAGCCGATGATCGCGATATCCACGTGATCACAATGCATTCGATGCGGTAAATCCCAAGGCTATTAGTTTGCCAGTGCATGCCACATTTGTCATTATGTTGCGCAAGGGAATGTTTACAACTTTAAAAACAAATCTCATTGACTACGTACTACTCCCAACGACAAGACATATAAAGACTTTAAAGAAACTAATCGAATCCTAAACATAAAATACTTCTGAATCAGTGAACAGTTTTTCGAATCAACAAACATGTTTTTTTGAAATTTTTTATTTTCTCAAAAAATAATGAACATTAGTTTTGTTTACAAACTTTTTTAAATGTATGAAACGGTTTCAAATTCATTAACATTTTTTGACTCAACAAACATTTTTTGAATCGAAGAATGTTTTTAAATTGGGGAACAAATTTTAAAAATAATTTTTTTGTGAACATTTTCTAAAATGTCATGGACATTTTTTTTCAAATTTCCAAATATGTTTTGACTACACGATCATTTTTTCAAAATCATGAACATGATTTTATTTCCCGACCATTTTTCCAAATTGTGATTCTTTTATAATATTGCAAACAATTTTGCAAAACCACCAACATTTTCTGAATCTGCATTTTTTTTATGATTTTCTAAACATTTTTGAATTCACATATATTGTATGATTTCTCAAACATATTGTTTGAAAAATCGTTACTTTAGAATATTAGATCCCGAATTAATTTAAAGAAGAATGAATATAGAAAAGACAAAAAAGTTAAATGAGAAGAAACAGGGGAGTAAAGCCCCGCATATGGGCCGGCCCATGAATGCATAGATGGGTCATGTGTGAGAAAAGAAAGATAAAATTGTAGAAGCTGGCGATCGAACCCTAGTCTCGTCGATAGAGGAGCGATCGGACAACCACCCTGCTACTCATCGCTCGTTGACTTCTACTCGTCTCGCACCTATAAAACTGCGTAGGAAGCGGTGATTTTTGTCCTTTCACTTACAGGTGGCATTGGTGGGTAATTTTTACCAGTTTGGAGGGTAATTTTAATGACGAACGACCAGAAGCGATAGCCACTTTATTAGTAGGTAAAGATATGAACAAGCACACACCACAGTAATGAGGAAATGGAAGAGTTGAGGAAATAGAACCTGTAGGCTTGGTGAAGACAGTGATTTGATAGGCCAGTTCCAACTGCTGTAACAGTTGTACGTCTGGTTAGGGCGGCTGGGTATTTAAACTCGAGGACACACAGTCCCGGACACCCATTCCTGAACACACAGTCCAGGACACTTAGTCCCCACCCTATTCCCCTTGAGCTAAGGTCACATAGACCTCGCCCAATCACTCGTGGGAAGTCTTCAGGTGACTTCCCAACCTTCACAAACTCGGTCACTCGGCGATCCACAATTTCCTCTTGGATGCTCTAGACCATGACGCCTAACCGTCTGGAAGATTCATTGTCTTCAAAGGTAACAAGCGTCGGATCCACGCATGATCAATCTCTTCAGTGATGCTCAATCACTTTGGGTTTGTAGGTCTTTAGATTTGGGTTTTCCTCACTTGATGATTTTCGCTCAAAGTCCTCGGAGGATGGGATGCTGTCAAATGACAAGTGTTAGTTTCTCTCGGAGCATCCAACCAGCTAGTGGTTGTAGGGGGCAGCTATTTATAGCCTAGGGAGCAGCTCGACATGATAAGACATAAATGCCCTTCAATGATATGGCCGTTAGGTGGATAAGATATTTTGGTACAGCTGGCTCGTAGCACCACTAGTAGAAAAACACCTATTAGTCCCGGTTCGTAAGGGTCTTTAGTCCCGGTTCATGAACCGGGACTAATGGGTCGTTACTAATACCTCCCCCCTTTAGTCCTGGTTCTTACACTAACCGGGACATATGGTCCTCCACGTGGCGGTCTTGCGCCGAGCCCAGCGAGGGCCTTTGGTCCCGGGTGGTGGCACCATTCGGGACCAAAAGGCATCAACGCGTCAGCATTCTTGTGGCTGGGGTTTTTGTTTTTTTGAAAGGGGGGGGGGGGGGTGGGGGGTTTTGGGGGTTAATTTAGGTGTTTCATATATTGTGTTAGCTAGCTAATTAATAGAGAGAAGTGTCCTCTCTTATGTCCGTGCTTGGTCGACGCTACGTACTATATACATATAGCCCTCGACACGCTAGGTAGTAAGAAAATGAAGGGAACCATCGAGTACAGAAGTTCGTCATGCATACCGAGAGAAATGATCGATCGACCTCTCCTTCTCCGAGAGATTGGTCGAACAACAAGTTTTCGTATCATGTACGCCCGGTGCTACTGGCTACATACATGTACAATATATAAGATCTCTCAATTACAGTCCCCTAGCATTTGAAATCAACTTCCACATGGTATTCTCCGGCTTTATTGATGACGTGGTCAAGAAAGAATCCCGCCAATTCCTCTTGAATTGCTTTAATGCGATCTGGTTCTAGGAGTTCATTCCACATCTGCCACGTCTAATTTGAAGAAGGGGGTTAATTAATACATATATATGAATGAAACTCAACAGAAATGATGGTGTAATAAAATGAAATTGTGAATATTATTAATTGCTTACGCACTTCATATTGTCTTTGAGAGTAGCCCGCTTATTTTTCAAAGTCGCGTTGTAGATGAACTCGCACGCGTAGTATCCATGTAAATCATTCCCTTGTTCCTGCCACAAGCACTTTACGAGAAATAGAGGTCAATCAAACTGATAATGAAGCATTATAAATGGCATTGATGAAAGTATAGCTATAGAATCAATGGGAGATGCGCACAACTAGCTAGCCAAGAGTACTTACTGGTATGTATATCGCAGCTCCTTCGGCAGTCCCGAGCTTTTGCGGTGAACTGTTTCCAAACCCTGCAAGACAAAGAAAATAATTATTATTACTTGAGATATCATGAAATAAACAAACAGTCGCCGCTATGGTGCGATAATGATCGATTGAACTTACTTGCTGAGCATTTCAGTCATGTCCGCATAGGTGCTGGGATCTTTCCGTCTCGAGTCTAAGACGGTTACTAGTCCACGCTCAAGCTTAATCTCCAGAAGAATATAGTGGAACCTGCGCACGCATGCATAACTCATCAATTACATTACTATAACCTCGCCGAGTAATAAGGGAAACCGAATATGCAAACGATCAAGAACACTCACTTGCCGTTGTAAGGAAAGAGTATGGTATCTTTGTTTTGATTTTTGATCAACGATTGTAGCAACTTGTCCTCGGCCTCTTTGACGTGCTTTCCAACCAGAAATACATCTATGATATTTGTGTTAATGAACCCAATATCATAGATTTTTTTTTGCACTCGACGATCTTCAATCTGCATAATATATTAAGGATAATTAATTATAAATACATGCAATGAAAGAGCCGAGCTATATATAGAGACTTAATGACAGAAATAGTACTTACAGGCAGTAGCAAAAGACCGTTAATTTATCGAGGGCCTTTTGATTGAAGAACGCGAAGAACTCCTCAAATGGAACACACAACAGATCAGTTCCAACGAGGTCGTGCTCCTCTTTAATGTGCAGATACAAAGTATTTGTCCCCCCAGACTCTCTGCAGGTTTTCATGTAGCAAGTATGGAATCTTCGCATCATCATTGTTAGAGATTTTTCATCTTTGACGAGAGGCTTCCCGCATCAGATCTGTGTTCTTCCACCTTCATGTATTCAGGAAGTGCATCGTCAGGCAGGTAATCTTTTAGATTGCCATAACCGGCCACCATCCCCGGAACATTAGCGACGATGTTACCGCTAGACACATTGAGCGGGGGGCACGATTGGTTTGCTTGTTCGCCGAGCTGGTCAATTTTTTTCGCAGCTGCTCGTTTTTTTGCTCTTTGATGGCTGACAGTACTTCCCGACCGCTCCGCTTGGAGATATGTCTGTTCAGTAATGCGCTCATAGTTGGTTCTCGGCGGAGACTTTGCCAGTTTCCTCAGGGCAGCCAGAGTGCGCTTCGCTTTCACCGGATCTACCTTCTCCTCCGGAGGTGGATGTCTCTTTTCTTTCAACCCGGCAAACCAGTCATCCACTTCGGTCTGCGCGATCTTCGCGTTTTCCTCCTCGGTCCTCTCGTACGGTAAGTTCTCTGGAGTCTTCAGACAAGGACCGAATCTGTATTTCCTCCCGCCTTTGGCTGTACTGCTAGACGACGGCAGAGCAGACGGAGCGGATGTCTTCTTTGCTTGCTTACGAGGCGGAGGAGAAGGACTACGACGCGCCGGAGTAGCCTTAGCGGCGGCGGGTCTCTTCCGCCCTTGCTAACGAGGCGAAGAAGGAGGAGGCTGGCTGCTCGGGCGCGCCGGCGCAGGCGAAGAAGGAGGCGGAGTGCCGCCACGTGCCGGAGAAGGAGGCGGAGTGCCGCCACGCGTGCCCTGATCGTCACTCGCCGGAGGAGGAGTCGGTGGAGGAGGCGGAGTGCCCTGACTCGCCGGAGGAGGAGGAGGAGGCGGAGGCGTCCAGTTCGGAAGATTGATGAGCTCCTTCCGCCATAGGCATGGAGTCTTCAGAGCAGAACCCAGCCTAGCCTCCCCTTCACCGGTAGGGTGGTCAAGCAGGAGGTCCTCAAATCCCTCCGTTATTTCATCCACCATCACCTTAGCATATCCTTCTGGAATCGGCTGGCAGTGATAAGTTGTGCCGGGTCCACTAGGATAAACTTGGCCAACAGCTGCCTTGACCTTCAAAGTCATCCATCGCGCCATAATGTGGCAATTTTGAGACTCCGTGATACCATGCTCCGGCTGGCAGGAGCCGTCAAGACATGCTCCGGCTGAAGCAGCTCGATGGAAGCCATGCTGCTTCTCCGCTGAGATGGCGGGGTAGCTTCGGGGGAAGCTTCGGCATGTCGTTTGCTACGATCTGCTGCTTCTCGTTCCTCTAGCCCCATTACCCTTTCGTGCAGCGCCTGCAGTTGGTCCTGCTCCAGTTTCTTCCTCCTCTCGTGGGTTTTGTAACCCTGCGCCCGTAAAACCAACCTTCCATGAAAGGGAGCCTGGCCTGCCTCGTGTCCGTCCAGGGTGCTCAGGATTCCCAAGGGCCATTGTGAGCTCGTCTTTCTCCCTGTTTGGAAGGAACGTCCCTTGCTGCGCTGCATCAATATAGTGTCGAAGCTTCCTGACTGGTATTTGCAGTTGCTCGTCTGGCCCATCGGCACTTCCATTACAGGGTCCAAGGTTCCGCCAACCCCGAAGAACCAAGTCCGACAACGGTCTGGCCAGTACATTGTCTCTAGTTCGATCCCCTTTTCAAGCAGATCATGCTCAGCCTTGGACCACTTAGGCCGGGCTTTGAGGTAGCCACCTGACCCCGTGCGATGGTGAAGCTTCTTCTTCGCAGCATTTTTCTTGTTTGTCGCCGACATCTTCTTACTCTTTTCCGATGTCTTGTGGGCCACAAATGCGGGCCAGTGATCTTTGATCTTCTCATATTTGCCGATGAATTCTGGTGTCTTTTCTTTCTCGACAAACTGGTTCAGCTCTTTCCTCCACCTCCTCATTAGGGTTGCCATCTTCTTAAGAGCACAAGACTTGATTAATTGCTCTTTAACTGGCTTCTCCGGATCCTCCTCTGGCGGTAGGGTGAAATTTGCCTTCAGCTGAGTCCAAAGATCTTCCTTACGCATATCATTGACATAAGACACCTCAGGGTCTTCCTCCTTAGTCTTATACCATTGATGGATGCTGATCGGGATCTTGTCCCTAACAAGAACCCTGCACTGAGCAGAAAATGCCTTCCTTGTCTGCATGGGTTCAACCGGTTCGCCGTCGGGCGCGATTTCTATGATCTCAAACTTTTCATCCGAGCTCAACTTTTTCTTCAGGCCTCGTCTCCTTACCGAAGTTGTGCTCGATCCGGAGGGCTAGAAATTATAAGGAAGAAAGACGAGAGTAATTAATATGTGTACATATACCAAAACAATGGATGCATCAATTAACTAGTCAGCACGGGCTTAACTAATATATATATATATATATACCTGGCCGGACTCGGTTCGGTCACCGGAGCAGTCAGCACGGTCTCCTTCTGCTTGTACCTCCATTGTGTCACCGGAGCCATCATGAACATAGTCCTCTTCTTGTACCGGCATTAATGGGTCGAAGCCATCATGAACATAGCCCTCTTCTTCACCCAGCTGTCCTTCGGGACCATCGGTGTCGTTGAGAAATGACGCAACTTCATCACTTCCTTGTGCGATTATGTGCCCCAACATCGCCTGCTTTCTTCGTCTCGGGAGTGCTCCATAGTTTCTGCAAATATTTACAACATGTCAATTATTATTCAAACATGGTACAGATCGATATATATATATATATATATATATATATATACATATATATATATATATATATAGCTAGCTAATCACAATAAGCAATCATGTTAGTGGCCTCGACGTTGCTTCTCTAGGGTTTGGGGTCGCCTCGACACAATGCTTCAAGGGTTAATTTGGGTGGCCTCGAGAGAGTTAATTTGTCGGGTAGGGGCGCGGCGGGAGGGGGTAGGAGACCAACATCGTTTTCTCTCTAGGGTTTGGGTGTCCTCGAGAGTTTTGGTCGAGCGAGAGGGCCGAGGGGGTGCTGCCGTTGTATAAGTTATCACGGTCGAGAGGGGGTATATATATCGACCGCCCCTCATGTCGGGTTATCTCTAGGGGGTTATATCGACAACGACGCGACATACATATACATGGGAAAATAATGTTATCGGGGAGGGGGTATCGGTACCCCCCCCCCTCATGTTGAAGTTTCTTCTTTCTCCTCTATTCCTTTCTTCTTCTTCTACTCTTCTTTTTCTTCTTCTCCCTCGAGAAAGGAAAATAAGGAAAAGGAAGAAAAGAGGAAGAAGGAAGAAGAAAAAAGAAGAAGAAGAAAAGGAGGAGAAGAAGAAAGGAATAGAGGAGAAGAAGAAAAATAGAAAATTTCTATTTTTCTTCTTCTCTCTATTCCTTTCTTCTTCTCCTCTTCTTTTTCTTCTTATTTCCTCTTCTTATTTATTTCTCCTCTTCTTCCTCTCCTCTTCTTCTCCTTTCTTCCTCTTCTTATTTTCCTTTTTCCTCTCATTCTTTTAGTATTGCTTGTTTTAAAAAAATGTTCAAATAGAAAATTTCAAAAAAACAAAGGTTTTGCCTAATGCATTGTTCATATGAATATACAAACATTTGCATATTCTACAATAGTTAATATCACCAAAATAAATCTATGAACAGAAAAAAAACCTAACTTTTCTAAAAATCTATCTTCTGCACATATGAAAACATTAATACACATATGAACAAAAAATACATATATGAAGAAAACCATGCTCTGAACAATTTTTTTATACATTTTGAACATCTACATACACATAGCCACATACATACACATATATATTATATATATATATATGAACAAAAAAATTAAACTAATAAAATTGAAAAAAATAGAGCCGGTGCGGCGCGGCGGCTCACAGCGGGGGCGGCTAGATGACGATGGCAACGGTGGGTGCGGCGAGGGTGCCGGCGCGCGGGGGCGGGACGACGGGGCAGGGGCTCGGGGCGGCGCACGGGGGCAGGACGGGCGCTGGCTCGGGAGGCCAAGCGATGAGGACGGCGCTGGTTGGGGGCGATGGCCTTGGCAGCGCGGCGGCGACGGCGAGGTGGAGCAACTGGCGGCGTCGAGGAGGGTCGGCGTCGTGGGGAAAGCTGGCGATGAGATTCTGAATTTTGCAAAGTGTTTGCTTATATAGCAAAGCCATTGGTCCCGGTTCGTGAAACCAACCGGGACTAATGCATTTTTAGTCCCGGTTGGTGCCACCAACCGGACCAAAGGCTCTTTTTCGGCAGCCCAAAGGGCGGGAAGCGGCGACCTTTTGGTACCGGGTTGGTGCCACGAACCGTACCAATGCCTCTTTAGTCCCGGTTGGTGCCACCACCGGGACGAAAGGCCCTGTGCCTGCTGCGGGGCCAAAGTTTAGTCCCACCTCGCTAGTTGAGAGGGGCGCGCAGTGGTTTATAAACCCCACCGCCGCACCCTCTCGAGCTCCTCTCCACCGCAGCTTTCGGGCCTACTTGCTATTGTTGTGCTCGATGGGCCTTTTGGGTTTACTTCGGCCTGAATCCTGGCCCATAGTAGGGTTTCATGTCGTATTCAGGCCGTGGGGGCCCAGTAGGAGGCATTTTTTTGTTTTTTGTTTTCTTTACTTATTGTTGCTATTTTTATCTTTTTTCCTGTTTTTTTGTTTTGTTTTCTGCATTATTTATTTTCTTTTGTTTTTTGCTTTATTTTTTAATTCTTTTTGCTTTTAGTTTTAGGAAAATTATAAACTTTCTGTTAGTGCCATTACTTTTCAAATTTGAAAACACTTTTTTTTGTTTTTTTTTCTTTCTTGCTTTATTTATTTTATTTTGTTTCTACTTACAACAAAATACTTATTATTGTTTTTTTGTTTTGATTTCTGCATTATTTATTTTCTTTTGTTTTTTGCTTTATTTTTCAATTGTTTTTTGCTTTTAGTTTTAGGAAAATTATAAACTTTCTGTTAGTGCCATTAGTTTTCAAATTTGAAAACACTTTTTTGTTTTTTGTTTTCTTTCTTGCTTTATTTATTTTATTTTGTTTCTACTTACAACAAAAAACTTATTGTTGCTATTTTTAATTATTACGAGGGCCGAACCATAAGACATTAAAGCATTTCAAATGGACTCTGAAAAAGTTGAAAGTTGGCATGGTATCATACTCGTCAGTTACAAAGTTGGCATGGTATCATCATAATAGTTGCGGGAGGAAGTCTTCACTCTTTCTTCGCTTGTGTCATTTGCTTATTGCACCGTAACCATGGATAATCTTCATCGTTTATCATGATGCCGGGGTCAGCCTTGACTTTGAAGGGAGGAATTTCATGAAACTTTTCATAATCTTCAGACATGTTTGTCTTGTCCTCCACTCCCACGATGTCCCTTTTTACTAAAAGAACTATGTGGCGCTTTGGCTCATCGTATGATGTATTCGCTTCCTTATCTTTTCTCTTTCTCGGTCTGGTAGACATGTCCTTCACATAGATAACTTGTGCCACATCATTGGCTAGGACGAACGGTTCGTCAGTGTACCCAAGATTTTTCAGATCCACCGTTGTCATTCCGTACTGTGGGTCTACTGGTAACCCGCCTCCTGACAGATTGACCCATTTGCACTTAAACAAAGGGACCTTAAAATCATGTCCGTAGTCAAGTTCCCATATGTCCACTATGTAACCATAATATGTATCCTTTCCCCTCTCGGTTGTTGCATCAAAGCGGACACCGCTGTTTTGGTTGGTGCCCTTTTGATCTTGGTCAATCGTGTAAAATGTATTCCCATTTATCTCGTATCCTTTCCAAATCAATACAGTCAAAGATGGTCCCTGGACAACAAGTACAGATCATCACAAACAGTGTTGTCACCTCCGACACGTGCTTCCAACCAACTGCTGAAAGTCCTGATGTGTTCACATGTAATCCGCCGTCAGACCGCTCCCGGTGTTTGGAGCGCAGATTGTTCTTGTGTTCATCGACATACGGGTCACCAAGGTAGAGTTCTCAGAACTGTGTAGTGTGCTTGTTATCAAGAATATCCGTCCCTGCATATTATTGAGTCCCTTCCAAGCGTGCCTTTTCGATCAGTCTCCCCTCATACCGCGATTTAGGGAGACCTATCTTCTTAAGGCCAGGAATGAAGTCAACACAAAACCCGATGACATCCTCTCGCTTGATGGCCCATGGAGATGCTTCCTTCTGGCCTAGCGCGATTCTGAGACATATTTCTTTAGGACTCCCATGAACCTCTCAAAGGGGTACATATTGTGTAGAAATACGTGGCCCAGAATGACAATCTCGTCAACTACATGAACTAGGACGTGCGTCATGATATTGAAGAAGGATGGTGGGAACACCAGCTCGAAACTGACAAGACATTGCACCACATCACTCCTTAGCCTTGGTATGATTTCTGGATCGATCACCTTCTAGGAGATTGCATTGAGGAATGCACATAGGTTCACAATGGCTAATCGGACGTTATTCGGTAGAAGCCCCCTCAATGCAACCGGAAGCAGTTGCGTCATAATCACGTGGCAGTCATGAGACTTTAGGTTCTGGAACTTTTCTCTGCATATTTATTATTCCCTTTATATTCGACGAGAAGCCGGTCGGGACCTTCATCTTGAGCAGGCATTCAAAGAAGATTTCTTTCTCTTCTTTTGTAAGAGCGTAGCTGGTAGGACCTTCATATCGCTTCGGAGGCATGCCCTCTTTTTCGTGCAAGCGTTGCAGGTCCTCCCGTGCCTCAGGTGTATCTTTTGTCTTCCCATACACGCCCAAGAAGCCTAGCAGGTTCATGCAAAGGTTCTTCATCACGTGCATCACGTCGATCGAAGAGCGGACCTCTAGGTCTTTCCAGTAGGGTAGGTCCCAAAATATAGATTTCTTCTTCCACATTGGTGCATGATTCTCAGCGTCATTCGGAACAGCTAGTCCACCGGGACCCTTTCCAAAGATTACGTGTAAATCATTGACCATTGCTAGTACGTGATCACCGGTACGCATGGCGGGCTTCTTCCGGTGATCTGCATCGCCTTTGAAATGCTTGCCTTTCTTTCGACAGTGATGGTTGGTCGGAAGAAATCGACGATGGCCCAGGTACACATTCTTCCTGCAGCTTGCCGTATATACTATCGGTGTCAAGTAAACAGTGCGTGCATGCGTGATATCCCTTGTTTGTCTGTCTCCGAAGGTTACCGAGAGCGGCCAATCGTTGATGGTCACGAACAGCAACGCCTTTAGGTTAAATTCCTCCTGTTTGTGCTCATCCCACGTACGTACATCGTTTCCATTCCACAGCTGTAAAAGTTCTTCAACTAATGCCCTTAGGTACACATCAATGTCGTTGCCGGGTTGCTTAGGCCCTTGGATGAGAACTAGCATCATAATGAACTTCCGCTTCATGCACATCCAAGGAGGAAGGTTATACATACATAAAGTCACGGGCCAGGTGCTGTGATTGCTTCTCTGCTCCCCGAAAGGATTAATGCCATCCGCGCTTAAAGCAAACCATACGTTCCTTGGCTCCCTTGCAAACTCATCCCAGTACTTTCTCTCGATTTTTCTCCACTGCGGCCCATCAGCGGGTGCTCTCAACTTCCCGTCTTTCTTACGGTCCTCACTGTGCCATCGCATCAACTTGGTATGCTCTCCGTTTCTGAACAGATGTTTCAACCGTGGTATTATAGGAGCATACCACATCACCTTCGCAGGAACCCTCTTCCTGGGGGGCTCGCCGTCAACATCACCAGGGTCATCTCGTCTGATCTTATACCGTAATGCACCTCATACCGTGCATGCGTTCAGATCCTTGTACGCACCGCGGTAGAGGATGCAGTCATTAGGGCATGCATGTATCTTCTGCACCTCCAATCCTAGAGGGCATACGACCTTATTTGTTGCGTATGTACTGTCAGGCAATTCGTTATCCTTTGTAAGCTTCTTCTTCAATATTTTCAGTAGCTTCTCAAATCCTTTGTCAGGCACAGCATTCTCTGCCTTCCACTACAACAATTCCAGTACGGTACCGAGCTTTGTGTTGCCATCTTCGCAATTGGGGTACAACCCTTTTTTGTGGTCCTCTAACATGCGAACGAACTTCAGCTTCTCCTTTTGACTTTCGCATGGCGTCCTTGCATCGACAATGACCCGACGGAGATCATCATCATCGGGCACATCGTCTCATTCCTCTTGATCTTCAGCAGCTTCGCCCGTTGCAGCATCATCGTGCACATCGTCTGGTTCCTCTTGATGTTCAAAGAGCATCACCGTATTCAGGGGGCACATAGTTGTCATCGTACTCTTCTTCTTCGCCGTCTTCCATCATAACCCCTATTTCTGCGTGCCCCGTCCAAACATTATAGTGTGGCATGAAACCCTTGTAAAGCAGGTGGGTCTGGAGGATTTTCCGGTCAGAGTAAGACTTCGTATTCCCACATATAGGGCATGGACAACACATAAAACCATTCTGCTTGTTTGCCTCAGCCACTTCGAGAAAATCATGCACGCCCTTAATGTACTCGAAGGTGTGTCTTGAACCGTACATCCATTGCCGGTTCATCTGCGTGCATTATATATAATTAAGTGTGTCAAAAATCATTACAGAACATCATGAACAGATAATTAAGTGACCAAATTAATAGAAGTTCATCATCACATTAAAACCAAAGTACATACATAGTTCTCATCTAACAACATAAAGCTCTGCAGAGCATCTAAATTAATTAAACCATACACTGAAACTATGTAAAACATTTCAATGCGAAAACAAATGCGATCATAATCGCAACCAATGTAACAACCGATCCAATGGCATAATGATACCAAGCCTCAGTATGAATGGCATATTTTCTAATCTTTCTAATCTTCAAGCGCATTGCATCCATCTTGATCTTGTGATCATCGGCGACATCCGCAACATGCAACTCCAATATCATCTTCTCCTCCTCAATTTTTCTAATTTTTCCTTCAACAAATTGTTTTCTTCTTCAACTAAATTTAACCTCTCGACAATAGGGTCGGTTGGAATTTCCGGTTCAACAACCTCCTAGATAAATAAAATCTATGTCACGTTGGTCGGCATACTTGTCATAAACAATAAATGAACCAATAGTTATGAAAAGATAATATATACCACATCCTAGTCATAGACAGGACGAGGGCCGATGGGGGCGGATACCAAAACCATCGCACTATGTAAGATGCAATAATAAAAGTAAGAAAATTATACAAGTATCTATATAAACATACAAGTAAGATTTTTTTTCCTTTCAGAAAGAAGATAAGAACAAGAGGCTCACTACGATGGTGCCGACAACGAGATCGGCACGGGCGATCGACGGCGGTGAAGACGGGGACGGGACGTGATGGACCGCTAAACCTAGACAAATATTAAGGAAAATGGAGCTTGAAGGTCGAGCTTGGAGAGGAGAAAGCTTAAGTAGTGTGGCTCGGGCATTCCATCGAACACCTCGTGTGCATAGGAGGTGAGCTAGAGCACCACAAAGCTCTCCCCTCGCCGGCCACGAAAAACTGAGCCTCGGAGTGCTCGCTTTCATGGGCGAGGGGTATATATAGGCATTAATTGGTCCCGTTTGGTGCCTTGACCCGGGACTAAAGGGCATCCTTTGGTCCCGGTTCGTCCCACCAACCGGGACCAATGGTGGTGGGCCAGGAGCGAGGCCCATTGGTCCCGGTTCGTCCCACCAACCCGGACCAAAAGGTCCAGACGAACCGGGACCAATGGCCCACGTGGCCCGGCCGGCCCCCGGGGCTCACGGACCGGGTCCAATGCCCCCATTGGTCCCGGTTCTGGATTGAACCGGGACTAATGGGCTGGCCGGGCCTGGACCATTGCCCCCTTTTCTACTAGTGCACAGCAACGGTCGGAAATTTGACTATCAAATTCCTCAGGGCTATCATGTTCCTCACTTGTAGGCAATCCGCACTGGCGAATTCCTAACTCCTTAGTCAGGACAAATTCCTTAGAGACCAGAAGAACTTCGTCTCTGTCATTGAAGAAATCGACTGAACTGTATGAGATTTCCAATGGCTTTACTCGAAGGGATTGGTAGGTGTTGGATTTTGAGTTGAGCATCACTTGGAAATTTTTCGTTAGTATTTCCTCGACCCCCTTTAACAATACGGTATTTCCTATGACTCAAGAAGGAGAAAATGAAACTACGGAAACAAAAGTCTTCACGCGTAGTTCCTCGAATGAATACCAAGTCTTCAAGGTCACACCAATTTCTTCACTTTCAATGTCTTCAGAAATCCAAAGTCTTCAGTCGAAGAACTTCATTTTTAGGGGTCGATTTTATTTGTAAATATCAAACTCCTCATAGACTTATAGACCTGTGTACACTCACAAATGCATCAGTCCCTTAACCTATAAGTCTTCAATACACCAAAATCACGAAGGGGCACTAGATGCACTTACAATCTCCTCCTTTTTGGTGATTGATGACAATATAGGTTAAGTTTTCAACAGGGATAAACATATGAAGTGTAAATACTAATATTGAGGAATTTGATTGCAAGATATAGAAGAACTCCCCCTGTAGATGTGCATAGTGAGGAATTTGCTTTTGAAGCAATGCACACTTGAAGAGTAGAATCATGGAGATTTCCCCCTATATCTTGTAATTCATACACACATTTGACATATAATGTGAAGACTTTGAAATGCATGATGAAATATGGTGGTGATGTAATTCAACATGCGTGCATTAACATATATGAGGAATAAGCATGCAGAAGAACACATCAAAAGTATCAGACCACCATAGGATTTAAGTTTACAACTCGATCCAGCAAATTCTTCAAAAGAACGAGAGTAACTTAGCAAAAAAACGCCCGTATAGGTAGACCTGCTTGAAGACTAACTCAAATTTCCCTCCCTTTGTCATCGAATGACCAAAATGATCAAAAATGAGGACTAACGCCCCTGAAGAATATCATGTTGATGGAGGAGCGCCAGCGTTGTTGGGGTCAGTTGTTGTAGTAGGGCCTGCCGCAGTGTCATCCAAGTATTCATGCTCGTCCGTGTCGCGTGATGAAGAATAAGAGCTGGCCACCAAGGAGGGAACTTTGACCTTCTTGAATTTCTTTGATGGTGGTGGAGCCAGTCAAAGTCCTGCTTGAGACCCATTTGCTTCAGATCCTCTTCACCATACAGATGTGACAGAAGAGCCCAGGTGCGACCGAAGACTTCGTGGAGGTAGTAATGGTTTTTCTTCACTACATTGTGTGTAGCAGTCATGTTGTGAAGAATAGAATCAAACTGACGCTTAACCCATTTGTGGTTGCCATCAACCTTCTGGTGAAGACTGAGGAGAAGCTCACGATCAGTCATCACCCTTGGAGCTGTGCCTTGAGGATTTTGCTTTGAAGCATTTGCGGCAGAGTAATGAGTGGCAGAGTCATCATTGGTGGAGTAAGATGCAGCTTTGCGGATATGACCATCCAATGGACGAATGCCTTCATCAAGAACAGCAGTGGCCTTGCCCTTGTCATCAGTTGAGGAAATTGTCCGTTTGAGGACTTCAATGGGGGGCAAGTAGCTGAGATGATTTTGAAAATCAGCCTTGTAGTTGAGTGAAGACCATGTTCTGAGAAATCTCATAATCCAAGGAGCATAAGGCTTCAACTCAAACGGAGAGAGTGCAACATTTTCCAGGGATCCTTTGGCTTGGGCTGAGGTGTATCTGTTAATTGCATCACAACCTCAGGAATCGCAATCTGAGGATCCACATGCTGAGGAATTTCAAGTTCTTCTTCAGTGGCAGCCAGCGTCTTCAATCCTTTAGTACCAATTTCATCAGTATTAGTGGCTGGAATCTTGTCATGAATAGACGGAGTGGGGTGTGGTTCTTCAGATCCCATTTGAACTTCAGTATTCACTGGGTACTGAGGAATTTGTTGCAGAGGTGTGAACAAAGGAGAATTGGGGTGCTGACTTTCCCAAAATTCATCGTTCATCACAGGCGTTGTGCACCCAATGTCCACATTTGTGAGGGCCGGATTTTTGGGATATTAATTTCCATAAAATGGTCCTTGTGCTCACCAGCCCCAGGATTACTGTTAGCTGATGAGGCACTGACTTGATACAAAAGCTCCAAGCAAAATACATAAGATGTAGTACAAGACCATCCTGGCCTATGAGTACAACAAATGGTTTCTAGTGGCTGATGGCGGAAGCGGTTTGTGGTCTTTCAGCGTCTATGGGACTCCATTCCCCACAGGAACAGCTGACCATGTTATCTCCTATCTTCGCGAGGCTGCTATCACCATTTGCGCATGTTCCCGGGCTGTCATCGCAACGCTCCTCTCCAAGCAAGAAATCTGGCCAAGACAATAGCCAGGGACAAGCCAGTGAGTACTTTGGAATGTACTTGCAAACATTATGAACACATGTATAATACACAAATGATAACCGTGCTCTAAAATATTCTATGATCACAACGTCAGTCACAAAAATTAAATCCTTGATGCATGCACACAGGTTATTATTTATATATAACATGAACATGCAATAAGGGAGTAAAAAAAATGCACCGATCGGGTGTCTGAAGCGACACCTCAAAAGGATAATGATATAAAGCATGCCTCGGTCCGGCGTCTAGGCGACACCACATAAAGGGCTTATAAAGTAAATAAATGACAAACATGCCACAGTCAGGCGTCTGTGCGACACAACATAAAGGGCTTATAAAGTAGATCAATAACAAACATGCCACGATGGAGGCGTCCGTATGCGACACCACATAAAGGGCTTATAAAGTAAACAGATAACCAACATGCCACAGTCGGGCGTCTGAGCGACACCACATAAAGGGCTTATAAAGTAAATAAATAACAGCATGCCACAGTCGGGCGTCTCAGCGACACCACATAAAGGGCTTATAAAAATAATCACAGTGAATATCCAGGAGGTAGAACCGTCCCAGGGATACTCAATAATTCAAATAATGTAAATGGTTAGTCCATAATAACAATAATCATAACCATCATGAGTCACAAGTCATGATCCATGTTCTGGTTTAGCAGATTTTCTTTTACTCCGAAGACCGACACTAAGACCGACACTTGACCCATCCCAGACTGTAGTTCTTAACCATGGACACGGCTATTCGAATAGGTGTTTAATCTCTGCAGAGGTTGTACTCTTCACCCACGAGTAACAGATTTCCTTAGTCCATCGGGACTAATTCCGTCTAGGGTCTTTTAGTTGACAACACCCTGACCGCACACACCAGCCTAACTCACCAAAGGTCCGGAATCACCCATGACACCCGTTTAAGCAAAACTCTAAGTGGGGAGGCTACAACCTCGATTAGCATGGGATCACAAAATTTATAGCAGCAGCATAAACTAGGGGAGCTACCCCTCGGCTCCAACCGAAACACCCATGCCCCGGACCAGGTGGCATGCCTACCGGATGCCTCCGGTATCTTCCACCATGGCCTCTACAGACGGTGTGTGTGCTAGGAAAGGGGTTGACGACTTACTGAACCGTACCCTACCTATGGCAGGGACAAGTGGTAGTACGAAACAAGTATGGGGGGTTACCAGAACAAGACTCGATCTACGGTCAACTCAGGAGGTTTAAGTATTCCCTGCATGATTAGTATAACAATATGTTCCAACCAATGCAGAATCACCACCGTCATACCTCATCATGCCGTACCGGACACAACCGTCTTGACGGAGGACTAGGGACCAACCCGTGTCTACCCAAGGCAGAGGCTATCCACGATTCCTTCCGGTATGCATGAAAGGCATACGATGGTGATTACCATCACAAGTATCCAATTCCAATAGCACGGAATCATCAATATGCACTTATAAGTGTGTTTATATCATCATATAAAATAACGGAAACTCCGAGACAAGAGGTGTTGTAACCGTATCAAACAACACATGACAGTATTACGCCAGAGTTCAGAATGCTTGCCTTCAGGATGTGGAGAGACAGGGTGCATTCCAAAACTTTTGAAAGTTGCCTTCCTCTTCAAAAATCCTATTTTTGAAAATATTCAAATTAACACAAACTTTTAAAACAGTATAAAAAGTTTTCCTAATTATTTTTTAAATAAATCTTAAAATAAACTAGGTGAAATTTGGGAGAGGTAGAATAAAGAATCAACTCATTTGAAGTTATATTTTAAAAGTTATAGCCAGTCAAATTTAGTCAAATCTCTGTTTTTAAATAAAACAGAAAAAGAAAAATGTTTCGAAATAAATACACGTCGAAGACGTACCGGTTTACGCCTTCACTTAGTCCAGCGTGGACTGGCTCGTGGGTCACCGACAAGGTCCACAGGCCCATCGGGTCAGGTTTGACCAGCCGCCTCTCCTCCTTTTCCTCTCGCCCGGCGGAGGCGGGACTCGGCGATCGCCAGAGATTTAACGGGCGCTTCGCAGGGTTCTGAGGGCGGGGATGGATCCGCCAGTGCAGGGCGGTCCTCCCGGTGGTCGCTAGGTAGGTGGGGGTGAAGGGAGTCGCCGGTGGCGAGCTTCGCGGTGGAGGTGGCCTCGGGAGGTTTTGGGGGTCTGGGCTACGGTGGTTCCCGGTCGACGTTGAGAGGTTGGGAGGCTCCGCACTATCAAGGGGAGTCGGGTGGTGGTGCTGGATGGACGGGGGAGGGCCTGGTTGCGACGAACGGCACCGGAGGGCGGTGGCGGCCGAACTGGTCGGATACGGGGAAGACGGCCTTCCCTGGTCGATTACGGGCTAGGGAAACTCTAGGAGGTTGGCTTGAGCTTGCCTGAGTGACTGGACGAGCTCGGGGCTCCTCTTATAGGCGGCCAAGGTCGGTTCCGCGGCGGCCGTGGATAAGACCGACGGCGAACCGCCGTCCTGTTGCAGCAGGGCGACGTGGAGGTGATTTGGGCTGGTCGGCGCATTCCGACGAGCTCCCTACTGCTCAAGGGGGCGAGCTGGCGCGCGTGGGTGGCTCGGGCGGCGCCGTCCACGGCAGGAACCCACTGTGGCCGGCCGCTAGCACTACAGGAAACAGTTAATTTGCCGTCTGTGGATCACAGACGGCAAAGACCTAAATCCAGACGGCAAAGATTTTGCCGTCAGGAAGCAGACGGCAAAGTCAGACGGCAAAGTCGAAGCGGCAAAGAATACTTTGCCGTCAGCTTTTCATCGGACAGACGGCAAAGACTTTGCCGTCAGCCATCCATCAGATTTGCCATCAACCGAATAAATTACAGACGGCAAACAGAAGCATCTTTGCCATCAGCCAAACGCCATCTTTGCCGTCAACCTCATACATCACAGACGGCATAGAAATATTTTTTAATCAAATAAAAAATAAACCTACAGTGCACAGGTGAGATCAGCTATCAAATATTTCATGGGATGGTCGACACGGTCAAGGAAACCCCACTACCAATCTTCGTATACAATACACATTATCGTTTTTTTTTTGCATTCCATATGGACAAAAACCCACAAGATATACCACACTAGATTGTACACAATACACATTATACAATACGGGGTACTGCATGTCTACATCACAATACACAACAATATTACAGATGATTATCTTCTGGATCCACCGCGACTTCGATCTGGTGGAGACGAACAAGCGCTTCTTGATCTGCCGCCTCTGTGTAGGCCACTGCGGGATGCGCTCAATCTGGTGGCGCCAGCGCCGGTGTCGGCCGGTGGCGAGGACGGAGGTGGGCTCCAGCGGGCGGACGGCGCTCGCGGAGGCAGGCGAAGGTGGGCGGACGTGGGCGCGTGGATGAGGAGGGCGGCGTGCGGCCGGTTACGCGGGCGGGCGGCGCGCTGCCGGTGGCATGGGCGGAGGCGGGCTCGGCGGCGCGGTGGAGGCCGAGGCGGAGGCGGGCTCCGGTGGTGCGGCGGAGGCCGAGGAAGAGGAAGGCTCCGGTGGTGCGGCGGAGGTCGAGGCGGAGGCGGTCTCCGGTGGCCCGGCGGAGGCCGAGGCGGAGGCGGGCTCCGGTGGTGCGGCGGAGGTCGAGGAAGAGGCAGGCCCGTGGTGCGGCGGAGGTCGAGGTGGAGGCGGGTTTCGTGGCCCGGGCGGAGGCCGAGGTGGAGGCGGGCTCGGTCGCTGGCGGGGCGGCGGGCTCTGGTGGCGCCTGGAGGCGGACGACGCGCGACGGGGGACGGAGCGTGGAAGCCGGCAGGGGCGACAGGGGATGGGGCAGGGGTCGGCGGCGCCGGGGGCTGCGAGGAAGCGGCCAGAGCAGGGGCCGGCGACGCCGGGGGTTGAGAGGAAAGGGCCGGGGTCAGTGGGCTAGGTTGGGGCCGGCGGACGAGGTGGTGTCGGGGCGCCGGCTTGCTGTGGATCGAGGGCAGAGAGAAGGGAGAGAGATCGTGGTGAGGGTGGGTGCGGGAGGATAAGGGAGAGAGAGATCGTGGTGGGTGGGTGTTGGAGGATAAGGGAGAGAGAGAGAGTGGTGGGGGCGCGTGGGGCGTGGGGTGAGGCACTGTAGGGAGCCGGGGATGAGTGGAGTGGATCACGCCATGTCATCGATCCATGTGATCAATCCGCGTCTTGTGTTTCTTCTTTGCCGTCTGAAAAATAAACACAGACGGAAAAGAGTCCAGTTTGCCGTCTGCTAATAAAAATGCAGACGGCAAAGATTCTTTGCCGTCTGTGAAAACAAAAACTTACGGCAAAGATTTTTTGCCGTGTGTGATTTGTTTCGCAGATGGCAAAGTGCTCTCTTTGCCATCTGTGTTTTTTTCGCAGACGGCAAAGTATATTTTGCCGTTAGTTTTTCTTTGCCGTCTGGTGATGACAGCAAATCTTTCTTTGCCGTCTTGCCCGACAAAAAGCTGACGGTAAAGACGTTCCCTGACGGCAAATTAGCTGTTTCCCATAGTGTAGCCGCCGTGGCCGACCTGACGGCGATGCTGTGGGGCTCCAGGGGCGGTCTGGAGTGTTCTGGTGAGTGGATGAGGCTGGGGTGTGGCTCTGCAGGTGAACAAAGGCCAGGGGCTAGATGCGGCGACTAGGGCGCACGCACGTGCAAAACACGCGCTCTGGGCGCGCCCAGAGCACGCACGCTACATGCTCGGAAAATTGCCATGGCATGCCAGGGGGCTCCAGTCAACGAGGGGTTTAGCAGGGTGGGGCTATAGGCTAAGGTAAAGCTATGAGACAAGCTGGTTAGGCAAAGCAAGCAAGTCCAATGTGCAAACTAAAAACCATGCCAAAGCTGGCCATGCATGAAGGTGTTTGACAAAATGCTAAGGGCATCTAGGCAACTCTTGGGGTGGCCAAAATCTCCAGATCCTAGTCTCTTTATGTGTAGGTGATTGTGGCAAGGTTAGTGGGTCAAGACCAGAAACTTGTTAGTGTAAGTCTTTGAGAAAGCCAAATCTGGTCAAAAAGAAAAGGACATTATTGCATGGACCAAAGATACTCCATTGGGGCCACTCTCCTGGACTTAAGGGTTTTGCAGGGTGGTCTATAAGTAGGAAAAAGAGTCATGGGCAAAAGGGCAAGTTAAAATATGGTTGCAGTAGAAAATGCCAAAGTGGACCAGAGAGCAAAAGATGATGATTTGCTCATTTTTTTCAAAGAGTATTAGTGGGTTTTAGCACAAGGTTGAATTATATAATCCTACTGACCTCCCCTAATTTTGGTGGAAGTTTTAAAATAATATTTAAATAGGTTGTAGTGCAAAAGTGCAATCTGGACCAGATTTGAAAACTTGGTGTAGATCTCAAATTCTCCAAATTCTAAAAGATCTTTTTGCATAAAACTGATTTAGGGCCGTCATATGTCATCCCCAAATTTTGGTGGGATTTTTAAATAAATTTATCAAAGGGTTGTAGTGTAATTGGAACCCAAAACTTATAAAAGAAACCATTTTTAAAAGAATAAAGCTCAGGGATAAAATATTTTCCACTGATAAAATAAATGTTTCTTGAGAGGGTATAAAAGTCCAACAATATTTTTGAAAAGTTTTCACTTGGGGTGAAAACTCCACAATATCAAAGAAAAGAGAGGTTCTGAAAGCAAAAGAAAATCCAGAAAGTAAAAAATTTAAGCTCCTGGCAAAATTTTAATAATCAAAACATGGTTTAAATTTTTGGGGTGTTACAACACTACCCCCCTAAAGAGAAATCTCGTCCTCGAGATTTGCTAAAAGTTGTTTTTTGAAACAATATTACTCCTACCATCAAAGTAATATCACAAAAATAACCATCCTATTCGTGCAATAAATTGTGGCTACAGTGAGCGGGCAATAAGTGGTGTAAAACTACAGTGTGGAACACTGGTGCTGCGTGAAAAAATCCATGGTTTGGGGAAAACGAGAGATTTCTACGTTGGATACAGTAAATTTAGAATAAATTCTAAATTTCTAAAATACGCTGGTCGTACCCGAGAGCACAGTGCTCTCTCTGGCTGACAGGTGGACCCGGGGCCCACTGTCGGCCTCTTCTTCTACCTCTGGCTCTCTCTTCTTCCTCTCTCCCGCGTGCTTTCCCGCGCTTTCTCCACCGGCGACGTTTAGCGTGTAGGGCATCTAGGCCATACTGCGGTAGTGCGCGGCGTGCTAGCTGCCGGCGCAGCGTGCACTCACCTCGCGGACAGTCGGCTGTCGGCCTTTGCTCGTGGATTAAATCTCCGAACACCGGCGATCGAGCGATGAGCGGCGCTGGTGGACCTCGCCCACCGTACACCGATCTCGAGCTATAAAACGACCGCGGTGCTCCTTCTTCTTCCTCACACTTGGCCTCGCTTCTTCTTCTCCATCCTTCTCCTCCATTCTGTTTGTAGGAGCTCGAGACGAGGCTCTAATGGCGGAGGTGATGCCGGACTGGTGCGTGATCCTGGTGTGCAGAGGATTTGCGGCGTTTCTGGGGTTCTCCATGCTCCTGTGCGTGATGATCCTCGATGATCGTCGTGATGCAGCCGCTCGAGTGTTAGCTCTCCGCGGTGGCGGTGATCATGAGGATTAAGTGCGGTGTCGGGCGCTAACTGTTGTCAGTGTGCTAGAGGCAGCTTGTACCCGAGTGATTACCCACTAATCTCTCCTTCAGAGACGATCAGTTAGGTGTAACATGCGTATGTGCATTAGAAATTTGTGCACGAGGTCGAGTGGTTGCGGTTGTGAGTCTGCTGTGGTTCTGCGTGAATAAAAATCCATGTCGAGAAGAGATATATGTTGCAACATATCAGGGAGAGAAAATCTCACTTCAAAATTTACTGAGAGTGAAAGCAGCTACTCAAAGTCAACAGCAGTACAACTACTCACATAAATTGAAACCAAATATTTAATTAATCACGCAAATCTAGGACACAAGACTTAAGTTGCAACACATACATAGATGCTGGAACAAAGAACATAGCAGTAACGTCTATAATGAAAACTGTAAATGGACAGGGTCCTGAGAAAACGTCTCTGGTACTGGGGCACACTCTTCTTATATCGGGGGAAGCGGATTGAGAAGTCGACGAATTCGTCTCTCTTGGTCGGGCCTCAGTGATCTGCCGATGGCGATCTGAGGGTTTAAATCAACGAGGCTCTGGAGATAACCCATTACCCGCTGGGTCAAACGCTCTTGCGCGATGACATACTGGGCAAGGTTGGCCAGTACTGGGTCTCTCTAAATTCGCCCACCGGGAAAATATGCTACTTCTCCGGGTGCTGCGCGACTCGGGAAGTAATAATACCCTCGATCGCTGGCATAGGGTACCGCGAATCGAAGGCGAGCAAGCGTTTCATACGGAGCAGCTTCTATGGCCATATGCGGAGTCAGAATAGATTTCCCCATGAAGGAGACCTCTGTTGGGTCTTGGTTCGGGTTTGCGGGAGGGATGTGCACTACTGCCCAATATTTCAAGGTGGATGGGGTGATCCTCGATTTGAGCAACTCGTACTGGGGTGGATGGGTAGCACTCATGGTACTGCAGGTAAAGTCCCACAACATTTTAACAAAACTACCCGGGGTTGCATCTGGAGTTCTCAGATAAATACTGGGGCTCGGCATGGCAATGGAAATGGTTGTGCGAGTGATGCTCAAGGTGAGGGGTACTTGGTAAGGTCACGAGGTGGCCTTTTTTATAGCTTTGGGGCTTGGTTATTTACCATGGTGAAGGGTAACTAGTCTATCGAGTCTGCTCCATGGGGTCGGGGTCAATGCTACCGATTCACATATCTCACAAAAGTTACGACATTCGTGAGTGTCGTCGAGGTGGTTTTGGTAGCTGTGACCGGAATAAAAATGCAACCGCACGCTAACATATTTATGCAAGGCTACTATTCAAAACAGAGGCACACAAGTAGGCTGCGATTAATTATGGCGGTACAAGATGACACAATTACAGGGCGTGGGTATACTGAGACTCGGTACTACTCGAGTGACTTAGTCTACCTCGTTTATATCTAAGCGGGCGTGCCTTGTGGATGTCGAGGCTTCTCCACGGGTTTCACCGTCGGGATTAGCTGGAGGGGGTTGAGGGGCTGCAGGGTCGGGGTAGCGATGATGACCATCTCGGGGATTGTTGGCCACAATCCTGTTGGGGCGTGTTCCCAAAAGGCGACGAAGCACTTCTGGGGACACCAAAGTATTTTGGTCGATGGCTAGGGCAGACCTCAAGGAATCGATCGGGTGTCCGAACAGCACGACTGGGTTGTCGTCGTTGGGCTCATCTTCTCCTCTCACCAGGGCTCGGCGGACCAGTTCTCCACGAGTTGCGATCAGATCAAGGGTGATTTGATCGAACCGTCCCTCTAGTGCACCTACATAGCGCACTAGATGCAACAATGCAGGATCCATCTCGTGATCTCCGTTGGCAACCTGGGGCGGCCTACCATGCCCGTCACGGCTAGTGTAGTAGTAGAACGAGCGGCAGTTAACTTTGGGCGACAAGTGCCGGAGTTGAACTATAGCCTCTCGAGCTGCTAGTTGGATGGCTTGTGGCTCAAAGGAAGTTGTCCTTCCGGTGAACCTGTAGGGGCGTTCTGGCGATAAACCCCTACCATAGATGTGCACAGTGGCCCAGAATTGATGGCTCTCACCGCTCATGGGTCCTTGGTATACAACATATTCTGGGGGCTCTTCTAAAGCATAGGCACGGCGGGTGAGGTTTGCGAGCACGGTCACAAAAACTCCAAGGTTGGTTGCTGTGGTCTCATTGTGCACGACGGGGCCAGGCATCGTCGCTCGATTTGGGGAAGAGGCTGCGATGTGCTGTGTTGAGGCTAGCGTGTTCTTTTTATAGAAAAAGGAGACGAAGCCTTCCTTCGTATGCTTGCGAATGAGACAATCTTGGTGTCGGTCACTGGCGCGTGATCGATAGGCTAGGCTGATAGGTTGGGCACCGACTGCTCAATAGGTGTTGGGGTCACTGTGTGGCTATCTTACACGAGAAGCTTGGCTGGGGTTAGGTTAAGGTGCTGTGGGTTGGTTAACCTAGGTTTTTTCGACCTGGCTAAGATAGGATTAGCCAATGGTCAGCCTGGCTCTGATACCAAGTTGTGAGGGCCGGATTTTCGGGATATTAATTTCCAGAAAATGGTCCTTGTGCTCACCAGCCCCAGGATTACTGTTAGCTGATGAGACACTAACTTGATACAGAAGCTCCAAGCAAAATACATAATATGTACAAGACCATCCTGGCCTATGAGTACAACAAATGGTTTCTAGTGGCTGATGACGGAAGCGGTTTGTGGTCTTTCAGCGTCTATGGGACTCCATTCCCCACAGGAGCAGCGGACCAGGTTATCTCCTATCTTCGCGAGGCTGCTATCACCATTTGCGCATGTTCCGGGGCTGTCATCGCAACGCTCCTCTCCAAGCAAGAAATCGGGCCAAGACAATAGCTGGGACAAGCCGTGAGTACTCTGGAATGTACTTGCAAACATTATGAACACAGATATAATACACAAATGATAATCATGCTCTAAAATATTCTATGATCACAATGTCAGTCATAAAAATAAAATCCTTGGTGCATGCACGTAGGTTATTTATATATAACATGAACATGCAATAAGGGAGTAAAAAAATGCACCGATCGGGTGTCTGAAGCGACGCCTCGAAAGGATAATGATATAAAGCATGCCTCGGTCGGGCGTCTAGGCGATACCACATAAAGGGCTTATAAAGTAAATAAATGACAAACATGCCACAGTCGGGCATCTGGGCGACACCACATAAAGGGCTTATAAAGTAGATCAATAACAAACATGCCACATTCCGACATCGGTGCGAAACACAATAAAGGGCTTAAAAAGTAAATAGATAACAAACATGGCCAGTCGAGGCGTCTGAGCGACACCACATAAAGGGCTTATAAAGTAAATAAATAACAGCATGCCACAGTCGGGCGTCTCAGCGACACCACATAAAGGGCTTATAAAAATACCACAGTGAATATCCAGGAGGTGGAAGTGTCCCAGGGATACTCAATAATTCAAATAATGTAAATGGTTAGTCCATAATAACAATAATCATAACCATCATGAGTGACAAGTCACGATCCATGTTCTGGTTTAGCAGATTTTCTTTTTCCTCCGAAGACTGACACTTGACCCATCCCAGACTGTAGTCCTTAACCATGGCACGGCTATTCGAATACGTGTTTAATCTCTGCAGAGGGTGTACTCTTTACCCACGAGTAACGGATTTCCTTAGTACATCGGGACTAATTCCGTCTAGGGTCTTTTAGTTGACAACACCCTGACCGCACACACCAGCCTAACTCACCAGTGTCTGGAATCACCCATGACACCTGTTTAAGCAAAACTCTAAGTGGGAGGCTACAACCTCGATTAGCATGGGATCACAAAATTTATAACGCGCACAAACTATGGGAGCTACCCCCTCGGCTCCAACCGGAAACACCCATGCCCCCGGACTAGGTGGCATGTCTACCGGATGCCTCCGGTATCTTCCACCATGGCCTCTCTGTACGGTGTGTGCTAGGAAAGGGGTTCACGACTTACTGAACCGTACCCTACCTATAGCAGGGACAAGTGGTAGTATGAAACAAGTATGGGGGGTTACCGAAACAAGACATGATCTATGGTCGACTCAGGAGGTTTAAGTATTCCCTGCATGATTAGTATAACAATACGTTCCAACCAACAGACAGAATCACCACCCGTCATACCTCATCATGCCGTACCGGACACAACCGTCTCGACGGAGGACTAGGGACCAACCCGTGTCTACCCAAGGCAGAGGCTATCCACGATTCCTTCCGGTATGCATGAAAGCCATACGATGGTGATTACCATCACAAGTATCCAATTCCAATAGCACGGAATCATCAATATGCACTTATAAGTGTGTTTATATCATCACATAAAATAACGGAAACTCTGAGACGAGAGGTGTTGTAACCGTATCAAACAACACATGACAGTATTACGCCAGGGTTTAGAATGCTTGCCTTCAGGATGTGGAGAGGCAGGGTGCATTCCAAAACTTTTGAAAGTTGCCTTCCTCTTCAAAAATCCTATTTTTGAAAATATTCAAATTAACACAAACTTTTAAAACAGTACAAAAAGTTTTCCTAATTATTTCTGAAATAAATCTTAAAATAAACTAGGTGAAATTTGGGAGAGGTAGGAAAAAGAATCAACTCATTTGGAGTTATATTTTAAAAGTTATAGCCAGTCAAAGTTTAGTCAAATCTCTGTTTTTAAGTAAAACAAAAAAAGAAAAACGTTTCGAAATAAATACACGTCGAAGACGTACTCTGGGTTTACGCCTTCACTTAGTCCAGCGTGGACTGGCTCGTGGGTCACTGACAGTAGGTCCACGTGACCCATTGGTCAGGTTTGACCAGTCGCCTCTCCCTCCTTTTCCTCTGCCCAAGCGGAGGCGGGACTCCGACGATCACCGTCGATGAACGGCATTTCCCCGCAGGGTTCTGAGGGCGGGGATGGATCCGCCAGTCCAGGGCGGTCTTCTCGGTGGTTGCTAGGTAGGTGGGGGGGGGGGGGTGAAGGGAGTAGCCGGCGGCGAGCTCCGCGGCGGAGGTGGCCTCGGGAGGTTTTGGGGGTCTGGGCTACGGTGGTTCCCGGTCGACGTTGAGAGGTTGGGACGCTCCGCACGATCAAGGGGAGTCGGGTGGTGGTGCTGGATGGACTGGTTGCGACGAACGGCACCGGAGGGCGGCGGCGGGCCGAACTAGCCGGAGATGGGGAAGACGGCCTTCCCTGGTCAATTGCAGGCTAGGGAAACTCTAGGAGGTTGGCTTGAGCTTACCTGAGTGACTTGACGAGCTCGGGGCTCCTCTTATAGGCGGCCAAGGTCGGTTCCGCGGCGGCCATGGATAAGACCGACGGCGAACCGCCGTCCTGTTGCAGCAGGGCGACATGGAGGTGATTTGGGCTGGTCGGCGAATTCCGACGAGCTCCCTACTGCTCAAGGGGGCGAGCTGGCGCGCGTGGGTGGCTCGGGCGGCGCAGTCCACGGCAGGAACCCACTATGGCCAGCCGCTAGCCGCCGTGGCCGACCTGACGGCGGCGCTGTCGGGCTCCAGGGGCGGTCTGGAGTGTTCTGGTGAGTGGATGAGGCAGGGGTGTGGCTCTGCAGGTGAGCAAAGGCCAGGGGCCAGATGCGGCGACTCAGGCGCACGCACGTGCAAAACGCGCGCTCTAGGCGCGCCCAGAGCACGCACGCTACGTGCTCGGCAAATTGCCATGGCATGCCAGTGGGCTCCAATCCACGAGGGGTTTAGCAGGGTGGGGCTATAGGCTAAGGTGAAGCTATGAGACAAGCCGGTTAGGCAAAGCAAGCAAGTCCAATGTGCAAACTAAAAACCATGCCAAAGCTGGCCATGCACATAAGGTGTTTGAAAAAATGCTAAGGGCATCTAGGCAACTCTTGGGGTGGCCAAAATCTCCAGATCCTAGTCTCTTTATGTGTAGGTGATTGTGGCACGGTTAGTGGGTCAAGACCAGAAACTTGTTAGTGTAAGTCTTTGAGAAAACCAAATCTGGTCAGAAATAAAAGGACATTATTGCATGGACCAAAGATACTCCATTGGGGCCACTCTCTTGGACTTATAAGGGTTTTGCAGGGTGGTCTATAAGTAGGAAAAAGAGTCATGGGCAAAAAGGCAAGTTAAAATATGGTTGCAGTAGAAAATGCCAAACTCGACCAGAGAGCAAAAGAGGATGATTTGCTCATTTTTTCAAAGAGTATCAGTGGGTTTTAGCACAAGGTTGAATTATATAACCCTACTGACCTCCCCTAATTTCGGTGGAAGTTTTAAAATAATATTTAAATAGATTGTAGTGCAAAAGTGCAATCTGGACCAGATTTGAAAACTTGGTGTAGAGCTCAAATTCTCCAAATGCTAAAAGATCTTTTTGCATAAAAGTGATTTAGGGACCTCATATGTCATCCCCAAATTTTGGTGGGATTTTTAAATAAATTTATCAAAGGGTTGTAGTGCAATTGGAATCCAAAACTTATAAAAGAAACCATTTTTAAAAGAATAAAGCTCAGGGAGAAAATAATTTCCACTGAAAAATAAATGTTTCTTGAGAGGGTATAAAAGTCCAACAATATTTTTGAAAAGTTTTCACTTGGGGTGAAAACTCCATAATATCAAAGAAAAGAGAGGTTCTGAAATCAAAAGAAAATCCAGAAAGTAAAATTTTTAAGCTCCTGGCAAAATTTTAATAATCAAAACATGGTTTAAATTTTTCGGGTGTTCCAACATCCTCATCTTCATCATTCAGTTCTTCAATGCCTGCCTGTTCAGGAGTGAACTGAGGCATGGGCGATGAGACAACTGGGCTTGAAGGGATGACATCCACTTCAATTTCTTCATCCAACTACTCTGAAGAAGCAGCAGAAGGAATATCTTCATCGGATCCGCTTGGGATCATGTATTCTACATCGAAAGGAACGAGTTCCTTTGATGGCATGCTTGAGACTGGAACAACATCAATAGGATTCTCAAAAGAGCTTGTCAATTTCTTCATCTTCTTCGGGGCTGAAGATTCGGATGAAGCTGATGCTTTCCTTTTCTTCACAGCTGCACGCTCTGCAGCCTTGGTCTTCTTCACATTGGATGCAGAAGGAAGAATTCGACTTGGTGTAGGTGCAGGAGGAGCAGAGGAAATTGGTTCAGTTACTTCAGGCAGAACTGATGCAGTTGCCCTGGCATTTTCAGTTTCTTCAGGCACATCGGTTGAAGTTTTACCTGGCCTGACTATTTCTTCAGGCGCAACACTAGTGGTTGCCCTGCCAGAGTCATCAGCCCTGACACTAGCAGTTTCATCAGCAGCCTGATTTCCATCAACGGTGCTGGCATGTTCTTTTGTAGGTTGAGCAGATGCCTTAGCCTGAGAAATTTCTTGTTGCGTTGAGGCTGCAACATTGGTAGTGAACTTCTCAGCTATCTTCACAAATCTAACCTTGGCTCCAAGACAGTCAGCATAGTAGCGATCAAATTCATCACTCAGTTGCTTGATCTCTGATTGCAGAGCTACAAGTTCTTCAGGTGAAAGCTTCAAGACGTTTTGCTTCAGAAAGCGCTCTTTCTTGTACACTGCTTTCTTCACCTTCCTCCCCTGTTCATATTTCCATTTCTCTTCATCAATGAAGGCAGTCAATACATGACTTTGACCAGGAGTGAGGTTCATCTCAGGCAGAGGTGTGTTGGGGTCCTTGTGCAATAAGTCAATGAATTTTAGGATCAACTTTGGATCCAACATCAATGGCACATTGTTGCCTTTGGCTCTAGCGGCCCGGTGCTGCCTACCTCTGATGATTTCAGTGAGTTCTTCATCATCAGCTTCGCCGTCTTCGGACGGTACTTGAAAGGTGATCTGCTTCTTGTGAGGAATTGGTCGAGAAACTCGTCCAGCAGTGGGCTTTGTCTTCAGTAGTGTGGGGCCTGTTGAGGAATTTGGAGGAGCTGAAGAACTAACAGAGGCTCCTGAGGCAATGGAGATGCCTGTTGTCCTTTGTCACGAGGCAAGATGCACAGGTGCTGAGGATTTGGGCGGAGGAGCTGAGGACTTTGGAGGAGCTGGTGCAGCTTGAGGAATTTGCCGTGAGGGCTTTGAAGAACTTGGCCGTGAGGGCATTGCTGAGGAGCTTGGCCGTGAGGGCATAGAAGTTGAAGCACTTGTCTTGTGAGCAGGCTTCTTGGGCATAGCCTTTTTAGGCTTGCTAGCAGAGGCCTCAGCATTGGCAGCAGCAGAATCTTCGTTAAATTTCTTCACTTCTTCTTTTGCCAGTTTGGCCAGTTTAGCTTGACGCTTGGCCCATTCCTTGGGAAATTCTTCACCTCTTCTGATGCTAGAGGGATCAGCAACTTGGCCAGGTGCCAATGGAGGTCTTGGGCATGGAGGGTGTACAGCGAATTTCTTCATGTACTTAGGTGTAACATAACGATATTCCCTCCATTCCCGTGCCCATCTCCTCTCTATCTTCTGTATGCGCACCTTGCGCAGATTTTTGGTCTCCTTGCCATGTTTAGCCTCATCAGGTGTGCAATGCAGTGTGGACTTCCAGTTTCTTTCCTCCATTCTGAGGTCTCTTGTCATCAACCATTTTCTTTAGCTGAGTATTTTGGACAATAGAATTCTCTGAAGAGGTGTGTAACTTTTATTCGGGGAACACTACAAATGAGTTAAGTTGATGAGAACCTAGAGATTCAGCAGCGGACATGTGTACCTGTGAACATAATATAGTTGCGAAGAATTTGGAGAGGTCACATGCGTTCTCCGAAGTTTTTGCAAAAATAAGTTTGAGGAATTTGACCAGATAAGTCTTGAGGAATTTCACTAAGCGTTCTTTGTCTTAAGTTCCAGAGTTGTACAGATAAAAAATCCACACAATTGAGGAATCTTGAAGAAAAATGTTGCTTACAAAAACAGATCAAGAACAGATGATATGTGAGGTGTTTAGTGTGTGAAGATTTGAAGAATAAACACCTTTTGAAGATTTTGTAGAAAACATCAGAATCAACAAGGGCAGTAAAAGTAACTTTTAATTACCCTTGACAAAGAACACGACGAACTGTGAGGTGTAGATTTAGAAGCTCGTCAGTTCGGATCTTCCACGCCCTAACTTGGTAGAGGAAGACAACTACGGCGGCGGCGGAGTGAAGAAATCCGCAGCCGGCGCGAGTACGACGGCGACAAGGTCGAGGCAGTGAAGCTCTTCGTCACCGGCGACGATGGAAGTAGCGGTGGCGCTAGGGTTTGAGAGCTCGAGCGAGGGAGTGAGGTCGAGCGGAGTAAAAACGAAGTGAGGAATGGAAGGGGGTATTTACAGCCGAAGTGAAAAACTGCTCGCATGAGGAAATTGGACGAACGTGCCCCTGACCCTTCTCATTCGCATGACATGTGTCACCCACGTACTGAGAGGTAATGATTGTGCGAGATCGTGGGTGAATAGGATAATATATCGTGGAATGTGGAATGGTTTGAACGGCAAAAACGAAAATTCAAATAAGATAAGTTTTAAAGTTTCGTTCACAATTTCTTCAGCTGACAAGGACACAGTGAAGATTTTGAATGAGCTTCAAATAGAACGCACATGAAGAATTTATGAATAGACTGGGTTGAGTTTAGCATAGAGGGGGTAGGGTCCTATCAGACTCACTTAGCAGAAATAGCAACTTGAAGAAACAGTAATAAGTGAATGATGTAGAGGACATAAACTGACGGTCTATTCTGCTAATACTAGCAGAATGACTATTCTGCACACCACTTCCCCACTGCACGCTGAACGCAAGTGCACGTCATTCTTTGAACCAAGTGTGCTGCAGCACTCACACGAGTGAACTTCTCGTCGGAAAAAACTGCACGCGTTATTTTTTCGGTACTGTTTTCGCTCTAATTTTTTAACCGTTTATCGGAATGAGGCGTGTAATATACCGTTGAAAAGCTATGGATTAGGCGCAACTTCGACATGTTGAACACTTTTCGAGATTCCAGACGGTTTAAGAGCAGTTTTGGAAATGGTGCGGCCCATGACGAGTGGCAGCGAGCGTTTTTTCGCGATTTCTTCTCAAGCGCTCGTCAGAATGAAGCAAATTATACGCCGTGGGATAGATATCGTCGAGGCGCATCTTTTTCATATATAAATTTTTCTCTAATTCCTTACAGTTTAAGAGCAGTTTCAAATTTACTAAATCACGGAATTCTGTTTTTGAATTTTTTTCAAATTTTCGGTACTGTTTTCACTCTAGTTTTTGAACCGTTTGTCGAAACGAGGCGTGTAATACGTCGTTGGAAAGCTATGGACAAGGCGCAAATTTCATATGTAGGAATGATTTGGAGATTCCTTATAGTTTTAAGTTAATTTTGAAAATCGTGGTTATGGACGACAAGCGGCAGCGGCCGTTTTTCTTGAAATTTTTAAAAACCGGTTGTCGTAATGATTCAACTGATATGCCGTTGGAAAGATATCAACGAGACGCAGCTTTTTCATGTAGAACACACTCTCTAATTAGTTACGGTTTAAGAGCAGTTTTAAAATTAGCAAAAAGCAGACACTGTTTTTTCGTGACACCAAAATCGTCGTCGGACAGAAGAACGCACTGCTTCAAACTGAAACCGCACTGCAACAAACAGCCAAGTGAACTTCATGATTTCTTTTTGTCGGACAAAAAATTTCTCACATAATTTTTTGTTGTCTTTTTTCAACTTTTTTCCGAACGAGAGTGGACCATAACACTTCCGAAAGTGAACCGTAACACTACCAAATTGAACCTCATGAGTACTTGTTGTCTTTTTTTATACTTATTAATTTTTTACGCGCGTTGACAAAGCGAGGGGACCTTTCATCGGACAGAAGAACGCACTGCTTCAGACTGAAAACCGCACTGCGTCAGTCAGTCAAGTGGACTTCATGATTTTCTTTCGTCATATTTCTAAATATAAAAGTGCATGATTTCTTTTTGTCCTTTTTCTGACTTCTTTATTAACAAGAGGGAACCACTAAGACAAGAGCAAGTGGACCGCAACACTATCATAAGTGAACGGCATTACTACTTTTTGTCGTTTCCATAAAAAAATTTCCACTTCACATTGGACGTAAGTGAACCAAAACACTGTGGAAAGTGCACTGCATTATTTTATTTTTGTCCTTTTTCATCTAACTCATCTTGGACATCTTTGTGAATGCGAAGTGAGCTGCATTTGTTTTCTGCACTTCAAGAGTTAAATACGAAACTGCATGTTTTTCTTTTCTTATCTCACAAAGTGGGCCACACATTTTGTTGATGTTAGGAAAACTGACGGGAGTCTTCGATCCAACGCGTAGCACAATGAACCACATCCAAAAGAAAGTGTACTCCTCGTCTTTTTACTAAACAGAAGTGAACCATCAAATTCTTATGAAAAACCATTCTGCTTGTTTGCCTCAGCCACTTCGAGAAAATCATGCACGCCCTTAATGTACTCGAAGGTGTGCCTTGAACCGTACATCCATTGCCGGTTCATCTGCGTGCATTATATATAATTAAGTGTGTCAAAAATCATTACAGAACATCATGAATAGATAATTAAGTGACCAAATTAATAGAAGTTCATCATCACATTAAAACCAAAGTACATACATAGTTCTCATCTAACAACATAAAGCTCTGCAGAGCATCTAAATTAATTAAACCATACACCGAAACTATGTAAAACATTTCAATGCGAAAACAAATGCGATCATAATCGCAACCAATGTAACAACTGATCCAATGGCATAATGATACCAAGCCTCGGTATGAATGGCATATTTTCTAATCTTTCTAATCTTCAAGCGCATTGCATCCATCTTGATCTTGTGATCATCGACGACATCCGCAACATGCAACTCCAATATCATCTTCTCCTCCTCAATTTTTCTAATTTTTCCTTCAATAAATTGTTTTCTTCTTCAACTAAATTTAACCTCTCGACAATAGGGTCGGTTGGAATTTCCGGTTCAACAACCTCCTAGATAAATAAAATATATGTCACGTTGGTCGGCATAATTGTCATAAACAATAAATGAACCAATAGTTATGAAAAGATAATATATACCACATCCGAGTCATAGACAGGACGAGGGCTGACGGGGGCGGATACCAAAACCATCGCACTATATAAGATGCAATAATAAAAGTAAGAAAATTATACAAGTATCTATATAAACATACAAGTAAGATTTTTTTTTTTCCTTTCAGAAAGAAGATAAGAACAAGAGGCTCACCACGATGGTGCCGGCGACGAGATCGGCGCGGGCGATCGACGGCGGTGAAGACGGGGACGGGACGTGATGGACCGCTAAACCTAGACAAATATTAAGGAAAATGGAGCTTGAAGGTCGAGCTTGGAGAGGAGAAAGCTTAAGTAGTGTGGCTCGGGCATTCCATCGAACACCTCGTGTGCATAGGAGGTGAGCTAGAGCACCACAAAGCTCTCCCCTCGCCGGCCACGAAAAACAGAGCACTAGGAGTGCGCTGCTCGCGGGGGAGGGGTATATATAGGCAACTAATTGGTCCCGGTTGGTGACTTGAACCGGGACTAAAGGGCAGCCTTTGTTCCCGGTTCGTCCCACCAACCGGGACCAATGGTGGTGGGCCAGGAGCGAGGCCCATTGGTCCCGGTTCGTCCCACCAACCCGGACCAAAAGGTCCAGACGAACCGGGACCAATGGCCCACGTGGGTCTGCCGGCCCTCGGGGCTCACGGACCGGGTCAATGTTCCCCATTGGTCCCGGTTCTGGATTGAACCGGGACTAATGGGCTGGCCGGGCCTGGACCATTGCCCCCTTTTCTACTAGTGCACAGCAACGGTCGGAAATTTGACTATCAAATTCCTCAGGGCTATCATGTTCCTCACTTGTAGGCAATCCGCACTGGCGAATTCCTAACTCCTTAGTCAGGACAAATTCCTTAGAGACCAGAAGAACTTTGTCTCTGTCATTGAAGAAATCGACTGAACTGTATGAGATTTCCAATGGCTTTACTCGAAGGGATTGGTAGGTGTTGGATTTTGAGTTGAGCATCACTTGGAAATTTTTCCTTAGTATTTCCTCGACCCCCTTTAACAATACGGTATTTCCTATGACTCAAGAAGGAGAAAATGAAACTACGAAAACAAAAGTCTTCACGCGTAGTTCCTCGAATGAATACCAAGTCTTCAAGGTCACACCAATTTCTTCACTTTCAATGTCTTCAGAAATCCAAAGTCTTCAATCGAAGAACTTCATTTTTAGGGGTCGATTTTATTTGTAAATATCAAACTCCTCATAGACTTATAGACCTGTGTACACTCACAAATGCATCAGTCCCTTAACCTATAAGTCTTCAATACACCAAAATCACGAAGGGGCACTAGATGCACTTACAATCTCCTCCTTTTTGGTGATTGATGACAATATAGGTTAAGTTTTCAATAGGGATAAACATATGAAGTGTAAATACTGATATTGAGGAATGTGATTGCAAGATATAGAAGAACTCCCCTTGTAGATGTGCATAGTGAGGAATTTGCTTTTGAAGCAATGCACACTTGAAGAGTAGAATCATGGAGATCTCCCCCTATATCTTGTAATTCATACACACATTTGACATATAATGTGAATACTTTGAAATGCATGATGAAATATGATGACTGATGTAATTCAGCATGCGTGCATTAACATATATGAGGAATAAGCATGCAGAAGAACACATCAAAAGTATCAGACCACCATAAGATTTAAGTTTACAACTCGATCCAGCAAAGTCTTCAAAAGAACGAGAGTAACTTAGCAAAAAAACGCCCGTATAGGTAGACCTCCTTGAAGACTAACCCAAATTTCTCCCCCTTTGTCATCGAATGACCAAAATGATAAAAAATGAGGACTAACGCCCCTGAAGAATATCATGTTGATGGAGGAGCGCCAGCGTTGTTGGGGTCAGTTGTTGTAGTAGGGCCTGCCGCAGTGTCGTCCAAGTATTCATGCTCGTCCGTGTCGCGTGATGAAGAATAAGAGCTGGCCACCAAGGAGGGAACTTTGACCTTCTTGAATTTCTTTGATGGTGGTGGAGACCAGTCAAAGTCCTGCTTGAGACCCATTTGCTTCAGATCCTCTTCACCATACAGATGTGACAGAAGAGCCCAGGTGCGACCGAAGACTTCGTGGAGGTAGTAATGGTTTTTCTTCACTACATTGTGTGTAGCAGTCATGTTGTGAAGAATAGAATCAAACTGACGCTTAACCCATTTGTGGTTGCGATCAACCTTCTGGTGAAGACTGAGGAGAAGCTCACAATCAGTCATCACCCTTGGAGCTTGGCCTTGAGGATTTTGCTTTGAAGCATTTGCGGCAGAGTAATGAGTGGCAGAGTCATCATTGGTGGAGTAAGATGCAGCTTTGCGGAACTGACCATCCAATGGACGAATGCCTTCATCAATAACAGTAGTGGCCTTGCCCTTTTCATCAGCTGAGGAATATGTCTGTTTCAGAACTTCTATGGGGGGCAAGTAGCTGAGATGATTTTGAAAATCAGCCTTATAGTTGAGTGAAGACCTTGTTCTGAGAAATCTCATAATCCAAGGAGCATAAGGCTTCAACTCAAACGGAGAGAGTGCAACATTTTCCAGGGATCCTTTGGCTTGGGCTGAGGTGTATCTGTTAATTGCATCACAACCTCAGGAATCGCAATATGAGGATCCACATGCTGAGGAATTTCAAGTTCTTCTTCAGTGGCAGCCAGGGTCTTCAATCCTTTAGTACCAATTTCATCAGTACTAGTGGCTGGAATCTTGTCATGAATAGACGGAGTGGGGTGTGGTTCTTCAGATCCCATTTGAACTTCAGTATTCACTGGGTACTGAGGAATTTGTTGCAGAGGTGTGAACAAAGGAGAATTGGGGTCTTGACTTTCCCAAAATTCATCGTTCATCACAGGCGTTGTGCACCCAATGTCCACATTTGTGAGGGCCGGATTTTTGGGATATTAATTTCCATAAAATGGTCCTTGTGCTCACCAGCCCCAGGATTACTGTTAGCTGATGAGACACTGACTTGATACAGAAGCTCCAAGAAAAATACATAAGATGTAGTACAAGACCATCCTGGCCTATGAGTACAACAAATGGTTTCTAGTGGCTGATGGCGGAAGCGGTTTGTGGTCTTTCAGCGTCTATGGGACTACATTCCTCACAGGAACAGCTGACCAAGTTATCTCCTATCTTCGCGAGGCTGCTATCACCATTTGCGCATGTTCCCGGGCTGTCATCGCAACGCTCCTCTCCAAGCAAGAAATCTGGCCAAGACAATAGCCAGGGACAAGCAAGTGAGTACTTTGGAATGTACTTGCAAACATTATGAACACAGGTATAATACACAAATGATAATCGTGCTCTAAAATATTCTATGATCACAACGTCAGTCACAAAATTTAAATCCTTGATGCATGCACGCAGGTTATTTATATATAACATGAACATGCAATAAGGGAGTACAAAAATGCACCGATCGGGTGTGTGAAGCGACACCTCAAAAGGATAATGATATAAAGCATGCCTCGGTCGGGCGTCTAGGCGACACCACATAAAGGGCTTATAAAGTAAATAAATGACAAACATGCCACAGTCAGGCGTCTGTGCGACACAACATAAAGGGCTTATAAAGTAGATCAATAACAAACATGCCACAGTCGGGCGTCCGTGCGACACCACATAAAGGGCTTATAAAGTAATTAGATAACAAACATGCCACAGTCGGGCGTCTGAGCGACACCACATAAAGGCCTTATAAAGTAAATAAATAACAGCATGCCACAGTCGGGCATCTCAGAGACACCACATAAAGGGCTTATAAAAATAATTACAGTGAATATCCAGGAGGTAGAACCGTCCCAGGGATACTCAATAATTCAAATAATGTAAATGGTTAGTCCATAATAACAATAATCATAACCATCATGAGTCACAAGTCATGATCCATGTTCTGGTTTAGCAGATTTTCTTTTACTTCGAAGACCGACACTAAGACCGACACTTGACCCATCACAGACTGTAGTTCTTAACCATGGACACGGCTATTCGAATAGGTGTTTAATCTCTGCAGAGGTTGTACTCTCCACCCACGAGTAACAGATTTCCTTAGTCCATCGGGACTAATTTCGTCTAGGGTCTTTTAGTTGACAACACCCTGACCGCACACACCAGCCTAACTCACCAGTGTCTGGAATCACCCATGACACCCGTTTAAGCAAAACTCTAAGTGGGGAGGCTACAACCTCGATTAGCATGGGATCACAAAATTTATAACGCGCGCAAACTAGGGGAGCTACCCCCTCGGCTCCAACCGGAAACACCCATGCCCCCGGACCAGGTGGCATGCCTACGGGATGCCTCCGGTATCTTCCACCATGGCCTCTCTGTACGGTGTGTGTGCTAGGAAAGGGTTTGACGACTTACTGAACCGTACCCTACCTATGGCAGGGACAAGTGGTAGTACGAAACAAGTATGGGGGGTTACCGGAACAAGACTCGATCTACGGTCAACTCAGGAGGTTTAAGTATTCCTTGCTTGATTAGTATAACAATATATTCCAACCAACAGACAGAATCACCACCCGTCATACCTCATCATGTCGTACCAGACACAACCGTCTCGACGGAGGACTAGGGACCAACCCGTGTCTACCCAAGGCAGAGGCTTTCCCAGATTCCTTCCGGTATGCATGAAAGGCATACGATGGTGATTACCATCACAACGTATCCAACTCCAATAGCACGGAATCATCAATATGCACTTATAAGTGTGTTTATATCATCACGTAAAATAACGGAAACTCCGAGACGAGAGGTGTTGTAACCGTATCAAACAACACATGACAGTATTATGCCAGAGTTCAGAATGCTTGCCTTCAGGATGTGGAGAGACAGGGTGCATTCCAAAAATTTTGAAAGTTGCCTTGCTCTTCAAAAATCCTATTTTTGAAAATATTCAAGTTAACACAAAATTTTAAAACAGTATAAAAAGTTTTCCTAATTATTTTTTAAATAAATCTTAAAATAAACTAGGTGAAATTTGGGAGAGGTAGAATAAAGAATCAACTCATTTGGAGCTATATTTTAAAAGTTATAGCCAGTCAAATTTAGTCAAATCTCTGTTTTTAAATAAAACAGAAAAAGAAAAATGTTTCGAAATAAATACACGTCGAAGACGTACTCTGGGTTTACGCCTTCACTTAGTCCAGCGTGGACTGGCTCGTGGAGTCACCGACAAGGTCCACAGGCCCACCGTCAGGTTTGACCAGTCGCCTCTCCCTCCTTTTCCTCTGCCCGGCGGAGGCGAGACTCGGCGATCGCGTGAGATTTAACGGCGTTTCCCATGAGGTTCGATGGCGAGATGGATCCGCCATCCAGGCGGTCCTCCCGGTGGTCGCTAGGTAGGTGGGGGTGAAGGGAGTCGCCGGCGGCGAGCTTCGCGGTGGAGGTGGCCTCGGGAGGTTTTGGGGGTCTGGGCTACGGTGGTTCCCGGTCGACGTTGAGAGGTTGGGAGGTTCCCGAGTCGGGTGGTGGTGCTGGATGGACGGGGGAGGGCCTGGTTGCGACGAACGGCACCAGACGGCGGTGGCGGCCGAACTGGTCGGAGACGGGGAAGACGGCCTTCCCTGGTCGATTACGGGCTAGGGAAACTCTAGGAGGTTGGCTTGAGCTTGCTCGAAGCATCGGACGAGCTCGGGGCTCCTCTTATAGGCGGCCAAGGTCGGTTCTGCGGCGGCCGTGGATGAGAGCGACGGCGAACCGCCGTCCTGTTGCAGCAGGGCGACGTGGAGGTGATTTGGGCTGGTCGGCACATTCCGACGAGCTCCCTACTGCTCAAGGGGGCGAGCTGGCGCGCGTGGGTGGCTCGGGCGGCGCCGTCCACAGCAGGAACCCACTGTGGCCGGCCGCTAGCACTACAGGAAACAGTTAATTTTCCATCTGTGGATCAGAGACGGCAAAGACCTAAATCCAGACGGCAAAGATTTTGCCGTCAGGAAGCAGACGGCAAAGTCAGACGGCAAAGTCGAAGCGGCAAAGAATACTTTGCCTTCAGCTTTTCATCGGACAGACGGCAAAGACTTTGCCGTCAGCCATCCATCAGATTTGGCGTCAACCGAATAAATTACAGACGGCAAACAGAAGCATCTTTGCCAGCAGCCAAACGCCATCTTTGCCGTCAACCTCATACATCACAGACGGCATAGAAATATTTTTTAATCAAATAAAAAATAAACCTACAAAGGCATGGTGAGATCAGCTATCAAATATTTCATGGGATGGTCGACATGGTCAAGGAAACCCCACTACCAATCTTCGTATACAATACACATTATCGATTTTTTTTGCATTCCATATGGACAAAAACCCACAAGATATACCACACTAGATTGTACACAATACACATTATACAATACGGGGTACTGCATGTCTACATCACAATACACAACAATATTACAGATGATTATCTTCTGGATCCACATGACTTGATCTGGTGGAGACGAACAAGCGCTTCTTGATCTGCCGCCTCTGTGTAGGCCCTGCGGGATGCGCTCAATCTGGTGGCGCCCGGCGCCGGTGTCGGCCGGTGGCGAGGACGGAGGTGGGCTCCGGGCGGACGACGGCCGGAGGCAAAGCGAGCAGGGCGGACGCGGGCGTGGATGAGGAGGGCGGCGTGCGGCCGTTACGCTGGCGGGCGGTGCGCGGCGGTGGCATGGGCGGAGGCAGGCTCCGATGGCGCGGTGGAGGCGGAGGCGGAGGCGGGCTCCGGTGGTGCGGCGGAGGTCGAGGAAGAGGCAGGCTCCGGTGGTGCAGCGGAGGTCGAGGCGGAGGCGGGCTCCGGTGGTGCGGCGGAGGCCGAGGAAGAGGAAGGCTCCGGTGGTGCGGGGGAGGTCGAGGCGGAGGCGGTCTCCGGGGGCCCGGCGGAGGCCGAGGCGGAGGCGGCTCAGTGGTGCGGCGGAGGTCGAGGAAGAGGCAGGCTCGGTGGTGCGGGCGGAGGTCGAGGCGGAGGCGGCTCCGATGGCTCGGGCGGAGGCCGAGGTGGAGGCAGGCTCGGTCGCTGGCGGGCGGAGGCGGGCTCTGGTGGCGCCAGCGAGGCGGGCGCTGACGGGGACAGGCGTGGAAGCCGGTAGGGGCGACAGGGATGGGGCAGGGGTCGGCGGCGCCGGGCTGAGAGGAAGCGGCCGAGCAGGGGCGGGCGCCGGGGTTGAGAGGAAAGGGCCGGGGTCAGTGGGCTAGGTTGGGGCCGACGGACGAGGTGGTGGCGGGGCGCCGGCTTGCTGTGGATCGAGGGCAGAGAGAAGGGAGAGAGATCGTGGTGAGGGTGGGTGCGGGAGGATAAGGGAGAGAGAGATCGTGGTGGGTGGGTGCTGGAGGATAAGGGAGAGAGAGAGAGTGGTGGGGGCGCGTGGGGCGTGGGGTGAGGCGCTGTAGGGAGCCGGGGATGAGTGGAGTGGATCACGCCATGTCATCGATCCATGTGATCAATCCGCGTCTTGTGTTTCTTCTTTGCCGTCTGAAAAAAAAACACAGACGGAAAACAGTCCAGTTTGCCGTCTGCTAATAAAAATGCAGACGGATAAGATTCTTTGCCGTCTGTGAAAACAAAAACTGACGGCAAAGATTCTTTGCCGTGTGTGATTTGTTTCGCAGATGGCAAAGTGCTCTCTTTGCCATCTGTGTTTTTTTTCGCAGACGGCAAAGTATATTTTGCCGTCAGTTTTTCTTTGCCGTCTGGTGATGACAGCAAATCTTTCTTTGCCGTCTTGCCCAACGAAAAGCTGACGGTAAAGACGTTCCCTGACGGCAAATTAGCTGTTTCCTGTAGTGTAGCCGCCGTGGCCGACCTGACGGCGATGCTGTGGGGCTCCAGGGGCGGTCTGGAGTGTTCTGGTGAGTGGATGAGGCTGGGGTGTGGCTCTGCAGGTGAGCAAAGGCCAGGGGCTAGATGCGGCGACTCGGGCGCACGCACGTGCAAAACACGCGCTTTGGGCACGCCCAGAGCACGCACGCTACGTGCTCGGCAAATTTCCATGGCTTGCCAGGGGGCTCCAGTAAACGAGGGGTTTAGCAGGGTGGGGCTATAGGCTAAGGTAAAGCTATGAGACAAGCTGGTTAGGCAAAGCAAGCAAGTCCAATGTGCAAACTAAAAACCATGCCAAAGCTGGCCATGCACAGAAGGTGTTTGACAAAATGCTAAGGGCATCTAGGCAACTCTTGGGGTGGCCAAAATCTCCAGATCCTAGTCTCTTTAGGTGTAGGTGATTGTGGCAAGGTTAGTGGGTCAAGACCGTAAACTTGTTAGTGTAAGTCTTTGAGAAAGCCAAATCTGGTCAGAAAGAAAAGGACATTATTGCATGGACCAAAGATACTCCATTGGGGCCACTCTCCTGGACTTAAGGGTTTTGCAGGGTGGTCTATAAGTAGGAAAAAGAGTCATGGGCAAAAGGGCAAGTTAAAATATGGTTGCAGTAGAAAATGCCAAACTGGACCAGAGAGCAAAAGAGGATGATTTGCTCATTTTTTTCAAAGAGCATTAGTGGGTTTTAGCACAAGGTTGAATTATATAATCCTACTGACCTCCCCTAATTTTGGTGGAAGTTTTAAAATAATATTTAAATAGGTTGTAGTGCAAAAGTGCAATCTGGACCAGATTTGAAAACTTGGTGTAGATCTCCAATTCTCCAAATTCTAAAAGATCTTTTTGCATAAAAGTGATTTAGGGCCCTTGTCACAGCCCCAGATCAGCCCTAGCTTGATTTTCTTGCATCCATGCATCATGTCTAAATTTCCTTTAAATTTGAATTGGGGAATTGGAGAGCCTCAGGAATCATTTAAAATAAATTATCAACATTAAAAATTGCTTCAAATGTTTCCAAGGAAATGTTCCTTTTCAGCTTTAAAAAAATATTGGCAAGAATAAAATTCAAACCAATATTTTTGGAGTGACTGAAACATTTTATTTTGGGCCTTTGAATTAATTCAATAACTATTTGCATTGGAAATATATTTTATATATAATTAATATATGTCCAATAATTACAGGACATTTTATGTGGTTTGGTATACTTTAGTTCCAGCCACGTAATTATCTTCAGGATTTTATAAAGTGGTTTAGTATTTTACTAAACTAAAACAGAGGCAAACAAAATAGAAAAGAGAAATAAAATAGAAATAAAATAGAGAGAGAGAAGGACTACCTGGCACTCACCTGGCAGCCCAGCCAGCCCACCTAGCAGCCCACTGGCCGGCCCAGCACTGTGCTGGCCCGTGCCAGCCACCTGCTTCCTCTCGCCAGGCAGGCAGAGAGGAGCGCGCCGGCGTGCGCGCGGGCGCCACGCCACCAGGCTGCCTGCCTGCGTCGCCTGGCCACCGCGACGCCTCGCGTCATCTCCTCGGCGCCGCCCCGACCCCCTGGACCCCCTCGCTCTCTCCCTCTCCCTCGTTCCCTCCTCTGTCTCATTCTCTCGCACTGAGCAGCGCCCGCCGCCGCCGACGTGCACCGCCACGGCCACCGCCACCCCCTCTCCTCTCCGACACGCCCCCGAGCTCTGCCTAGTTTCTCTCCCCCTCCTCACTGAGCCTCCTGACGCCGGAAGCTCCTGTACGCCGCCAGCGCCGCCGTCTCTGTCCTCGGGTGCCGGAGATCCCCGCCGACGTTCCGCCGGACCCCGTGTCTCCCCTGCCTCTCCAGCAGCACCAGAAGAACTGCGGTGAGCCTCTGCACCGTTTCCCCCATACCCCGTCGCCTAATTGGTCCTACAACCGCCGTCTCCACCGAAGCCGAAAACTCCCCGCCGCCGGCCATGGCGCCGCCGTGGCCAGGGCCACCCTAGCCTGCGCCCGAGCATGCTACCAAGTTCGCCGCCCTCCCAGGAGCCCGCGGTGCCCTTCGGTTTCCCCTCTAGTGCACCGCAGCATCGAGCCCGAGCTCCGGCGGCCGCCTAAGTTGCCGCCGGCGCCGAATCCGGCCACCCCGACTTTAGCCAACCCCACCAAGAGCTTCGGCTCATCCCCAGCTCCACGTAGATAACCTCCGTGAACCATTTGGTGGCCGGAACGGCAAAAATCACTTCCGTCGCCGCGTCGGGCTCGCCGGCGGCTAGACGCCGGCAGCCGACTTTGCCTTTGACCACGAGTGGGCCATGTTTGACCCTGTTGAGCCTATGACAGGTGGGGCCAGCCCTGTTAACTAATCAGGTTTAGTTTAATTGTTAATTAGCTAAACTAAACACACCGACATGTGGGACCCGCTGTCAGTTTGACCGGACCGTGACCTGTTGACCATCGACGTCACATTGACGTCGGTCGATAATAACTAGTTTTCTGGATTTAATTTAATTTAGGAAATTTGAAAACACCCCAAACTTCAAATATTCATAACTTTTAATCAGTAACTCCAAATTAAATAACTTATATATGAAAAATGATCAGAAAAATATGAAGAATCTGTTTATGGCATTTTCATGCATGATTGAACAAGTTAACCTCACTGAATAGGATGAATCATGATTAGGGCAAATTATGAAATAACATTTGGAGTTGGAGTTTAACCTTGTTTGAATTCCACTTCAATTAACTTGGCTAGATATTGCATTAGGTGAATTCAGTACCTTAACATGACATGTCATTCATGTGAATGTGCATTGCATTAATTGTGTTCTCTCTTGTTTGCCGGTAATTGCCCCTCTCGATAGACGACGCCCGACGATTGTTCGATGACACCGATGAAGAACTATATTATCTTGAAGTGCCAGGCAAGCAAAACCCCTTGTCCATTCGATATAATCCCACTCTCTCGCTCCTGCTCTATTTTACTGCATTAGGACAACAACGACTCATGTGTTACTTGCTGCGGTAGCTGAACCCTTTATCCTCTGCATGACCTGTCATTCCACAGAAAGTAGATGAAACCCACTAGCATGAGTAGGAGTGGTTTGAGCCATGTTGTGCCTACTCATTCATGCTTGTTGTCATGCACTGCTACTGCTTAGAGTTGAGTCAGGTCCGATTCATCGGGAATGAATTGGAATGGTTGTGTGAACATGTCCCATCGTGTGTGAGCTAAGTGTGTGAACACGATTTGGTAAAGGTAGCAGTGAGAGGCCATGTAGGAGTACATGGTGGGTTGTCTCATTGCAGCCGTCCTCAGGAACTGAGTTCTGTGTTTGTGATCCATGAAACAGTTACTACCACACATTGGGATCCTTAATTGACCCTCTCGGCTTCTTAACCACCCTTGTCCTCAGTCCGGGAGTTGCAAGTAGTTTCTGGTGTTTGTAGCATGCTGGGGGCCGCACGTAACGCTGACCATAGGGGTGGGTTGTGTTGCGGTAGGCACCGTGGCCCGGTGTACCGATTCGCCCGTTTGGTGTCTCGGGAACCCTGGACACATCGTTCGGGGCTGTATGGGAAACCTCGGCCGGACTCTCTGCGGATGGAACCCGAATAGGCGATAAACCTGGACTTGGGACTTGAGTGTTTAGGTAGGCCGTGGCCGACACCCACGTTGGGCTTCCGCTTGAAGGTTGCCGAGTACATGTCGTGTAAACGGCGGTAAGTGGTGAGCGTGTGTGAAGAAGTACACCCTGCAGGGTTAATATGATCTATTCGAATAGCCGTGTCCACGGAGAAGGACTTCTGGGTTGCCTATATCAGTTCATAGACAAGTGAAAGTGGATACTCTAAAATGCACAAGATAAGCGTGAGTGCTATGGATGGCGTTCTCGTAGGGAGACGGAAGCGAATCCATAGTGGTGTATTGATATGTTGAATATGTGGACTCGTGTGCGCCACCTCAAAAGAGTTACTTGCAAATCGTAGTTCAGGATAGCCACCGAGTCAAAGCTGGCTTGCTGCAGTCAAACTCCACCACCCCTTTTGATAATGATGCATATGTACCTAGTTCTGATGTAAGTCTTGCTGAGTACATTTGTACTCACGTTTGCTTATTTTATGTTTTGCAGAGAGACTTCGGTCTCGCTAGTAGTTCCGCTTGGACTTCGACGTTTAGCTTGTTACCTCAGCTACGATCTTGTGCCCTCGGCAGTATCTGGTAGATAGTCAGGCTCCTCAGCCTTCTTCATTTTTAGTTGTCTGTACTCAGACATGTTTAGCTTCCGCTTGTGCTTTGACTTGTATGCTCTGAGTGTTGGGTTATGAGACCCATGTTTGTAATATCTCGCTCCTCGGAGACTATTGAATAAATATTTGAGTCGTAGAGTTATGTTGTGATGCCATGTTGTATCTACACATATTGAGCATATTGTGTGTATGTTTGAAATGCTTGGTATGTGTGGGATCCGACAAACTAGTTGTTTATCCTTGGCAGCCTCTCATATGGGGAAATGTAGTCTCGTGCTTACGAGCGATAGTAGTCCGCTACAGCCGGTTCACCGGAGTCCTGCTAGCCCAAGATTACCGCTTGGACACTTGACTGGCCGGCATGTGTTTCACTTCGTTCCTATGTCTGTCCCTTCGGGGAAATGTCACGCGGTGTTATTCGGAGTCCTGCCTAGCCTGCTACAGCCCGGGATACCGGAGTTCTGTTAGCCCAGTGCTACAGCCCGAATTTATACGTTGATGACCGACATGCTCGATGTGATTCATGTATGCCTGTCCCCATAGCTTAGCGCCGCTTTGGGTTCACGACTAGCCATGTCGGCCCGGGTTCTTTATCATATGGATGCTAGCGACACTATCATATACGTGAGCCAAAAGACGCAAACGGTCCCGGGCCATGGTAAGGCGACACCCGTGGGAATACCGTGCGTGAGGTCGCAAAGTGATATGAGGTGTTACCGGCTAGATCGATGTGACTTGGAATCGGGGTCCTGACAGCCCTCATATGTCATACCCAAATTTTGGTGGGATTTTTAAATAAATTTATCAAAGGTTGTAGTGCAATTGGAACCCAAAACTTATAAAAGAAACCATTTTTAAAAGAATAAAGCTCAGGGATAAAATATTTTCCACTGATAAAATAAATGTTTCTTGAGAGGGTATAAAAGTCCAACAATATTTTTGAAAAGTTTTCACTTGGGGTGAAAACTCCACAATATCAAAGAAAAGAGAGGTTCTGAAAGCAAAAGAAAATCCAGAAAGTAAAAAATTTAAGCTCCTGGCAAAATTTTAATAATGAAAACATGGTTTAAATTTTTGGGGTGTTACAACACTACCCCCCCTTAAGAGAAATCTCGTCCTCGAGATTTGCTAAAAGTTGTTTTTTGAAAGAATATTACTCCTACCATCAAAGTAATATCACAAAAATAACCATCCTATTCATGCAATAAATTGTGGCTACAGTGAGCGGGCAATAAGTGGTGTAAAACTACAGTGTGGAACACTGGTGCTGCGTGAAAAAATCCATGGTTTGGGCAAAACAAGAGATTTCTACGTTGGATACAGTAAATTTAGAATAAATTCTATATTTCTAAAATACGCTGGTCGCACCCGAGAGCACAGTGCTCCCTCTGGCTGACAGGTGGACCCGGGGCCCACTGTCGGCCTCTTCTTCTACCTCTGGCTCTCTCTTCTTCCTCTCTCCCGCGTGCTTTCCCGCGCTTTCTCCACCGGCGACGTTTAGCGCGTAGGGCATCCAGGCCATACTGCGGTAGTGCGCGGTGTGCTAGCTGCCGGTGCAGCATGCACTCACCTCGCGGACCAGTGCGCTGTCGGCACTGCTCGTGGATTCGCCTTCGAACACCGGCGATCGAGCGACGAGCAGCGCTGGTGGACCTCGCCCACCGTACACCGATCTCGAGCTATAAAACGACCGCGGTGCTCCTCGCTTCTTCTTCTCCATCCTTCTCCTCCATTCTGTTTGTAGGAGCTCGAGACGAGGCTCTAATGGCGGAGGTGATGCCGGACTGGTGCGTGATCCTGGTGTGCAGAGGATTTGCGGCGTTTCTGGGGTTCTCCGTGCTCCCGTGCGTGATGATCCTCGATGATCGTCGTGATGCAGCCGCTCGAGTGTTTGCTCTCCGCGGTGGCGGTGATCATGAGGATTAAGTGTGGTGTCGGGCGGTAACTGTTGTCAGTGTGCTAGAGGCAGCTTGTAACCGTGATTACCCACTAATCTCTCCTTCAGAGACGATCAGTTAGGTGTAACATGCGTATGTGCATTAGAAATTTGTGCACGAGGTCGAGTGGTTGCGGTTGTGAGTCTGCTATGGTTCTGCGTGAATACAAATCCATGTCGAGAAGAGATATATGTTGCAACATATCGTGGAGAGAAAATCTCACTTCAAAATTTCTCGAGAGTGAAAGCAGCTACTCAAAGTCAACAGCAGTACAACTACTCACATAAATTGAAACCAAATATTTAATTAATCACGCAAATCTAGGACACAAGACTTAAGTTGCAACACATACATAGATGCTGGAACAAAGAACATAGCGATAACGCCTATAATGAAAGCGTAAATGGACAGGGTCACGAGAAAGCGTCTCTGGTCTTGGGGCACACTCTTCTTATATCGGGGAAGCGGATTGAGAAGTCGAATTAATTCGCCTCTCTTGGTCGGGACCTCGATGGTTCCGCCGATGGCGATATGAGGGTTTAAATCGGTGAGGCTCGAGATAACCCATTACCCGCTGGGTCAAACGCTCTTCTTGGCGATGACATACTGGGCAAGGTTGGCCAGTACTGGGTCTCTCTAAATTCGCCCACCGGGAAAATATGCTACTTCTCCGGGTGCTGCGCGACTCGGGAAGTAATAATACCCTCGATCGCTGGCATAGGGTACCGCGAATCGGCGAGCAAGCGTTTACACGCAGCAGCTTCTATGGCCATATGCGGAGTTGGCATAGATTTCCCCATGAAGGAGACCTCCGTTGGGTCTTGGTTCGGGTTTGCGGGAGGGATGTGCACTACTGCCCAATATTTCAAGGTGGATGGGGTGATCCTCGATTTGAGCAACTCGTACTGGGGTGGATGGGTAGCACTCATGGTACTGCAGGTAAAGTCCCACAATATTTTAACAAAACTACCCGGGGTTGCATCTGGAGTTCTCAGATAAATACTGGGGCTCAGCATGGCAATGGAAATGGTTGTGCGAGTGATGCTCAAGGTGAGGGGTGCTTGGTAAGGTCACGAGGTGGCCTTTTTTATAGCTTTGGGGCTTGGTTATTTACCATGGTGAAGGGTAACTAGTCTATCGAGTCTGCTCCATGGGGTCGGGGTCAATGCTACCGATTCACATATCTCACAAAAGTGACGTATTACTGTGAGTGTCGTCGAGGTGGTTTTGGTAGCTGTGCCCGGAATAAAAATGCAACCGCACGCTAACATATTTATGCAAGGCTACTATTCAAAACAGAGGCACACAAGTAGGCTGCAATTAATTATGGCGGTACAAGATGACACAATTACAGGGCGTGGGTATACTGAGACTCGGTACTACTCGAGTGACTTAGTCTACCTCGTTTATATCTAAGCGGGCGTGCCTTGTGGACGTCGAGGCTTCTCCACGGGTTTCACCGTCGGGATTAGCTGGAGGGGGTTGAGGGGCTGCAGGGTCGGGGTAGCGATGATGACCATCCCGGGGATTGTTGGCCACAATCCTGTTGGGGCGTGTTCCCAAAAGGCGGCGAAGCACTTCTGGGGACACCAAAGTATTTTGGTCGATGGCTAGGGCAGACCTCAAGGACTCGATCGGGTGTCCGAACAGCACGACTGGGTTGTCGTCGTTGGGCTCATCTTCTCCTCTCACCAGGGCTCGGCGGACCAGTTCTCCACGAGCTGCGATCAGATCAAGGGTGATTTGATCGAACAGTCCCTCTAGTGCACCTACATAGCGCACTAGATGCAACAGTGCAGGATCCATCTCGTGATCTCCGTTGGCAACCTGGGGCGGCCTACCATGCCCGTCACGACTAGTGTAGTACTAGAACGAGCGGCAGTTAACTCTGGGCGACAAGTGCCGGAGTTGAACAATATCCTCTCGAGCTGCTAGTTGGATGGCTTGTAGCTCAAAGGAAGTTGTCCTTCCGGTGAACCTGTAGGGGCGTTCTGGTGATAAACCCCTACCATAGATGTGCACAGTGGCCCAGAATTGACGGCTCTCACCGCTCATGGGTCCTTGGTACACAACATATTCCGGGGGCTCTTCTAAAGCATAGGCACGGCAGGTGAGGTTTGCGAGCACGGTCACAAAACCTCCAAGGTTGGTTTTTGTGGTCTCATTGTGCACGACGGGGCCAGGCATCGTCGCTCGATTTGGGGAAGAGGCTGTGCTATGCTGTGTTGAGGCTAGCGTGTTCTTTTTATAGAAAAAGGAGACGGAGCCTTCCCTCGTATGCTTGCGAATGAGACAATCTTGGTGTCGGTCACTGGCGCGTGATCGATAGGCTAGGCTGATAGGTTGGGCACCGACTGCCCAAAAGGTGTTGGGGTCACTGTGTGGCTATCTTACACGAGAAGCTTGGTAGGGTTAGGTTAAGGTCTGGTGGGTTGGTTAACCTAGGTTTTTTGACCTGGCTAAGATAGGATTAGCCAATGGTCAGCCTGGCTCTCATACCAAGTTGTGAGGGCCGATTTTTCGGGATATTAATTTCCAGAAAATGGTCCTTGTGCTCACCAGCCCCAGGATTACTGTTAGCTGATGAGACACTAACTTGATACAGAAGCTCCAAGCAAAATACATAATATGTACAAGACCATCCTTGCCTATGAGTACAACAAATGGTTTCTAGTGGCTGATGACGGAAGCGGTTTGTGGTCTTTCAGCGTCTATGGGACTCCATTCCCCACAGGAGCAGCGGACCAGGTTATCTCCTATCTTCGCGAGGCTGCTATCACCATTTGCGCATGTTCCCGGGCTGTCATCGCAACGCTCCTCTCCAAGCAAGAAATCTGGCCAAGACAATAGTCAGGGACAAGCCAGTGAGTACTCTGGAATGTACTTGCAAACATTATGAACACATGTATAATACACAAATGATAATCATGCTCTAAAATATTCTATGATCACAATGTCAGTCATAAAAATAAAATCCTTGGTGCATGCATGCAGGTTATTTATATATAACATGAACATGCAATAAGGGAGTAAAAAAAATGCACCGATCGGGTGTCTGAAGCGACGCCTCGAAAGGATAATGATATAAAGCATGCCTCGGTCGGGCGTCTAGGCGATACCACATAAAGGGCTTATAAAGTAAATAAATGACAAACATGCCACAGTCGGGCATCTGGGCGACACCACATAAAGGGCTTATAAAGTAGATCAATAACAAACATGCCACAGTCCGACATCTGTGCGACACCACATAAAGGGCTTACAAAGTAAATAGATAACAAACATGGCACAGTCGGGCGTCTGAGCGACACCACATAAAGGGCTTATAAAGTAAATAAATAACAGCATGCCACAGTCGGGCGTCTCAGCGACACCACATAAAGGGCTTATAAAAATACCACAGTGAATATCCAGGAGGTGGAACTGTCCCAGGGATACTCAATAATTCAAATAATGTAAATGGTTAGTCCATAATAACAATAATCATAACCATCATGAGTGACAAGTCACGATCCATGTTACAGTTTAGCATATTTTCTTTTTCCTCCGAAGACTGACACTTGACCCATCCCAGACTGTAGTCCTTAACCATGGCACGGCTATTCGAATAAGTGTTTAATCTCTGCAGAGGGTGTACTCTTTACCCACGAGTAACGGATTTTCTTAGTCCATCGGGACTAATTCCGTCTAGGGTCTTTTAGTTGACAACACCCTGACCGCACACACCAGCCTAACTCACCAGTGTCTGGAATCACCCATGACACCTGTTTAAGCAAAACTCTAAGTGGGGAGGCTACAACCTCGATTAGCATGGGATCACAAAATTTATAACCCGCACAAACTATGGGAGCTACCCCCTCGGCTCCAACCGGAAACACCCATGCCCCCGGACTAGGTGGCATGCCTACCGGATGCCTCCGGTATCTTCCACCATGGCCTCTCTGTACGGTGTGTGCTAGGAAAGGGGTTCACGACTTACTGAACCGTACCCTACCTATGGCAGGGACAAGTGGTAGTATGAAACAAGTATGGGGGGTTACCGGAACAAGACTCGATCTACGGTCGACTCAGGAGGTTTAAGTATTCCCTGCATGATTAGTATAACAATGTGTTCCAACCAACAGACATAATCACCACCCGTCATACCTCATCATGCCGTACCGGACACAACCGTCTCGACGGAGGACTAGGGACCAACCCGTGTCTACCCAAGGCAGAGGCTATCCACGATTCCTTCCGGTATGCATGAAAGGCATACGATGGTGATTACCATCACAACGTATCCAATTCCAATAGCACGGAATCAACAATATGCACTTATAAGTGTGTTTATATCATCACATAAAATAACGGAAACTCCGAGACGAGAGATGTTGTAACCGTATCAAACAACACATTACAGTATTACGCCAGGGTTTAGAATGCTTGCCTTCAGGATGTGGAGAGGCAGGGTGCATTCCAAAACTTTTGAAAGTTGCCTTCCTCTTCAAAAATCCTATTTTTCAAAATATTCAAATTAAAACAAACTTTTAAAACAGTACAAAATTTTTTCCTAATTATTTTTGAAATAAATCTTAAAATAAACTAGGTGAAATTTGGGTGAGGTAGGAAAAAGAATCAACTCATTTAGAGTTATATTTTAAAAGTTATAGCCAGTCAAAGTTTAGTCAAATATCTGTTTTTAAGTAAAACAGAAAAAGAAAAACGTTTCGAAATAAATACACGTCGAAGACGTACTCTGGGTTTACGCCTTCACTTAGTCCAGCGTGGACTGGCTCGTGGGTCACTGACAGTGGGTCCACAGGGCCCACTGGTCAGGTTTGACCAGTCGCCTCTCCCTCCTTTTCCTCTGCCCGAGCGGAGGCGGGACTCCGACGATCACCGTCGACGAACGGCATTTCCCCATAGGGTTCTGAGGGCGGGGATGGATCTGCCAGTCCAGGGCGGTCCTCTCGGTGGTTGCTAGGTAGGTGGGGGGTGAAGGGAGTAGCCGGCGGCGAGCTCCGCGGCGGAGGTGGCCTCGGGAGGTTTTGGGGGTCTGGGCTACGGTGGTTCCCGGTCGACGTTGAGAGGTTGGGACGCTCCGTACGATCAAGGGGAGTCGGGTGGTGGTGCTGGATGGACGTGGGAGGGACTGGTTGCGACGAACGGCACCGGAGGGCGGCGGCGGCCGAACTAGCCGGAGATGGGGAAGACGGCCTTCCCTGGTCAATTGCAGGCTAGGGAAACTCTAGGAGGTTGGCTTGAGCTTGCCTGAGTGACTTAACGAGCTCGGGGCTCCTCTTATAGGCGGCCAAGGTCGGTTCCGCGGCGGCCATGGATAAGACCGACGGCGAACCGCCGTCCTGTTGCAGCAGGGCGACGTGGAGGTGATTTGGGCTGGTCGGCGCATTCCGACGAGCTCCCTACTACTCAAGGGGGCGAGCTGGCGCGCATGGGTGGCTCGGGCGGCGCAGTCCACGGCAGGAACCCACTATGGCCAGCCGCTAGCCGCCGTGGCCGACCTGACGGCGGCGCTGTCGGGCTCCAGGGGCGGTCTGGAGTGTTCTGGTGAGTGGATGAGGCCAGGGTGTGGCTCTGCAGGTGAGCAAAGGCCAGGGGCCAGACGCGGCGACTCGGGCGCACGCACGTGCAAAACGCGCGCTCTGGGCGCGCCCAGAGCACGCACGCTACGTGCTCGGCAAATTGCCATGGCATGCCAGGGGGCTCCAATCCACGAGGGGTTTAGCAGGGTGGGGCTATAGGCTAAGGTAAAGCTATGAGACAAGCCGGTTAGGCAAAGCAAGCAAGTCCAATGTGCAAACTAAAAACCATGCCAAAGCTGGCCATGCACAGAAGGTGTTTGAAAAAAATGCTAAGGGCATCTAGGCAACTCTTGGGGTGGCCAAAATCTCCAGATCCTAGTCTCTTTATGTGTAGGTGATTGTGGCACGGTTAGTGGGTCAAGACCAGAAACTTGTTAGTGTAAGTCTTTGAGAAAACCAAATCTGGTCAGAAAGAAAAGGACATTATTGCATGGACCAAAGATACTCCATTGGGGCCACTCTCCTGGACTTATAACGGTTTTGCAGGGTGGTCTATAAGTAGGAAAAAGAGTCATGGGCAAAAAGGCAAGTTAAAATATGGTTGCAGTAGAAAATGCCAAACTCGACCAGAGAGCAAAAGAGGATGATTTGCTCATTTTTTCAAAGAGTATCAGTGGGTTTTAGCACAAGGTTGAATTATATAACCCTACTGACCTCCCCTAATTTTGGTGGAAGTTTTAAAATAATATTTAAATAGATTGTAGTGCAAAAGTGCAATTTGGACCATATTTGAAAACTTGGTGAGAGCTCAAATTCTCCAAATGCTAAAAGATCTTTTTGCATAAAAGTGATTTAGGGACCTCATATGTCATCCCCAAATTTTGGTGGGATTTTTAAATAAATTTATCAAAGGGTTGTAGTGCAATTGGAATCCAAAACTTATAAAAGAAACCATTTTTAAAAGAATAAAGCTCAGGGAGAAAATAATTTCCACTGATAAAATAAATGTTTCTTGAGAGGGTATAAAAGTCCAACAATATTTTTGAAAAGTTTTCACTTGGGGTGAAAACTCCATAATATCAAAGAAAAGAGAGGTTCTGAAATCAAAAGAAAATACAGAAAGTAAAATTTTTAAGCTCCTGGCAAAATTTTAATAATCAAAACATGGTTTAAATTTTTGGGGTGTTACAACATCCTCATCTTCATCATTCAGTTCTTCAATGCCTGCCCGTTCAGCAGTGAACTGAGGCATGGGCGATGAGACAACTGGGGTTGAAGGGATGACATCCACTTCAATTTCTTCATCCAACTACTCTGAAGAAGCAGCAGAAGGAATATCTTCATCGGATCCGCTTGGGATCATGTATTCTACATCGAAAGGAACGATTTCCTTTGATGGCAGGCTTGAGACTGGAACAACATCAATAGGATTCTCAAAAGAGCTTGTCAATTTCTTGATCTTCTTCGGGGCTGAAGATTCGGATGAAGTTGATGCTTTCCTTTTCTTCACAGCTGCACGCTCTGCAGCCTTGGTCTTCTTCACATTGGATGCAGAAGGAAGAATTCGACTTGGTGTAGGTGCAGGAGGAGCAGAGGAAATTGGTTCAGTTACTTCAGGCAGAACTGATGCAGTTGCCCTGGCATTTTCAGTTTCTTCAGGCACATCGTTGAAGTTTTACCTGGCCTGACTATTTCTTCAGGCGCAACACTAGTGGTTGCCCTGCCAGAGTCATCAGCCCTGACACTAGCAGTTTCATCAACAGCCTGATTTCCATCAACGGTGCTAGCATGTTCTTTTGTAGGTTGAGCAGATGCCTTAGCCTGAGAAATTTCTTGTTGCGTTGAGGCTGCAACATTGGTAGTGAACTTCTCAGCTATGTTCACAAATCTAACCTTGGCTCCAAGACAGTCAGCATAGTAGCGATCAAATTCATCACTCAGTTGCTTGATATCTGATTGCAGAGCTACAAGTTCTTCAGGTGAAAGCTTCAAGACGTTTTGCTTCAGAAAGCGATCTTTCTTGTACACTGCTTTCTTCACCTTCCTCCCCTGTTCATATTTCCATTTCTCTTCGTCAATGAAGGCAGTCAATACATGACTTTGACCAGGAGTGAGGTTCATCTCAGGCAGAGGTGTGTTGGGGTCCTTGTGCAATAAGTCAATGAAGTCTAGGATCAACTTTGGATCCAGCATCAATGGCACATTGTTGCCTTTGGCTCTAGCGGCCCAAAGCTTGCCTACCTCGATGATTTCAGTGAGTTCTTCATCATCGCCTTCGCCTGCCTTTGGACGGTACTTGAAAGGTGATCTGCTTCTTGTGAGGAATTGGTCGAGAAACTTCGTCCAAAGAAAGGGGCTTTGTCTTCAGTAGTGTGGGGCCTGTTGAGGAATTTGGAGGAGCTGAAGAACTAACAGAGGCTCTTGAGGCAATGGAGATGCCTGTTGTCCTTTGGCACGAGGCAAGATGCACAGGTGCTGAGGATTTGGACGGAGGAGCTGAGGACTTTGGAGGAGCTGGTGCAGCTTGAGGAATTTGCCATGAGGGCTTTGAAGAACTTGGCCGTGAGGGCATTGCTGAGGAGCTTGGCCGTGAGGGCATAGAAGTTGAAGCACTGGTCTTGTGAGCAGGCTTCTTGGGCATAGCCTTTTTAGGCTTGCTAGCAGAGGCCTCAGCATTGGCAGCAGCAGAATCTTTGTTAAATTTCTTCACTTCTTCTTTTGCCAGTTTGGCCAGTTTAGCTTGACGCTTGGCCCATTCCTTGGGAAATTCTTCACCTCTTCTAATGCTAGAGGGATCAGCAACTTGGCCAGGTGCCAATGGAGGTCTTTGGCATGGAGGGTGTACAACGAATTTCTTCATGTACTTAGGTGTAACATAATGATATTCCCTCCATTCCCGTGCCCATCTCCTCTCTATCTTCTCAGATGTCGCACCTTGCGCTGATTTTTGGTCTCCTTGCCATGTTTAGCCTCATCGGTGTGCAATGCAGTGTTGACTTCCAGTTTCTTTCCTCCATTACGAGGTCTCTTGTCATCAACCATTTTCTTTAGCTGAGGATTTTGGACAATAGAATTCTCTCAAGAGGTGTGTAACTTTTATTCGGGGAACACTACAAATGAGTTAAGTTGATGAGAACCTAGAGATTCAGCATGGACATGTGTACCTGTGAACATAATATAGTTGCGAAGAATTTGGAGAGGTCATATGCGTTCTCCGAAGTTTTTGCAAAAATAAGTTTGAGGAATTTGACCAGATGAGTCTTGAGGAATTTCACTAAGCGTTCTTTGTCTTAAGTTCGAGTTGTACGGATAAAAAATCCACACAATTGAGGAATCTTGAAGAAAATGTTGCTTAGGAAAACAGATCAAGAACAGATGATATGTGAGGTGTTTAGTGTGTGAAGATTTGAAGAATAAACACCTTTTGAAGATTTTGTAGAAAACATCAGAATCAACAAGGGCAGTAAAAGTAACTTTTAATTACCCTTGACAAAGAACACGACGAACTGTGAGGTGTAGATTGAGAAGCTCGTCAGTTCGGATCTTCCACGCCCTAACTTGGTAGAGGAAGACAACTACGGCGGCGGCGGAGTGAAGAAATCCGCAGCCGGCGCTGAAATCTGACGGCGACAAGGTCGAGGCAAGAAGCTCTTCGTCACCGCGACGATGGAAGTAGCGGTGGCGCTTAGGGTTTGAGAGCTCGGCGAGGGAGTGAGGTCGAGCGGAGTAAAAACGAAGTGAGGAATGGAAGGGGGTATTTACAGCCGAAGTGAAAAACTGCTCGCCCGAGGAAATTGGACGAACGTGCCCCTGACCCTTCTCATTCGCATGACATGTGTCACCCACGTACTGAGAGGTGCTGATTGTGCGAGATCGTGGGTGAATAGGATAATATATCGTGGAATGTGGAATGGTTTGAACGGCAAAAACGAAAATTCAAATAAGATAAGTTTTAAAGTTTCGTTCACAATTTCTTCGGTGACAAGGACACAGTGAAGATTTTGAACGAGCTTCAAATAGAACGCACATGAAGAATTTATGAATAGACTGGGTTGAGTTTAGCATAGAGGGGGTAGGGTCCTATCAGACTCACTTAGCAGAAATAGCAACTTGAAGAAACAGTAATAAGTGAATGATGTAGAGGACATAAACTGACGGTCTATTCTGCTAATATTAGCAGAATGACTATTCTGCACACCACTTCCCCACTGCACGCTGAACGCAAGCGCACGTCATTCTTTGAACCAAGTGTGCTGCAGCACTCACACGAGTGAACTTCTCGTCGGAAAAAACTACACGCGTTATTTTTTTTGGGTACTATTTTCGCTCTAATTTTTTAACCGTTTATCGGAATGAGGCCTGTAATACACCGTTCAAAAGCTATGGATTATGCGCAACTTCGACATGTTGAACACTTTTCGAGATTCCAGACGGATTAAGAGCAGTTTTGAAAATGGTGCGGCCCATGACAAGTGGCAGCGAGTGTTTTTTCGCGATTTCTTCTCAAGCACTCGTCAGAATGAAGCAAACTATACGCCGTTGGATAGATATCGTCGAGGCGCATCTTTTTCATATATAAATTTTTCTCTAATTCCTTACAGTTTAAGAGCAGTTTCAAATTTACTAAATCAAGGAATTCTGTTTTTAAATTTTTTTCAAATTTTCGGTACTGTTTTCACTCTAGTTTTTGAACCGTTTGTCGAAACGAGGCGTGTAATAAGTCGTTGGAAAGCTATGGACAAGGCGCAAATTTCATATGTAGGAATGGTTTGGAGATTCCTTATAGTTTTAAGTTAATTTTGAAAATCGTGCTGCGGACGACAAGCGGCAGCGGCCGTTTTTCTTGAAATTTTTAAAAACCGGTTGTCGAAATGATTCAACTGATATGCCGTTGGAAAGATATCAACGAGACGCAACTTTTTCATGTAGAACACACTCTCTAATTAGTTACGGTTTAAGAGCAGTTTTAAAATTAGCAAAAAGCAGAAACGTTTTTTCGTGACACCAAAATAAATCGTCAGACGGAAGAACGCACTGCTTCAAACTGAAACCGCACTGCAACAAACAGCCAAGTGAACTTCATGATTTCTTTTTGTCGGACAAAAATTTCTCACATAATTTTTTGTTGTCTTTTTTCAACTTTTTTCCGAACGAGAGTGGACCATAACACTTCCGAAAGTGAACCGTAACACTACCAAAGTGAACCTCATGAGTACTTGTTGTCTTTTTTTATACTTATAAATTTTTTACGCGCGTTGGCAAAGCGAGGGGACCTTTCATCGGACAGAAGAACGCACTGCTTCAGACTGAAAACCGCACTGCGTCAGTCAGTCAAGTGGACTTCATGATTTTCTTTCGTCATATTTCTAAATATAAAAGTGCATGATTTCTTTTTGTCCTTTTTCTGACTTCTTTATTAACAAGAGGGAACCACTAAGACAAGAGCAAGTGGACCGCAACACTATCATAAGTGAACGACATTACTACTTTTTGTCGTTTCCATAGAAAAATTTCCACTTCACATTGGACGTAAGTGAACCAAAACACTGTGGAAAGTGCACTGCATTATTTTATTTTTGTCCTTTTTCATCTAACTCATCTTGGACATCTTTGTGAATGCGAAGTGAGCTGCATTTGTTTTCTGCACTTCAAGAGTTAAATACGAAACTGCATGATTTTCTTTTTTTATCTCACAAAGTGGGCCACACATTTTGTTGATGTTAGGAAAACTGACGGGAGTCTTCGATCCAACGCGTAGCACAATGAACCACATCCAAAAGAAAGTGTACTCCTCGTCTTTTTACTAAACAGAAATGAACCATCAAATTCTTATGAAAAAACGAGAGCAAATTGTGGACTTCATGATACCGAGCTGCATGACCAGGGAACACACTACAAAATTACCGAGGCGATGAAGCCCGTGCTCGAGCGAGCCACTGAGCTGCACCACGCGACCACTGGAGTGCACTGCGTTGCTACCGTCGTCGCTAGCGTGCCCACAAACTACACCCACAGGAGTACTGAGCCACATCTAATGCCAACGAGACGCATGTCCGTGGTCGCCGTACTGCACGGAAGCTTCTGAACTGCACTGCACCCAAAAAAAGTCATCAAATTTTCTAAAGAACACCAGAAAAATGCTTCTGAATAGCAACAACCCTGGTTTGGGATTTGGACGGTGAAGTGCACGGCATCTTCGTCCGTACTGCACGCTCGCATCGTCGTCCGTAGACAGGCAACAAGCTAAATGACGCTAGGTAGTGAAGTTCAGTGCCCTTTTGTGATCCCTCGCGAGCAAACTAAACTGAACTTCAGTGCACTGCTAGAAAAAGATGTAGAACGGATCCTACCGAGCTACAATGCCTCGTCAGACGAACCACAAAACAGGGGGGGGGGAGGTGGTAGTGATGTAGTTGAGCATGATCCCGTGCACATCAATGAGCCGATTCTGCAGGTGATGGAGCGTTGGACAGCGTGCTGCATCGGGCCGCGCTGCAACAGGGCATCGGAGATGGCCGGCGAGCGGGTGTTGATGGCTCTGCCAGGGCTCGTGGCGGCCGGAGCGGGTGCTTGCGAGCTGCGGACTGCACAAGCGCACGCGCCACACTGCCATTAGTCGGACGCGCGTCAGGGAAGAAGCCGCAGTGCCGCGTCGGAGGCTGAGATGTGGAGCACACCCCTCCTCCCTGGATGTGGCACTGGGGCGGCTGTGAAGTGGGGCCGCGGCTGTCTTCGGTGGCGGGTCGTCGCGGCCTGGATCTGGCGTCGGGCGTTGGATCGGGAGGAGGGCCGCGCCGAGCAGGAGGAGGAGGAGGCGGGGCGGCAGTGGCCGAGATTTTGGGGTGTGCGGGACGGGAGGTGGTGGTGTGGTGGGGAGCCGTGGTGGTCGGGATCGATCCCGTGGTTGCCGGCCAGATCCCGGTAGGTGGTGGTGGGCGGCGCACGTCCAGGTGCGTGGCGACGCCGGGGAGGAGGCCGCGGGGCCTGCGGCTGAAGAGGCCAGATGGGGGAGGAGGCCACGGTGCCGGCGGGGGAAGAAGCCGGTGGGGGTGGGGCGGGTGAAGAAGCTGGTGGGGGTGGGGCGGCGTCGGACGGATGCGTCGGCATGGCTCCCGGCAGGGCAGCGGATGGATTGGGGAGGTGCACGGAGGCGGGAGGGGGAGGTGTTGTCGTGAGGGAGGTGGGGTTGGGATTTTTGCTGCAGCTCAGTTGGGGGGACGGTAGGTAGCCGTAGGTTTTAGCAGAATAAGAAAGTGGTGTGCAGAATAAGACTCTTAAGGGTGTTATCATAATAGACCCACCCTATATATACAAGTTGAAGAAAATGAACAACTGAGGAATTTCAAAAATGAGGAAAAAAACTCAAATTGAAGATTTTCAAGTTTCGGTGGTGGCATGACCCGCCATATAAGAATGATGATTTCAGACACCGCGTACAATTGTCGGTGTACAAAAAGAGGGGCACGCTTTTATACCCCTTTACCTGTGCAGGCGATGGAGCTGCGTGCCATGATCACACAAAGCGTAACAGGAAGGTGAGCCAAGGTAAGACGAAGCCCAAGATAATCAGAGCAATGCCAAGGCCAAGACCACAAAGAGCAAAGGGACGAAGCAGGTTCCCCCGGCAAGACCCTTGCCGGGGCAGCCTCAGCAGCCCCGGCAAGACCCTTGCCTGGACAGCCTCAGCAGCCCCGACAAGACCCTTGCCGGGGCAGCTCGCCCCACACCAACAGAGCGAGCCACCCTTGAGCCCACGGCCCCCAACGCCATCATCGACGTGAGGCCAGGGCTCGGAAAGGCACCTCTGTGGTGGCATGCAGATCTTTGTGAAGACATATTCAAGATCAGATGAGGATTAGAAGACGACATTCCTCGGCAAGATCCTTGCCGAGGAAGGCAACCAGACCCCCGACAAGGTCCTTGCCGGGGACGACAACGCGCCGCAGCAAGACCCTTGCCGGGCCACACGGCAAGACCCTTGCCGGGCCACCCGGCAAGGCCCTCGCCAAGGACGCCAGCAGGGCCACCGCCAGGCCCGCGCCAACCAAGCTTCCGCCAAGAACAGCATGCAGCTGCCAGCTCAACCAGCTGGGCAGGCACCTGCGTGGCAACATGCAACTCCCGGGCCAACTCGTCAAGCGCCTGCGTGGCGGCATGCAGATCTTCGTGAAGGCTCCACCACCGCGCCACCCCAGCTGCCTGCCTGCCTACATGGCACCGCATGCCTCACTGGCCAGGGCACGTGTCAAAGCGAGAAGGAGCGGCGACGGACGGGACGGGCCTAGCCCCCGTCCTCGATAAAGCAAGGGGACACCTAAGATACGCATTAAATGTGTCTTGTCCTGTAATACAACTGATAAGCTCATTGCACTGTGCGCCTTTCCACCTCTTGTGTGCCACTGTGGCAGCCCCTTTCGACTAATAAAAGGAGGCCCATGACATACTGGAGAAGGATTCGGCTCTTTCGAACCACGCACTCACCACAGCTAGTTCGAGAGCTCAAGAACTCTCTGAAATACACCCACCAAAGCAGGACTAGGGTTTTACGCATCCTCGCGGCCCGAACCTGGGTAAACGATCCTCGTGCTAGCTACTGATCCTGCTCTTCTTGCAACCCTGCGCCCCGGCAACCGTAGTAGGGATTCTTGTGATCCTATAGGTGTCATTTCCCCGACAACAATTGTCATAGGGTTCTGAGAATCAAATTCTTCGTTCACTTTTTCACACTTAGAGTGTTAGTCTTCATTGATTGAAGAAAAACTTTTCTTCGAGTGTTGCACATCTAAGTCATCAATTTTGCATAAGTGTTAGGATGTGTGTCCTTTTCAAAGGACATTTGAAGATTCTAGGATATTTAGCTCACACCGCAACTTGCTAAAATCTCTTTTCATCCAAGGGCTTTGTGAAGATGCCGGCTAGCTGTTCTTTAGTCTTCACATGCTCAATAGAGATGTCGCCCTTCACGAAGAAAATGATGATGAATCCGAATGTGCTTTGTCTTCGAGTGCTGAACTGGGTTATGAGCAATCTTGATGGCACTCTCATTGTCACGGTAGAGAGGTACATTCTTCATGGTGACGCCGTAGTCCTTGAGGGTTTGCTTCATCCACAACAATTGAGCCTAGCAAGAACCAGCAGAAATGTACTCTACTTCAAAGAAGAGAAACGGTGATCTGTGATTCTGTTTGTTCGATGATCAACAGACCAAAGATCGTCTGAGGAAATGGCATGTGCCTGATGTTGACTTGCGGTCCACACGATCACCAGCATAGTCAGAGTCTGAATATCCAATGAGATCAAAAGACGAGCCCTTGGGATACCATAATCCAAGTGTTGGTGTGTGAGCTAGATATCGAAGAATATGCTTCACAGCCTTATGGTGTGATTCCTTTAGTGCAACTTGAAATTGGGCACACATGCAAACACTAAGCATAATATCTGGCCTAGATGCACATAAATACAATAAAGAACCAATCATGGAGTGGTATACCTTTTGATCAAAGTCTTTACCATTTTCATCAGTGCATAGATGGCCATTTGTGGGCATTGGAATTTTGACCCCTTTGCAATCTTGCATGCCGAATTTCCTCAATACGTCCTTGAGGTATTTCTCCTGAGATATGAATATGCCATTGCGATGTTGACGAATTTGAAGACCTAAAAAGAATTTAAATTCTCCCATCATAGACATTTGATATTCTTCACTCATCATATAGGCAAATTCATCACTGTATCGTTGGTCTGTACAGCCAAAAATGATGTCATCAACACATATTTGGCACACAAACAATTCACCATCATAAGATTTAGTGAAAAGACTTGGGTAAAGTGAACCGGGTTTTCTGCACTTCAAGAGTTAAATACGAAACTGCATGTTTTTCTTTTTTTATCTCACAAAGTGGGCCACACATTTTGTTGATGTTAGGAAAACTGACGGGAGTCTTCGATCCAACGCGTAGCACAATGAACCACATCCAAAAGAAAGTGTACTCCTCGTCTTTTTACTAAACAGAAGTGAACCATCAAATTCTTATGAAAAACCATTCTGCTTGTTTGCCTCAGCCACTTCGAGAAAATCATGCACGCCCTTAATGTACTTGAAGGTGTGTCTTGAACCGTACATCCATTGCCGGTTCATCTGCGTGCATTATATATAATTAAGTGTGTCAAAAATCATTACGTAACATCATGAATAGATAATTAAGTGACCAAATTAATAGAAGTTCAGCATCACATTAAAACCAAAGTACATACATAGTTCTCATCTAACAACATAAAGCTCGCAGAGCATCTAAATTAATTAAACCATACACTTTGAAACTATGTAAAACATTTCAATGCGAAAACAAATGCGATCATAATCGCAACCAATGTAACAACTGATCCAATGGCATAATGATACCAAGCCTCGGTATGAATGGCATATTTTCTAATCTTTCTAATCTTCAAGCGCATTACATCCATCTTGATCTTGTGATCATCGACGACATCCGCAACATGCAACTCCAATATCATCTTCTCCTCCTCAATTTTTCTAATTTTTCCTTCAACAAATTGTTTTCTTCTTCAACTAAATTTAACCTCTCGACAATAGGGTCGGTTGGAATTTCCGGTTCAACAACCTCCTAGATAAATAAAATATATGTCACGTTGGTCGGCATAATTGTCATAAACAATAAATGAACCAATAGTTATGAAAAGATAATATATACCACATCCGAGTCATAGACAGGACGAGGGCCGATGGGGGCGGATACCAAAACCATCGCACTATATAAGATGCAATAATAAAAGTAAGAAAATTATACAAGTATCTATATAAACATACAAGTAAGATTTTTTTTTTCCTTTCAGAAAGAAGATAAGAACAAGAGGCTCACCACGATGGTGTCGGCGACGAGATCGGCGCGGGCGATCGACGGCGGTGAAGACGGGGACGGGACGTGATGGACCGCTAAACCTAGACAAATATTAAGGAAAATGGAGCTTGAAGGTCGAGCTTGGAGAGGAGAAAGCTTAAGTAGTGTGGTTCGGGCATTCCATCGAACACCTCGTGCATAGGAGGTGAGCTAGAGCACCACAAAGCTCTCCCTCGCCCGGCCATTTAAAAACAGAGCACTAGGAGTGCTCTGCTCGCGGGGGAGGGGTATATATAGGCAACTAATTGGTCCCGGTTGGTGACTTGAACCGGGACTAAAGGGCAGCCTTTGTTCCCGGTTCGTCCCACCAACCGGGACCAATGGTGGTGGGCCAGGAGCGAGGCCCATTGGTCCCGGTTCGTCGCACCAACCCGGACCAAAGGTCTGCATTTAACCGGGACCAATGGCCCACGTGGCCCGGCCGGCCCCCGGGGCTCACGGACCGGGTCCAATGCCCCCATTGGTCCCGGTTCTGGATTGAACCGGGACCAATGGGCTGGCTTGGCCTGGACCATTGCCCCCTTTTCTACTAGTGCACAGGAACGGTCGGAAATTTGACTATCAAATTCCTTAGGGCTATCATGTTCCTCACTTGTAGGCAATCCGCACTGGCGAATTCCTAACTCCTTAGTCAGGACAAATTCCTTAGAGACCAGAAGAACTTCGTCTCTATCATTGAAGAAATCGACTGAACTGTATGAGATTTCCAATGGCTTTACTCGAAGGGATTGGTAGGTGTTGGATTTTGAGTTGAGCATCACTTGGAAATTTTTCCTTAGTATTTCCTCGACCCCCTTTAACAATACGGTATTTCCTATGACTCAAGAAGGAGAAAATGAAACTACGCAAACAAAAGTCTTCACGCGTAGTTCCTCGAATGAATACCAAGTCTTCAAGGTCACACCAATTTCTTCACTTTTAATGTCTTCAGAAATCCAAAGTCTTCAGTCGAAGAACTTCATTTTTAGGGGTCGATTTTATTTGTAAATATCAAACTCCTCATAGACTTATTGACCTGTGTACACTCACAAATGCATCAGTCCCTTAACCTATAAGTCTTCAATACACCAAAATCACGAAGGGGCACTAGATACACTTACAATCTTCTCCTTTTTGGTGATTGATGACAATATAGGTTAAGTTTTCAACAGGGATAAACATATGAAGTGTAAATACTGATATTGAGGAATTTGATTGCAAGATATAGAAGAACTCCCCCTGTAGATGTGCATAGTGAGGAATTTGCTTTTGAAGCAATGCACACTTGAAGAGTAGAATCATGGAGATCTCCCCCTATATCTTGTAATTCATACACACATTTGACATATAATGTGAAGACTTTGAAATGCATGATGAAATATGGTGACTGATGTAATTCAACATGCGTGCATTAACATATATGAGGAATAAGCATGCAGAAGAACACATCAAAAGTATCAGACCACCATAGGGTTTTAAGTTTACAACTCGATCCGGCAAAGTCTTCAAAAGAACGAGAGTTGTAACTTAGCAAAAAACGCCTCAGATAGGTAGACCTCCTTGAAGACTAACCCAAATTTCTCCCCTTTGTCATCGAATGACCAAAATGATAAAAATGAGGACTAACGCTCAAGAATATCATGTTGATGGAGGAGCGCCGTTGTTGGGGTCGATTGTTGTAGTAGGGCCTGCCGCAGTTGTCGCCCAAGTATTCATGCTCGTCCGTGTCGCGTGATGAAGAATAAGAGCTGGCCACCAAGGAGGGAACTTTGACCTTCTTGAATTTCTTTGATGGTGGTGGAGACCAGTCAAAGTCCTGCTTGAGACCCATTTGCTTCAGATCCTCTTCACCATACAGATGTGATAGAAGAGCCCAGGTGCGACCGAAGACTTCGAGGAGGTAGTAATGGTTTTTCTTCACTACATTGTGTGTAGCAGTCATGTTGTGAAGAATAGAATCAAACTGACGCTTAACCCATTTGTGGTTGCGATCAACCTTCTGGTGAAGACTGAGGAGAAGCTCACGATCAGTCATCACCCTTGGAGCTGTGCCTTGAGGATTTTGCTTTGAAGCATTTGCGGCAGAGTAATGAGTGGCAGAGTCATCATTGGTGGAGTAAGATGCAGCTTTGCAGATCTGACCATCCAATGGACGAATGCCTTCATCAAGAACAGCATTGGACTTGCCCTTGTCATCAGTTGAGGAAAATGTCCGTTTGAGGACTTCAATGGGGGGCAAGTAGCTGAGATGATTTTGAAAATCAGCCTTGTAGTTGAGTGAAGACCTTGTTCTGAGAAATCTCATAATCCAAGGAGCATAAGGCTTCAACTCAAATGGAGAGAGTGCAACATTTTCCAGGGATCCTTTGGCTTGGGCTGAGGTGTATCTGTTAATTGCATCACAACCTCAGGAATCGCAATCTGAGGATCCACATGCTGAGGAATTTCAAGTTCTTCTTCAGTGGCAGCCAGGGTCTTCAATCCTTTAGTACCAATTTCATCAGTACTAGTGGCTGGAATCTTGTCATGAATAGACGGAGTGGGGTGTGGTTCTTGGATCCCATTTGAACTTCAGTATTCACTGGCAATCGAGGAATTTGTTGCGAGGTGTGAACAAAGGAGAATTGGGGTCTTGACTTTCCCAAAATTCATCGTTCATCACAGGCGTTGTGCACCCAATGTCCACATTTGTGAGGGCCGGATTTTTGGGATATTAATTTCCATAAAATGGTCCTTGTGCTCACCAGCCCCAGGATTACTGTTAGCTGATGAGACAGTGACTTGATACAGAACCTCCAAGCAAAATACATAAGATGTAGTATAAGACCATCCTGGCCTATGAGTACAACAAATGGTTTCTAGTGGCTGATGGCGGAAGCGGTTTGTGGTCTTTCAGCGTCTATGGGACTCCATTCCCCACAAGAACAGCTGACCAGGTTATCTCCTATCTTCGCGAGGCTGCTATCACCATTTGCGTATGTTCCGTCTTTGTCATCATAACGCTCCTCTCCAAGCAAGAAATCTGGCCAAGACAATAGCCGTGGACAAGCCAGTGAGTACTTTGGAATGTACTTGCAAACATTATGAACACAGGTATAATACACAAATGATAATCGTGTTTCAAAATATTCTATGATCACAACGTCTACCACAAAAATTAAATCCTTGATGCATGCACGCAGGTTATTTATATATAACATGAACATGCAATAAGGGAGTAAAAAAATGCACCGATCGGGTGTGCAGGCGACACCTCAAAAGGATAATGATATAAAGCATGCCTCGGTGAAGGCGTCTAGGCGACACCACATAAAGGGCTTATAAAGTAAATAAATGACAAACATGCCACGATACCAAGGCGTACATGCGACACATCATAAAGGGCTTATAAAGTAGATCAATAACAAACATGCCACAGTCGGGCGTCCGTGCGACACCACATAAAGGGCTTATAAAGTAATTAGATAACAAACATGCCACAGTCGGGCGTCTGAGGGACACCACATAAAGGGCTTATAAAGTAAATAAATAACAGCATGCCACAGTCGGGCATCTCAGAGACACCACATAAAGGGCTTATAAAAATAATCACAGTGAATATCCAGGAGGTAGAACCGTCCCAGGGATACTCAATAATTCAAATAATGTAAATGGTTAGTCCATAATAACAATAATCATAACCATCATGAGTCACAAGTCATGATCCATGTTACAGTTTAGCAGATTTTCTTTTACTCCGAAGACCGACACTAAGACCGACACTTGACCCATCCCAGACTGTAGTTCTTAACCATGGACACGGCTATTCGAATAGGTGTTTAATCTCTGTAGAGGTTGTACTCTTCACCCACGAGTAACCGATTTCCTTAGTCCATCGGGACTAATTCCGTCTAGGGTCTTTTAGTTGACAACACCCTGACCGCACACACCAGCCTAACTCACCAGTGTCTGGAATCACCCATGACACCCATTTAAGCAAAACTCTAAGTGGGGAGGCTACAACCTCGATTAGCATGGGATCACAAAATTTATAGCAGCGCCAAACTAGGGGAGCTACCCCCTCGGCTCCAACCGGAAACACCCATGCCCCCGGACCAGGTGGCATGCCTACCGGATGCCTCCGGTATCTTCCACCATGGCCTCTCTGTACGGTGTGTGTGCTAGGAAAGGGGTTGACGACTTACTGAACCGTACCCTACCTATGGCAGGGACAAGTGGTAGTACGAAACAAGTATGGGGGGTTACCGGAACAAGACTCGATCTACGGTCAACTCAGGGGGTTTAAGTATTCCCTGCATGATTAGTATAACAATATATTCCAACCAACAGACATAATCACCACCCGTCATACCTCATCATGCCGTACGAGACACAACCGTCTCGACGGAGGACTAGGGACCAACCCGTGTCTACCCAAGGCAGAGGCTTTCCCGGATTCCTTCCGGTATGCATGAAAGGCATACGATGGTGATTAGCATCACAACGTATCCAATTCCAATAGCACGGAATCATCAATATGCACTTATAAGTGTGTTTATATCATCACGTAAAATAACGGAAACTCCGAGATGAGAGGTGTTGTAACCGTATCAAACAACACATGACAGTATTACGCCAGAGTTCAGAATGCTTGCCTTCAGGATGTGGAGAGACAGGGTGCATTCCAAAACTTTTGAAAGTTGCCTTCCTCTTCAAAAATCCTATTTTTGAAAATATTCAAATTAACACAAACTTTTAAAACAGTATAAAAAGTTTTCCTAATTATTTTTTAAATAAATCTTAAAATAAACTAGGTGAAATTTGGGAGAGGTAGAAAAAAGAATCAACTCATTTGGAGTTTTATTTTAAAAGTTATAGCCAGTCAAATTTAGTCAAATCTCTGTTTTTAAATAAAACAGAAAAAGAAAAATGTTTCGAAATAAATACACGTCGAAGACGTACTCTGGGTTTACGCCTTCACTTAGTCCAGCGTGGACTGGCTCGTGGGTTACTGACAGTGGGTCCACAGGGCCCACTGGTCAGGTTTGACCAGTCGCCTCTCCCTCATTTTCCTCTGCCCGAGATGGTCTGAGCTACGGTGGTTCCCGGTCGACGTTGAGAGGTTGGGAGGCTCCGCACTATCAAGGGGAGTCGGGTGGTGGTGCTGGATGGACGCGGGAGGGCCTGGTTGCGACGAACGGCACCGGAGGGCGGTGGCGGCCGAACTGGTCGGAGACGGGGAAGACGGCCTTCCCTAGTCGATTACGGGCTAGGGAAACTCTAGGAGGTTGGCTTGAGCTTGCCTGAGTTACTGGACGAGCTCGGGGCTCCTCTTATAGGCGGCCAAGGTCGGTTCTGTGGCGGCCGTGGATGAGAGCGACGGCGAACCGCCGTCCTGTTGCAGCAGGGCGACGTGGAGGTGATTTGGGCTGGTCGGCGCATTCCGACGAGCTCCCTACTATTCAAGGGGGCGAGCTAGCGCGCGTGGGTGGCTCGGGCGGCGCCGTCCACAGAAGGAACCCACTTTGGCCGGCCGCTAGCACTACAGGAAACAGTTAATTTGCCGTCTGTGGATCACAGACGGCAAAGACCTAAATCCAGACGGCAAAGATTTTGCCGTCAGGAAGCAGACGGCAAAGTCGAAGCGGCAAAGAATACTTTGCCGTCAGCTTTTCATCGAACAGACGGCAAAGACTTTGCCGTCGACCATCCATCAGATTTTCCGTCAACGAATAAATTACAGACGGCAAGCGAAGCATCTTTGCCATCACCAAACGCCATCTTTGCCGTCAACCTCATACATCACAGACGGCATAGAAATATTTTTAATCAAATAAAAATAAACCTACAAAGGCACAGTGAGATCAGCTATCAAATATTTCATGGGATGGTCGACACGGTCAAGGAAACCCCACTACCAATCTTCGTATACAATACACATTATCGATTTTTTTTTGCATTCCATATGGAAAAAAACCCACAAGATATACCAAACTAGATTGTACACAATACACATTATACAATATGGGGTACTGCATGTCTACATCACAATACACAACAATATTACAGATGATTATCTTCTGGATCCACCGCGACTTCGATCTGGAGGAGACGAACAAGCTCTTCTCGATCTGCCGCCCATGTGTAGGCCACTACGGGATGCACTCAATCTGGTGGCGCCAGCGCCGGTGGCGAGGACGGAGGTGGGCTCCAGCGGGCGGACGGCGCGCGCGGAGGCAGGCGAAGGTGGGCGGACGTGGGCGCGTGGATGAGGAGGCGGCGGCGGCCGGGTTACGCTGGCGGGCGCGCGCGGCCGTGGCATGGGCGAAGACGGCCCGGCGATGGCGCAGTGGGGCCGAGGCGGAGGCGGGCTCGGTGCAGCGGAGGTCGAGGAAGAGGCAGGCTCCGTGGTGCGGCGGAGGTCGAGGCGGAGGCGGGCTCGGTGGGAGCGGAGGCCGAGGCGGAGGCGGGCTCCGGTGGTGCGGCGGAGGTCGAGGAAGAGGCAGGCTCCGGTGGTGCGGCGGAGGTCGAGGCGGAGGCGGCTCGGTGGTTCGGGCGGAGGCCGAGGTGGAGGCGGGCTCCGGTCGTGCGGCGGGGCGGAGGCGGGCTCTGGTGGCACCGCGGAGGCGGATGGCGCGCGACGGGGGACGGGGCGTGGAAGCCGGCAGGGGCGACGGGGGATGGGGCAGGGGTCGGCGGCGCCGGGGGCTGAGAGGAAGCGGCCGGAGCAGGGGCCGGCGGCGCCGGGGGTTGAGAGGAAAGGGCCGGGGTCAGTGGGCTAGGTTGGGGCCGACGGACGAGGTGGTGGCGGGGCGCCGGCTTGCTGTGGATCGAGGGCAGAGAGAAGGGAGAGAGATCGTGGTGAGGGTGGGTGCGGGAGGATAAGGGAGAGAGAGATCGTGGTGGGTGGGTGCTGGAGGATAAGGGAGAGAGAGAGTGGTGGGGGCGCGTGGGGCATGGGGTGAGGCGCTGTAGGGAGCCGGCGATGAGTGGAGTGGATCACGCCATGTCATCGATCCATGTGATCAATCCGCGTCTTGTGTTTCTTCTTTGCCGTCTTAAAAAAACACAGACGGAAAAGAGTCCAGTTTGCCCTCTGATAATAAAAATGCAGACGGCAAAGATTCTTTGCCGTCTGTGAAAACAAAAACTGACGGCAAAGATTCTTTGCCGTGTGTGATTTGTTTCGCAGATGGCAAAGTGCTCTCTTTGCCATCTGTGTTTTTTTTCGCAGACGGCAAAGTATATTTTGCCGTCAGTTTTTCTTTGCCGTCTGGTGATGACAGCAAATCTTTCTTTGCCGTCTTGCCCGACGAAAAGCTGATGGCAAATTAGCTGTTTCCCGTAGTGTAGCCGCCGTGGCCAACCTGACGGCGATGCTGTGGGGCTCCAGGGGCGGTCTGGAGTGTTCTGGTGAGTGGATGAGGCTGGGGTGTGGCTCTGCAGGTGAGCAAAGGCCAGGGGCTAGATGCGGCGACTCGGGCGCACGCACGTGCAAAACACGCGCTCTGGGCGCGCCCAGAGCACGCACGCTATGTACTCGGCAAATTGCCATGGCATGCCAGGGGGCTCCATTCAACGAGGGGTTTAGCAGGGTGGGGCTATAGGCTAAGGTAAAGCTATGAGACAAGCTGGTTAGGCAAAGCAAGCAAGTCCAATGTGCAAACTAAAAACCATGCCAAAGCTGGCCATGCATAGAAGGTGTTTGACAAAATGCTAAGGGCATCTAGGCAACTCTTGGGGTGGCCAAAATCTCCAGATCCTAGTCTCTTTATGTGTAGGTGATTGTGGCAAGGTTAGTGGGTCAAGACCAGAAACTTGTTAGTGTAAGTCTTTGAGAAAGCCAAATCTGGTCAGAAAGAAAAGGACATTATTGCATGGACCAAAGATACTCCATTGGGGCCACTCTCCTGGACTTAAGGGTTTTGCAGGGTGGTCTATAAGTAGGAAAAAGAGTCATGGGCAAAAGGGCAAGTTAAAATATGGTTGCAGTAGAAAATGCCAAACTGGACCAGAGAGCCAAAGAAGATGATTTGTTCATTTTTTCAAAGAGTATTAGTGGGTTTTAGCACAAGGTTGAATTATATAATCCTACTGACCTCCCCTAATTTTGGTGGAAGTTTTAAAATAATATTTAAATAGGTTGTAGTGCAAAAGTGCAATCTGGACCAGATTTGAAAACTTGGTGTAGATCTCAAATTCTCCAAATTCTAAAAGATCTTTTTGCATAAAAGTGATTTAGGGCCCTCATATGTCATCCTCAAATTTTGGTGGGATTTTTAAATAAATTTATCAAAGGGTTGTAGTGCAATTGGAACCCAAAACTTATAAAAGAAACCATTTTTAAAAGAATAAAGCTCAAGGATAAAATATTTTCCACTGATAAAATAAATGTTTCTTGAGAGGGTATAAAAGTCCAACAATATTTTTGAAAAGTTTTCACTTGGGGTGAAAACTCCACAATATCAAAGAAAAGAGAGGTTCTGAAAGCAAAAGAAAATCCAGAAAGTAAAAAATTTAAGCTCCTGTCAAAATTTTAATAATCAAAACATGGTTTAAATTTTGGGGTGTTACAACACTACCCCCCTAAAGAGAAATCTCGTCCTCGAGATTTGCTAAAAGTTGTTTTTTGAAACAATATTACTCCTACCATCAAAGTAATATCACAAAAATAACCATCCTATTCATGCAATAAATTGTGGCTACTGTGAGCGGGCAATAAGTGGTGTAAAACTACACTGTGGAACACTGGTGCTGCGTGAAAAAATCCATGGTTTGGGGAAAATGAGAGATTTCTACGTTGGATACAGTAAATTTAGAATAAATTCTATATTTCTAAAATACGCTGGTCGTACCCGAGAGCACAGTGCTCCCTCTGGCTGACAGGTGGACCCGTGGCCCACCGTCGGCCTCTTCTTCTTCCTCTGGCTCTCTCTTCTTCCTCTCTCCCGCGTGCTTTCCCGCGCTTTCTCCACCGGCGACGTTTAGCGCGTAGGGCATCTAGGCCATACTGCGGTAGTGCGCGGCGTGCTAGCTGCCGGCGCAGCGTGCACTCACCTCGCGGACCAGTGCGCTGTCGGCACTGCTCGTGGATTCGTCTCCGAACACCGGCGATCGAGCGACGAGCGGCGCTGGTGGACCTCGCCCACCGTACACCGATCTCGAGCTATAAAAGGACCGCGGTGCTCCTTCTTCTTCCTCACACTTGGCCTCGCTTCTTCTTCTCCATCCTTCTCCTCCGTTCTGTTTGTAGGAGCTCGAGAGGAGGCTCTAATGGCGGAGGTGATGCCGGACTGGTGCGTGATCCTGGTGTGCAGAGGATTTGCGGCGTTTCTGGGGTTCTCCGTGCTCCCGTGCGTGATGATCCTCGATGATCGTCGTGATGCAGCCGCTCGAGTGTTAGCTCTCCGCGGTGGCGGTGAACATGAGGATTAAGTGCAGTGTCGGGCGCTAACTATTGTCAGTGTGCTAGAGGCAGCTTGTACCCGAGTGATTACCCACTAATTTCTCCTTCAGAGGCGATCAGTTAGGTGTAACATGCGTATGTGCATTAGAAATTTGTGCACGTGGTCCAGTGGTTGCGGTTGTGAGTCTGCTTTGGTTCTGCGTGAATAAAAATCCATGTCGAGAAGAGATATATGTTGCAACATATCAGGGAGAGAAAATTTCACTTCAAAATTTACTGAGAGTGAAAGCAGCTACTCAAAGTCAACAGCACTACAACTACTCACATAAATTGAAACCAAATATTTAATTAATCACGCAAATCTAGGACACAAGACTTAAGTTGCAACACATACATAGATGCTGGAACAAAGAACATAGCAGTAACGTCTATAATGAAAACTGTAAATGGGCAGGGTCTCTGGTACTGGGGCACACTCTTCTTATATCGGGGGAAGCGGATTGACAAGTCGATGAATGCGTCTCTCCTGGTCGGGCCTCAGTGGTCTGCCGATGGCGGTCTAAGGGTTTAAATCAGCGAGGCTCTGGAGATAACCCATTACCCGCTGGGTCAAACGCTCTTGCGCGATGACATACTGGGCAAGGTTGGCCAGTACTGGGTCTCTCTAAATTCGCCCACCGGGAAAATATGCTACTTCTCCGGGTGCTGCGCGACTCGGAAGTAATAATACCCTCGATCGCTGGCATAGGGTACCGCGAATCAAAGGCGAGCAAGCATTTCATACGCAGCAGCTTCTATGGCCATATGCGGAGTCGGCATAGATTTCCCCATGAAGGAGACCTCCGTTGGGTCTTGGTTCGGGTTTGCGGGAGGGATGTGCACTACTGCCCAATATTTCAAGGTGGATGGGGTGATCCTCGATTTGAGCAACTCGTACTGGGGTGGATGGGTAGCACTCATGGTACTGCAGGTAAAGTCCCACAACATTTTAACAAAACTACCCGGGGTTGCATCTGGAGTTCTCAGATAAATACTGGGGCTCGGCATGGCAATGGAAATTGTTGTGCGAGTGATGCTCAAGGTGAGGGGTACTTGGTAAGGTCACGAGGTGGCCTTTTTTATAGCTTTGGGGCTTGGTTATTTACCATGGTGAAGGGTAACTAGTCTATCGAGTCTGCTCCATGGGGTCGGCGTCAATGCTACCTATTCACATATCTCACAAAAGTGACGTATTACTGTGTGTGTCGTCGAGGTGGTTTTGGTAGCTGTGCCCGGAATAAAAATGCAACCGCATGCTAACATATTTATGCAAGGCTACTATTCAAAATAGAGGCACACAAGTAGGCTGCGATTAATTATGGCGGTACAAGATCACACAATTACAGGGCGTGGGTATACTGAGACTCGGTACTACTCGAGTGACTTAGTCTACCTCGTTTATATCTAAGCGGGCGTGCCTTGTGGATGTCGAGGCTTCTCCACGGGTTTCACCGTCGGGATTAGCTGGAGGGGGTTGAGGGGCTGCAGGGTCGGGGTAGCGATGATGACCATCCCGGGGATTGTTGGCCACAATCCTGTTGGGGCGTGTTCCCAAAAGGCGACGAAGCACTTCTGGGGACACCAAAGTATCTTGGTCGATGGCTAGGGCAGACCTCAAGGACTCGATCGGGTGTCCGAACAGCACGACTGGGTTGTCGTCCTTGGGCTCATCTTCTCCTCTCACCAGGGCTCGGCAGACCAGTTCTCCACGAGCTGCGATCAGATCAAGGGTGATTTGATCGAACAGTCCCTCTAGTGCACCTACATAGCGCACTAGATGCAACAATGCAGGATCCATCTCGTGATCTCCGTTGGCAACCTGGGGCGGCCTACCATGCCCTTCACGGCTAGTTTAGTAGTAGAACGAGCGGCAGTTAACTCTGGGCGACAAGTCCCGGAGTTGAAATATAGCCTCTCGAGCTGCTAGTTGGATGGCTTGTGGCTCAAAGGAAGTTGTCCTTCCGGTGAACCTGTAGGGGCGTTCTGGCGATAAACGTCTACCGTAGATGTGCACAGTGGCCCAGAATTGACGCTCTCACCGCTCATGGGTCCTTGGTACACAACATATTCTGGGGGCTCTTCTAAAGCATAGGCACGGCGGGTGAGGTTTGCGAGCACGGTCACAAAACCTCCAAGGTTGGTTGCTGTGGTCTCATTGTGCACGACGGGGCCAGGCATCGTCGCTCGATTTGGGGAAGAGGCTGTGCTGTGCTGTGTTGAGGCTAGCATGTTCTTTTTATAGAAAAAGGAGACGGAGCCTTCCCTCGTATGCTTGCGAATGAGACAATCTTGGTGTCGGGCACTGGCGCGTGATCGATAGGCTAGGCTGATAGGTTGGGCACCGACTGCCCAAAAGGTGTTGGGGTCACTGTGTGGCTATCTTACACGAGAAGCTTGGCTGGGGTTAGGTTAAGGTCTGGTGGGTTGGTTAACCTAGGTTTTTTGACCTGGCTAAGATAGGATTAGCCAATGGTCAGCCTGGCTCTGATACCAAGTTGTGAGGGCCGGATTTTCGCGATATTAATTTCCAGAAAATGGTCCTTGTGCTCACCAGCCCCGTGATTACTGTTAGCTGATGAGACACTAACTTGATCTGAAGCTCCAAGCAAAATACATAATATGTACAAGACCATCCTGGCCTATGAGTACAACAAATGGTTTCTAGTGGCTGATGACGGAAGCGGTTTGTGGTCTTTTCAGCGTCTATGGGACTCCATTCCCCAGTGAGCAGCGGACCAGGTTATCTCCTATCTTCGCGAGGCTGCTATCACCATTTGCGCATGTTCCTGCTGTCATCATCGCAACGCTCCTCTCCGAGCAAGAAATCTGGCCAAGACAATAGCCAGGGACAAGCCAGTGAGTACTCTGGAATGTACTTGCAAACATTATGAACACAGGTATAATACACAAATGATAATCATGCTCTAAAATATTCTATGATCACAATGTCAGTCATAACAATAAAATCCTTGGTGCATGCATGCAGGTTATTTATATATAACATGAACATGCAATAAGGGAGTAAAAAAAATGAACCGATCGGGTGTCTGAAGCGACGCCTCGAAAGGATAATGATATAAAGCATGCCTCGATTGAGGCGTCTAGGCGATACCACATAAAGGGCTCATAAAGTAAATAAATGACAAACATGCCACAGTCGGGCATCTGGGCGACACCACATAAAGGGCTTATAAAGTAGATCAATAACAAACATGCCACAGTCCGGCATCTGTGCGACTACACCTAAAGGGCTTACAAAGTAAATAGATAAGAAACATGGCACAGTCGGGCGTCTGAGCGACACCACATAAAGGGCTTATAAAGTAAATAAATAACAGCATGCCACGATCCAGGCGTCAAATGACACCACATAAAGGGCTTATAAAAATACCACAGTGAATATCCAGGAGGTGGAACTGTCCCAGGGATACTCAATAATTCAAATAATGTAAATGGTTAGTCCATAATAACAATAATCATAACCATCATGAGTGACAAGTCACGATCCATGTTCTGGTTTAGCAGATTTTCTTTTTCCTCCGAAGGCTGACACTTGACCCATCCCAAACTATAGTCCTTAACCATGGCACGGCTATTCGAATAAGTGTTTAATCTCTGCAGAGGGTGTACTCTTTACCCACGAGTAACGGATTTCCTTAGTCCATCGGGACTAATCCGTCTAGGGTCTTTTAGTTGACAACACCCTGACAGCACACACCAGCCTAACTCACCAGTGTCTGGAATCACCCATGACACCTGTTTAAGCAAAACTCTAAGTGGGGAGGCTACAACCTCGATTAGCATGGGATCACAAAATTTATAACGCGCACAAACTATGGGAGCTACCCCCTCGGCTCCAACCGGAAACACCCATGCCCACGGACTAGGTGGCATGCCTACCGGATGCCTCCGGTATCTTCCACCATGGCCTCTCTGTACGGTGTGTGCTAGGAAAGGGGTTCAAGACTTACTGAACTGCACCCTACCTATGGCAGGGACAAGTGGTAGTATGAAACAAGTATGGGGTTACGGAACAAGACTCGATCTACGGTCGACTCGGGAGGTTTAAGTATTCCCTGCATGATTAGTATAACAATACGTTCCAACCAACAGACAGAATCACCACCCGTCATACCTCATCATGCCGTACCGGACACAACCGTCTCGACGGAGGACTAGGGACCAACCCGTGTCTACCCAAGGCAGAGGCTATCCACGATTCCTTCCGGTATGCAGGAAAGGCATACGATGGTGATGCTGTGGGGCTCGGTGATGCAGGTGTTACGGTGAGTGGATGAGGCTGGGTGTGGCTCTGCAGGTGAGCAAAGGCCGGGGCTAGATGCGGCGATTCGCACGCGACGCAGAAAACACGCTCTGGCCTGGCGCCCAGAGCACGCACGCTACGTGCTCGGCAAATTGCCATGGCATGCCAGGGGGCTCCATTCAACGAGGGGTTTAGTAGGGTGGGGCTATAGGCTAAGGTAAAGCTATGAGACAAGCTGGTTAGGCAAAGCAAGCAAGTCCAATGTGCAAACTAAAAACCATGCCAAAGCTGGCCATGCATGAAGGTGTTTGACAAAATGCTAAGGGCATCTAGGCAACTCTTGGGGTGGCCAAAATCTCCAGATCCTAGTCTCTTTATGTGTAGGTGATTGTGGCAAGGTTAGTGGGTCAAGACCAGAAACTTGTTAGTGTAAGTCTTTGAGAAAGCCAAATCTGGTCAGAAAGAAAAGGACATTATTGCATGGACCAAAGATAGACCATTGGGGCCACTCTCCTGGACTTAAGGGTTTTGCGGGGTGGTCTATAAGTAGGAAAAAGAGTCATGGGCAAAAGGGCAAGTTAAAATATGGTTGCAGTAGAAAATGCCAAACTGGACCAGAGAGCAAAAGAGGATGATTTGTTCATTTTTTTCAAAGAGTATTAGTGGTTTTTAGCACAAGGTTGAATTATATAATCCTACTGACCTCCCCTAATTTTGGTGGAAGTTTTAAAATATTATTTAAATAGGTTGTAGTGCAAAAGTGCAATCTGGACCAGATTTGAAAACTTGGTGTAGATCTCAAATATTCCAAATTCTAAAAGATCTTTTTGCATAAAAGTGATTTAGGGCCCTCATATGTCATCCCCAAATTTTGGTGGGATTTTTAAATAAATTTATCAAAGGGTTGTAGTGCAATTGGAACCCAAAACTTATAAAAGAAACCATTTTTAAAAGAATAAAGCTCAGGGATAAAATATTTTCCTTGATAAAATAAATGTTTCTTGAGAGGGTATAAAAGTCCAACAATATTTTTGAAAAGTTTTCACTTGGGGTGAAAACTCCACAATATCAAAGAAAAGAGAGGTTCTGAAAGCAAAAGAAAATCCAGAAAGTAAAAAATTTAAGCTCCTGGCAAAATTTTAATAATCAAAACATGGTTTAAATTTTTGGGGTGTTACAACATTACCCCCCTTAAGAGAAATCTCGTCCTCGAGATTTGCTAAAAGTTGTTTTTTGAAACAATATTACTCCTACCATCAAAGTAATATCACAAAAATAACCATCCTATTCATGCAATAAATTGTGGCTACAGTGAGCGGGCAATAAGTGGTGTAAAACTACATTGTTGAACACTGGTGCTGCGTGAAAAAATCCATGGTTTGGGGAAAACGAGAGATTTCTACGTTGGATACAGTAAATTTAGAATAAATTCTAAATTTCTAAAATACGCTGGTCGTACCCGAGAGCACAGTGCTCCCTCTGGCTGACAGGTGGACCCGGGGCCCACTGTCGGCCTCTTCTTCTACCTCTGGCTCTCTCTTCTTCCTCTCTCCCGCGTGCTTTCCCGCGCTTTCTCCACCGGCGACGTTTAGCGCGTAGGGCATCTAGGCCATACTGCGGTAGTCTTGTGGCGTGCTAAGCTGCCGCCGCAGCGTGCACTCACCTCGCGGACCAGGCGCTTGTCGGCCGCTTTCGTGGATTCGTCTCCGAACACCGGCGATCGAGCAACGAGCGGCGCTGGTGGACCTCGCCCACCGTACACCGATCTCGAGCTATAAAACGACCGCGGTGCTCCTTCTTCTTCCTCACACTTGGCCTCGCTTCTTCTTCTCCATCCTTCTCCTCCATTCTGTTTGTAGGAGCTCGAGACGAGGCTCTAATGGCGGAGGTGATGCCGGACTGGTGCGTGATCCTGGTGTGCAGAGGATTTGCAGCATTTCTGGGGTTCTCCGTGCTCCCGTGCGTGATGATCCTCGATGATCGTCGTGATGCAGCCGCTCGAGTGTTAGCTCTCCGCGGTGGCGGTGATCATGAGGATTAAGTGCGGTGTCGGGCGCTAACTGTTGTCAGTGTGCTAGAGGCAGCTTGTACCCGAGTGATTACCCACTAATCTCTCCTTCAGAGGCGATCAGTTAATTGTAACATGCGTATGTGCATTAGAAATTTGTGCACGAGGTCGAGTGGTTGCGGTTGTGAGTCTGCTGTGGTTCTGCGTGAAAAAAAATCCATGTCGAGAAGAGATATATGTTGCAACATATCAGGGAGAGAAAATCTCACTTCAAAATTTACTGAGAGTGAAAGCAGCTACTCAAAGTCAACAGCAGTACAACTACTCACATAAATTGAAACCAAATATTTAATTAATCACGCAAATCTAGGACACAAGACTTAAGTTGCAACACATACATAGATCTTGGAACAAAGAACATAGCAGTAATGTCTATAATGAAAACTGTAAATGGACAGGGTCCTGAGAAAACGTCTCTGGTACTGGGGCACACTCTTCTTATATCGGGGGAAGCGGATTGACAAGTCGATGAATGCGTCTCTCTTGGTCGGGCCTTAGTGGTCTACCGATGGCGATCTGAGGGTTTAAATCAGCGAGGCTCTGGAGATAACCCATTACCCGCTGGGTCAAACGCTCTTGCGCGATGACATACTGGGCAAGGTTGGCCAGTACTGGGTCTCTCTAAATTCGCCCACCGGGAAAATATGCTACTTCTCCGGGTGCTGCGCGACTCGGGAAGTAATAATACCCTCGATCGATGGCATAGGGTACCGCGAATAGAAGGCGAGCAAGCGTTTCATACGCATCAGCTTCTATGGCCATATGCGGAGTTGGCATAGATTTCCCCATGAAGGAGACCTCCGTTGGGTCTTGGTTCGGGTTTGCGGGAGGGATGTGCACTACTGCCCAATATTTCAAGGTGGATGGGGTGATCCTCGATTTGAGCAACTCATCTTTGGGGTGGATGGGTAGCACTCATGGTACTGCAGGTAAAGTCCCACAACATTTTAACAAAACTACCCGGGTTGCATCTGGAGTTCTCGGATAAATCTTGGGGCTCGGCATGGCAATGGAAATTGTTGTGCGAGTGATGCTCAAGGTGAGGGGTACTTGGTAAGGTCACGAGGTGACCTTTTTTATAGCTTTGGGGCTTGGTTATTTACCATGGTGAAGGGTAACTAGTCTATCGAGTCTGCTCCATGGAGACGGGGTCAATGCTACCGATTCACATATCTCAGAAAAGTGATGTATTACTGTGAGTGTCGTCGAGGTGGTTTTGGTAGCTGTGCCCGGAATAAAAAAGCAACCGCACGCTAACATATTTATGCAAGGCTACTATTCAAAACAGAGGCACACAAGTAGGCTGCGATTAATTATGGCGGTACAAGATCACACAATTACAGGCGTGGGTATCGAGACTCGGTACTACTCGAGTGACTTAGTCTACCTCGTTTATATCTAAGCGGGCGTGCCTTGTGGATGTCGAGGCTTCTCCATGGGTTTCACCGTCGAGATTAGCTGGAGGGGGTTGAGGGGCTGCAGGGTCGGGGTAGCGATGATGACCATCCCGGGGATTGTTGGCCACAATCCTGTTGGGGCGTGTCCCAAAAGGCGACGAAGCACTTCTGTGGACACCAAAGTATCTTGGTCGATGGCTAGGGCAGACCTCAAGGACTCGATCGGGTGTCCGAACAGCACGACTGGGTCGTCATCGTTGGGATCATCTTCTCCTCTCACCAGGGCTTGGCGGACCAGTTCTCCACGAGCTGCGATCAGATCAAGGGTGATTTGATCGAACAGTCCCTCTAGTGCACCTACATAGCGCACTAGATGCAACAATGCAGGATCCATCTCATGATCTCCGTTGGCAACCTGGGGCGGCCTACCACGCCCGTCACGGCTAGTGTAGTAGTAGAACGAGCGGCAGTTAACTCTGGGCGACAAGTCCGGGAGTTGAACTATAGCCTCTCGAGCTGCTAGTTGGATGGCTTGTGGCTCAAAGGAAGTTGTCCTTCCGGTGAACCTGTAGGGGCGTTCTGGCGATAAACCCCTACCATAGATGTGCCTGATGGCTCAGAATTGACGCTCTCACCGCTCATGGGTCCTTGGTACACAACATATTCTGGGGGCTCTTCTAAAGCATAGGCACGGCGGGTGAGGTTTGCGAGCACGGTCACAAAACCTCCAAGGTTGGTTGCTGTGGTCTCATTGTGCACGACGGGGCCAGGCCTCATCGCTCGATTTGGGGAAGAGGTCATCTTTGTCTTGTGTTGAGGCTAGTGTGTTCTTTTTATAGAAAAAGGAGACGGAGCCTTCCCTCTTATGCTTGCGAATGAGACAATCTTGGTGTCGGTCACTGGAGCGTGATCGATAGGCTAGGCTGATAGGTTGGGCACCGACTGCCCAAAAGGTGTTGGGGTCACTGTGTGGCTATCTTACATGAGAAGCTTGGCTGGGGTTAGGTTAAGGTCTGGTGGGTTGGTTAACCTAGGTTTTTTGACCTGGCTAAGATAGGATTAGCCAATGGTCAGCCTGGCTCTGATACCAAGTTGTGAGGGCCGGATTTTCGGGATATTAATTTCCAGAAAATGGTCCTTGTGCTCACCAGCCCCAGGATTACTGTTAGCTGATGAGACACTAACTTGATACAGAAGCTTCAAGCAAAATACATAATATGTACAAGACCATCCTGGCCTATGAGTACAACAAATGGTTTCTAGTGGATGATGACGGAAGCGGTTTGTGGTCTTTCAGCGTCTATGGGACTCCATTCCCCACAGGAGCAGCGGACCAGGTTATCTCCTATCTTCGCGAGGCTGCTATCACCATTTGCGCATGTTCCGGGGCTGTCATCGCAACGCTCCTCTCCAAGCAAGAAATCGGGCCAAGACAATAGCCAGGGACAAGCCAGTGAGTACTCTGGAATGTACTTGCAAACATTATGAACATATGTATAATACACAAATGATAATCATGCTCTAAAATATTCTATGATCACAATGTCAGTCATAAAAATAAAATCCTTGGTGCATCCACGCAGGTTATTTATATATAACATGAACATGCAATAAGGGAGTAAAAAAAATGCACCGATCGGGTGTCTGAAGCGACGCCTCGAAAGGATAATGATTTAAAGCATGCCTCGGTCGGGCGTCTAGGCGATACCACATAAAGGGCTTATAAAGTAAATAAATGACAAACATGCCACAGTCGGGCATCTGGGCGACACCACATAAAGGGCTTATAAAGTAGATCAATAACAAACATGCCACAGTCCGGCATCTGTGCGACACCACATAAAGGGCTTACAAAGTAAATAGATAACAAACATGGCACAGTCTGGCGTCTGAGCGACACCACATAAAGGGATTATAAAGTAAATAAATAACAGCATGCCACAGTCGGGCGTCTCAGCGACACCACATAAAGGGCTTATAAAAATACCACAGTGAATATCCAGGAGGTGGAACTGTCCCAGGGATACTCAATAATTCAAATAATGTAAATGGTTAGTCCATAATAACAATAATCATAACCATCATGAGTGACAAGTCACGATCCATGTTCTGGTTTAGCAGATTTTCTTTTTCCTCCGAAGGCTGACACTTGACCCATCCCAGACTATAGTCCTTAACCATGGCACGACTATTCGAATAAGTGTTTAATCTCTACAGAGGGTGTACTCTTTACCCACGAGTAACGGATTTCCTTAGTCCATCGGGACTAATTCCGTCTAGGGTCTTTTAGTTGACAACACCCTGACCGCACACACCAGCCTAACTCACCAGTGTCTGGAATCACCCATGACACCTGTTTAAGCAAAACTCTAAGTGGGGAGGCTACAACCTCGATTAGCATGGGATCACAAAATTTATAACGCGCACAAACTATGGGAGCTACCCCCTCGGCTCCAACCGGAAACACCCATGCCCCCGGACTAGGTGGCATGCCTACCGGATGCCTCCGGTATCTTCCACCATGGCCTCTCTGTACGGTGTGTGCTAGGAAAGGGGTTCACGACTTCTTGAACTGCACCCTACCTATGGCAGGGACAAGTGGTAGTATGAAACAAGTATGGGGGGTTACCGGAACAAGACTCGATCTACGGTCGACTCAGGAGGTTTAAGTATTCCCTGCATGATTAGTATAACAATATGTTCCAACCAACAGACATAATCACCACCCGTCATACCTCATCATGCCGTACCGGACACAACCGTCTCGACGGAGGACTAGGGACCAACCCGTGTCAACCCAAGACAGAGGCTATCCACGATTCCTTCTGGTATGCATGAAAGGCATACGATGGCGATGCTGTGGGGCTCCAGGGGCGGTCTGGAGTGTTCTGGTGAGTGGATGAGGCTGGGGTGTGGCTCTGCAGGTGAGCAAAGGCCAGGGGCTAGATGCGGCGACTCGGGCGCACACACGTGCAAAACACGCGTTCTGGGCACGCCCAGAGCACGCACGCTACGTGCTCGGCAAATTGCCATGGCATGCCAGGGGGCACCATTCAACGAGGGGTTTAGCAGGGTGGGGCTATAGGCTAAGGTAAAGCTAAGGTAAAGCTATGAGACAAGCTGGTTAGGCAAAGCAAGCAAGTCCAATGTGCAAACTAAAAACCATGCCAAAGCTGGCCATGCACAGAAGGTGTTTGACAAAATGCTAAGGGCATCTAGGCAACTCTTGGGGTGGCCAAAATCTCCAGATCCTAGTCTCTTTATGTGTAGGTGATTGTGGCAAGGTTAGTGGGTCAAGACTAGAAACTTGTTAGTGTAAGTCTTTGAGAAAGCCAAATCTGGTCAGAAAGAAAAGGACATTATTGCATGGACCAAAGATACTCCATTGGGGCCACTCTCCTGGACTTAAGGGTTTTGCAGGGTGGTCTATAAGTAGGAAAAAGAGTCATGGGCAAAAGGGCAAGTTAAAATATGGTTGCAGTAGAAAATGCCAAACTGGACCAGAGAGCAAAAGAAGATGATTTGTTCATTTTTTTCAAAGAGTATTAGTGGGTTTTAGCACAAGGTTGAATTATATAATCCTACTGACCTCCCCTAATTTTGGTGGAAGTTTTAAAATAATATTTAAATAGGTTGTAGTGCAAAAGTGCAATCTGGACCAGATTTGAAAACTTGGTGTAGATCTCAAATTCTCCAAATTCTAAAAGATCTTTTTGCATAAAAGTGATTTAGGGCCCTCATATGTCATCCCCAAATTTTGGTGGGATTTTTAAATAAATTTATCAAAGGGTTATAGTGCAATTGGAACCCAAAACTTATAAAAGAAACCATTTTTAAAAGAATAAAGCTCAGGGATAAAATATTTTCCACTGATAAAATAAATGTTTCTTGAGAGGGTATAAAAGTCCAACAATATTTTTGAAAAGTTTTCAATTGGGGTGAAAACTCCACAATATCAAAGAAAAGAGAGGTTCTGAGAGCAAAAGAAAATCCAGAAAGTAAAAAATTTAAGCTCCTGGCAAAATTTTAATAATCAAAACATGGTTTAAATTTTTGGGGTGTTACAACACTACCCCCCTTAAGAGAAATCTCGTCCTCGAGATTTGCTAAAAGTTGTTTTTTGAAACAATATTACTCCTACCATCAAAGTAATATCACAAAAATAACCATCATATTCATGCAATAAATTGTGGCTACAGTGAGCGGGCAATAAGTGGTGTAAAACTACACTGTGGAACACTGGTGCTGCGTGAAAAAATCCATGGTTTGGGGAAAACAAGAGATTTCTACGTTGGATACAGTAAATTTAGAATAAATTCTATATTTCTAAAATACGCTGGTCGCTTTTAGAAACAGATGCTCCCTGGCTGACAGGTGGACCCGGGGCCCACTGTCGGCCTCTTCTTCTACCTCTGGCTCTCTCTTCTTCCTCTCTCCCGCGTGCTTTCCCGCGCTTTCTCCACCGGCGACGTTTAGCGCGTAGGGCATCTAGGCCATACTGCGGTAGTGCGCGGCGTGCTAGCTGCCGCCGCAGCGTGCACTCACCTCGCGGACAGGTCTTGTTGTCGGCCTTTGCTCGTGGATTCGTCTCCGAACACCGGCGATCGAGCGACGAGTGGCGCTGGTGGACCTCGCCCACTGTACACTGATCTCGAGCTATAAAACGACCGCGGTGCTCCTTCTTCTTCCTCACACTTGGCCTCGCTTCTTCTTCTCCATCCTTCTCCTCCATTTTGTTTGTAGGAGCTCGAGACGAGGCTCTAATGGCGGAGGTGATGCCGGACTGGTGCGTGATCCTGGTGTGCAGAGGATTTGCGGCGTTTCTGGGGTTCTCCGTGCTCCCGTGCGTGATGATCCTCGATGATCGTCGTGATGCAGCCGCTCGAGTGTTAGCTCTCCTGTGGCGGTGATCATGAGGATTAAGTGCGGTGTCGGGCGCTAACTGTTGTCAGTGTGCTAGAGGCAGCTTGTACCCGAGTGATTACCCACTAATCTCTCCTTCAGAGGCGATCAGTTAGGTGTAACATGCGTATGTGCATTAGAAATTTGTGCACGAGATCCAGTGGTTGCGGTTGTGAGTCTGCTGTGGTTCTGCGTGAATAAAAATCCATGTCGAGAAGAGATATATGTTGCAACATATCAGGGAGAGAAAATCTCATTTCAAAATTTACTGAGAGTGAAAGCAGCTACTCAAAGTCAACAACAGTACAACTACTCACATAAATTGAAACCAAATATTTAATTAATCACGCAAATCTAGGACACAAGACTTAAGTTGCAACACATACATAGATGCTGGAACAAAGAACATAGCAGTAATGTCTATAATGAAAACTGTAAATGGACAGGGTCCTGAGAAAACGTCTCTGGTACTGGGGCACACTCTTCTTATATCGGGGGAAGCGGATTGACAAGTCGATGAATGCGTCTCTCTTGGTCGGGCCTCAGTGGTCTGCCGATGGCGATCTGAGGGTTTAAATCAGCGAGGCTCTGGAGATAACCCATTACCCGCTGGGTCAAACGCTCTTCTTGCGATGACATCTTGGGCAAGGTTGGACAAGATCTGGGTCTCTCTAAATTAAGCCCACCGGGAAAATATGCTACTTCTCCGGGTGCTGCGCGACTCGGGAAGTAATAATACCCTCGATCGCTGGCATAGGGTACGGCGAATCGAAGGCGAGCAAGCGTTTCATACACAGCAACTTCTATGGCCATATGCGGAGTCGACATAGATTTCCCCATGAAGGAGACCTCCGTTGGGTCTTGGTTCGGGTTTGCGGAAGGGATGTGCACTACTGCCCAATATTTCAAGGTGGATGGGGTGATCCTCGATTTGAGCAACTCGTACTGGGGTGGATGGGTAGCACTCATGGTACTGCAGGTAAAGTCCCACAAAATTTTAACAAAACTACCCGGGGTTGCATCTGGAGTTCTCAGATAAATACTGGGGCTCGGCATGGCAATGGAAATTGTTGTGCGAGTGATGCTCAAGGTGAGGGGTACTTGGTAAGGTCACGAGGTGGCCTTTTTTATAGCTTTGGGGCTTGGTTATTTACCATGGTGAAGGGTAACTAGTCTATCGAGTCTGGTCCATGGGGACGGGGTCAATGCTACCGATTCACATATCTCACAAAAGTGATGTATTACTGTGAGTGTCGTCGAGGTGGTTTTGGTAGCTGTGCCCGGAATAAAAATGCAACCGCACGCTAACATATTTATGCAAGGCTACTATTCAAAACAGAGGCACACAAGTAGGCTGCGATTAATTATGGCGGTACAAGATCACACAATTACAGGGCGTGGGTATACTGAGACTCGGTACTACTCGAGTGACTTAGTCTACCTCGTTTATATCTAAGCGGGCGTGCCTTGTGGATGTCGAGGCTTCTCCACGGGTTTCACCATCAAGATTAATGGAGGGTTGAGGGGCTGCAGGGTCGGGTAGCGATGATGACCATCCCGGGATTGTTGGCCACAATCCTGTTGGGCGTGTTCCCAAAAGGCTGACGAAGCACTTCAGGGACACCAAAGTATCTTGGTCGATGGCTAGGGCAGACCTCAAGGACTCGATCGGGTGTCCGAACAGCACGTTGGGTTGTCGTCGTTGGGCTCATCTTCTCCTCTCACCAGGGCTCGGCGGACCAGTTCTCCACGAGCTGCGATCAGATCAAGGGTGATTTGATCGAACAGTCCCTCTAGTGCACCTACATAGCGCACTAGATGCAACAATGCAAGATCCATCTCATGATCTCCGTTGGCAACCTGGGGCGGCCTACCATGCCCGTCACGGCTAGTGTAGTAGTAGAACGAGCGGCAGTTAACTCTGGGCGACAAGTCCCGGAGTTGAACTATAGCCTCTCGAGCTGCTAGTTGGATGGCTTGTGGCTCAAAGGAAGTTGTCCTTCCGGTGAACCTGTAGGGGCGTTCTGGCGATAAACCCCTACCATAGATGTGCACAGTGGCCCAGAATTGACGCTCTCACCGCTCATGGGTCCTTGGTACACAACATATTCTGGGGGCTCTTCTAAAGCATAGGCACGGCGGGTGAGGTTTGCGAGCACGGTCACAAAACCTCCAAGGTTGGTTGCTGTGGTCTCATTGTGCACGACGGGGCCAGGCATCATCGCTCGATTTGGGGAAGAGGCTGTGCTGTGCTGTGTTGAGGCTAGTGTGTTCTTTTTATAGAAAAAGGAGACGGAGCCTTCCCTCTTATGCTTGCGAATGAGACAATCTTGGTGTCGGTCACTGGAGCGTGATCGATAGGCTAGGCTGATAGGTTGGGCACCGGCGCCCAAAAGGTGTTGGGGTCACTGTGTGGCTATCTTACACGAGAAGCTTGGCTGGGGTTAGGTTAAGGTCTAGTGGGTTGGTTAACCTTGGTTTTTTGACCTGGCTAAGATAGGATTAGCCAATGGTCAGCCTGGCTCTGATACCAAGTTGTGAGGGCCGGATTTTCGGGATATTAATTTCCAGAAAATGGTCCTTGTGCTCACCAGCCCCGGATTACTGTTAGCTGATGAGACACTAACTTGATACAGAAGCTCCAAGCAAAATACATAATATGTACAAGACCATCCTGGCCTATGAGTACAACAAATGGTTTCTAGTGGCTGATGACGGAAGCGGTTTGTGGTCTTTCAGCGTCTATGGGACTCCATTCCCCATAGGAGCAGCGGACCAGGTTATCTCCTATCTTCGCGAGGCTGCTATCACCATTTGCGCATGTTCCCGGGCTGTCATCGCAACGCTCCTCTCCAAGCAAGAAATCTGGCCAAGACAATAGCCAGGGACAAGCCAGTGAGTACTCTGGAATGTACTTGCAAACATTATGAACACAGGTATAATACACAAATGATAATCATGCTCTAAAATATTCTATGATCACAATGTCAGTCATAAAAATAAAATCCTTGGTGCATGCACGCAGGTTATTTATATATAACATGAACATGCAATAAGGGAGTAAAAAATGCACCGATCGAATTATGCAAGCGACGCTCGAAAGGATAATGATATAAAGCATGCCTCGGTCAAGGCGTCTAGGCGATACCACATAAAGGGCTTATAAAGTAAATAAATGACAAACATGCCACAATGGGCATCCGGCGACACCACATAAAGGGCTTATAAAGTAGATCAATGACAAACATGCCACAGTCCGGCATCTGTGCGACACCACATAAAGGGCTTACAAAGTAAATAAATAACAAACATGGCACAGTCGGGCGTCTGAGCAACACCACATAAAGGGCTTATAAAGTAAATAAATAACAGCATGCCACAGTCGGGCGTCTCAGCGACACCACATAAAGGGCTTATAAAAATACCACAGTGAATATCCAGGAGGTGGAACTGTCCCAGGGATACTCAATAATTCAAATAATGTAAATGGTTAGTCCATAATAACAATAATCATAACCATCATGAGTGACAAGTCACGATCCATGTTCTGGTTTAGCAGATTTTCTTTTTCCTCCCAAGGCTGACACTTGACCCATCCCAGACTATAGTCCTTAACCATGGCACGGATATTCGAATAAGTGTTTAATCTCTGCAGAGGGTGTACTCTTTACCCACGAGTAACGGATTTCCTTAGTCCATCGGGACTAATTCCGTCTAGGGTCTTTTAATTGACAACACCCTGACCGCACACACCAGCCTAACTCACCAGTGTCTGGAATCACGCATGACACCTGTTTAAGCAAAACTCTAAGTGGGGAGGCTACAACCTTGATTAGCATGGGATCACCAAATTTATAACGCGCACAAACTATGGGAGCTACCCCCTCGGCTCCAATCGGAAACACCCATGCCCCCGGACTAGGTGGCATGCCTACCGGATGCCTCCGGTATCTTCCACCATGGCCTCTCTGTACGGTGTGTGCTAGGAAAGGGGTTGACGACTTACTGAACCGTACCCTACCTATGGCAGGGACAAGTGGTAGTATGAAACAAGTATGGGGGTTACCGGAACAAGACTCGATCTACGGTCGACTCAGGAGGTTTAAGTATTCCCTGCATGATTAGTATAACAATATGTTCCAACCAACAGACAGAATCACCACCCGTCATACCTCATCATGCCGTACCGGACACAACCGTCTCGACGGAGGACTAGGGAACAACCCGTGTCTACCCAAGGCAGAGGCTATCCACGATTCCTTCCGGTATGCATGGAAGGCATACGATGGTGATTAGCATCACAACGTATCCAATTCCAATAGCACGGAATCATCAATATGCACTTATAAGTGTGTTTATATCATCACATAAAATAACGGAAACTCCGAGACGAGAGGTGTTGTAACCGTATCAAACAACACATGACAATATTACGCCAGGGTTCAGAATGCTTGCCTTCAAGTTGCCTTCCTCTTCAAAAATCCTATTTTTGAAAATATTCAAATTAACACAAACTTTTAAAACAGTACAAAAAGTTTTGCTAATTATTTTTGAAATAAATCTTAAAATAAACTAGGTGAAATTTGGGTGAGGTAGGAAAAAGAATCAACTCATTTGGAGTTATATCTTAAAAGTTATAGCCAGTCAAAGTTTAGTCAAATCTCTGTTTTTAAGTAAAATATGAAAAGAAAAACGTTTCGAAATAAATACACGTCGAAGACGTACTCTGGGTTTACGCCTTCACTTAGTCTAGCGTGGACTAGCTCGTGGGTCACTGACAGTAGGTCCACGGGACACATTGATCAGGTTTGACCAGTCGCCTCTCCCTCCTTTTCCTCTGCCCGAGCGGAGGCGGGACTCCGACGATCACCGTCGACGAACGACATTTCCCAGCAGGGTTCTGAGGGCGGGGATGGATCCGCCAGTCCAGGGCGGTCCTCTCGGTGGTTGCTAGGTAGGTGGGAGGTGAAGGGAGTAGCCGGCGGCGAGCTCCGCAGCGGAGGTGGCCTCGGGAGGTTTTGGGGGTCTGGGCTACGTTGGTTCCTGGTCGACGTTGAGAGGTTGGGACGCTCCGCACGATCAAGGGGAGTCGGGTGGTGGTGCTGGATGGACAGGGGAGGGACTGGTTGCAACGAACGGCACCGGAGGGCGGCGGCGGCCGAACTAGCCGGAGATGGGGAAGACGACCTTCCCTGGTCAATTGCAGGCTAGGGAAACTCTAGGAGGTTGGCTTGAGCTTGCCTGAGTGACTTGACGAGCTCGGGGCTCCTCTTATAGGCGGCCAAGGTCGGTTCCGCGGCGGCCATGGATAAGACCGACGGCGAACCGCCGTCCTGTTGCAGCAGGGCGACGTGGAGGTGATTTGGGCTGGTCGGCGCATTCCGACGAGCTCCCTACTGCTCAAGGGGGCGACCTGGCGCACGTGGGTCGCTCGAGCGGGGCAGTCCACGGCAGGAACCCACTATGGCCAGCCGCTAGCCGCCATGGCCGACCTGACGGCGGCGCCGCTGGCCTGTGGGCGGTCTGGAGTGTTCTGGTGAGTGGATGAGGCAGGGGTGTGGCTCTGCAGGTGAGCAAAGGCCAGGGGCCAGATGCGGCGACTCAGGCACACACACGTGCAAAACGCGCGCTCTAGGCGCGCCCAGAGCATGCACGCTACGTGCTCGGCAAATTGCCATGGCATGCCAGGGGGCTCCAATCCAGGAGGGGTTTAGCAGGGTGGGGCTATAGGCTAAGGTAAAGCTATGAGACAATCCGGTTAGGCAAAGCAAGCAAGTCCAATGTGCAAACTAAAAACCATGCCAAAGCTGGCCATGCACAGAAGGTGTTTGAAAAAAAGCTAAGGGCATCTAGGCAACTCTTGGGGTGGCCAAAATCTCCAGATCCTAGTCTCTTTATGTGTAGGTGATTGTGGCACGGTTAGTGGGTTAAGACCAGAAACTTGTTAGTGTAAGTCGTTGAGAAAACCAAATCTGGTCAAAAAGAAAAGGACATTATTGCATGGACCAAAGATACTCCATTGGGGCCACTCTCCTGGACTTATAAGGGTTTTGCAGGGTGGTCTATAAGTAGGAAAAAGAGACATGGGCAAAAAGTCAAGTTAAAATATGGTTGCAGTAGAAAATGCCAAACTCGACCAGAGAGCAAAAGAGGATGATTTGCTCATTTTTTCAAAGAGTATCAGTGGGTTTTAGCACAAGGTTGAATTACATAACCCTACTGACCTCCCCTAATTTTGGTGGAAGTTTTAAAATAATATTTAAATAGATTGTAGTGCAAAAGTGCAATCTGGACCAGATTTGAAAACTTGGTGTAGAGCTCAAATTCTCCAAATGCTAAAAGATCTTTTTGCATAAAAGTGATTTAGGTACCTCATATGTCATCCCCAAATTTTGGTGGGATTTTTAAATAAATTTATCAAAGGGTTGTAGTGCAATTGGAATCCAAAACTTATAAAAGAAACCATTTTTAAAAGAATAAAGCTCAGGGAGAAAATAATTTCCACTGATAAAATAAATGTTTCTTGAGAGGGTATAAAAGTCCAACAATATTTTTGAAAAGTTTTCACTTGGGGTGAAAACTCCATGATATCAAAGAAAAGAGAGGTTCTGAAATCAAAAGAAAATCCAGAAAGTAAATTTTTTAAGCTCCTGACAAAATTTTAATAATCAAAACATGGTTTAAATTTTTGGGGTGTTACAACATCCTCATCTTCATTATTCAGTTCTTCAATGCCTGCCTGTTCAGCAGTGAACTAAGGCATGGGCGATGAGACAACTGGGGTTGAAGGGATGTCATCCACTTCAATTTCTTCATCCAACTACTCTGAAGAAGCAGCAGAAGGAATATCTTCATCGGATCCGCTTGGGATCATGTATTCTACATCGAAAGGAACGAGTTCCTTTGATGGCATGCTTGAGACTGGAACAACATCAATAGGATTCTCAAAAGAGCTTGTCAATTTCTTCATCTTCTTCGGGGCTGAAGATTCTGATGAAGTTGATGCTTTCCTTTTCTTCACATCTGCAGGCTCTGCAGCCTTGGTCTTCTTCACATTGGATGCAGAAGGAAGAATTCAACTTGGTGTAGGTGCAGGAGGAGCAAAGGAAATTGGTTCGCCATTTGTGCAGAATCGATGCGGTTGCTCGCATTTTTAGTTTCTTCAGGCACATCGGTTGAAGTTTTACATGGCCTGACTATTTCTTCAGGCGCAACACTAGTGGTTGCCCTGACAGAGTCATCAGCCCTGACACTAGCAGTTTCATCTGCAGCCTGATTTCCATCAACGGTGCTGGCATGTTCTTTTGTAGGTTGAGCAGATGCCTTAGCCTGAGAAATTTCTTGTTGCCTTGAGGCTGCAACATTGGTAGTGAACTTCTCAGCTATCTTCACAAATCTAACCTTGGCTCCAAGACAGTCAGCATAGTAGCGATCAAATTCATCACTCAGTTGCTTGATCTCTGATTGCAGAGCTACAAGTTCTTCTGGTGAAAGCTTCAAGACGTTTTGCTTCAGAAAGCGCTCTTTCTTGTACACTGCTTTCTTCACCTTCCTCCCCTGTTCATATTTCCATTTCTCTTCATCAATGAAGGCAGTCAATACATGACTTTGACCAGGAGTGAGGGTCATCTCAGGCAGAGGTGTGTTGGGGTCCTTGTGCAATAAGTCAATGAAGTCTAGGATCAACTTTGGATCCAACATCAATGGCACATTGTTGCCTTTGGCTCTAGCGGCCCGGTGCTGCCTACCTCTGATGATTTCAGTGAGTTCTTCATCATCGCCTTCACTGCCTTCTTCGGACGGTACTTGAAAGGTGATCTGCTTCTTGTGAGGAATTGGTCGAGAAACTCGTCCAGCAGTGGGCTTTGTCTTTAGTAGTGTGGGGCCTGTTGAGGAATTTGGAGGAGCTGAAGAACTAACAGAGGCTCCTGAGGCAACGGAGATGCCTGTTGTCCTTTGGCACGAGGCAAGATGCACAGGTGTTGAGGATTTGGACGGAGGAGCTGAGGACTTTGGAGGAGCTGGTGCAGCTTGAGGAATTTGCCGTGAGGGCTTTGAAGAACTTGGCCGTGAGGGCATTGCTGAGGAGCTTGGCCGTGAGGGCATAGAAGTTGAAGCACTGGTCTTGTGAGCAGGCTTCTTGGGCATAGCCTTTTTAGGCTTGCTAGCAGAGGCCTCAGCATTGGCAACAGCAGAATCTTCGTTAAATTTCTTCACTCCTTCTTTTGCCAGTTTGGCCAGTTTAGCTTGACGCTTGGCCCATTCTGAAGGAAATATGCCCTAGAGGCAATAATAAAGTTATTATTTATTTCCTTATTTCATGATAAATGTTTATTATTCATGCTAGAATTGTATTAACCGGAAACATAATACATGTGTGAATACATATACAAACACAGTGTCACTAGTATGCCTCTACTTGACTAGCTCGTTGAATCAAAGATGGTTAAGTTTCCTAGCCATAGACATGAGTTGTCATTTGATTAACGGGATCACATCATTAGGAGAATGATGTGATTGACATGACCCATTCCGTTAGCCTAGCACTTGATCGCTTTAGTATGTTGCTATTGCTTTCTTCATGACTTATACAGGTTCCCGTAACTATGAGATTATACAACTCCGTTTACGGAGGAACACTTTGGTGCTACCAAACGTCACAACGAATCGGGTGATTATAAAGGAGTACTACAGGTGTCTCCAAAGGTACATGTTGGGTTGGCGATTTCGAGATTAGGTTTTGTCACTCCGATTGTCTGGAGAGGTATCTCTCGCCCTCTCGGTAATGCACATCACTATAAGCCTTGCAAGCAATGTAGCTAATGAGTTAGTTACGGAATGATGCATTACGTAACGAGTAAAGAGACTTGCGGTAACGAGATTGAACTAGGTATTGGATACCGACGATCGAATCTCGGGCAAGTAACATACCGATGACAAAGGGAACAACGTATGTTGTTATGCGGTTTGACCGATAAAGATCTTCGTAGAATATGTAGGAGCCAATATGGGCATCCAGGTCCCGCTATTGGTTATTGACCGAGAATAGACCATATGAGATAGTTTAGTGCACCATACTTAACGGCTTAGAATCGGGACTTCAAAGACGTTTTGAACGTCATGGACCATATGAGATGTTCCAGGAGTTGAAGTTAATATTTCAATCAAATACCCGAGTTGAGAGATATGAAATCTCCAACAAGTTCTATAGCTAAAAGATGGAGGAGAATCGCTCAACTAGTGAGCATGTTCTCAGATTGTCTGGGTACTTCAATCGCTTGAATCAAGTGGGAGTTAAAATCTTCCAGATAAGATAGTGATTGACAGAATTCTCTAGTCACCATCACCAAGTTACTAGAACTTCGTGATGAACTATAGTATGCAAGGATGACGAAAACGATTCGAGCTCTTCGTGATGTTGAAATCGACGAAGGTAGAAATCGAGAAAGAGCATCAAGTGTTGATGATTGACATGACCACTAGTTTCAAGAAAAGGGCAAAGGAAAGAAAGGGAACTTCAAGAAGAACGGCAAGCAAGTTGCTGCTCGAGTGAAGAAGCCCAAGTCTGGACCTAAGCCCGAGACTAAGTGCTTTTGCTGCAATGGAACTGGTCACTAGAAGCGGAACTACCCCAAGTATTTGGCGGATAAGAAGGATGGCAAAGTGAACAAAGGTATATTTGATATACAGATTATTGATGTGTATTTTACTAGTGTTCGTAGTAACCCCTCGGTATTTGATATTGGTTCAATTGCTAAGAGTAGTAACTTGAAACGGGAGTTGCAGAATGAATGTAAACTAGTTGAAGGGGAAGTGACGATGAGTGTTGGAAGTAGTTCCAAGATTGATATGATCATCATCGCACACTCCCTATACTTTCGGGATTAGTGTGGAACCTAAATAAGTGTTATTTGGTGTTGAGCATAAATATGATTTGATCATGTTTATTGCAATACGGTTATTCATTTAAGTAAGAGAATAAATTGTTGTTCTGCTTACATGAATAAAACCTTATATGGTTACACACCCAATGAAAATGGTTCATTGGATCTCGATCATAGTGATACACATATTCATAATATTGAAACCAAAAGATGCAAAGTTAATAATGATAGTGCAACTTATTTGTGGCAATCGCCGTTTAGGTCATATTGGTGTAAAGCGCATGAAGAAAACTCCATGCTGATGGACTTTTGGAATCACTTGATTATGAATCATTTGATGCTTGCGAACTGTGCCTTTTGGGCAAGATGACTAAAACTCCGTTCTCCGGAACAATGGAACAAGCTACTGACTTATTGGAAATAATACATACCGATGTATGCGATTCAATGAGTGTTGATGCTCGTGGCAAGTATCATTATTTTCTGACCTTCACAAATGATTTGAGCAGATATGCGTATATCTTCTTGATGAAACATAAGTCTGAAATAGTTGAAAAGTTCAAAGAATTTCAGAGTGAAGTAGAAAATCATCGTAACAAGAAAATAAAGTTTCTGCGATCTGATCGTGGAGATGAATATTTGAGTTACGAGTTTGGTCTTCAATTAAAACAAAGTGGAATAGTTTCACAGCTCACGCCACCTGGAACACCACAACGTTATGGTGTGTCCGAACATCGTAATCAGATTACTTTATTTTGATATGGTGCGATCAATGATGTCTCTTACCGATTTACCAATATCGCTTTAGGGTTATGCATAAGAGACAGCTGCATTCACGTTTAATAGGGCACCATCTAAATCCGTTGAGACGACACCATATGAACTATGGTTTAACAAAGAAACCTAAGCTGTCGCTTTCTTAAAAGTTTGGAGTTGTGATACTTATGTGAAAAAGTTTTCACCGATAAGCTCGAACCCAAATCGGAGAATTGCGTCTTCAAAGAATACCCAAAGGTAACTATTGTGTACACCTTCTATCACAGATCCGAAGGAAAGTTTTTCGTTGCTAAGATGGATCCTTTCTAGAGAAGAAGTTTCTCTCGAAAGAAGTGAGTGGGAGGAAAGTAGAACTTGATGAGGTAATTGTACCTTCTCCTTTATTGGAAAGTAGTTCATCACAGAAATCAGTTCGGTGATTCCTACACCAATTAGTGAGGAAGTTAATGATGATGATCATGAAACTTCAGATCAAGTTGCTACCAAACCTCGTAGGTCTTCCGAGTAAGATCCGCACAAGAGTGGTACGGTAATCATGTTACGGAAGTCATGTTACTAGACCATGATGAACCTACGAACTATGAGGAAGCGATGATGAGCCCAGATTCCGCGAAATGGCTTGAGGCCATAAAATCTGAGATATGATCCATGTATGAGAACAAAAGTATGGACTTTGATTGACTTGCTCGATGATCAGCAAGCCATGTTAAATAAATGGATCTTCAAGAGGAAGACGGACAATCGATAGTAGTGTTACTATCTACAAAGCTCAACTTGTCACAAAAGGTTTTCGACAAGTTCAAGGTGTTGACTACAATGAGATTTTCTCAACTGTAGCGATGCTTAAGTCTGTCGAATCATGTTAGCAATTGCCACATTTTATGAAATCTGGCAAATGGATGTCAAAACTACATTCTTTAATGGATTTATTAAAGAAGAGTTGTAGATGATGCAACCAGAAGGTTTTGTCAATCCTAAAGGAGCTAACAAAATGTGCAAGCTCCAGCGATCCATCAATGAACTGGTGCAAGCATCTCAGAGTTGGAATATACGCTTTGATGTGTTGATCAGAGCATATGATTTTATACAGACTTTTGGAAAGGCCTGTATTTACAAGAAAGTGAGTGGGAGCACTACAGCCTTTTCCGATAAAGTATATGTGAATGACATATTGTTGATCGGAAATAATGTAGAATTATTCTCGCAAAGCATAAAGGAGTGTTTGAAAGGAGTTTTTCAAAGAAAGACCTCGGTGAAGCTGCTTACATATTGAGCATCAAGATCTATAGAGATAGATCAAGACGCTTGATAAGTTTTTCAATGAATACATACCTTGACAAGATTTTGAAGTAGTTCAAAATGGAACAGTCAAAGAAAGAGTTCTTACCTGTGTTACAAGGTGTGAGATTGAGTAAGACTCAAAACCCGACCACGGCAGAAGATAGAAAGAGAATGAAAGTCATTCCCTATTCATCAGCCATAGGTTCTATAAAGTATGTCATATCATGTACCAGATCTATTGCATACCCTACCACTAAGCTTGGCAAGGAGTGCAATAGTGATCTAGGAGTAGATCAATGGACAGCGGTCAAAATTATCCTTAGTAGAATAAGGATGTGTTTCTCGATTATGGAAGTGAAAAGGTTCGGTCAGTAAGGGTTACGTCGATGCAAGTTCTAAACACTAATCTAGATGACTCGAGTCTCAATCTGGATACATATTGAAAGTGGGAGCAATTAGCTAGAGTAGCTCCGTGCGAGCATTGTAGACATAGAAATTTGCAAAATACATACGGATCTGAATGTGGCAGACCCGTTGACTAAACTTCTCTCACAAACAAAACATGATCACACCTTAGTACTCTTTGGGTGTTAATCACATAGCGATGTGAGCTAGATTACTGACTCTAGTAAACCCTTTGGGTGTTGGTCACATGTCGATGTGAACTATGGGTGTTAATCATATATGAGATATGAATATTGGTGTTAAATCACATGGCGATGTGAACTAGATTATTGACTCTAGTGCAAGTGGGAGACTGAAGGAAATATGCCCTAGAGGCAATAATAAAGTTATTATTTATTTCCTTATTTCATGATAAATGTTTATTATTCATGCTAGAATTGTATTAACCGGAAACATAATACATGTGTGAATACATATACAAACACGTGTCACTAGTATGCCTGCATTTGACTAGCTCGTTGAATCAAAGATGGTTAAGTTTCCTAGCCATAGACATGAGTTGTCATTTGATTAACGGGATCACATCATTAGGAGAATGATGTGATTGACATGACCCATTCCGTTAGCCTAGCACTTGATCGTTTAGTATGTTGCTATTGCTTTCTTCATGACTTATACATGTTCCGTAACTATGAGATTATGCAACTCCGTTTACCGGAGGAACACTTTGGTGCTACCAAACGTCACAACGTAATCGGGTGATTATAAAGGAGTACTACAGGTGTCTCCAAAGGTACATGTTGGGTTGGCGTATTTCGAGATTAGGTTTTGTCCTCCGATTGCTCGGAGAGGTATCTCTGGCCCTCTCGGTAATGCACATCACTATAAGCCTTGCAAGCAATGTAGCTAATGAGTTAGTTACGGAATGATGCATTACGTAACGAGTAAAGAGACTTGCCGTAACGAGATTGAACTAGGTATTGGATACCGACGATCGAATCTCGGCAAGTAACATACCGATGACAAAGGGAACAACGTATGTTGTTATGCGGTTTGACCGATAAAGATCTTCGTAGAATATGTAGGAGCCAATATGGGCATCCAGGTCCCGCTATTGGTTATTGACCGAGAATAGTTCTAGGTCATGTCTACATAGTTCTCGAACCCGTAGGGTCCGCACGCTTAAGGTTTCGATGACAATTATATTATGAGTTTATGAGTTTTGATGTACCGAAGGAGTTCGGAGTCCCAGATGAGATCGGGGACATGACGAGGAGTCTCGAAATGGTCGAGACGTAAAGATCGATATATTGGACGACTATATTCGGAGTTCGGAAAGGTTCCGAGTCATTCGGGTATTTTTCGGAGTACCGGAGAGTTACGGGAATTCGCCGGGAGTATATGGGCCTTATTGGGCCATACGGAATAGAGAAGAGAGGCCAAAGGAAAGAGGCCTCGCGCCCCTTCTGGTCCGAATTGGACAAGGAGCAGCCCCTTTTCCTTCTCCCTCTCCTCCTCTTTCCTTCTCTCCTACTCCAACAAGGAAAGGAGGAGTCCTACTCCCGGTGGGAGTAGGACTCCCCCCTTGGTGCGCCTCCTCCTAGGCCGGCCCCCCCCTCCCTTGCTCCTTTATATACGGGGGCAGGGGGGCACCCCATGGGACATAAGTTGATCTACGGATCGTTCCTTAGCCGCAGCGGTGCCCCTTCCACCATATTCCACATCAGTCATATCGTCATGAGCTTAGGCGAAGCCCCGCGCCGGAGAAGTCATATCGTCATGAGCTTAGCGAAGCCCCGCGTCGATGGAGCATCATCATCGTCACCACGCCGTCAGGTCGACGGAACTCATCCCCGACGCTTTGCTGGATCGGAGCCCGGGATCGTCATCGAGCTGAACGTGTGCTGAACACGGAGGTGCCGTGACGTTCGGTACTTGCATCGGTCGGATCGTGAAGACGTACGACTACATCAACCGCGTTGTTATAACGCTTCCGCTTTCGGTCTACGAGGGTACGTGGACAGACACTCTCCCCTCTCGTTGCTATGCCATCACCATGGTCCTGTGTGTGCGTAGTAAATTTTTTGAAATTACTACGTTCCCCAACAGTGGTATGAGAGCCTGGTTTTATGCGTTGATGTCATATGCACGAGTAGAACACAAGTGAGTTGTGGGCGATATAAGTCATACTGCTTACCAGCATGTCATACTTTGGTTCTGCGGTATTGTGAGATGAAGCGGCCCGGACCGACATTACGCGTACGCTTACGCGAGACTGGTTTCACCGCCACGAGTACTCGTTGCTTAAAGGTGACCGGCGGGTGTCTGTCTCTCTCACTTTAGTTGAACCGAGTGTGGCTACGCCCGGTCCTTGCGAAGGTTAAAACAACACCAACTTGACAAACTATCGTTGTGGTTTTGATCCGTAGGTAAGAAGGGTTCTTGCTAAGCCCGTAGCAGCCACGTAAAACTTGCAACAACAAAGTAGAGGACGTCTAACTTGTTTTTGCAGGGCATGTTGTGATGTGATGTGGTCAAGACGTGATGCTATATTTTATTGTATGAGATGATCATGTTTTGTAACCGAGTTATCGGCAACTGGCAGGAGCCATATGGTTATCGCTTTATTGTATGAAATGCAAACGCCATGTAATTGCTTTACTTTATCACTAAGCAGTAGCGATAGTCGTAGAAGCAATAGTTGGCGAGACGACAACGATGCTACGATGGAGATCAAGGTGTCGGCGCCGGTGACGATGGTGATCATGGCGGTGCTTCGGAGATGGAGATCACAAGCACAAGATGATGATGGCCATATCATATCACTTATATTGATTGCATGTGATGTTTATCCTTTATGCATCTTATCTTGCTTTGATTGACGGTAGCATTATAAGATGATCTCTCACTAAAATTATCAAGAAGTGTTCTCCTGAGTATGCACCGTTGCCAAAGTTCAGTAGTGCCCGGACACCACGTGATGATCGGGTGTGATAAGCTCTACGTCCATCTACAACGGGTGCAAAACAGTTGCACACGCAGAATACTCAGGTTAAACTTGACGAGCCTAGCATATAACAGATATGGCCTCGGAACACGGAGACCGAAGGTCGAATGTGAATCATATAGTAGATATGATCAACATAGTGATGTTCACCATTGAAACTACTCCATCTCACGTGATGATCGGACATGGTTTAGTTGATTTGGATCACGTAATCACTTAGATGACTAGAGAGATGTCTATCTAAGTGGGAGTTCTTAAGTAATATGATTAATTGAACTTTAACTTATCATGAACTTAGTCCTAGTAATATTTTGCAAATTATGTTGTAGATCAATAGCTCGCGTTGTTGCTTCCCTATGTTTTTGCTTCCCTATGTTTTTATATGTGTTCCAAGAGAAAATTGTATTGAAAAATGTTAGTAGCAATGATGCGGATTGGATCCGTGATCTGAGGTTTATCCTCATTGCTGCACAGAAGAATTATGTCCATAATGCACCGCTAGGTGACAGACCTATTGCAGGAGCAAATGCAGACGTTATGAATGTTTGGCTGGCTCAATATGATGACTACTTGATAGTTTAGTGCACCATACTTAACGGCTTAGAATCGGGACTTCAAAGACGTTTTGAACGTCATGGACCATATGAGATGTTCCAGGAGTTGAAGTTAATATTTCAAGCAAATACCCGAGTTGAGAGATATGAAATCTCCAACAAGTTCTATAGCTAAAAGATGGAGGAGAATCGCTCAACTAGTGAGCATGTTCTCAGATTGTCTGGGTACTTCAATCGCTTGAATCAAGTGGGAGTTAAAATCTTCCAGATAAGATAGTGATTGACAGAATTCTCTAGTCACCATCACCAAGTTACTAGAACTTCGTGATGAACTATAGTATGCAAGGGATGACGAAAACGATTCCCGAGCTCTTCGTGATGTTGAAATCGACGAAGGTAGAAATCGAGAAAGAGCATCAAGTGTTGATGATTGACATGACCACTAGTTTCAAGAAAAGGGCAAAGGGAAAGAAAGGGAACTTCAAGAAGAACGGCAAGCAAGTTGCTGCTCGAGTGAAGAAGCCCAAGTCTGGACCTAAGCCTGAGACTAAGTGCTTTTGCTGCAATGGAACTGGTCACTAGAAGCGGAACTACCCCAAGTATTTGGCGGATAAGAAGGATGGCAAAGTGAACAAAGGTATATTTGATATACAGATTATTGATGTGTATTTTACTAGTGTTCGTAGCAACCCCTCGGTATTTGATATTGGTTCAATTGCTAAGAGTAGTAACATGAAACGGGAGTTGAATAATGAACAGAAACTAGTTGAAGGGGAAGTGACGATGAGTGTTGGAAGTAGTTCCAAGATTGATATGATCATCATCGCACACTCCCTATACTTTCGGGATTAGTGTGGAACCTAAATAAGTGTTATTTGGTGTTGAGCATAAATATGATTTGATCATGTTTATTGCAATACGGTTATTCATTTAAGTAAGAGAATAAATTGTTGTTCTGTTTACATGAATAAAACCTTATATGGTTACACACCCAATGAAAATGGTTCATTGGATCTCGATCATAGTGATACACATATTCATAATATTGAAACCAAAAGATGCAAAGTTAATAATGATAGTGCAACTTATTTGTGGCACTGCCGTTTAGGTCATATTGGTGTAAAGCGCATGAAGAAAACTCCATGCCGATGGACTTTTGGAATCACTTGATTATGAATCATTTGATGCTTGCGAACTGTGCCTTTTGGGCAAGATGACTAAAACTCCGTTCTCCGGAACAATGGAACAAGCTACTGACTTATTGGAAATAATACATACCGATGTATGCGATTCAATGAGTGTTGATGCTCGTGGCAAGTATCATTATTTTCTGACCTTCACAAATGATTTGAGCAGATATGCGTATATCTTCTTGATGAAACATAAGTCTGAAATAGTTGAAAAGTTCAAAGAATTTCAGAGTGAAGTAGAAAATCATCGTAACAAGAAAATAAAGTTTCGCGATCTGATCGTGGAGATGAATATTTGAGTTACGAAGTTTGGTCTTCAATTAAAACAAAGTGGAATAGTTTCACAGCTCACGCCACCTGGAACACCACAACGTTATGGTGTGTCCGAACATCGTAACTGCATTTTTATTTTGATATGGTGCGATCAATGATGTCTCTTACCGATTTACCAATATCGCTTTTAGGGTTATGCATAAGAGACAGCTGCATTCACGTTTAATAGGGCACCATCTAAATCCGTTGAGACGACACCATATGAACTATGGTTTAACAAAGAAACCTAAGCTGTCGTTTCTTAAAAGTTTGGAGTTGTGATACTTATGTGAAAAAGTTTTCACCTGATAAGCTCGAACCCAAATCGGAGAAGTGCGTCTTCATAGAATACCCAAAGGTAACTATTGGGTACACCTTCTATCACAGATCCGAAGGAAAGTTTTTCGTTGCTAAGATGGATCCTTTCTAGAGAAGAAGTTTCTCTCGAAAGAAGTGAGTGGGAGGAAAGTAGAACTTGATGAGGTAATTGTACCTTCTCCTTTATTGGAAAGTAGTTCATCACGTAAATCAGTTCGGTGATTCCTACACCAATTAGTGAGGAAGTTAATGATGATGATCATGAAACTTCAGATCAAGTTGCTACCAAACCTCGTAGGTCTTCCAGAGTAAGATCCGCACCAGAGTGGTATGGTAATCATGTTCTAAGTCATGTTACTAGACCATGATGAACCTACGAACTATGAGGAAGCGATGATGAGCCCAGATTCCGCGAAATGGCTTGAGGCCATAAAATCTGAGATATGATCCATGTATGAGAACAAAAGTATGGACTTTGATTGACTTGCTCGATGATCAGCAAGCCATGTTAAATAAATGGATCTTCAAGAGGAAGACGGACACTGATAGTAGTGTTACTATCTACAAAGCTCAACTTGTCACAAAAAGGTTTTCGACAAGTTCAAGGTGTTGACTACAATGAGATTTTCTCAATCAGAAGCGATGCTTAAGTCTGTCTCAATCATGTTAGCAATTGCCACATTTTATGAAATCTGGCAAATGGATGTCAAAACTACATTCTTTAATGGATTTATTAAAGAAGAGTTGTAGATGATGCAACCAGAAGGTTTTGTCAATCCTAAAGGAGCTAACAAAATGTGCAAGCTCCAAATGATCCATCAATGAACTGGTGCAAGCATCTCAGAGTTGGAATATACGCTTTGATGTGTTGATCAGAGCATATGATTTTATACAGACTTTTGGAAAGGCCTGTATTTACAAGAAAGTGAGTGGGAGCACTACAGCCTTTCTGATAAAGTATATGTGAATGACATATTGTTGATCGGAAATAATGTAGAATTATTCTGCAAAGCATAAAGGAGTGTTTGAAAGGAGTTTTTTCAAAGAAAGACCTCGGTGAAGCTGCTTACATATTGAGCATCAAGATCTATAGAGATAGATCAAGACGCTTGATAAGTTTTTCAATGAATACATACCTTGACAAGATTTTGAAGTAGTTCAAAATGGAACAGTCAAAGAAAGAGTTCTTACCTGTGTTACAAGGTGTGAGATTGAGTAAGACTCAAAACCCGACCACGGCAGAAGATAGAAAGAGAATGAAAGTCATTCCCTATTCATCAGCCATAGGTTCTATAAAGTATGTCATACTGTGTACCAGATCTATTCCATACCCTACCACTAAGCTTGGCAAGGGAGTGCAATAGTGATCTAGGAGTAGATCAATGGACAGCGGTCAAAATTATCCTTAGTAGAATAAGGATGTGTTTCTCGATTATGGAAGTGAAAAAGGTTCGTCGTAAAGGGTTACGTCGATGCAAGTTCTAAACACTAATCTAGATGACTCTGAGTCTCAATCTGGATACATATTGAAAGTGGGAGCAATTAGCTAGAGTAGCTCCGTGCAGAGCATTGTAGACATAGAAATTTGCAAAATACATACGGATCTGAATGTGGCAGACCCGTTGACTAAACTTCTCTCACAAACAAAACATGATCACACCTTAGTACTCTTTGGGTGTTAATCACATAGCGATGTGAGCTAGATTACTGACTCTAGTAAACCCTTTGGGTGTTGGTCACATGTCGATGTGAACTATGGGTGTTAATCATATCTGAGATATGAATATTGGTGTTAAATCACATGGCGATGTGAACTAGATTATTGACTCTAGTGCAAGTGGGAGACTGAAGGAAATATGCCCTAGAGGCAATAATAAAGTTATTATTTATTTCCTTATTTCATGATAAATGTTTATTATTCATGCTAGAATTGTATTAACCGGAAACATAATACATGTGTGAATACATATACAAACACAAAGTGTCACTAGTATGCCTGCATTTACTTGACTAGCTCGTTGAATCAAAGATGGTTAAGTTTCCTAGCCATAGACATGAGTTGTCATTTGATTAACGGGATCACATCATTAGGAGAATGATGTGATTGACATGACCCATTCCGTTAGCCTAGCACTTGATCGTTTAGTATGTTGCTATTGCTTTCTTCATGACTTATACATGTTCCTGTAACTATGAGATTATGCAACTCCCGTTTACCGGAGGAACACTTTGGTGCTACCAAACGTCACAACGTAATCGGGTGATTATAAAGGAGTACTACAGGTGTCTCCAAAGGTACATGTTGGGTTGGCGTATTTCGAGATTAGGTTTTGTCACTCCGATTGTCGGAGAGGTATCTCTGGCCCTCTCGGTAATGCACATCACTATAAGCCTTGCAAGCAATGTAGCTAATGAGTTAGTTACGGAATGATGCATTACGTAACGAGTAAAGAGACTTGCCGGTAACGAGATTGAACTAGGTATTGGATACCGACGATCGAATCTCGGGCAAGTAACATACCGATGACAAAGGGAACAACGTATGTTGTTATGCGGTTTGACCGATAAAGATCTTCAGAGAATATGTAGGAGCCAATATGGGCATCCAGGTCCCGCTATTGGTTATTGACCGAGAATAGTTCTAGGTCATGTCTACATAGTTCTCGAACCCGTAGGGTCCGCACGCTTAAGGTTTCGATGACAATTATATTATGAGTTTATGAGTTTTGATGTACCGAAGGAGTTCGGAGTCCCAGATGAGATCGGGGACATGACGAGGAGTCTCGAAATGGTCGAGACGTAAAGATCGATATATTGGACGACTATATTCGGAGTTCGGAAAGGTTCCGAGTCATTCGGTATTTTTCGGAGTACCGGAGAGTTACGGGAATTCGCCGGGGAGTATATGGGCCTTATTGGGCCATACGGGAATAGAGAAGAGAGGCCAAAGGAAAGAGGCCTGCGCCCCCTTCTGGTCCGAATTGGACAAGGAGCAGCCCCTTTCCTTCTCCCTCTCCTCCTCTTTCCTTCTCTCCTACTCCAACAAGGAAAGGAGGAGTCCTACTCCCGGTGGGAGTAGGACTCCCCCTTGGTGCGCCTCCTCCCAGGCCGCCACCCCTCCCTTGCTCCTTTATATACGGGGGCAGGGGGGCACCCCATGGGACATAAGTTGATCTACGGATCGTTCCTTAGCCGTGTGCGGTGCCCCCTTCCACCATATTCCACTTCAGTCATATCGTCGCGGAGCTTAGGCGAAGCCCTGCGTCGGAGAAGTCATATCGTCGCGGAGCTTAGGCGAAGCCCTGCGTTGGTGGAGCATCATCATCGTCACCACGCCGCCGTCGTGCCGACGGAACTCATCCCCGACGCTTTGCTGGATCGGAGCCCGGGATCGTCATCGAGCTGAACGTGTGCTGAACACGGAGGTGCCGTACGTTCGGTACTTGCATCGGTCGGATCGTGAAGACGTACGACTACATCAACCGCGTTGTTATAACGCTTCCGCTTTCGGTCTACGAGGGTACGTGGACAGACACTCTCCCCTCTCGTTGCTATGCCATCACCATGGTCCTGTGTGTGCGTAGGAAATTTTTTGAAATTACTACGTTCCCCAACAGTGGTATCAGAGCCTGGTTTTATGCGTTGATGTCATATGCACGAGTAGAACACAAGTGAGTTGTGGGCGATATAAGTCATACTGCTTACCAGCATGTCATACTTTGGTTCTGCGGTATTGTGAGATGAAGCGGCCCGGACCGACATTACGCCAGACGCTTACGCGAGACTGGTTTCACCGCCCGAGCACTCGTTGCTTAAAGGTGACCGGCGGGTGTCTGTCTCTCTCACTTTAGTTGAACTGAGTGGCTACGCCCGGTCCTTGCGAAGGTTAAAACAGCACCAACTTGACAAACTATCGTTGTGGTTTTGATCCGTAGGTAAGAAGGGTTCTTGCTAAGCCCGTAGCAGCCACGTAAAACTTGCAACAACAAAGTAGAGGACGTCTAACTTGTTTTTGCAGGGCATGTTGTGATGTGATGTGGTCAAGACGTGATGCTATATTTTATTGTATGAGATGATCATGTTTTGTAACCGAGTTATCGGCAATCGGCAGGAGCCATATGGTTATCGCTTTATTGTATGAAATGCAACGCCATGTAATTGCTTTACTTTATCACTAAGCAGTAGCGATAGTCGTAGAAGCAATAGTTGGCGAGACGACAACGATGCTACGATGGAGATCAAGGTGTCGCTACCGGTGACGATGGTGATCATGACGGTGCTTGGAGATGGAGATCACAAGCACAAGATGATGATGACCATATCATATCACTTATATTGATTGCATGTGATGTTTATCCTTTATGCATCTTATCTTGCTTTGATTGACGGTAGCATTATAAGATGATCTCTCACTAAATTTATCAAGAAGTGTTCTCCCTGAGTATGCACCGTTGCCAAAGTTCGTAGTGCCCAGACACCACGTGATGATCGGGTGTGATAAGCTCTACGTCCATCTACAACGGGTGCAAAACAGTTGCACACGCAGAATACTCAGGTTAAACTTGACGAGCCTAGCATATAACAGATATGGCCTCGGAACACGGAGACCGAAAGGTCGAATGTGAATCATATAGTAGATATGATCAACATAGTGATGTTCACCATTGAAACTACTCCATCTCACGTGATGATCGGACATGGTTTAGTTGATTTGGATCACGTAATCACTTAGATGACTAGAGAGATGTCTATCTAAGTGGGAGTTCTTAAGTAATATGATTAATTGAACTTTAACTTATCATGAACTTAGTCCTAGTAATATTTTGCAAATATATTTTTAGATCAAAAGATCGAGTTGTTTCTTACTTAATTTTTTGATTCCATAAGTTTTTATAAGTGTTCAAATAGAAAATTGTATTTAAAAATGTTAGTAGCAATGATGCGGATTGGATCCGTGATCTGAGGTTTATCCTCATTGCTGCACAGAAGAATTATGTCCATAATGCACCGCTAGGTGACAGACCTATTGCAGGAGCAAATGCAGACGTTATGAATGTTTGGCTGGCTCAATATGATGACTACTTGATAGTTTAGTGCACCATACTTAACGGCTTAGAATCGGGACTTCAAAGACGTTTTGAACGTCATGGACCATATGAGATGTTCCAGGAGTTGAAGTTAATATTTCAAGCAAATACCGAGTTGAGAGATATGAAATCTCCAACAAGTTCTATAGCTAAAAGATGGAGGAGAATCGCTCAACTAGTGAGCATGTTCTCAGATTGTCTGGGTACTTCAATCGCTTGAATCAAGTGGGAGTTAAAATCTTCCAGATAAGATAGTGATTGACAGAATTCTCTAGTCACCATCACCAAGTTACTAGAACTTCGTGATGAACTATAGTATGCAAGGGATGACGAAAACGATTCCCGAGCTCTTCGTGATGTTGAAATCGACGAAGGTAGAAATCGAGAAAGAGCATCAAGTGTTGATGATTGACATGACCACTAGTTTCAAGAAAAGGGCAAAGGGAAAGAAAGGGAACTTCAAGAAGAACGGCAAGCAAGTTGCTGCTCGAGTGAAGAAGCCCAAGTCTGGACCTAAGCCTGAGACTAAGTGCTTTTGCTGCAATGGAACTGGTCACTAGAAGCGGAACTACCCCAAGTATTTGGCGGATAAGAAGGATGGCAAAGTGAACAAAGGTATATTTGATATACAGATTATTGATGTGTATTTTACTAGTGTTCGTAGCAACCCCTCGGTATTTGATATTGGTTCAATTGCTAAGAGTAGTAACTTGAAACGGAGTTGCAGAATGAACAGAAACTAGTTGAAGGGAAGTGACGATGAGTGTTGGAAGTAGTTCCAAGATTGATATGATCATCATCGCACACTCCCTATACTTTCGGGATTAGTGTGGAACCTAAATAAGTGTTATTTGGTGTTGAGCATAAATATGATTTGATCATGTTTATTGCAATACGGTTATTCATTTAAGTAAGAGAATAAATTGTTGTTCTGTTTACATGAATAAAACCTTATATGGTTACACACCCAATGAAAATGGTTCATTGGATCTCGATCATAGTGATACACATATTCATAATATTGAAACCAAAAGATGCAAAGTTAATAATGATAGTGCAACTTATTTGTGGCACTGCCGTTTAGGTCATATTGGTGTAAAGCGCATGAAGAAAACTCCATCTTGATGGACTTTTGGAATCACTTGATTATGAATCATTTGATGCTTGCGAACTGTGCCTTTTGGGCAAGATGACTAAAACTCCGTTCTGCGGAACAATGGAACAAGCTCTTGACTTATTGGAAATAATACATACCGATGTATGCGATTCAATGAGTGTTGATGCTCGTGGCAAGTATCATTATTTTCTGACCTTCACAAATGATTTGAGCAGATATGCGTATATCTTCTTGATGAAACATAAGTCTGAAATAGTTGAAAAGTTCAAAGAATTTCAGAGTGAAGTAGAAAATCATCGTAACAAGAAAATAAAGTTTCTGCGATCTGATCGTGGAGATGAATATTTGAGTTACGAGTTTGGTCTTCAATTAAAACAAAGTGGAATAGTTTCACAGCTCACGCCACCTGGAACACCACAACGTTATGGTGTGTCCGAACATCGTAACCGTACTTTATTTTGATATGGTGCGATCAATGATGTCTCTTACCGATTTACCAATATCGTTTTAGGGTTATGCATAAGAGACAGCTGCATTCACGTTTAATAGGGCACCATCTAAATCCGTTGAGACGACACCATATGAACTATGGTATAACAGAAAACCTAAGCTGTCGATTCATAAAATTTTGTAGTTGTGATGCTTATGTTAAAAAGTTTTCACCGATAAGCTCGAACCCAAATCGGAGAATGCGTCTTCATAGATACCCAAAGGTAACTATTGGGTACACCTTCTATCACAGATCCGAAGGAAAGTTTTTCGTTGCTAAGATGGATCCTTTCTAGAGAAGAAGTTTCTCTCGAAAGAAGTGAGTGGGAGGAAAGTAGAACTTGATGAGGTAATTGTACCTTCTCCTTTATTGGAAAGTAGTTCATCACGTAAATCAGTTCGGTGATTCCTACACCAATTAGTGAGGATGTTAATGATGATGATCATGAAACTTCAGATCAAGTTGCTACAAAACCTCGTAGGTCTTCCAGAGTAAGATCCGCACCAGAGTGGTACGGTAATCATGTTCTGGAAGTCATGTTACTAGACCATGATGAACCTACGAACTATGAGGAAGCGATGATGAGCCCAGATTCCGCGAAATGGCTTGAGGCCATAAAATCTGAGATATGATCCATGTATGAGAACAAAAGTATGGACTTTGATTGACTTGCTCGATGATCAGCAAGCCATGTTAAATAAATGGATCTTCAAGAGGAAGACGGACAATCGATAGTAGTGTTACTATCTACAAAGCTCAACTTGTCACAAAAGGTTTTCGACAAGTTCAAGGTGTTGACTACAATGAGATTTTCTCAAGCTGTAGCGATGCTTAAGTCTGTCCGAATCATGTTAGCAATTGCCACATTTTATGAAATCTGGCAAATGGATGTCAAAACTACATTCTTTAATGGATTTATTAAAGAAGAGTTGTAGATGATGCAACCAGAAGGTTTTGTCAATCCTAAAGGAGCTAACAAAATGTGCAAGCTCCAGCGATCCATCAATGAACTGGTGCAAGCATCTCAGAGTTGGAATATACGCTTTGATGTGTTGATCAGAGCATATGATTTTATACTGAGACTTTTGGAAAGGCCTGTATTTACAAGAAAGTGAGTGGGAGCACTACAGCCTTTACGATAAAGTATATGTGAATGACATATTGTTGATCGGAAATAATGTAGAATTATTCTGCAAAGCATAAAGGAGTGTTTGAAAGGAGTTTTTTCAAAGAAAGACCTCGGTGAAGCTGCTTACATTTTGAGCATCAAGATCTATAGAGATAGATCAAGACGCTTGATAAGTTTTTTCAATGAATACATACCTTGACAAGATTTTGAAGTAGTTCAAAATGGAACAGTCAAAGAAAGAGTTCTTACCTGTGTTACAAGGTGTGAGATTGAGTAAGACTCAAAACCCGACCACGGCAGAAGATAGAAAGAGAATGAAAGTCATTCCCTATTCATCAGCCATAGGTTCTATAAAGTATGTCATATCATGTACGGATCTATTGCATACCCTACCACTAAGCTTGGCAAGGGAGTGCAATAGTGATCTAGGAGTAGATCAATGGACAGCGGTCAAAATTATCCTTAGTAGAATAAGGATGTGTTTCTCGATTATGGAAGTGAAAAGGTTCGTCAGAAGGGTTACGTCGATGCAAGTTCTAAACACTAATCTAGATGACTACGAGTCTCAATCTGGATACATATTGAAAGTGGGAGCAATTAGCTAGAGTAGCTCCGCATGCGAGCATTGTAGACATAGAAATTTGCAAAATACATACGGATCTGAATGTGGCGAGACCCGTTGACTAAACTTCTCTCACAAACAAAACATGATCACACCTTAGTACTCTTTGGGTGTTAATCACATAGCGATGTGAGCTAGATTACTGACTCTAGTAAACCCTTTGGGTGTTGGTCACATGTCGATGTGAACTATGGGTGTTAATCATATACAGATATGAATATTGGTGTTAAATCACATGGCGATGTGAACTAGATTATTGACTCTAGTGCAAGTGGGAGACTGAAGGAAATATGCCCTAGAGGCAATAATAAAGTTATTATTTATTTCCTTATTTCATGATAAATGTTTATTATTCATGCTAGAATTGTATTAACCGGAAACATAATACATGTGTGAATACATATACAAACACAGTGTCACTAGTATGCCTGTACTTGACTAGCTCGTTGAATCAAAGATGGTTAAGTTTCCTAGCCATAGACATGAGTTGTCATTTGATTAACGGGATCACATCATTAGGAGAATGATGTGATTGACATGACCCATTCCGTTAGCCTAGCACTTGATCGTTTAGTATGTTGCTATTGCTTTCTTCATGACTTATACATGTTCCTGTAACTATGAGATTATGCAACTCCCGTTTACGGAGGAACACTTTGGTGCTACCAAAGCGTCCTGGCAACGTAACTGGGTGATTATAAAGGAGTACTACAGGTGTCTCCAAAGGTACATGTTGGGTTGGCGTATTTCGAGATTAGGTTTTGTCACTCCGATTGTCGGAGAGGTATCTCTGGGCCCTCTCGGTAATGCACATCACTATAAGCCTTGCAAGCAATGTAGCTAATGAGTTAGTTACGGAATGATGCATTACGTAACGAGTAAAGAGACTTGCCGTAACGAGATTGAACTAGGTATTGGATACCGACGATCGAATCTCGGGCAAGTAACATACCGATGACAAAGGGAACAACGTATGTTGTTATGCGGTTTGACCGATAAAGATCTTCGTAGAATATGTAGGAGCCAATATGGGCATCCAGGTCCCGCTATTGGTTATTGACCGAGAATAGTTCTAGGTCATGTCTACATAGTTCTCGAACCCGTAGGGTCCGCACGCTTAAGGTTTCGATGACAATTATATTATGAGTTTATGAGTTTTGATGTACCGAAGGAGTTCGGAGTCCCAGATGAGATCGGGGACATGACGAGGAGTCTCGAAATGGTCGAGACGTAAAGATCGATATATTGGACGACTATATTCGGAGTTCGGAAAGGTTCGAGTCATTCGGGTATTTTTCGGAGTACCGGAGAGTTACGGGAATTCGCCGGGAGTATATGGGCCTTATTGGGCCATACGGGAATAGAGAAGAGAGGCCAAAAGGAAAGAGGCCTGCCCCTTCTGGTCCGAATTGGACAAGGGAGCAGCCCCTTTCCTTCTCCCTCTCCTCCTCTTTCCTTCTCTCCTACTCCAACAAGGAAAGGAGGAGTCCTACTCCCGGTGGGAGTAGGACTCCCCCCTTGGTGCGCCTCCTCCTAGGCCGGCCACCCCCTCCCTTGCTCCTTTATATACGGGGGCAGGGGGGCACCCCATGGGACATAAGTTGATCTACGGATCGTTCCTTAGCCGTGTGCGGTGCCCCCTTCCACCATATTCCACTTCAGTCATATCGTCGCGGAGCTTAGGCGAAGCCCTGCGCCGGAGAAGTCATATCGTTGCGGAGCTTAGGCGAAGCCCTGCGTCGGTGGAGCATCATCATCGTCACCACGCCGTCGTGCTGACGGAACTCATCCCCGACGCTTTGCTGGATCGGAGCCCGGGGATCGTCATCGAGCTGAACGTGTGCTGAACACGGAGGTGCCGTGACGTTCGGTACTTGGATCGGTCGGATCGTGAAGACGTCGACTACATCAACCGCGTTGTTATAACGCTTCCGCTTTCGGTCTACGAGGGTACGTGGACAGACACTCTCCCCTCTCGTTGCTATGCCATCACCATGGTCCTGTGTGTGCGTAGGAAATTTTTTGAAATTACTACGTTCCCCAACACATTCCTTGGGAAATTCTTCACCTCTTCTAATGCTAGAGGGATCAGCAACTTGGTCAGGTGCCAATGGAGGTCTTGGGCATGGAGGGTGTACAACGAATTTCTTCATGTACTTAGGTGTAACATAATGATATTCCCTCCATTCCCGTGCCCATCTCCTCTCTATCTTCTGTATGCGCACCTTGCGCTGATTTTTGGTCTCCTTGCCATGTTTAGCCTCATCAGGTGTGCAATGCAGTGTTGACTTCCAGTTTCTTTCCTCCATTCTGAGGTCTCTTGTCATCAACCATTTTCTTTAGCTGAGGATTTTGGACAATAGAATTCTCTGAAGAGGTGTGTAACTTTTATTCGGGGAACACTACAAATGAGTTAAGTTGATGAGAACCTAGAGATTCAGCAGCGGACATGTGTACCTGTGAACATAATATAGTTGCGAAGAATTTGGAGAGGTCATATGCGTTCTCCGAAGTTTTTGCAAAAATAAGTTTGAGGAATTTGACCAGATGAGTCTTGAGGAATTTCACTAAGCGTTCTTTGTCTTAAGTTCCAGAGTTGTACAGATAAAAAATCCACACAATTGAGGAATCTTGAAGAAAAATGTTGCTTAGGAAAACAAATCAAGAACAGATGATATGTGAGGTGTTTAGTGTGTGAAGATTTGAAGAATAAACACCTTTTGAAGATTTTGTAGAAAACATCAAAATCAACAAGGGCAGTAAAAGTAACTTTTAATTACCCTTGACAAAGAACACGACGAACTATGAGGTGTAGATTTAGAAGCTCGTCAGTTCGGATCTTCCACGCCCTAACTTGGTAGAGGAAGACAACTACGGCGGCGGCGGAGTGAAGAAATCCGCAGCCGGCGCGAGTACGACGGCGACAAGGTCGAGGCAGTGAAGCTCTTCGTCACCGGCGACGATGGAAGTAGCGGTGGCGCTAGGGTTTGAGAGCTCGAGCGAGGGAGTGAGGTCGAGCGGAGTAAAAACGAAGTGAGGAATGGAAGGGGGTATTTACAGCCGAAGTGAAAAACTGCTCGCCCGAGAAAATTGGACGAACGTGCCCCTGACCCTTCTCATTCGCATGACATGTGTCACCCACGTACTGAGAGGTGCTGATTGTGCGAGATCATGGGTGAATAGGATAATATATCGTGGAATGTGGAATGGTTTGAACGGCAAAAACGAAAATTCAAATAAGATAAGTTTTAAAGTTTCGTTCACAATTTCTTCAGCTGACAAGGACACAGTGAAGATTTTGAACGAGCTTCAAATAGAACGCACATGAAGAATTTATGAATAGACTGGGTTGAGTTTAGCATAGAGGGGGTAGGGTCCTATCAGACTCACTTAGCAGAAATAGCAACTTGAAGAAACAGTAATAAGTGAATGATATAGAGGACATAAACTGACGGTCTATTCTGCTAATATTAGCAGAATAACTATTCTGCACACCACTGCCGCACTGAACGCTGAACGCAAGTGCACGTCATTCTTTGAACCAAGTGTGCTGCAGCACTCACACGAGTGAACTTCTCGTCGGAAAAAACTGCATGCGTTATTTTTTTGGGTACTATTTTCGCTCTAATTTTTTAACCGTTTATCGGAATGAGGTGTGTAATATACCGTTGAAAAGCTATGGATTAGGCGCAACTTCGACATGTTGAACACTTTTCGAGATTCCAGACGGTTTAAGAGCAGTTTTGAAAATGGTGCGGCCCATGACGAGTGGCAGCGAGCGTTTTTTCACGATTTCTTCTCAAGCGCTCATCAGAATGAAGCAACCTATACGCTGTTGGATAGATATCGTCGAGGCGCATCTTTTTCATATATAAATTTTTCTCTAATTCCTTACAGTTTAAGAGCAGTTTCAAATTTACTAAATCACGGAATTCTGTTTTTGAATTTTTTTCAAATTTTCGGTACTGTTTTCACTCTAGTTTTTGAACCGTTTGTCGAAACGAGGCGTGTAATATGTCGTTGGAAAGCTATGGCCAAGGCGCAAATTTCATATGTAGGAATGGTTCGGAGATTCCTTATAGTTTTAAGTTAGTTTTGAAAGTCGTGCTGCGGACGACAAGCGGCAGCGGCCGTTTTTCTTGAAATTTTTAAAAACCGGTTGTCGAAATGATTCAACTGATATGCCGTTGGAAAGATATCAACGAGACGCAACTTTTTCATGTAGAACACACTCTCTAATTAGTTACGTTTTAAGAGCAGTTTTAAAATTAGCAAAAAGCAGACACTGTTTTTTCGTGACACCAAAATCGTCGTCGGACAGAAGAACGCACTGCTTCAAACTGAAACCGCACTGCAACAAACAGCCAAGTGAACTACATGATTTCTTTTTGTCGGACATAAACTTCCTCACAGAATTTTTTGTTGTCTTTTTTCAACTTTTTTCCGAACGAGAGTGGACCATAACACTTCCGAAAGTGAACCGTAAACACTACCAAAGTGAACCTCATGAGTACTTGTTGTCTTTTTTTATACTTATTAATTTTTTACGCGCGTTGACAAAGCGAGGGGACCTTTCATCGGACAGAAGAACGCACTGCTTCAGACTGAAAACCGCACTGCGTCAGTCAGTCAAGTGGACTTCATGATTTTCTTTCATCATATTTCTAAATATAAAAGTGCATGATTTCTTTTTGTCCTTTTTCTGACTTCTTTATTAACAAGAGGGAACCACTAAGACAAGAGCAAGTGGACCGCAACACTATCAGTAGTGAACGACATTACTACTTTTTGTCGTTTCCATAAAAATTTTTCGACTTCACATTGGACGTAAGTGAACCAAAACACTGTGGAAAGTGCACTGCATTATTTTATTTTTGTCCTTTTTCATCTAACTCATCTTGGAAATCTTTGTGAATGTGAAGTGAGCTGCATTTGTTTACTGCACTTCAAGAGTTAAATACGAAACTGCATGTTTTTGTTTTTTTATCTCACAAAGTGGGCCACACATTTTGTTGATGTTAGGAAAACTGACGGGAGTCTTCGATCCAACGCGTAGCACAATGAACCACATCCAAAAGAAAGTGTACTCCTCGTCTTTTTACTAAACAGAAGTGAACCATCAAATTCTTATGAAAAAACGAGAGCAAATTGTGGACTTCATGATACCGAGCTGCATGACCAGGGAACACACTACAAAATCACCGAGGCGATGAAGCCCGTGCTCGAGCGAGCCACTGAGCTGCACCACACGACCACTGGAGTGCACTGCGTTGCTACCGTCGTCGCTAGCGCGCCCACAAACTACACCCACAGGAGTACTGAGCCACATCTAATGCCAGCGAGACGCACGTCCGTGGTCGCCGTACTGCACGGAAGCTTCTGAACTGCACTGCACCCAAAAAAAGTCATCAAATTTTCTAAAAAAACACCAGAAAAATGCTTCTGAATAGCAACAACTCTGGTTTGGGATTTGGACGGTGAAGTGCATGGCATCTTCGTCCGTACTGCACGCTCGCATCCTCGTCCGTAGACAGGCAACAAGCTAAATGACGCTAGGTAGTGAAGTTCAGTGCCCTTTTGTGATCCCTCGCAAGCAAACTAAACTGAACTTCAGTGCACTGCTAGAAAAAGATGCAGAACGGATCCTACCAAGCTACAATGCCACATCATACGAACCAGAAAACAGGGGGGGGGGGAGGTGGTAGTGATGTAGTTGAGCATGATCCCGTGCACATCGATGAGCCGATTCTGCAGGTGATGGAGCGTTGGACTGCGTGCTGCATCGGGCCGCGCTGCAACAGGGCATCGGAGATGGTCGGCGAGCGGGTGTTGATGGCTCTGCCAGGGCTCGTGGCGGCCTAAGCGGGTGCTTGCGAGCTGCGGTCTGCACAAGCGCACGCGCCACACTGCCATAGGTCGGACGCGCGTCGGGGAGGAAGCCGCAGTGCCGCGTCAGAGGCTGAGATGTGGAGCACACCCCTCCTCCCTGGATGTGGCACCGGGCGGCGGGGCCAGCGGCCTGTCTCCGGTGGCGGGTCGTTGTGGCCTGGATCTGGCGTCGGGCGCTGGATCGGGAGGAGGGCCAGGCGGGTGAGGAGGAGGAGGCGGGCGGCGATGGCGAGATTTTGGGGTGTGCGGGACGGGAGGTGGTGGTGTGGTGGGGAGCCGTGGTGGTCGGGATCGATCCCGTGGTTGCCGGCCAGATCCCGGTAGGTGGTGGTGGGCGGCGCACGTCCAGGTGCGTGGCGACGCCGGGGAGGAGGCCGCGGGGCCTGCGGCTGAAGAGGCCAGATGGGGGAGGAGGCCACGGTGCCGGCGGGGGAAGAAGCCGGTGGGGGTGGGGCGGGTGAAGAAGCTGGTGGGGGTGGGGCGGCGCGTCGGACGGGTACATCGGCGTGGCTCCCAGGCAGGGCAGCGGATGGATTGAGGGGAGGTGCGCCGGAGGAGGGAGGGGGAGGTGTTGTCGTGAGGGAGGTGGGGTTTGGAATTTTGCTGCAGCTCAGTTGGGGGGACGGTAGGTAGCCGTAGGTTTTAGCAGAATAAGAAAGTGGTGTGCAGAATAAGACTCTTAAGGGTGTTATCATAATAGACCCACCCTATATATACAAGTTGAAGAAAATGAACAACTGAGGAATTTCAAAAGTGAGGAAAAAACTCAAATTGAAGATTTTCAAGTTTCGGTGGTGGCATGACCCGCCATATAAGAATGATGATTTCAGACACCGCGTACAATTGTCGGTGTACAAAAAGAGGGGCACGCTTTTATACCCCTTTACCTGT